>OW026521.1:146305646-147505646 GCA_932274085.1 Protocalliphora azurea | reverse complement strand
TAGTTAATTTCTGTCATCTTTTTGAAGAAAGTCTTCTCTGACCGGATGATCTGCCCGCCCGGCCACTGATAAAAATTCGGATATTTCCTTGAATATTATAGTCATATAGTAGTTTGAATGTCTTCCTAATTGGCTTGAAAATCAATGCATACATCTGGGTAACGATATAAAACTCTTATCCAAAGTTCTGTAGAAAAGACATCAGACCCAATGCTTCAACTCAATTCAGTATCCTAGCTGCCAAACGTTTTAAAATCGGTATAGGTCGTAGTAGACAACATATCGGATCGGATAAAAAGTAATATAGCGGTCGATTGTATCAAATGAATATGTGTATGAAAGGTGACATATCAAGTTTCATTTGTAGTGAAGACAGTTTTTCAATTTGTCACGCGTATAAAGTTATACTGATTTGGAAATGAGTGACACAGTCGAATTAGTATTACCTGATATATGGGCATCAACACCATTTTGTAAAAAAAACCCAGGTACATTTTATATAATCCAATATGAAGTTTTCATGCATACATCTAGGAAACAATATGATATCCTTATTCAATGCTCTTTGAAGAAAATCAATACCTCCAGTTTCTATCAAATAGGTTAGAGAGTTGGGTAAGCAGTATATACAGAATACTTAAAATTCTTGCATGGCACAAAGTTCTGCATCTCAATCGTCCAGAATCGTAAAGCCTAACTACGAAAATATCGTATATTGCCTACTGTTCTTTGTATTATCTACTAAATTGCATTTGTATTGCTGTGAAGATTTAAAAAAGCGAACCAGATAAAACGCAGTACACATCTATTTGCCTTTTAAGGATTCAAGGATTATTTTATATAATATTCAATTGCCAATAAACAAACTCGATTACAGCTTTAAAATATTTTTGAATAGTTAACACTGCGACCGAGTCCACTAGAAAATCATTATATCCACTCAGATGGAGGTAACTATCATCCTAATCCTTATATCTTAAGCCTTAATACAAGTTATTTTAACTTACCTGCCATTAGAACATCTTGAATTGTGAGTACCCGTTGGTTGATATTCACTGACAGCATGTCTAGGTGGCGGATAGTGGATATGTATATTTCGGGGAGGCAGCTGGCCAGTACCCACACCAGCTACAGGTGGAAAATAAGGTGGCAGGGGTGGAGGATGTTGAGCTGTAGGTGTAATCTGATAACGATTCTGAGTGCCACCAACACAGGGCAAAGGATTATTGTAGTAATTCTCCTGAGGTGGCACACGAACAGCAGCGGCCGCTGCGGCACATTGAGGAGTCATGCCCCAGGTGGAGAAACCACCGGAAGAACTGCTGTGTATGGAAGAATTTAAAGCTCTATAAAGCAAAAAAGAAAATTTTAAATTAATTTTAAAAAAGAAAAAAAAAATTATTGTTATAAATATGACAATATATGTATGTAATTCTTAAACTTACCCTGATCCACCCGATTTGGAACTTTTCCTAGAGGATTGTGGTGAGCCGGGAGCATAACCACACGATGAGGGTACTGGTGGTGGATGTTCTGGTGGTGGTGGCAAAAATTCTGACCAATTAATTTGTTCTAATTAGTTTTTTTTTTAACATTCAAATAAAAAAACACACACATATTTTGTTTTTGGCATGACATCAATTTGGATTTTGGGAGGAAGAGAGTAAAAGGAAGTGTAAAGAAAAATTAACATAAATAGTTGTTTAAATTAAAATGAAATATTTAAATAAAAAAAAAACATACAGCCTTAAGAAAAAAACATTTGTTAAGCAGCTCAAGCTATTTACTTAATATTTATAATCAAATACAAATCATTCTTTGTAAAAGAAATATTTAAATACCCGCACAAATCTTATTTGATTCTTTTCGCTCACTACATTTCCTAGAAAAGCATTTTGTATTCATGACCTCAGGCTTTTACAAAACAAGGCATTAGTAAACTAAATCTTTGCCATATTTAGTTTACTTAAGATTATTTTGCTAAAAGCTCTTAAAAAATTACCGGAAACACTTGAAAAGATTTGTTATTTAGCCTTAAGATATCAAATAATTTAAATTAAAGAAATAAATACTTTAGAAAAAAATCAGTATAAAAAACTTTAATATTCTAAGTGTTCTAAGGCTTAAATAAATTTTGAAGATTTCTTGAAATATCTAAAGGCAGGGGTTGTTTTGAAAAAATGCAAAATGAGCTGGCAAATAAAAAAAACATATTCTCTTTTCCAATCTATAGCTGCCAACAGCTGTCAATAGCAATCATTTGTTTGCAATCAAAAGGATAACAGGGATAACGGTATTATATTTGAAATAAAACACAAAATACAAGATGAAAAATCTTTTTAAGCTTAACAAATCGAGTGCGAAAATAATTGTATTTAGCAAAAACTGGAAAAAAATCTGACTACAAAATAAAACAATAGCTGAATAAAATTAAATAAAAGAGAACAAAATAAAAAATACGAAACAAATTTTTTACAAACAAATAAAAGGATAATAATAACAAATGCTTATGGATAGAGATTGAAGAAGGATATTTCAGAAATAACTAAAATAAAAGATATTAGGTGTAACATAATTTATATATTCTTTTGCTTTACCGCATATATTTTTTAGGGTTTACGATACTTGGATGTCAGTTGATTTTATTATAAATTTTAAAGCTAAAATGCTCAGCAAAATAATATTCAAATTGTTACTTAAACTATCAAGTATGTAGAAGTATATAAATGTTAATTTATTAAATATTCTTAAACTTAATTTTCCTTTGAACTTAATATTTTAAATACTTTATTTTTTTAACATTCATATATATCCTTAAAGGTAGATTTTTTGTTTTGTTGTATTTAATTTAATAATGTTAATTAAAGTTATTTATTTAATATTTAATACTTTGCTCATTTATGATCCTTCATATTTTGTCGAATTTATTTATAAGTTGGTTCATTCTCTACATTCCATTATTCTTAAAAACTTGCTTTAGATAATACTTTTTAATCCTGCTTAAGATAATTTTCAATAGTTATTTCGTTTTGGGATTTAAAATATTCAGAACTTAAACCATTAAAAAACCACTTCTATTCGCCCGTAATATAATTACCCTGAATTTTCGGGCACGATAAATGATCTTAAACATCCCAGCGATGTTTAAGATCTAGGAATCACTTATCCCATCGTCCTTTATGCTCAGATTTCCGATTGACTGGCTATAGAACACATGAGCCCTCATTCTGACAAAACTCAACTTAAAACCCTATGATAATTAAAGGCAGATTTTCTTCTGTCTAATCACAATCTGGTGATGGGGATATGTTTTTCGGTTCTATGAGTCTGAATTGCGATTACCTTTTAGCAATTTTTGGATGCGTCTGATTAATAATAAGTGACATCCATTAACTGCGTCTGTCTTCAAACCACCTGCGATACCTGTGGCAGAAGTATATATTTTTAATACTTTATGAAATGAAAATCTCTGAAGGTAATGTGAGCACTAGGGCAAGTTTGAGGTACTACGAAAATGACTAAGATAATGATAACCTTCGGAAATCGTTAAAAAGGCAAAGCAGTATAGATTCGGACAAAAAATCTCCCCACAATACTGAATATGCATTAAGAGATCCATTGCTATGTGATAATGAAAAGGGTCTCCCCTCATCTGAAAAGTGGATAGGAAATTGGAGATTTATAACCTACAGAGGCTCGGAATAGAAAAATATTCACACTGAAGAAAGGGATGAACGGAAAGGGTTAGCGGGACACAAACTTTCTATTTGGTATATCAGGTCATAGGAATTATAAGATCCGATGATCTCGACTAATCGGAACAAGTTTTTAAGCTGGAAATCACGTGTTATACTACTCTTTTGTAATACAGCTGAAACGGTGTAAGAATTATTTTGTTTTGTTTATTTCCTATAATTTTCTTATCTTATATATTATAAAATTATATGTAAAAAGATCCAAACTTATTGAAAATTCGGGGAATCTCTGTAAAATGCTGGTCCTTTGAACCGGCTGATAATGTTCTAATTGAAAAATTAAATTGTTAATTAATTTAAAGTTTCGCAATTTGAAAATTACCTTTTTTTAAGGACACTCAGAGAAATTTAAATCATAAATTGAAAACTATTTATAGAAATAATCAAAATTTTCTTTCATTATTTCGAATGAAAAAAACAGAAATGAATTTCTTGAACAAAACGTCATGTATGTTCGTAGACAAAGAAGTAGCTAATATATTAATGGCCATAAATATTTGGTCCTTCGTATAAAAGTTCTAAGATTCAAACTATCAGTTTTATTTTTAGTTCCAAGAACTCTATCCATATTATATATATTTATTAAAAGATTCAAAAGATTTGATAAACAACAATTTAATTAAAAAATACATTAAAACCCGAAGGACCAAAGTTTTTAAAGTAAAATTTTGGTTTACTACATTCTTTAGAAATTTATTATACAAAAAGCTTAATGCTACACCCAATACTTTTCATATAAAAAGAACTAAATTGTTCTTATAAGCAAACAAGAACTTAAGGGCACTTTTACTTACCCGGAGGATATTGATGATAATTATGTTTGGCTGTTGGACCATTAGGAGGACAATGTGGATTAATGCCCTCCGAGTTGGGGGAATGTGTGCCTGAATCTTGATCTGTGCTAGAACTAGAAGTTTTCATGCAAGTAGTCTCCGTAGATGAAGCACCAATAATCATGGTGGTAGCATAAGGAGTAGGATTTTCAGGACTCTAAGGGAAGACAAAGAAAAAGTTTAGAAACAAATTTTTATTTGTTTATATTTAGTTTTATTCTTTTTTTTTTTTTTTGTAAATTTTTATTTTTTACTAACTTACCTTTCTACAATTATAAAATGTGCTCATATTCCTAGTATCCACTTCAGCATAATCAGTGCCACCATCTATTGAAGTATTATAATTCGACTGACTGTTGGCATTGGATAAAAGTTTTGTTTCACTTAAACCAGAATCTTTGTCGGTATCTGTGGTACGCCAACCTCTGTCAATCCATAAACTGTCTTTGCCATTGATATTCAAGGCAGTAATTTCATTGGCACTCACTACTACAAAAATGAAGGGAATAAAAAAAAGAAACGAAATAGAAAAACAGAACAGAAAAAAATTTGTTTTTTATCAACTTTTAAAATTTTTTGGTAAAAATATATATATATATTTTTTTCGTAACCTATACTATATTGGTTTCATGGTATCTTTTATTACACAATACTATTAAGCTAAGTTCACACTACGCTAATATTTGACAATTTTTGCAAATATTTTTTTTGCGTAATGTGAACACGAACTATTTTTAAGATCCAAACAAGATGACAGCTAAGCTGATTTTGGACAAACAAAACTATTTACCCTTAGCTAAAATTGGCGCTAGTGTGAGCATTGTGTGAAAACAAGTTGTAAAATATTATTATTTTTTGGAGCGAATTTTTCTTTGATCTTACAAAATAAATGTAAGTTCAAACAGCTGCAAAAATCAGCTGTTGCCGTGAACGGTTTGAGTTGAAAGAAATGTTGTCTTTTATATACACAAACTTAAAACTGTCGAAAAAAGAAGTAATCAATTTTTATTTTATCTATTAAAATATAGTTTTTTAAATAACACGTTCAATATAATATTTTTTTATTATTTAACTATAATAATACTTCTAATTTTTTATACAGCCGAAAGTGACATGCAAAGAGAACAGTGTTCTTTTGTGAAGACGTAAATTACTAATAAGAAAAACTTTTAAATATATATTTTTAAAAAGTAATTTTATTAATGTCATAATTTGTTTTACAATTAATCGATTGATAATAGTTCGTATTTCCTTTAATATCTAAATAAATTACTTTGTAAATTTTATCTATATTTGTATATAAAATTAATAAAATTTTCGCTTTACATTAAATAAAAATGTTACAGGCATTATCTTGACATCCACATTTTCCGAAATTCTCTTTGAAAATTGCTCTAAATTCATGGTAGTTGTGTGTTCAATGAAATAATTTGAAGTAAATAATTTGCATCTAATCTGAATGCAATGGAAACAAAAAATCAACTCTGTAGTTAGTCGCAAAAATTGCGGGAAATTACGAAAAAAATATTTCGCGTCAAATATTTGCGTAATCTGAATTTAGCTTTAGTTTCAGTTTTTCTTGTTTTGTTTTTTGACTCTCCTTTGCTTTATTCGATATCAAGTTAATTAAGAACTCTTGTAGTTTCTTTTTTTTTTTTTTTTTTTTCTTTAGGATACATCACTTTTTATTTACCAAAATCCTCTTCACTTTTAAAGGAAGTCATTAGAGTGTCAATATACTAAAGAACTATATGTTTTTTTTCCTAGCCAGACAGAAATTAATTACTATCATGACCATGATTGATTTAGAAATTGGTGAAAATGTTGTAAATTACAAGTAGCAATGTTGGTTAAATAAAACAAAAGACAAGAAGAAAAAAAATTAATGAAAAATGTCACGTTTGTTAGGAACAAATTGGTGACAATTAACTTTTTATAAAGAGTGTAATAAAAGGGTTAGAAGTTTAACTACTAATTAGTGGAGAATATTTTTCAACAAAATAATTTAATATAGGCTGAATACTGAATAGTTTCCGTAATTATTTTGTTATTATAGTTATTTTAAGAAGCTTTTCCAAACATATTAATTGAGGTCCTTTAAACAAAGTCTTTTTAGGTAGATTGCAATAGAAGAAGATAATGGGTAATTTTAAGCTTTTACACAAATGTGTAAAGAAGCAAGTGCTTTCTAGTAGCAATGGCTTTTTCTAAATTCAAGCAAAGCAAGTGGTCCCTCGTACTTGTTCTTCATTAATGACTTCGCATCATATAAGTTACTGAAGTAATTCGAATCATCAATATTTTTAAAAAATCAACATTAAATTAATTTAAAGAGTATAGATTATAGAGAATAGAAGTAGTAAATGAACTTCCTTTCTGATATTAATTTGAAGAACACAATGAAAGCTAAATATTTTAATTTTTTTTTAAATTATTAGAAAATGGTAATGGTCCTTCTTACCATATGTGTTTTGCGAAAGACCAAGCACTTGCATTTCAATTTCATTTTTAGGTGAACATTTGAAAATAGTTTTTAACTAAATTATGTATAATTTGCCTTATTTTTTTTTTAATCTCTCACTTACCACTTAAATGACCCATTTCTTTGGTTAATTGATGACGTCGCTTAAAGAACAACATGGCCGCTGCTGCCGATATTAATATAGCCAAAAGCATTGTTATCACCAAAGCCATAAACCATGTTTCATGAACAACAGTTGTTGATTTACGTTGAGTTGTAGTGGTAGCAGCATCATCTGGCATACCAGCACCATTGGGATGATAAGCAAAATGTCCTCCATCGCCAGCATGGCCAGTAATACTGCTATGCGAGCCGCTGGGATGAGCGCGAGGGGGATGCACTAAATGTGCAGGATCCATAAACAAAGACACCTGTTACAGAAACACAAACACAAGAGAGAAATTTTCGTAATAAAAATCCAGTTTTTTTTTCTTTATGCGGAAATAATAATGAGTAACATAGATTTGAAATTATACATACAGGCAGTGAATAGGGACCTTCTCCCGCTTTGGTAAATGAATTTAAACGCACATTATAAGTAGCACCCGTTGTTAGATTATTTAACAAAACCGATGTAGTTGTGGAATTTAAAGTCATATTGGCTAAAACTTTCATGGTATTACCAGCCGTTACCTGTAAGAGAGAGTAATAACGAAAAGCAATTATGTTTAGTTTTGGGTGAAATACATTGATATTCATATTTTATGCTAACAAAACATTAATTTAATTCAACAGACATACGTCATTACCAATATAAAAATTCTTGCATTATGCTTAAAAATTGCCTGAAAAAATGCGTGACTTACCTCTATTTTGTAGCCCAACAAGTTGCCATTATGATGTTGAGGTGGTGGTGATGACCATCTTACCCAACCGGCTGTTAGGTTATACATGCCAATTTGTATGTTATCGGGTGGTGCTGAGGGTACTGTAATGGAAAGAAAAAAATGAGTTTAAATTGGAAACGATTTGCAAATGCAAATAATAAGACTGGTCGGCAAAGAATACCCCCGAAAAAAACGAATTTTTGGATTATATGGACTTTGATATGCTAAATATGAATTTGCTTTCAGTTGGATTTTTTATGGGTGTGTCTAATATTTCGCCCATAATGAAAAACACGTATATATTTCACCATAACAAAAGGACGGTGTATACTATTTATATAAATGATACACCAAAAGATGCGAACTAAAAATATCAACATAACTCTTTATATGCTCAATATTTTCGGATTTATTTAAAAATAAATGTAAAAAAAATCTTGCAAAATTTAAGATTTTTTAAGTCCTTTTAAAATATGAAAACGGAGAAAATGTTTCTGTGTTTTACCTTTAGTATAAAGCTATTAGTGCTGAAAAGAAAATAAGCCATGTATCATCAAAATTGATGTACAAATCTTGATTTTATTCACAGTTAAGTGAAAATACCCATGTATACCTAAAATCAAGTACTGATTATTTTTTATTGTCATGACTAATATGACCACCTTATTTGGCGGTCACTCTTGTATAACTCGAGAACGGTTTGTCAAATTTAGAGTTAAGGAGCTAAATTCTTCTAATTTTTCATGAAATTATTTTATATATCGGATCAAAAAATAATGTTAAGATGTTTCGAATACAATTTTCGTCTACATCTTTTGGTGTTTCAATTGTCTAAATCGGACAACCCGTTCTCCAGTTATAGTAAAATATACTCATGTAATTGTTTTAATAATGGGGAAATATTAAACAAGTCCATAAAAAATCAAGACCTAATAGAAAAAAACTGTAGGCTGTAGATTCGTATACAGCACGTCAAATTCTATCCATATTTGTTTAAAGAAGAATTCTTTCTAGCTACACATGGTTATTTTCACTTAATTGTGAACAAAATCAAGATACGTGCAACAAATTTAATAATACATAGCTTGTTTTATACAGTAATGCCAACTTTATGATAAAGGATTAAAAATTACACAATTTTGCGGGTTTCATTTCTTAAAAGAAATTGTCCAGAAAAAATTCTTCAATTTTATATAAAAATGGTTTTTTTTCAACCCTAATTTCTGAATAACTCTTAAACTGGTGGTGTTTAGGTTTCAACGAATGTTGACGAAGTGTGTGGATGCACAGAAAATAAGTATTCCATTCTGTTGGTGTTTAATTATAGTCCACAAACCTCAACCAATGGGAGACAACAAGGCAATTTACGATTGCATACTTGTTTATGGTCCTTCGATTCGGATGTCGACTTACGACATTACTGTAACCACATCTATAACAATCCCACATCTAATCAATCTCCCTTTTACTTGCCCTAAACGCCTGGTGGTGCTAACTGTGTCCCTCAAAAATTGCACCCAGTGCAAGGCGGGCGCCATGTTTAGGTTCCAACGAAACCTAAATGGATAAGACATCACGAATGCCGCTGAAGTGTGTAGCGGCACAAAAAATATATATTTAATTCTGCCGGTGTCTGATTATAGTCCACAAACCTGCTTTGGTACTGCCAAATAGAGACAAGGCAATTTACAATTGCAAACTTGGTTATGGTCCTTCGAACCGACTACTGGAACCACATCTATAACAGCGCTTGCGACGCTAGGTTCAATCTCTTTTACTTATCTCAAACGCCTGGCGCTGCTAATTGAGTACCTCAAAATTGCACCCAGTGCAAAGCGGGTGCCATGTTTAGGTTTCAACGAAACTAAAATGCATAAGACACCACAAATGCTGATGAAGTGTGTAGTGGCACAGAAAATACGTATTCCATTCTATGGGTTTCTAATTATAGGCCACGAACTCTACTTTGGTACCGCCAAACAGAGACAACAAGGCAATTTATGATTGCAAACTTGTTTATGGTCTTTCGAAGCAAATGTGACTACTGTAACTACATCAATAACAGCGTTTACGACGCTAGGTTCTATCTCTCTTTTAATTGCCTTAAACGCCCGGCGCTGCTAATTGAGCCCCTCAAAATTACACCCAGTGCAAGGCGGGCGCCATGTTTAGGTTTCAACGAAACCAATATGGATAAGACACCACGAATGCTGATGAAGTGTGTAGTGGTGCAAAAAATACGTATTTCATTTTGCTGGTGTTTAATTAAGTCTACAAACTCTGCTTTGGTACTGCCAAACAGAGACAACAAGACAATTTACGATTGCAAACTTGTTTAGGCGGGCAGATAAAAAATAATGGTAATATGACTTAAATATAGTTTTCGTCTGCATCTTTTGGTGTTCCAACTGCCCTCGAGTTATGGAAAAATATATAGTGAGATATTAGACTTGCCGATAAAAAATCATGACCTGATGGAAAAGAGCTGAAGGCAGATTCGTGTTTAGCAGGTCAAATTCCATCTTGTCCACATATTCTTTCTTTTTGAAGATGGACGAAAAAGATTAACAAAATTAAAATTTAACTTTTAATTAAAACAGATCCAGTTATTAAGTATTTATCTCTAAAAAAGAATTGGTTCAGGACTTTGACAAATAGAATTAAATTCTAATTCTTCTGCTATGGTTCATTTAGGGGCAGGTTTTTATAGCAATTTTCCGTTTTGGAACAAATTGGACTCATCAGTGACTAAGTAGTTTCTTTCTATTTATTTATTGTCTATACAACGATCAGTTTGAAAGAATCATCAGATTATTTTTTAAAAAGATTAAATGTAACTTGAGTATACAAGTTTTTAAATACATCAGAAATTGTTTAGAAGAAATTTAAAGTTCGTTGGACCATTTAGTTTATAGAAGAAAAGCAATAATAATTATCTATATGACAGTTAATTAATTTCTAAACTAAATTTACAAATATCGGTATAAATTCTTTATGAATGTGTAAATATTTTATTAAGATTTTTAGGTGTTGATTTCGAAGGACCATCTAGTTTTTTTTTAGTTTAAGATTTGAAGTAGCATTGATTTTTTATTAAAAGAGCTAAAATATTTTTTTATATTTAACAAG
This sequence comes from Protocalliphora azurea, assembly GCA_932274085.1. Lineage (NCBI taxonomy): Eukaryota > Metazoa > Arthropoda > Insecta > Diptera > Calliphoridae > Protocalliphora > Protocalliphora azurea. The sequence continues at coordinate 147,494,581 of OW026521.1, read as the reverse complement.
TTAATGCGTAAAACCTTTTTTTAATTAAATTAATGAATTTCCAGTATGTATAATATTTTTTATAATTCTGGAAATCTTGGAGAAAGTTTTTTAGTCGAAAGGTTCGAAAGACCATTTAAATAATAACCAAATGTTTTTTAGTTGACTATGAGAACGTCTAAGATTTTTTTTATAAAAACTCATTCACAGGAATATAATTTTTAAATTCTTCTAAACTTTAGAAGCTTATATTTAGAACTACCTGTGCACAGTGTCAAATTTATCCCAATTAGAACGACAAAATCGTGAAAGTAAAAGCTTATTAGTTAAAGTATTTTTTCGCATTTGCTAGCAAACACATAATATAAATATTATGTAAAAAATAATAATAGTCATATTTAAAACGAAAAATGTATGCTTGCTAACGAGTGGCTAACTTTTTTGTATGTAAATTTCCATAAGAAATAGTTAGCCACTCGTTAGCAAACATACATTTTTCATTTCCCAGCAAAAGGAAAATTGAAAAAGAGTTGAAAAAGTAATGATTTTAATATTGTGTTGTCATTTAAAGGAAGTAGCGGAAAAAGAGCTGCATAAGTTATTTTATTAACCCATGGTTGTCATTGGTAGGATGTTCTTCTTTTATGTTTCTTATTCACTGCTTTTGAAGTACTTCTCTTAATACTATGTTTTTAATTTTTCTTATAAAAATAAGACCAAAAGTCTTATTAAAAGATAATAAAAGCACTTTTAAATTACATTTTTTCAGAAATTATTACCTTTTTTCTTGCGAAAAATACATAAATTTTCACTTTTTTGGAAGTAATTATTAATAACTTAAAAAAAATCACAAAATATGCTCTTATTTCTACTTTTAAAGTGGTGAAAAATTTCTTTTTTGAAGCACTTGTGTACTAGTCTATTCCGCGAATTATGGAATTTCAAAGTTGATACTTATAAAAATATTTAAATTTTATTTAAAATTTTTGTGAAGAAGTATGCTAACTTTAATTGCATATATCTCAGTAAATACTAAATAATAAATGTATACAAATTATTTCATTAAAATTTGTTAAGTTAAAAAAATCAATTTCGAAACTTTTTTTAAATTTTGTTATTGTTTTTTTTACCAAAAGAATAAAGATTGTACTAAAATTGGGTTTTTCACATACAAATGTATTTTTTAGGAACAGTGCGATTATTAAAAAAAAGGCGAATTGATTTTCATTAAAATTATAATTTTTCTACAAAAATTATATTTTTGACAGAAAATTCGATTTTATATAAAAACAAAAACTAATAATAATTTTTTAATAAAATAATATATTTTTGCTATTTTACACTAAAAATTAGGTTTTTATCAAACTTTTACTTTTGAATAAAAACTTATTTCTTTAACCAAAGATTTTTTATCTTAAAACTTTATTTTCATATAAAAACTTTTTTTTTTACATAAGACAATCGAATGTTTAACTAAAACTGCGTATTGACCAAAATACAAAAAAATAAAAAAATAATAATATCATGAGATTCGAATAACCAGTGTTGCCAAGAGGTGAAAAAAGAGGCCAAATTGAACTTTACTAAAGGGTCAAAAAAGGTTAATTGCCAAAATAAAAAGTAAAAAGGGTAGAATTTTTCTTTTCGTTCTCATTAGTTTTTGATATTTTTTAAAAGATATTGTAATAAATTTATAAATAAAGTATAGATCTGCACAAATCGTCTAAAAAATTGACATACAAATTGGGTTATATCGTTTTAGAATTTTTTTAATACGAAAACTGACTCAATGTTTTAAAATGATTTTTTTGTAATTTTGATTAAGCATTTCCAAATTTTTGGGGTAATTTTTCGATTTTATATGATTTTTTTTTTAGTTATAATCGTGAATAGTTTCCATGGTTAATGAAATGTATGTATATAAAAAATTAATATTATAATCGATTTAGTGTAAGTAAGTAAAATTATGAAGCGCAGCAGGCGAAAATTTTTTTGTGACATATTACTAATCTTGATTTTTATGTGAAATACATGTGATTGCTTAAATGGATGACTCTGTTAAAATAAAACTCGTTATAGCAAATAAGGCAGTTTTAAAAATCAAAAAAGGCTAAGAAAAACCTAGAAGCTAAAACGAAAATTTTGTGGCAAAAAGCAAAATAAAAAGGCTAGATTAAGCCTTAAAAGGGCTAAACTGGCAACACTATCAATAACACTGCGCAAATTTTAACAAACTTTTAATCGCACTGTTAAAACTCATTCGAGTATGATAAATTTAACGGCGGCAACAGTTTTTCAAACTTAGCGCTCGTATTCGCCATATTTAGGTTTCAACTTTATTATGGAAGTAACACAAATAATAGAAAATTAGAAAAAAAGGACATTATTTATGTATAATAACCAAAATATCGATTGAATATATACTCCAATCCTAAATTTAATCAATTTCAGTTCGATTTTTAATGTATTTTTATTTTTGTTTAAAAAGTTGCTCATTGGTAACACTGGTTAGCTAAATTACGGTTTTTAGTAATATTTTTGTTAATTTTAAGTGTTGCAATTTTGTGTCTAAAATATGTTTGGTAATATGAATTGTTTATTTTGTTTAAATGTAACAACTAAGTTACAAAATTTAAGCAAAAAATCCTAATTTTCCTAACCCTTCTTACAGCCTTTCAAAATGAAATATCACAAAAACGTTTTTTTTTTTGGAAATAATTCTATAACTTGTGTTCCGATATCTAAATAAAATTTGACAAGACCAGAGCTGAGGTGTTTTGGAGTTGACGTAGAGGAGCACAGCGCCCTAGCGGGGTAATGGGTGGACCTCTAAAGTTGGTTATCTCGGTTATGTAATTTTTTTTTTAACATAAAAATGTTGTTTATGATTTTTTTGTAAAGAAATTTTAAACATAAATAGTACTTATAAATCTCTACAAAAAATATGCTTACATATGCTGGTTATCTCTTCTCGCTTATAGAAATATTTATTTTTCCCTCATTTTTAGCCTAGTCTTTAACCCTGACGGTCTTAATTTATGTCCTAAAATTTTTTTAAAACATCCACAAGATTCCTTATAAAATTATAGATAATATCGGTGCAAGAAGTATATGCATCCGATAAAAAGTTATATTAGTCTGAATTTGAAACTTTTAAAAAAAATCACATTTTTGGGGCTTTTTTCCAAAAAGGTGCTAATATTTTTTCACTTATAAAATTTATTTTTTTATTCTGGTCCATATAATTTTTTTAACGCTTTCAATAGAAATTTTAATGGAAATACGTGTAAAGCAAGCCCGAAGGCTCTGGGGGCAATGGTGTCCCCACAAGCCTTAACCAAAATTTGCAGCTTTTTTTAATTATTTTTTTATTTATTTTTGTAAAATTTTTAAATCTCATTGCTGGGATCAAAAAAAAAATTGCGTTAATTAAATACTTCCATATGTAGGGAAAACACACAAAAAGTGTTTTCTGACGGACTGCTTTTGTAACGACAAGGTGACCATTTCAATGAAAAGAAGTCAATTTTTAAGAGATGTTTTTCCCAGATTGAGATATTAGGCATTTCGATACAAAAAATTTGGAATTGTTTTAGTTTTTTAGTTTTAGAACAAGCTTATACATATTACATCGAAATTTCAATAGGAAACCTTTGTGCATTTAAATTTTATTTAAACTTATATATTAATCTTATTTTTCAGAAAAAGTGCTTCAAATCATTCTTAAAATATAGTTCATATGGGAGGTGGGCGTATCCTTGAACAGATTTGGTTGAAAATTTAAATTTCTCTTAATTTTGCCACAAGACATTAAATGGGAATAAAGCATTGTAAATGGGTGCCCATCTTGTTAAAAAAAATAAGTCTCATTTTCGAGCATAGTGTATTTTTTTTAAGCATTTAATATTAAGTTAATGAAATACTTTTTTCCTATTCCACGGACTACTGGTTAAGAGGTGTTTTAGTTAACCGCAGATTGGAAGAACTTTTTGCTTTTTCTCGCATTTGTTCTACTAATTTTGCAGTTTTTTCATCCTTACTTACTTCAGGTTACTGTGCTATTTTTATTTTTATTTTTTTGCCAATTAAAATTTTAAATTAAACTTAGTTTGTCCCATACAAAAACCTATGTATGTGTAAAAATTTATGTATTTGCTATGCACCATATCCGTTTTATGTTTTAATTCCCGCTGCATATTTTAAATAACAACAACAATATTGTGTTGCAAGTGTATTCATGTTAAAATTTTCCCATAGTTAAGAGTCCTTGCTCTATAACTGCAGGTTGTTATTTTTTCCTGACTGTTTGTGTATTTAACTATGAATTTAACAGTAAAATTTTTTATATATTCATATATTATTTGAGGTTTTTTAATGAATTTTATTAAAAGACAAAAAATACAAAAATAAATACATACATAATTTTATTAATACAAAAGCAAGAGTTAAAAGTGGCAACACTTGTTAAAAAAATTGTTAGTAATAAAGTTGAGGTTGATTATATAAATAGTTTATAACGAAAATTAATACAGTTATTTTTGCATAAAGGAAAAACTAGAATGTATAAAAACAATTATAAAAATAAGTTTTTATATATTAAAAAAAAATAGTAATTTCTTATTCAGTTTGCATTTTATAGCTAAAAACTAAATAATAAATGAAAAACAAAATCCCATATATTTAAATGAAAATTTAGATTATAATTATAAATCAGTTTCATATTTTCCAGTCCAAAGTACCTTATATTTTATATTCGTTTCACATTGAACTTACCATCTTCATAGGTTTGTACAATTTTCGAATTACTCGGCTGTCCTTCCAGTGTTTGAAAGAAAGGCGCCAAAAAGAATTCATATTTTGTATATTCTTTTAAATTGGCCACCACATGAGATTCAATCGATGGATTCAATACAGTCATTATATTGTATTGCTGTGAATTGGCGCTAACATCACGGTAGCGTACATAAAGGCCCTAAAAAATAAGATTAAATTGCAAATATTAAAATAAATAGCCAATAAGTTAACAACAAGTTAATTAACAAATGCTGAGAGAATATTCTCACACTTCTCTAATAAAAAAGATGTAACTACCAAATGGTTATTTAAGTACATAAGTGTGTGTGTGCGTGTTTAAACATTTTTTCAATTATATAAGTATTTACTTATTTTTTACATACCTCAACATATTTTTCCGTTACACTAACGTGCATCACCCAATCCAAACGTACGGCCGTGGAATTAATAGCAGCAGCATCAATTAATTCAACCACCTTTAAAGAGTAAAAAATAACAAACATGTATAAGTTAATTAAAGTTTGTTAATATAAAAATAGTAGATAATTTATATAACAATTTATTAATTCAAACACCTATGATTTTGATGATGGAACCTGAACAGTCGTTTAGACAATAATACAACAATTTCACTATTTTTTTCAAAATTTTGTACTTCAAGTGCTAGACAATTGTTTCTACATATCTATACCAAAAGAATGAAACTTATTTCTAAACTGACTATATTTTAGATTTCTTACTGGCTACTATTCGTCCTAAAATAGATTGTTGTCTTCTCCTGACGTAGCCACGGATGCATAATTGAAATCTCTAAATTGACTTTAATTCTGTAGAACATTTAGGAACAGCAAAATTTAAATTTAAAATTTGTCGTCTCCTGGTACTATTCACATCGATAAATTGAATTTGATTTGTGTAATTCTACTATCTACCTTACTGTTCCCAATTATTTAAAAATGTTCCAAAAGTCTTTAAATTAAAATCACTCTAGCCAGCCTATAGTACAGCGTTTTTCTAAAATCATTATGTGTACAACAGCTGAACGGTGACATTTGTATAATAATTGCTTTAAAGTTATTGAAAAAAATATTAGCATTCTTTTAGGTGAATATATAAATTAATATTATTTGCATATAAATGGGTATTATGGTACACGCAGAAAAGGAAGTGTCTTGATTATCGTTGTAGATAATTTTGTAAATATGATTGAAATAATTCTATAATATTATGGTCACTGTAGTATGGTTGCATGGATACAACCCACGTTTTCATACCATAATATGATTATGGCAAGTATAATGTCGTTGTTTTTTGCAATTTTTATACGTTTTTCGCAATTTTTATATGTTTACAAACTTTAAAATAATATGAGAATGTTCAAATATGATATACCATAATTTAACATCAACATGTTTTTATAAAATTTTTACACATGTAAGTAATTGTGCCCAACATATAAATAATTGCAACATATCCCCACGCAACCATAATATGATTGTGACAACCATATTATGATTTCTTTTCTGCGTGTAAATACAATTTCTAGCCTTTATTGTGACTTTGTTACCCATTAAATCAATGTCTGTTTAATGGCACTGATCAAAAACGTATTAATGTTCTTGAAACAGATGGTCTTCAAATTGGAGAACTATGCCTGTTACAAAAACCGACGTACTGGTGTGTTATATATATGTGCTGTTGCGTTACAGTTTATGTTAATCGCTCTATAGCAACTATTAATGAAGTCTGATCTCTAGAACTAATTCCCTTAAATATGAGAGAATTGTGGTTTTCAAAATCCAGCACAAGATGTCACAAAACAAATGCAATTTTCAGTAAATCACTCCTTCAGATATCCGAATATATTTTTTTTTCTTTATATGGGGGCTAACCCTCTTGCTGGCTCTATTCGTACTATTTTGATTTTATCAAAGCAATTTGATAAGAAAGTAGCTCCCATAAAAATTTGAGAGCTCTTAACAAAATAGTTATTAAATATGCCGTTAAGAACATTTACTTTGTACGGGGGTACCATTTACTCTAGTCCTTGCCATTTAATTTGATTTAAACTTTTGAGGTTTTTTTAGAAAGTTATTCTTACAAAATACTAAAACTTTTGCTGTAATAGTTCCTAAAAATACGATCTTTAATATTTTCGTTTTATGGAGGGTGTCATTTCCCCTGGTTCTATCCGTCCCACTTTAATTTTAAGTCTAGTTAGGGGTTGATGTGAAAAATATTCTAGTAAAATTCTTAGAATTTTGCTATAACAGTATATAAGTTATCCGATAATTAGTAATTTTTTTCGTATCGCGTCTATCAATTCTCCTAAACCTAACCGCCCCATTTCATCTCATTTGAATTGTGAATTGACAATAAAATTATTTCCGTAAAATCTCAGGACTTTATCTGTAATATTTCTGGAGATATGTGCTAACAAATATTTACTTTATATGGGGTCTACCTTTTTACTTGCTCCTACCAAAAAATATAGTTACCTATCTTACTTTCGGGTACTACGGAATGATACTGTGAACATTTCAAGTACAGCGGTTTGGCTTTCAAATAAAGTCCAAACCAATAAACAAGCACAGATTCATTTTTACATATATAGATATCACCATAGCACAATGGGTCGGAATCTATTGTAGCATAATATAATGAACAAATATTTATAGGCAACGTAATTTAGTTGAAAAGAATTTAGTTCATACTTTTTCTGATTTTTGCAATTGGAGTATTATTCTTGTAAAAATTGGAGAAATTATAAATATTTTATCTACAATAAAATCTTCGTTAGTTATGATATCTTAACAAAATTTTTGTTAATTGTAGATTTTATCTTTTAAAATTACAAAGTGTAAAAAACTTTAAGATTTTTAAGAAAAAACTAACAAAACCATTAAGAAATATTGGTATATATATGACAAAAAAAAAAATGGCACAAGTTAGTGTTATGTAAATAGAAACCGGAGTGCTAAATTTTATGACGACCGTTCCAAAATCACCCTATAGGTGATAAATAACATAATACAAGTGTCGGTACACAATGGGCATGAGTTTCATATAAGACACTTCCCAGAATTTTAATGCACATACACAGTGTTATAGGGTATCATAAGTCGGGCTTGACCGACTATGTATTTCTTACTTGTTTTTATTTAATTTTAAAACTCAAAAAGTTTTTTTTTTATAATCAATCTCTTAAAACAACCAATTTACTGTTTGTTAATTATTTTAAACGTTTTCAGGTAAGTTAATACGACATTAGTTCATTTAATTTATAGTAATAAACTAAACAGAAGTTTTTAAGTATATATCTGTTCAATAGGTTTAAAGGACCAATTTTTTTTTTGTAATTTTTTTCCACAACTTATTTTTAACTCAAAGAATTGTTTGACGGTTGCTTCGAGGTCCCTTCATCTGTTGTAAGTTAATCTATTTATATGAACATTTAATTTTTCACAGAATTTCCAGTCTCTTTATCAGCTGATTTTTTTTTTTTATAAACTCTCCATATTTTTTAAGTTCGTTTTTATAAGGCTGCATATTTTAATCCTCCTTTGTAATATTGATGACCCACATCATCTCCAGTGCATAAATTCCTGATATTTTATGTTATATTTATTATTTTATTTTCTCTTTGTACCTGGCATATTATTCCATATGCAGATATTTTCACACGCAGTTGTGTTTGGTGGCAAGAAAAAAGTGATGATATATTTGTATTGTATACATCATGTTGCAGTTATATTTTATTACTGCATACAGGTAATAAAATGCATAAAGTATAAAATAATAGTTTTGCAAATATAAATACTTGTAAGGAGTGGAAAAAACAGTGCATAGTACTCCTGCATATGTAATACACGTACGTATATACTTATTTTCATAAATTGCAAATAAATAGTTGTGAGAAACCAATGTACATATATAACAGTGAGTAAGATAAGTAAAAATCATGCAACTGTTCAGCAAAAATGAAATAAAAAACTTTTGAAGAAATCAAAATTCGTCATTTTGAAGATAGAAAGTAAACTTTTTTGTCGATACGCAGCGTTCCATTCAAAAACCGAAATGGAAATATATCTGTAATTTCCGAACGGTTGCTCCGATTTCAAAAATTTCACGCAGTAAATATAGAGATACAGCCGAGTTTAAGTTTCGAACTTCGATGATACGCACATAACGGGAGCAGGTCCACAGGGTCCCAAATTTGGGCACCTCGGGTATTAAAAATATTAAAAAGAATCCTGATTCGTTATATCTTAGCCGATTTAAAAGATTTTTATATTAGATTTCGTATGTGTAGGTTATCTTTTTTTAGTTTAGGAGACATTGGACTTCAAAGATTAAAATTTTTATATTTGTAACTATATTTTTTTTTCCAAGAAAACTGGAAAAATCGACTTTTTTTCAAAATTAAAATGTATATAACTTTTGATTGCTTAAAGATTTTTTCATAATTTTGTTATCTGTTTTTAATAAAATAAAAAAAAATATTTTAAAAATCGGGTGAAGCATTAAAAATTTTAATGCTTGAAGCTCAGTATTTCTTAAACTAAAAGAGATAAGTTCAGATACAACATCTACTCATATAAAAAATCAAAATCGTTATTAATATTTTTAATATCCGAGGCATTGAAATTTGGCACCCTATGAACCCGCTTCCGTTATGTCTATATCATGGATACCCGAAACATAAACTTACTAGTACTTTTACTATAGCCATGCGAAACTTTATATACATCGGACTAGCCGTTCCACAGTTATTTCCATTATATCTTTTGAATGGGACACTGTGCTACGTGATTTTGGTGTTACTTCTTTAAAGAAAACTTACTTGCCTAAAAAATAAAAAACATAAGCATTAGGGTGGTCCAACATTCTTTTTTGCGAACTACATTTAAAAGTACCAAAAATTATGAAAGGGGACATAATTTAGAACATCATGACCAAATTTCAGCATCCAGCTGTGATTGGAACAGGATGCTACAGAGCCATTTATGTTGAAGATCATGGAGCAAATCTTAAAAAAATATCTCACCAATTTTAGTTATATACATCGAACGAAAAGTTAATGTGAAGAATAAAAATGCAATTTTAATAATTAATAAAAAATTATGTGGAAATAAAATAAAATTTTAATAACAAATGTGGATATTTTATTATCCATTTTTCGGTTCCATTAACTTTTTTTGGAAAAAGAACGAAATATGGGTATAATAATTTTTTATTAGCTATTGTTTGATGCATATATCTAGTGTTGCCGGGAGATGAGAAAAAAAAGAGACCAAATTGAACTTTCAAACAGGTTAAAAAAAAAAAAAAAATGCTAAATGCCCAAAAAAGTAAGGCCAGAAAAAAGTTATTTTTTATTTTTAATTTAGAATTTTTTTCTCATTAGTTTTTGATATTATTCTAAAGAAATTATAAATAACACTCAGTAAAATGACTGAATAAAAAATATCCAAAAATTCCCATACGAATTTAGGTTACATTTCATATGAAAAATTACCCAAGGTATTGATGATTTTTCGTCATTTTTCTTTCTTTGACTAAGCATTTTCAAATTTTTGGGTGATTTTTCGCATTAATAAATTTTTTAATTATTTTTGTAAATAATTTCTACTGTTGAAGAATTATATTAAAAAATAATTATAATAATGTTAAAGCATTTGTTAAAGTAATTTTAATTTGAAGAATGAAGCGCCGCAGGCGAAATTTTATTATATAAATAATATGGGTTTTTTGTGCGAATAAATACACAAAAAATGCAGAGATAGATGATTCTGTAAAAGTAAAATTAGTGATAACAAATAAGAAATTATTTTCTTCTTTATTGAAATAATAACATTTTAGCCATTTTAAAGCACTTCTGAGAAACAAAAAGGCTAGAAGCTAATACGAAAATTTTGAGACTAACTGCAAGATGAAAAAGACAGATTTAGCCTTAGAAAGATTAAACTGACAACACTGCATACATGAATAATTTTGGTGAGAAGAAATTTTTGGCAATTTGTTTGGGAATCATCAGTTTAAATGGCCGTGTAGCATGATGTACCAATCATTGTATGAAATTAAAATTTGTATAGATATTCCAAAAAATGTCCCCTTTCATAATTTGTGGTACGTTTAAATATGCGGTACACTTTGATTGTCTTCATACAATGTTGAACCACCCTAATATATATATTTTAGTCATTGTCTTAACAACTTTGATATTGATATATATTTCACTTCGCTACAGTAAAAATAAAGTTATGAAAAGAATTTGTTATACTACCTAGAAACCATGAAATTTCAATATTTCTTTTCACAAATTTTTATTATTCCCATCAAAAAAATAGTTTCTTAAATAATAGCTTTAAAGCTTTTGTTGCTCACTGTAATAATTTAAATATTGTAGTGTTTATATTTACATATGCACTTGTATAAATATATATATCCATTTGCTATATATAAATGTTAACATACATAAATAACGAGTTGAACATTGTAAAAACAATATGTAAAAATACATACATTTTTAAACCAAAATCAATATTTGCAAATACACATTTTTACACGATATATGTTAAATATATATGTTAAAAAATTTTTATTTTTTAAACAATTTTTATATTTGTAAATGAAAAAGTAATATTTAAATTACATTAAAGAATTCGACAAATTTTTAAAAAGTATTTGTAGGTATTAAACAAAACAAAATTGAACGATACTGATTTTCAAATATAGTCATTACCAAGACAATCAAAAATATGCTCTAAAAAGTATTTAATTCGCATAAAAAATGCTCTTAAATTTACAAAATATATTTTGACTTTTTCAGACAAAATTTTAAATTGTCTACTATTCACGCTAAAATTAGCTTAATTTTTATTAGTAATATTTCCTTTTTCCACTTAAAAACATTCAAAGCTAATAAAACATATCAGGAAATTACAAAATATCTATCAATTTCTATGATAAAAATGATTAGGGAATTGCATTTGAAAAACGTGTGTGAAAGCAAAATAAAAATTTCACTAATGACAAATTATTTAGCAAATTCTATTCGATGCAAAATATGTAAAAATTGTATCTCAAGTGTAAAATATGCAAAAATTGTGCTCTTTAGTATAATTCTGCTCTTAAGTATAAAATACACAAAAATATGCCATAGGCTTTAAAATAAGGTCTTTCTATGAAAATATGACAATAATATGCAAAAATATGCTATAACAAATAGATGCCGAAATTCTTAAAATTGTCTGAAACGGATAAAAAGCTAACAGTAGGGCTCATTTGAAGTTCAGGAAAAAATATGAAATTATATATTTTGTGTAAAGAAAAATCATAATTTTATCGTAAAAATCATCAAAATTATGTTTTTCTTAAATTTAATTGATTCGAAAGAAATTTAATATGAAAATCATACAATTTAAAACTATTTTCTTTATGAAATGTAATAACTCTCCGATAAGTTTTCAGTTTTCTTAATTTTGGTAAAATTTCATTGAATTCAAAGAAGTCCACAATAATCTTGTTGAAACTCTCCTAAAATTGTGTACAAAGAAACTTAATATTAAGTCAATTCAAGTTTTTCAAGACCCTAAACAATTTTCTATTCATAATTTAGGATAGGATAACAATTAGAATTATATCGTAAAAAAGGCTTATGTTAGACCAATTATGATCCTTCCTATATGTCATATAATGTACCATTTACCACCTTAATTCGTTATCCTTCAATGTGCTCTTTTACGGAATGTGAACTATTTTCCTATGATCTTTCTAGGAAAATAGTCTCTAAAAGTTTTGTTGCTACTATCGTATGATAGCTTAGAAAAACTAATTAAAATATATGTTAAAACAACAATTTCCATACCTCCTAAATATATGAAGATATTGGTCAATATTGGAATTTTGACGCATATTCCTGACATACAAAGTTAATGTTTTCTTATTAAAAATACTAATTAAAGCTACAGATATTACTATAGAAAATATATTCCTCTTTTCTAGTGTATTTTTCAATAATATTTACATCAAAATCTGAAATTGAGTCTGAATAAAATTTCACATTATTATCAATATTAAAATTTGCAATTTTTAAATAAAATCACCTTTTAGAGACTTTAAAAAAAACTATTTGTTGATGTTAAAAAAAAATCATATTTTGAGGGAAAAAATCATCAAATCAAATGTTGGTTAAAAAAAATGGACCTAATATGGCGCCCATGATCATTTATGAAATTGGATACTTTGATTTCTGCTTATATTATACATATTTATGTCAAATATTATGTGGATTTTATCACTTAGACAAGTTAGTGATTTTCGAAAGTGTGCCTTATATGGAAGCTATGCCTAATTGTGCATTTGTACATGTTAATATCGTATTCCGAGTAGTATTTGTATGAAAGCTAGGTGAAAGAATAATTCAATAATAACCAATTTTAACTGGCTTCGCCATCCACACTGTCAGCCAGATGGACGGACGGACATCGCTAAATCATAAAATGAATTCAAATCGATTACTATATTTTAAGATGGATCTTAAAATGGGTCAAATTCGTAAGGTTCTAGCCTTTATCATATTAGCTAATTTGACTTCTTTACTTTTATAAAATTATCTACGCAATGTTATCTTTTAGAAAAGTATAAAAAGAAGAGAAATAGTGAAGATGTTTTTGCAAATAAATTGTTTTTTTTTTTGGACTCGAAAAACCCTAAATCTTCTGAAAATTGAATGAATAATATGTCCTGTAGAAAGGTTTGAAAGGCTTAATTCTTTAATTTACTTTTCAAAATCGAATTGAATTTCATATTTTAGTCATCATTTTAAAGCATTTGTAAAGAATATAATTTCTTTTTTTTTTGTATTTCACGTATATTGAACTAATTCTCTAGATAATTAAAGAATTCACAATCAATTATACAATTCAAGCTTTAATAATATCATTCAAATCATCTTTAACTCAAAACTATTACAAATTAGCTTTAGAACATATTTCTTAATTTAGGTGGCACTGGACGTCATTTTGCAGCTTCTGCCCATTGAGGAGTATGTGATGGGAATGGCAGCAAGGAGCCTACTTTCAGGCGGCTCATTCTACATCTACTATCTATTGAGGGGCATGTGATGGGAATGGCAGCAAGGAGCCTACTTAGACTTAATGAATTAGGGCTAGTGGGAATAATCAGAGTAGGATATTCCAAACTTTAAACGAGATCAATTTCAATGGTCATGTTCTAGCTCCTTCGGGATCTGCGGATTATATGGGCACTGAGATTGACTTCCGGGAAACTCCTGCTCTTACTAATCCAAATAGAGACCAGTAGTCTGGTGTAGATCGGTATTTGTTGATGGATCCAAAATGAATATAGCCACTGGTGTAGGAGATTATTTTATAGAATGAGATATTACAAAGTCGTATAGGTACTTAGATAGTTGTAGCGTGTTCCAGGCAGAAATTCTGGGTATTCTTAAAGATACGCATTTGATAGCGTGGAACATTGAGAAGAATACAGAGATAACTCTGTATGTGGATAGCCGGGCATCACTTAGGGCTATAAAGGGAAAATTTGTAAAGTTTAGGCTAGTTAGTGACTGCAGAAGCGCTCTTACAGAATTAATGAGAGAATATTGGATAAGACTCTGCTGGCTACCTGGCCACTGCAATATATTTGGCTATGAAATACCTCACGAATTTGCTCATGCACGGAATAGCAGAACAGACGGCAAAATATCAGGGGGTCTATGCCTGAAACTTGGTATGGCAGATACAAATCTACTATTAGGCATGAAAGGACATTGTCCAATAGAGAAAATGGCATTCAATTGGGATGCAGGCCCTTCAGGTCTTTGCAGAATGTGTGAGGATGATGATGAAATACGTCAGTGAAACATATTGTGTCTCCGTGTCTACAACAGAGTAGGCAGAAATGGCTAAATAGCCATTTCATCGAAGGGCTAGAGATTGTTTCCGTAATCAATCTAGGAAACTTGATAGGATTCGTCCCAGGAATAGGCTGACTAAGGGACAGTCGGCGACTTGAAACGAACATGGTGTTACAGTAGACTTTTCTATACTATCTTATTGTATATCAATGATTATGAAGAGTGATCTTTTTCGGAACTGTCAGTCTTCCGAAGGACTCGCAATGGAGCTATAGATCTCCGAGTGGATGTACAACTTGTCATCTAATGAATCTTGTACAATCCTTCTCTACCTTGTAAAGGATTAAAAAATATAATATTAAAAATTTAATGATTTGAATTGACAAAAATTTAATGAATTTTTTATGAATTAATTCAACAAAGAATTAGTTCTACTCGCAAAAAACTCTTTGCATAAAACTATATAAAATTATGTTCTTGAGAATGGTGTTACGGAATGAAAAGGAAGTATTTCTAAGATTTAATTAAGTCTTTCAAAGCTTTGGTCCTGTATTTTGAAAACACTGTACCAAGGTTTTGAGAAATGTGAAATAATAGACCTATCAAAACCAAATTCAATTTTGTAAAAAAATCATAGGTATCAAATTTCATCAAATTATCTTTAGAATTTCGACCTATACTGCACAAGCTTTATCTGACAGCCAGCCAGCTGACCAGCCAAACGGATATCGTTAAATCGACTCAAAAAGTAATCTGTACAATGGTACAAACATATATTATAATAATAAGTAATTTATTCGTATAGAACCCTAGAATCAGTTGTATCTAAATTGTGTGAGAAATCTCATGACGCGGAGTTAGTGTTTCCCCTTTTAATCCATGTTTAATAATTTAATTTATATTTTTGTTTACTAATCTTAAAAATTCGAATTTAATTGCACTTTTTCGGAGATTTTTTGTTATACCATTAAATACTTCTCTCAAAGACCTAATATATTCTATTAAATTTCCCTATTATTCGTTTGGAAAAAATTGTGAAAAATTAAAAAAAAAAAAAATAAAATATCCTTTCGTCATTTGGTCCAGTACGTGAAATTTAATAAAGTAAACTTTCATCTTAGTTAAATATATCGTGACCTAGTGATCATGTATAAATTATTTATCAATATAAAACCAATATTCCGGGGAACTGACTGTTTTTAGGCTAAATGAAATAATCGAACAATTTCAGCCATTTTTATAGAGTTCGTTTCTGGATCATATGAAATATATTTATTTGAGTTGTCTTCACCTGTTGTAGTTAGATCGAAAGTTTTATGTATAGACGAATCGATTCAGATTATGGTTTTACATAAAATTACCTAAAAACCTCCTTTTTGAGTTATTACTAATAGTAAGCTATACTTATTTTAAACTTTTTGAAATTTATTAACTATTTTTTGTTGGGTAAAACTTTTATTAAATATATTTATGCACACATTGTTATCTGTTAACAAATATTTATTTTACACTTAAATAAACGGGTCAATACAATGAATGATTGTATCTGATACATACACAAATTTATTTAATTCTGCACACTTGTAAACAATTCAATTCACGTTGTTGTTATATAGGAGAAAAATTATAAAATGCTATGTAAATACTTAAAAAATGAATTTAAAACAAAATTTAAAAAAATTCATAACAAAATGCACTATGGGAATGCTAGAATGCAAGCTGTTCATAAATATTTTTTGAAAATTTTTAATTTCTAGTTGAGGATACGTGAATACGTGTTTAGTACACACTTCATCAGCATTCGTGATGTCTACATAGGTTTCGCTGAAATCTAAACATTTATCTATCTCAAATATTGACCAAATGTAGAACATTTATAATTAACATGAAACTATAACATTTTAATCTTTTTGCGAAAAATATTTTATAATATATTAGATAACGAATTTTTTATAGATGGTTTTCCGTCATAATTTTGAAAAATAATACTACCAAGGTTTGTATTCTTTTATATATTACATGCTAAATATTTGAAATGAAAAACAAAATTTTTGCAGAATACACTTTATATGCTCCCTCCTACCTCCGCGTTTAAGGTAATATAAGATGAAGTTTTGATAAACTGTGTATACGATTTTTAAGATTTGAATTACGGATACCTGCGAATGTAGCCAGGGTATAAGAAAACTATGTCATAAATTTGTCTTTGTTCTGGACGTACGAAAGAACGTAATTATATTTTCACAGGGGTTTTAATGATACAGTTTTTGTCATTTTACAAAAACTGTAACTTGATCAACGTTGTTAGTACAAAAATGTGTTTATTTATGTTCACAAAATTATAAAAATTTCCCATAGTGAAACGTTAAAATAAAGAAAAAATTATAATGTATATGTACTTTAAATTAGACTTAATATTGGGGTCGCCAAACGGTAATTATTTTTGAAAATCTGGGGATTCGGGATTCAAAAAATAATTTCATTTTTAATTCGGAAAAAAAATTATTTAAACATACACAGAAAAACCCCGTTTTAATTACTAAAATAATTCATTCAATCGAAATAATCTTCAAGTATGCTCCTCTCAACAACTCAATCAAATAGATGACTGAAAAAATCAAACTGTTAAATGAATTTTTTTTTATTTAAATATTATTTCCAACATTTCTTTTGTTTTTTAATTTTTTCTGTTGAAGCATAATACTTTAATTCTTTGACATTTTAATATCTTTGTTTTACATTTTTTAGAAAATTCTTTAGCTAATAAATGTTTTTTTCTATTCTGGTTTCTTCGATTTCAGTGCTTTTGTTCTTTGGATTGATTTCGCCGTCCTCACCCAGTTTAATTTCTTGGTATTATTTGTATCTGAATACCAGTGGAAAGAAAATGCTCTGTGTTCTGCAATAAATTTTTCTTTAAGAGAATTCTTCAACAGGTACTGAATTTAGAATAAAGCTTCTGTATACATTGAAAAAAGTATGATTTTTTTTACAATTTATAGCAATTATCCGTAAACTTACATTTTGGATACAGATTCTTGGAAAAGGGGAGATACAGTAGTAATAAACTCAAGACGACTTCGAATTCTTAACATCAAAAATTTCCAATAAATTTCAGAAGTAGCTACAATGCGTGACAAAATCGAGATTATAATATCGTGTTTAAAAAGCTGATACTTATTTGATAACATTAACTCTGGATCAAGGCCATTCAATCCATATGCACTAGAACAAGAGTCTTTTGTACTCATATATTTCTTTATAACAGGACTCTTTTCATCACCTACATAATGAAAAAAAGGCAATAAATTCTATACAAAGTGAATTACATATATATCAATCCCTATAAAATGTTCCCACTGTTTAGATACCGAAACCATGCCGCATCCTTGAACTTTTGTTACCATCAAACAGATAAATTTGACCAAAAGTATTAAATATTATTTTGTAAAAATAAATATCTTCCCAATGTTTCATAATATTTGATTTAAAATTTTATAATAACGTCAAATTTTAAGTTGTTATTTGAAAAATATTTATAACCAATTAAAAGAAATATTTGATTCTATTAATATCTTAATTAAATTTTAATACAAAATAAAAAAATAATTGAAAAATTTTAATCAATAATTTTTTCTATGTACATTTTTCATAATTAAAAATATTTTTTTGGAATGAATTTGAGTATAGTGCTGTCATTCGAAGGAAGTCTTTGTGCTGAAAAAAGTTACAGAAGAATAGCTTTGTTCTAAATTGTGAGCACGAAAGCGTTTCCGTACTCGAAAATTGGGCAAATAAGAGCTACTTTGGGAGAATATTGTACTTCTTCTTCTTGCACGAAACAGCCCAGAATATTTCTTCGGGTAGATTGTCAAATACATAAAAAACAAAAATATACAATAAAAAAATATGAATGAAAGTTAATAAAATAGTGAAAGTTTCATTTAAAAAATCAAAAACTTTTGAATGTGCTGAAAAATAAAATTACATTCACATAGGATTTTTTTTTTAAACAGTTTGATGTTTAATTTCTGGGTAAACAATTTGGATTTTAGCATTCCCGTACGTTAATATATTTTTGTATTTTTGTAGGAGAATAATTATCTTTTTCTCATTTCACCGCACTTTACACAAAAAGTACAGAAACAAACTTTATATTTTTATTGTTTATAAGAATATTATTTTAATTCCATAAAAAGTACGTTTTTGAAGCAATTATCAATAACTTTCAAAAATAAGTTATTTTAATTTCATGTTCCTAAATTTTTAACGATTAATTTTTCAGAAGAAACTTCTAACTTATTAAACCATTTGATCATTTCATTATGTTCTTCAATCTAATGTTAAATTACCATTTTTTCCGTTTTCTTATTTGGGTAACATTTGAAGTAAAAATCAAGGGCTTATATACAATAAGAGTTACTTGCCGATTTTAAAATTCTTTATGTTTGTGTCCTTCACTAGTGCACAAAAATAATAATTAATTCTAAATAAAAAATTTGCATTTTATTATTTAATTTTTGCTATTGCCTTTATTTAATATAGGCTTCTGCTATGTAATTTTTAGTAGAAGATTTTTTTCCTATCAGAAATAATTTGACAGTAATTTCAGTTTGTCTTTCAATTTAACATAATCAAATAATCACAATTCAAATCTTTTGAAGGTGTTTTCCAAATAATAAGTAAAATATAAGCTTTATGTAAATAAAAGGCATAAAAAATGGGATTTAGAAATCCTGAAAAATCCAGGAATTTGAAATTTAAAAGTCCCGAAAATCAGAATTTGTAAATCCCGAAAATCTCGGCATTTAACGTTTCCATAATTTACATTGAAATAAATACTATGCCCTACAGTTCTAGGGATATTATGGCTACCCCGAAATATTTTAATAAATGACTAATTTACAAGGAAAACAATTGAATCTAATAGTTTGCAAAAGGTTTTTAACCGTAATCCGACTACACTATATTTTGTGTAGCGCAATAAAGTAGTCCATCACTTTTTTAGCTTTACATAGAAAATACATGTTTAGTTTGTGTTCAGTGTTTGAAAGTTGCAAGATTCTGGGCTTTTTTAGTTTACCAAAAACTGCAGGATTTTGCAATAAATAATATGAAAAATATTTATTTCTATGGATATGTGTATTTTATGCCTGAATTGTATTTATTTGTTAAGATAATTGTAAATATGTCCGTATTATTATTGCGTGTAAATGTTTGTATTTGTTGTCTATATACATTTAAATTTATTTGTATATATACACAAATACAAATATATTAAAAAAGAATATAATATTTTTATATAGCAGCATTTTGGGCATTTTCTCTTTTAGAAAAAATATATCTACCATTTGCTTGGTTAACTATAAATAATTGAAGATGTATTGCTCTCATGTGTTTGTTTATGCTCTAATTTTATCAATATAGCTAAATGGTGAGGGTATGTGGCGGTACTGGGTAGCTTTTTATATTATAAGTTTTGGCAAAAAAAAAAAAAAACTATTTAAATTAACTTATAATTGGAAATATCAAAGTTTTAAGCTTATATTACGAGCTCATAATCGTTTTTGTTATCCTCGTATAATCCTGTTTTTATTTACCTACATATTTTTGATTATCTATGTTGAGTGTTTATTTCGCGTATTTATGCCCTTATGATATCATTCTCATCTATATATATTTTAAATAATTTGAACTAATAAATTTAGTCATCACGTTTTTAGGTAAAATAAATAAAGTTCTTATATATTTATGTTGTGTCTCATTATTAAAAATTTACATTTTTAATGTAAATTTGTTTTTGTTTGTAATTAGGGTTTGGTATCCGAGAATTCCTAGGAATTTTTATAATTTTCCTGGGAAGACGGGAAATAAAATATTCTAGTTATTTTAAAATTAATGGAAAAAAGTAGTTTAAAATGGGAAACATTTTATTTTTAACAACTTATATCAATGAAAGATTGACGTTTCTTTAAACATGGTACACGCAGAGAAAAAAGATAGTTGAGATGACCATAATCTAAGAGCAACATATTATGATTGAAAATATGATTACAGCGAAAATTAGAAATGATTATAAGTAATAATTAAATAAAACAAAAAATAATTATTGTGATTCCATTTTGTAATAGTGTGTCCGATTTTATGGTTTGTTTTTTCATGTTAAGATTCTAGTTTTACATATAATTGAACAATCTTACTAAATTATTATTCCATTCTATTAGATTATGACTTTTCTATCTTATTATATTATTATATCACATTGTCATATTATTATTCCATTTTATCATATTATTATCCCATGTTATCATAGAGTTATACAATCTTATCATTATATTTACTTATTTCATTTTGTCATATTATTATTCCATCTTATCATATACTAAAATAAAACGTAGTAATAAAAAATTGTTTTTATAAATTTTTTATTCAAAATAATAGAGAAAAATTAAAAAAAAATATTTACATATTATTTGTTCATTAATTATATTTCAATTGTACCACCACATGTGGTTTAAATGCAAGTTATGAATTTTTCCACTAAGTTTGTGTAAAAGATAAGCATTATACTTATTTGAAATATTTTATTGTCATGGAAATAGTAATATTAATATGGTTAAAAACAGAATATGATTTAAGAACAAGAAAAAAGACTGCAATTTATTTAATGATTGTAGAAGTAATGATATTATAGAAGTAATGATGATTGTACTAATAAAATGTTGTTTCTGGTAAAAATATTTAAAAACATATAATTTTTGCAACCATATTAAAATTTTTATTGAGTATAAACATTAATTTAAACAAATTCAAAAAAATTAATAACGAGACCATAATATTTTTGCAGTGATAATGTTGTAACCATGTTTTTTCTCTGTGTGTACTTGCAAGACTTTAAAGCATATAATACAACTAGAACGTTATCTGAGTGGAACGTTAATGTTGCATTAATTAGGTTTTTGATTATATAATTTGGTTTTTTTTCTATCAGATATCTATGTATTTATTTATTTATCTATTGTTTAACGAATTTATCCTACAAGCAAAATAATGCGAAAATGATACGAATTCGCATTACTTGGAAGAAAAGTTTTATTGCCCTAAATAACCATATTCGTATTGTGGAAGTTTCCCCTATCGGAAGAGATTGTACGTCACAGGCAATACACCTAAGCAATAAGAAATCAATACGCCTGGAAGAAAAATATGTAATATTGCTAAATAATCTAGATAATTTACTGGAGGAAGCACGAAAACTAAAACGCCTACATAAAATATCCACTTTTTTTTGCTGACACTGACAAAATTCTTCAATATTTTTTTAATTTTTTAACAGTTTTTAGGCAAATGAAAAAACTGTGACTGAAAAATAAAAGTATTGTATTAATTTCTTCTAAATGATCTCAATGGAATATCATCAATTTTTTGCGGAGGTGACTTTAAAAATATTCATTTTATTGTTGGATTTTAACAATTTTTCACCGAAGTTTGAGTTTATCTGTTATCTTTATAAATATTAAAAGTAGGGATAGCAATTTCCCGGACTTTTTGATTACCCGGGGCAATGGGAAAAATATTTCGATTTTGCGGAATTCCCGAGGAGCTGGATTAAAAACCATAATTATCACTATACTCATTAGTTCAATATCTGAGACCCAAATAGGATATGATCTTTGCATTAGCAGATTTAAAATTTGTTAAATTGCTATTGATTAACAAACAAGAATGAATTCTGAAGTATTATATGCTGCGAAAGAGTTTTCGGGTATCGACACAATATTAAGCAATATTGTTATTTTTATTTAAAAGTTATGTACCATAAAACAATGTGGTATTTGCTTACAGAAAATAGATATTTCAGAAAGTAAATAACAAAATACTTATTCAGACATTGTTATTATTCAAACAATTTTTAAGACTTTTCGTAAATATCTTTAAAATTTCAATTTATTAAAAATTCACTAAAAATATAAAATTTATTAATTAAAAAATTATTTTCTGATGATCGCCTTTTTCGAGGCCCTTCGTGGTGTTATTACATTTAAACCAGTTTGCAATCGTAAATTGCCTTGTTGTCTCTATTTGGCAATACCAAAGCAAAGTTTGTGGATCATAATTAGACACCAGCAGAATGGAATACGTATTTTCTGTACCGCTACACACTTCATCAGCATTCGTGGTATCTTATCCATTTTGGATTCGTTTAAACCTAAACAACATTATTTGTAGCTTCGAAAAAATGGTCCTACATTGTACAAAAATTACCAAAGAGTAACGCACACTTAAAGGTGCCTAAAAGTATCAAAGGGGACATCATATATATATTTTTTATTCTTTTTATAATTTTTATTATAACTAAATAAACGAAATAAAAAATTTTATGAAATCAGAAGCCAATTAAGAATTTTATGTTACCTATACCACTGAAAAATTAATAACGTATATTTAAAATTTCTACAATATTCTTTAAATCAGACGAATTTTTTCCATTTTCTGATGCTTTTGTTAAGATATTTAATTGAATTCGTGCCAGAGATTCATGCCATATAAATCATCTAATAAATTATAAATTCAAATTTACTGATGAAATGTTTTTAAGATATAGTACCCATCTAAAATTTTAGGTTAATTTTCTTTTAAAAATTACTAAAATATATAAGGTTTGTTAAAATTCAGGCAGTTTTTTTCCATTTTAATGCTTTTAAAATTTTCGGCAAAGCGGGACATGAAAAATTGTAAATTTTTCGGGAATACCGGGATGCGTTTCCGACTCGTAATACATGGGCTTTCTCTATACTTTTTGGAATGGAAAACTTATGGCAACCAAATTGTAACTCAACGACTGTTCAAAAAGCTGTATTGCATAGGTACATAATAATCAAAAAAATTCTAAAAATATAAAATATTGCAAATTAATTTTTGAAAAATTGCAAATAAGAATTTTTTTGCTTGTTAAAGAGAGAAAAAAAGGAGAAAATGAAATTAAGAAAAAAAAATTGAACAATAATTTTATTTTCTTTTTTTCAATTAACATATTGTTTTTTTCAATCATCTACTTGATTGATTTAATTAATATAATTATTTTATTTTCCATTAACGTTTTGGCGCATTCAATTGACAGATTATTTAAAGTTTCTATATTTTTAAATTATTTATTTATTACAATTTTAAAACAATTTAATTTGAAAAAATCATAGCTTTTCAGTTTTTACCATTATTAGTAATTGATATAATCATTTTGGTAAGAGGTGCAAATTTAAGTATTTTTTGATTGAATGAAGCATATTGGTAATTAAAAGCATTTTTTACTCTTTTCTGTGCAGTTAATATATTTAATAAAATGGTGATTATTTATTTATTAAGAAAATTAAAACTTAGGGTAAAATGCTACTATAGCAGTCGAAATGATAGTTCCAATATTTCATATATATATTTTTTTCTTTTTTAAATTTTGATCACTAAAAAAATTAATAAATATTTATTAAAGTGAATTTCATTTAAGTGTTTCCCATAATACTAAATTCATTTTTTAAAATTTTCTTAAATGTTTATTTTATTTTTTGATTTATTTGCCATCAATCTCTCATAATTAAGTCATTTTTTTATTTTTTGATAAACCCATTGGCAATAAGTTTTTCCCCAACATTTCAAGTTCTCACTTTGACAAAGTAACAACAGCTTTAGACAGCAATCTCAAAAAGTCCAGCCAGCCTTTCTTAATTTAATATTTAGGTTAAACAACCCACTTGTCTTAAGATTTTATTACTTTTAAAAACAAAATTCAGTTATTATCTTTCATATTAAAACCACAACAAAATTCATAAGGTGATAAAAAAAATTACCGAACATAACAACAAGAAGAAACTAAGTTTATAAAAAAAATCAGTCTTTAAGTTGCAAACATGTAAGTATTTTTTGAACTAAATTTTTGTGGCAGTTTATCTTAAATAACAGTTGCAGCCCACACTTTTGTTTAAATACTTTTATGGTATGAGATATAACAAGGTACGAGTATATAAAAGATACCAGCTTGTTTTTATACAAAACTCTAAAATTCATTTAATATGTGTTTAATAAACAGCTTAAACATGCCAGCCATTTTATATGTAAAACTATATATTTTGAATATAAATATGTTGTTGTAAAGTTTTTTTTTTTTTTTTGATTGTTTGTTTAGTATTTTATTTTTAGCAGTTTCTATATTTGAAAACTTTTGTATGAATATGTTAGAAAACAGTGGTTTGAGAGGAGGTTTAATAATCAAAATCAATTTTGATTAAAATATATAGCAGAAGCTAGAAAAGACAGTAAAAAAAATTAAAACATTTAGCTTAAATTTCTTCTTATATTTTTAAAGAAACAAACAAGATCTTTTTGACTTTAAAAAAGTTTTGACTACACAAAAAAAAAAAAAAAAAATTAAAAACAAGTAAAAAAGATACAGTCGGTTAAGTCGGACTTCATGATACCCTACTGTTGTGTATGTGCATCAAAATCGGGTTCTGTGAGACCTGTGACCAGTTGCGGACCGATACTTGTATTAGGTGTAATGCATTTTTAGGGTTTTTATCTCGAAAAGTCACGCGACTAATTTGCAGAGAATTTTGCCAATTTTTCACTTCTCTATCCCCGGTATTTTTTGTTGAAAATCTCAGGAATTAAGAATTACGAAAAATGTTAACTTTTACCGTTTTTAAAGTCATAAAGTCTGTAAAAGACTTTAATTGACAATAATTAAGCAAATGATGATTACCTTGCTTCGCACCCAGTTTGATGTTATTATCTTTACACGAAATTATTAAAATACCAGAAAAAATTACTGCCTAACTATGAAATACTGAAATGACAAAACTATTTAAATATTTGATTATTCTCTATGTTCGAAAACAGTGCTATTAGAACACAAAACTTAGAAAACCTGGCCAATGTTAGATGAATTCACGACACAGTTTATTAAGATTTTTTATTTTGATATTTCACCTTCAATAATTTGTACACATTAATTTTCTATATTTAAGACTAAAAAAAGTATTATTTTTATATTTTAGAGAAATCGATCAGGGTCCAAGTGAGATCTCAAAAAAAAAAAAAAATATTTTCGAAGATATATTTATTTATGGTTTCTTAAAAAATTTTCTGTAACTAACAAAATACAGGATTTTTTCTTAAAGTCCTTATTGTCTATGATGAATAACCAGATGCTTAAATAGTAAAACATTATCAGTTTTTTAAAAATAGATGTAGGTTTTAATATATGTTTAAATATAAAAATTAATTTCCAAATGAGCATTTTGAAATATTAACAGTCGTATGCACGAACAACTTTTAAATTTAAAATGCCCTTTAAAATAAATGTTTCCTATAATTTTTAGTTTTCATGCTTTTTAAATAATATATTCTTTTTTCCAAATACCCGGGAATTCCAGGGAATGACCTAAATAAGATCCCGATCCGCGGGATTTGAATAATCCGGAAAGTAGCCTTATACACGAAGTCTATTATGAACCGATCCTCATAAAATTTTACACTGTTCTACTCCTATAAAACTTATTTGTATCAAATAATAATTTGATTTGTATGGGATTTAAGCATGTTAAAGTAATTTTTGTAAGAGGCGTTAATGGACCGATATTCGTGAAAATCGGCACACAAATTTATGTTTATATAAAACTTATATGACATTAAAATACAGTTATATTTAAGGGAGTTGTGATCGTTAAACCCATATACCGGGAGGACATTTATATGAAAGTTTGGTGAAATAATCATAGTCAATTTCAATAGGTTACGTCCTTACATCTATGTACCAAATTTTATTAAATTATGTTCAAAACTGCGATCTGTAGTTTCATTACAAGATTTGCGTATACGGACATCGTTAAATTCACTCATAACGTGATTCTAAGCCGATTGGTATACATTAAAGTGGGTCTTATATCAATATTTTTGTGTGTTGCAAACATCAACACAAATGCATAATACCTTCCCCACCTATGGTGGTGTAATATATAGAAAATCTTTAACTAAGTTAAATTTATTCAATATAATTAACAGCATCGTTAGATAGATGCTTAAGTACTCTTTTTTTATTTTATAAAGAAATTTGTTACATTATTAACACAAAGTAATATTATAGCTTTACAATTTACTTCTAGCCCACTGTTCGCACCTATGGTTTTATGTTAATATTGTCACATAGCGCAAAAAAAAAAAAAAAAAAATAAATAAAATAAGAAATCATAGTCTGGCGCTTGTATAGCTGCCATTAACATGCATTTACATTCTTGTGTGTTTTTATGTTGGTAAACAATGTTGTTGCCGTCATTAATGTTTGCTGCATTTGATGTTGTAGCAACAAATGTTTCTATTTTTGTTTTCTTTTTTTGGATATTTTTACATTTTAGTTGATCATACCGTTTGTAATTTGAACAATTTTCATCTCTGATTCTATAAATATTCCGATATCTTATAGATAGAAAAATAATCTAACAATGTCTATTAGATCGCTTATCTGTACAAATTAATTTTCTAAAGACATCCGCTATCTAAAGGACATGTTTTATAAATCAATATATCGGCAAAAGTAATAAGAAAAAAATAAAGAAAATTGATCTACAAGTGACTTAGTATTGTAGAAAAACTCAGCTAGGAAAACTAATCTTGAACAATTTCTGTAATATTCTTCCCGAATTTTTTTAAATATAAATATTTTTGATATAATTATGTCTATCACTTAGTCTGCCTTTTTGTCTGTAGAATTCATATTCGAACCCTTAGGGTGTTAAAGGGAAACTTTTACTTAATACCTTAATTAATTTAATAAGGTTTTAAGGCAATTGAAAATCATTAAAATTTATGTAAATATGGCTGTGCCTTGCAGAAAAATTCAGCTAGAAAATTTGTTCTTTTTTAGATTTGCCATAAATTTAGCAACTCTTGTAATTCGAGTTGCTAAATTTATGGCGAAAAGAGGAACGAAAACCATGAAAATCCTTTCGTCATAAATTTGTTAATTTCCTCTTACTGAAGCAGTTTGTGAAATAACAACAACAAATTAGTGTTAACATTGCTTTTGTAGCTAGTCGAGGTCTTCCTTAAACGGCTGATTTTTGACACCTCATCTTCGGCTTGAAATCGGAATCAGCAATTTCTCGAAAAAGTAAACTTTTTAGAAAAGAATCAAATTTTCAAAAATTTTACTATTTTCTAACAACATTTCGACTTTCAAAACAATTCCTAATTTCCCAAAACAAAATACACATTTAAAATAACAAGTACCATTTGAAAAATAAGAAAAAAAAAAACAAAAATTTTGTATTTTTTATTACTTAAGAAGAATTTAAAATACAAAAAATTATAAATTTTACTGGTTTGCAAAAAAAATCCTCCAAAAAAAAAAAAAAGATTAATATGAGGGCCAAACGTGTTAAATTAGAAACTGTTTATAGTTTTTTAGCTCATAATTTAAAAAAAGTACCATTTAGCGAAAAAGTACCAATTTTCAAAAAAGTAAAAAATTACATCTGTGTTTTGTGGCAATTAAATACAAAATTTAAATTTATATACGTTAGGGGATAACATGCAGAATTATACATGTTAACTTTAACGTCGAAATAGGTGCTCCCAATTTATGAACAAAATACAATTATGAATATAAGAATGACAAGAAATGAAAAATTATTAAAGAATAAAAAGTTTGTTAATTTTTAATTTTATAAAGAAAAACGTGTAAATTACATAGTGCATTTTACAAATAAATATAAGGTGCTCCCAAATCTGGATAAAGTCGTTTTTTTTTTTTTTTTTGCTAACATTCAACGTTAACACTCAGCAGGAGCAACAAAATACACGCAGTAAAATAAGAAATGAAAAAGTCATGATATTAACATTGAGTTGTCATTAGAGGGAAGTACTTAGTGCTGAAAAAGAGCTGAGGAAGGTCTTTTTTTAACCCGTGATTGTCATTAGAAGGATGTTCTTCTTTTATTCTTCTTGTTCATTGGTTTTGAAGTACTTCTCTTAAAACCATGTTTACAAAACTGTAGAATACAAAATAAATAAAAAATAAAGTAAAATAAAATAAAATAAAATAAAATAAAAGAAAATAAAAATGATTTTAAGATTTATGAAATTTCAATTTTTTTAGGAACTATTAACCTTTTTTTCTTGCTAAAAATATATTTATTTTCACTTTTTTTGGAATAAATTAATAACTTCCCAAAAAGCTCAAAATATGCACTTAGTTATACTTTTGAAGTGGTGAAAATGTTCTTTCTTGGAAGCCAGGTAGAAAAAAAAAGGATTTTTTTATCTCAGTCAATTTGTATACATGTTATTATGAAGTATTAGGCCTATTGACTCTGACTATAAAACGTTATTTGTAATATTGATGAGGTTGTACCATATATTGAAGCATATCTCGAAAACGACTTGTCCGATTTGGTTCAATAAAATATCAAAAAATTAGAATTAAAGTTTAAGTTATAAACACATTATTTTTAACAAGCTCAATAATTAAGACTATTATGTGAGAAAAAATAAAAATAAATCTTGTACAAAATTAAAAAAAAAAAAATCATAAAATTTCGTAAATATTTCATTTAAATCAATGCATAAATTTTGATTTTATTCAGAAATTAGTGAAGATGTATCTTATTTACAAATTATACAAAAATATAAAAAAAATTTTATGTGATTTTTTAATCTCATTTTGTAAACGGGATATCGTCTATACTTTGTGAATAAAATAAAAAATTATGCATTGATTTGAATGCAATATTTTTTCCTTATCCTTGTGATCAAAGAATAAAAATTGTAATTATTCGCATTTACAAAATTTTAAAGATTAAAAAAAAAAAAAAATAATTTTGTACGAAATTTAAATTTTTTTGTTGAGCGTATTAAAAACTAATGTGAGTACAATTTGAAAGTAAATTTAGTTAGATTTTTTTAATATTGTACTGAAACAAATAGCACAAGTCGTTCTCGAGATATGGTTCAATATATGGTGCAACGTCGGTTATTGTACAAATAGCAATTTATCGCATGAATTAGAGTCAATTCAAAAAAGTTGTTTTTAGGCTTAGTACTTCATAATAAAGTGTATCTGAAATGACTGAGCTATACCTTAATTCTTAATTTTAGACATTAAAAATGAATTACTAAATAATGAAATAATAATAATAATAATAATAATAATAATAATAATAATAATAATAGTAGACTCCTAAAATAGAAATAATCAAATTTTCGAAAAAAAAATCAACTAAAAATGTAAAATAGTTAAAGAAAGTACAAATAAGTTTGCAAATTTCGAAAAAAATCGCTAATTACAAAAAAATATATATAAATATTTCAAAAATAAAAAAATCACTAAAAATTAAAAAACAAAAAATAAAATTATTAAAAAAAGTAACTGGAAAAATAATGAGAATTAATATATTTGCAACCAAAAAATCCCAGTATTTAAAAAAATACCATTATTGAAAGAAATATGGAAAATCGCTAAAGAAAAAAAAAAAAAAAATTCAAAGAAAATTTCGATATTATTATTTATTTACTAGATATATTTTTGTGTTACATTTTCACGATTTTTCCCTGCTAAATAATTAGTTAAGAAGAAGTGTATTTAAGCTTCGGTTTAGCCAACTATATTATTCCAACTTGTTTTTAATATGCATGTATTTACTCGTATTATTTTTATGACTATTCATTCGATTTCTATAAGATATTTTAACGTTTAAATAGAAATCGACCATAAAATTATTTGCAAATAATATCGCTTATCAGCATTTTATAAT
Organism: Protocalliphora azurea; assembly: GCA_932274085.1. NCBI lineage: Eukaryota > Metazoa > Arthropoda > Insecta > Diptera > Calliphoridae > Protocalliphora > Protocalliphora azurea. The sequence goes on along the minus strand of OW026521.1, from coordinate 147,464,122 downwards.
CTTTTAGTTGACACATAGAGTATCTATTTCAGAAATTAATTAAAGCTATAACAGAAAAAATGAATTAATATTTGAAAGTTAACAAAATTAAAGTGTTTAGAAAAATGTTAAGCAAATTAATTATGTATATTTAACTTTTTTACTGTAGTGTTTTAAGTGGAATTAGAGACTATTGTAGAAAAAATTGTTTGAAAACAAGTATGGAAAGAAATATGAAGTGTTGCCAGGAGGTGAGAAAAAATCAGGCTAAATTGAACTTTAAAAAAGGTCAAAACAGGTTAAATTCCCAAAAAGAAAAAAATAAGGCCAGAATTTTTTTTTTTTTTTTAATTTAAAAATTTATTTTTTCTCGTTGTTATATTTTTGATATTTCTTCAAGATATTATAATAAATTTACAAATAATATATACGCGTTCCTTTCAAAAACCGCCAAAAAATTTTCCATACAAATTTGGGTTATATTTCATATGAAAAATAGTCTAAAGTTTTGAAGTGATTTTTTCATCATTTTTCAACTATGATTCTTTTTGATTAAGCATTTTCAAAATTTTATGTTGATTTTTCGCTCTTATAAGATTTTTTTTAATATTATATTCTTATAAGATTTTTTTTTAATTTTATATTAGTTTCTAATGAAGTATATTAGAAAATAATTGTAATAATTGATATTAATATAATATTAGTAGTTATTTTTAATTTGGATAATGAAGTGGTGCAGGTAAAAAATTTCCCTTATACATATATACATTATATATTATATAATTAATCTAATTTTTTTGTGTAAATAAATATAAAAAAATGCTTAAATGGATGATACAGTAAAACTAAAATTACTAATACTTACACAGAAAAAAATTAATATATTTGAAAATTTTTTTCATAAATATTATGAATCGAATATGACTTTTTTCCCCAAACTTTTTTCATAAAAAATAAAATTTTGTTCATAGATATTACTAAATTGTTCATAATGAACATCTTAGTAAATTTTGTTACTAGATTTGATTGCAAATGGTAAATGGAAATAGTTATACATGAAAATAATAACAACGCCTTAAAATGGCAAAATTTCAAAGAAAATTTGTCAAAAAATAATGTTTAGAAATTTACATAATTTTACTCGCATTCTGCAGCACATCATTTTGATAAAAAGCGCTTCTATTTTGTTCCTATATTGTAGCTAAAGATCATTAAAATCCTAAAATTTTTCGAAGAAAATTTCAAAAATTGTTTAACAAATTGAAAATATAAATTAAAATTTAAACAATTTTATAAACCCTTACTAGTAGCCTATGAGGACAGTTTGTTAAGTTCATACTGCATGACGACGCTGATCGTGGAAAGAAATTTACCTATGATCAGTATAACAACGTCATCAGCATAGGCGACGATTTTCCGCCCTCTTGCGTCAAATTGTCTTAGAATGACATTGACGGCTAAGAGCCATAGCAAGGGCGAAAGAACTCCTCCTTGCGGAGTCCCTCTAGTCACTATCTTCCTTATGCATGCATTTCCCAAGTTCGAATTAATTATTCGGCTAATAATCCATTCGATTAGGAAGTTTTGAATGCATAATGATTCTAGTGATTCTCTAATAGCCTCAATCTTAATGTTATTGAAAGCTCCTTCTATATCAAGGAACGCTGCCAATGTATCTCCCTATACTGCAGGCCGCGTTCAATGTAACTCACCACATCATGTAGTGCACTCTCAACAGATTTACCATTTAGAAAAGCGTGCTGAGCCCCACTGATGATATAGTTGTCAATTGTCGTCCTCAGATAAAGATCGATCTAAAATCTTTAGGTTTCGAGTGGCTAGCCTTACCTGCCTTAGGTATGAAAATTACCTTAACCTCTCTCCACCTCCTTGGAATATATCTCCTGATAAGACACAAACTATAATTTATATTTTACTATAATTTTATTTTATAATTTATAATTTTCTTAAATATTATAAACTAAAATCAATGAAATAAATTCTTATATTTATGCAAAAACTTTTTTCTGTGTAGCAAATAAGAAATTATTTTCTTTGTTGTTGAGATACTAAGATTTTGGCCTTTTTATGGCAATTTTAAAAATAAAAAAGGCTAACAAAAGCTAGAAGTTAAAATTAAAATATTGAGGCTAAAAGCAAAATAAAAAGGCTAAATTTTGCTTTAAAAAGGCTAAACTAGCAACACTGGAAATATGTTTAAATAAAATAAATTTAATATTTGTTAAAATAAAAAATAACTTTAAAAATCTTACAAATCTAATTTCCATTTCTTTTCAAAAATGTATATTTCTTTATACATAATTCCCCGCTCAACAGTTCTCGACCTCCGTCCCAACCTCTTCTTGCTTAAACTTTACAATCATTAAATTCCTTAACCTCCCTACCTTCTTCTTCAGAAAAAATGTAAAATTAAAAAAAAAGAAATCATATTCTCTTGACTGTCTGGTGTTGATAGAAAAGAAAGAAAACAGACAAATTAAGTACAAATACTAAGGGTTGCAAGAGGCAGCAGGAGTAAAAGCATCAGCAGATACAAGAACACAAAAAACGTACAACACTTGAATTGTTGAGCCGAGAACAAAATAATAACGAGCTGTCTGAACAGGGAACAAGTCAGGAAAAAATACAGAATTGAAAAACTCCAAACGGGTGGAAGACCAAAAAAAAAAAAATTATTGAAAACATGAACGGAAAACAAAAAACACTTCACAAGACATAAACAAGACTCTTGACTTGCATTTTACAAGGAATATATTTTAAGTTTTTTTAAGTAACAAGAAAAAAAAAAAAAAGAATCAACAACAAATATGATTTTTTTTTCATTACTTTAAAAACGGAAGCTTTTGTGGCAGAATAGTGAAGCTAAAAAAAAAACGGTGATGAAAATTTAATATTTCAAAGATTTCATTAAAAAAGTAAATTGATTTTAAATAAAAAATTGCGTTTCATTTTCTAATCAATTTTTAAAGAATGTAAATGATATCAAATAAAAAATTTGTATTTTTTCATTTGAAATAGGAACACTAAAGAATTTAGAAAAGGGAAAACAAAGTCATGTGAAGTCTTGATTTTTGATAATTTAAAATCTAAAAGTATTTATACCCCAATTCTGTAGGACGATTCAATCGTCTTGTCTAAGGAAGAGAAGTAGTCAAATTTATTATTCTTTTAGTTAATATTTTTTAACGTCTATATTATGAGGTTTGTGCATTCTTTACGTTATTGTCAAAACATTATAACCAATATAATATTTAAAGAAAAAAAATAACTATTTTTATAATAAATTTAAAAAAAAATAAATAAATAAAAATGGAAGATTCATCACACAAAAGGATGTAAGTATATATGTGTACACATGTTAATATGTGTATACAATGGAATGTATGATATGGACTGAACTAAAATCAAGAACCAAAAAAAAAGCTATCAGAAAACCATCAATCTTTAAAGGCTACTGGTGGTGGTAATAAATATTAAAGCAGCAGCTCCTTCGCCTGATATAACATGTACCAGTTCTAAACAAGATTTAGAACAACCTAAATCTAAGAAAAGAACTGCTGACTCTACTAGTGATTTACTGAGAGAACAGGTCAACAATCAAAAACATGTAATAAAGCTTTTATCAAACTGAAACCAAAATCGCGGAAACCCTAAAGCATCAGGCTAATTGCAGTGAAAAATTAGCAAAATAGACTACAGTTTTTTAACAGACTATAGCCTTTAATAGTCTTCAATAAACTATATACTATAATTTTTAATAGACTATAGTTTTTAAGAGAATGTAGTTCTCAATAGTCTCTTGTCTTTTAATGGTCTACTGCTTTTTTACTGACTGCATTATTTTTTAACAGACTATAGCTTTTAATAGTCTTTAACAAACTATAGTCTTTTAATAGCCTATAATAGACTATAGTTTTTTAACTTTTTAATAGTCTTTAATAAACTATAGACTATAATTTTAATAGACTATAGTTTTTAAGAGATTATAGGTCTCAATAGTCTCTTGTCTTTTAACGGACTACTGCTTTTTTACTGACTGTATAGTTTTGTAACAGACTATAGATTTAATAGTCTTTAACAAACTATAGTCTTTTAATAGACTATAATAGACTATTGTTTTTTAACCTTTAATAAACTGTAGACTATAATTTTTAATAAGCTATAGTTTTTAAGAGACTATAGTTTTTAAGAGATTTTTAACGAAATATAGCTTTTAATAGAACTTAATCTTTTAACATAGTCTTTAGACTACTATATAGTCTTTAATAGACCAAATATTTATTTTTAATTTGTGGACTATAGTTTTGACTAGGCAATATTTTTAACTAAGTAAAAAGATTATAGTTTTTAATAGCCTGTAGTCTTTAATAGCCTATAGTTTTTCACTAGACTATAAACTTGAATTGGCTGTAGTATTGTAGAATTTTTGTTTAATATTTAACATCTGATTCAATTGTTTTAAGATTTTGATTATTTTTTCTTCTAACTGTTTAATTAATATATGTATATACAAAATTTCCTAAGTATTTTAATTGTGTTTATTCCCAGATTACAATGAAACAAAAAAGATCTTAAAAAATGAAAATTTCGTGAAATCTATATCAAGTGTAGTTAAATTCCAAAAAAAAAAAAAAAAAAAAATTACCATTAAATCACAAAAATTTGTAAATTACTCAGATATCAACAAAATTTCCATAACGAAAGAAAAACAAAAACATCAACAAAGTACTCCTGGAAAGTGGCACTTTTGGTTGATATGACACTTTGAGTTTTGTTATTCTTCTTGGTTCAATTTATAAGTTTATAAGTTTGGGGCATAGTGTAGGATGTACAGCTGTTTACTGGCATGTTTTCGACATATGTGAAGTTAATACATTTAACACGTCCCGGCAAACTTCATTATTTAAACGAAAATTTCTCTAAGATATAAATTTACCCGGCGTCTGTTAAATTAAGCGGATTTGCATCATAACGCAATTGCTTTCTTTGGAAGCGAAGATCATTATTTGCTGGTAAAAACGCTCATGAGAAAACATTCTCCGATTTTTTCTGTTTTATTTTTCAAGACGGTAGTAAAATATTTTTCGTCTATTTTGAAATTTAAAATTTTTGAAATATGTTACCTGAATCAAATATTTTTCATAATTATTTATCACAACCAAAGGCAGTAACCATTACCGAAGCCATATGACTTAGAGAATTTAAAAAATATTACTAAAAAATATTTTTTTTTATAAACTCGTTCAAAATCTTCTTACAAAATATAAAGCTATGAATTTTATAAAAAAATAGCTTGAACCTTTGGGACCAATATTCAGTATTAACATGTTTATGTATAAAAGAAACAATAAAAAAAATACTACAAATTACTCTTATCGAATGACTGAAGGAAGAATTTAAATTAATATCCTGTTTATGTATGTCCATTTTTGTTATTTTTGGGTTTATTTTTTTGGGTTTTTGTCTTTGATAATGACAATTTATTACGCTATTATTTTTTTTAATTGTATATTCTGCATGTCGATAGTAGTCGATTGAAATGCCAAAACAGTCATTTAAGATTTTCTTAGCGTTTGGATTGTGTAAAAGCAATAATACGTGTATTTTTAATGATTTTTGTATTAATGTGCTAAATTATTCTTTAGTAAAAAAATTATTTAATTTTGTAGAGATGTTCTTGGGACTATGTCGTTTTGTCCTAGAAGGATACTGTGTAAGAGTCGAATTTAAAATAAGTGCTTTGATAATACTGTAAAAGTTACAAAAATAATTTATAGTTGATCAGGGTAAATCATTGTACATATATATGAACTGAAGTGATTTTTTGGAAGAATCTTATATGGAAGCTGTGAATAAATTAATATAACACTTATACAGGATTTATGCACTTTGATGTACAAAGGCAGGTCTTATATGGAAAGCAGGTCAATTTTGGATCGATCCTAATAACATTTGATATTGTGCTTCTTACTTATGTATGTATCTATGCTATATGAAAAAACATTATTTATACTACAAATGCAATTTTTGTATATATGATGACTCAAATCTTCATCAGACGCTAAAGTGCCAAAGTTATTCTGCACAGTATAGCGGACGCAGAGTTAACCAGTTTTCAGTTTCCCACTAAAGACCTTTTTTTAGAAGTAGAACAAAATTTCTTCTTATTAGAACAAAATTTCTACTTATTAGAACAAAATTTCTACTTATTATTTTATCGGTCAGAGGACATAGTAATTTGAACAATAATCCCACATACAAAAATTTGATTAGACTTTATTTTATTTTTATTTTATTTATTTTAGAACTGTCATTTTCATTGTAACCAGTATTAAAATAGTATTAAAAAATAAAATTGTAGAAAAAAGAAAAATCAACTAAATTTTTTTAAGTTTATATCATTTTTAATATTGGCAACATCCCATTTTAAAGCAACCTACATTATAGACCTAAGCCACGTAACTCAGGCGAAAAAATTATGTTGACTTAGGGAATACTATTTGTGACTATTTTCCGCCTACAGACGGAACGTAAAATCGACATAGAGAATAGGGGAATAAAGCTGTTGAACACATGTTATAAAGAATTTGAAAGATATAATAGATTGTAAGTTAGTCAAACTTAAGAAATTTAAGAAAATAGTTTAAATGATGTGAAAATTTCCAAAATTTTTATTTTCACAAAATTTGTTTTTCCATAACAGCAAAATTATCGACGATCTATCATAAACAAACCATTTTATGTTAAGCTTTATTTTAAATTTATTTTCGGACTCTTTCAATCAAGTTCTTCAATATCCATTACTATTTTGTTATTTTGCCAAAAACTTCTCCTACGAGAATATTTCTTCAATTCCCCATACCCATTACATTCTCCATTTCTTTTAATCATCAAACATAGAGGAGATAACAGAACATAAGAGAACTAGATATTTCTGCTAATATTGACGGACAACCAAATGAACATATAAAGACAGACTAGCTGACTGACTAGTAGACTAATATTAAATTGAAAAATTAGAAAAAAAAACCAACAACTAACAAGTTTTCCGGCCAACAAACATCATATCATTGCCATCATCAAAACTCCATAGAATACAAAAAGGAATCATATAAAACGAACTAAGATTAAAACTGACAACAAAGATTGTTACAATTTGTGAAAACTAACTTTAAAATATCAATGAATGTGAAGAATAAAAGTAAAACATGTTACTTTATATTTCCTAGAACACGCAATTTCTCTAGTACTAGACATACAAAAGGCATATCCTAAGTTAAAATTTTCTTTTTGTTAGTTTTCTCGTAAAGCACGAAATTTACAAAGTTGTTAAGATAATTGATTTAGCTGCTCGCTCCAGACATATCGTGTTATTGACAAACATTAGGGAACATTTTTTTGTCTTTCAGCGAATTGTTTTTGAACGCAGACAGATTAGTAATACATGTAAAAAGAAAATTTGTTTTACATATCATACGTGAGGAAAATTGTTTTGCGTTTTTGGCAAATATTTATAAAGAAAATATAATTTTCTTTGAAAACTATAAAGACAAATTAAAATTTTTTGTTTGATGTGATTAAATTTAACACAATTTTAAATAAGTAATTAAAATTTTGTGCATAAATAATTGAAACTTAAATGTGAACCTGGAAACAAACACAAAATTTAAACTCTGAAATTTTATATGTATTGAAATCATTTTATTAAATGTCTTACTGAGAATTTTTTAGTTTATTTTTAATTCTCCATTTTATTCATAAGTAGCGAAAATTTAAATTTTTTTTTATTTTAAATAATAATTTTAATAATAAATAAAATATTATTTCTTAGTTAAATTTTAAATTTTATAAAAAAAAATCCAAAAAAGATTAAGATTTTTTAAAATGTTTTTAATTAATATTAATCATACGCACCGTGAATTTCTTAATAAATATGTTTAATTAAAAACTTATATATATATAACAACTTTTTAACCAACAATTTCATTGAAATTTCTAAAATAATTTTAGAAGACATTGGGAAAAATAGTAACGAAATTAAATTAAAATCATTTTATTAAACGTCTTATCGAGATTTCTTTAGTTTATTTTTAATTCTCCATTTTATTAATAAGTAGCTAAAAATTTTAAAATTTAATTATTTTAAATAAGAGTTTTAACCATTTTATTTATTATTCCTTAGTTAAATTTTAAATTTTATAAAAAAAATCCAAAAAAGATTAAGATTTTCTAAAATGTTTTTAATTAATATTAATCATACGCACCGTGAATTTCTTAATAAATATGTTTAATTAAAAACTTATATATATAACAACTTTTTAACCAACAATTTCAATGAAATTTCTAAAATAATTTTAGAAGACATTGGGAAAAATAGTAACGAAATTAAAATTTAATACAAATATTGAGGACTGGGTCAGCGAGACTTAAATAAAATATTTTTGAAATTGTGTTACAAGCATTTTTTAACAAACATCAATGTATGCTTCACTTTCCCAGTTTTTTATAAGGAATTGTTTTGCCTAGCCATCTAATTAAATCCAAACCTTTTCATGTTATATTTTCAATGCGTAATCCAAAGTGTCATTTTTAATTTTTTAGTTGTTCTAAATATTATAGAAATTAAGCACGTTCGTTTTAGTTGAATAAGAGATCAGAACAGCAAAATATTACAATAAATTGCCTTTATTTTCGTAGGGTAAATAAACCACTTCGTTCGTTGGTGATAAGAGCTCTTGAAAATTATCCTCGATAACCGCACAATGATACTTTATACCAAGTATTTGAGAGCAAAATAACTGCATTAATTGATGTGTTCTCACATGGTTAGTTTGGATCTATTCACAACAACTTGTTTAGGAAAAATGTACATCAAAGAAGAAGAGCAAACAAGAGAAAAACATAGAAAGATTCTCTTAGACTTTATTCTGCGCTAAAGCAAAGGAACTACAGCTTTATGATGAAAAGCTATACCAATTTTGCAAATACACAATTTGCTAATGTGTTTTTTCAATCGTTGGAGACTTAGTCCAATAATTCGACATAGAAGAAACAAATTAAATAAACATAAATAACACCATCTTTGATTAGTGTTATTGTATCTACGATATATATACATATATATTGTTTTTTTTTAATTGATATCTTTTTAAAATTTAAAAAAATTTATATGTATAATTTTATATATTCGTATTTTTGACCCTGAAGTTATATTATTTTGCCAGTAAAATTATTTTAAGTTAGTGCTTAATTTCCCTTTAATCAGTTTCACCCTTATAATATTAGAAACTGTAGCATAATTATACATAAATTGTATAATAATTAATATTAATCATACGCCTTTTAGTCTATTTATTAAAAATGGTTTTAGGTAAAGCTTTATAACTTTAAAGCAATTTCAAATAAATTTTTGGAGTAATTTAAGAAGCCATTAGGGAATTTAATACTCTGATTTCATGTAATTCAAATTTATAAAACTTGAAATGCAACCAGTTCTATACTAACAATTTTTAAATGTATATTTTTAATTTTTTAGATATTAATTTTCTTTGAAAAAGAAAGCAAAATTAATAAAAAGACTTTAGGTAAAAGCTTTGTAACTTTCTAAGTATTAAAACTATTAAAAAAAAATTTTTTATAATTTAAAAACGCTTTAGAAAATTTGGGACACCGATATTATTTATTTGGAACTTATAAAGCCATAAAATTCTATATATAAAATTTTTAAATGTGTAGGTATTTACAGATCTTTTTAATTTTTTTTATTAAAAAAACTAAAAACAAAAGCATTTTCCTTATGAGTGTCCTTTTTTTTCCACCAAAAATATTGAGCTCCATTATAGACCAAATTGTGCTAAAGTTCTTTTAAAAATAAATTGTTTAAATTTGTAAGAAACACGACACAAATAATTAGTATTTAAAATATATAACAATGATTAGTAACACTGGTCTGTAATAAATCCTACCTTAAAGACTAATACTTGCACTATATGGATGTTCTTAAGACGAATCTGATGTCAGTTTTTTTTTAGTTGAGTCTTGATTTTTATGGACGTATCTAATATTTTGCCCATAATATGGTTATTACACGAGTATATTTTGCCATAACTAAAGAAGAGTGTACACTATTTATATAAATGATACATAATACAAAATATGCAGAATAAAAATATTATTAGCATAAAGGTGGTACTGTTACAACTAAAATAACCCACATATCATCAAAATTTACTCGTATGCACAAATTTCTATCACGTACTGACTTTTTTATAGCAGTGGTTAATATGACCAACTGATAGAGAATGGCTTTTCAAATTAATATAAATAAAACTTTTATAGATGTCGATTAAAATTATATTAACATTATTTTTTATTCGCTAAATATCTTCGGATTTAAGGAGCAAAATTTCTCCAAGTTTTCATGAAAAATTTATGTTTTTTTTAGCAACTTATTTCCGCATAACTCAGAAAATATTGAGCAAATAGAAAAATAATGTTTAGATAACTGGAAGATAATTTTAATCGGTATCTATAGGAGTTTTGTTAATATATATTTGAAAAGCCGTTCTCTGCTAAATAAGTTGGTCTTATCAACCACTCCCATAAAAAAATCTGTACGTGATAGAAATTGGTGCATCAATTTTGATGACATATTTAAATTTGATAAACTGTTCTCTAGTTCTACAACTGTTACTGCCTAAAAATGGGGTCATAATAGTCATGCCCGTAAAAAATCAATACGTGATAGAAAAAAAAATGGAAACAAACTTTTGATTTGTACGTCAAATACCATCTACTCGAACTATTTTTGTTTAAGAACAAAGAAAAATTTTTATATTTTTTTAAGGCGGACGAGGATGTTCAGTTTTAGAAAGCGCTAAATAAATAAGTAAAAAAAATTGAAAAAATTTGTGCTAACCATTGGTCGAATTTTTTAAGCTATATTTTTAATAATGACTCTTCAAATTCCAAATTTAAAAGAATAAATTATTTCTTATTGATTTCTAATAAAATATCTGATATTTTCCAAAATTATTTCCATTTGAACTTTTATTGAATTTTCATTATTATTCTTATTTATTTATTTTTTATTTTCGCTACAATAAGTTCATTTTTTAACAAGTTTTTAATATCCTTTAAATGCTTTTCTACTATGGCCCAATACCTTTCTATTCAGCAAAGTTCTAGATACAAACACAATACCATTGCTTTGATACCACTCCATCACTTTGTTGCTGTAAAGAGAAATATCAAGATCAGGCCAAAAAATGCTGATACACTGTGTTTTATTAGGAACGGAAAAAATCCTTTCGAAAAGCACTCATTCGCGTATGTTTCTGTGTTATTGGAGCCAGTTGTTATAGATGTAGTCCTTCTTTTGCCGAACGTACAAATGGATTCCCAAACCAAAAGTTTTCCTGGGAATTTTGATTTCTTCTACACGATAATTTTCTGTCACGTCCCTTTAGCATCTGAAATTTAGAATACCTGGCCAGAAAATTGCAAAAAGTACGTTACATCGTCCATTATGCGGCAATCATATTTCTGAAAAGAATTCGTCTGAAGTATTTTGCCCCTCTCTTTTGCATCCAAATTCTTTCTTGCTTTTGTACCTTATGAATTTTCAGACCAGATTCTTTTTAACTTTTATGCCCAAAGATTTGGAGTAATTAACTTTTTGTAACTCTTTTCTTCCAGGGATGCGGAAATTTTCGCTCAAAATTCTTTTTATTTTAGTTTGCAGTTTTACAGTCCAATGTGGCCTAAAAATCCAATGTTTCTTTCACTAGCCGGGTTTTATTTAGTGATCGTGACCTCTTTATATATTTTTATGATCCGAGAAACTGTATTTCGTCACTCACATGCCTTAGTAGCAATAATTTTAAATAGCCGATGGGTATTTTCATTATAAATTTGAATTATGTGTTTGTATATTTTTTGTTCAACTTCTATTTTAAGAAAAACTAAATTTGCTATTACAACAAAATTTAGTACATGGCTACTGAGCATAATGGCAAATGTAGGCAAATTAACGAAAATATGAACGGATTTTTTTCGTGCGCAGCCCTTATTTACAAAAATATTCATTATAATCGCGATACCATGTTTAACACTTTTATTTTTTCCTGGTTTGAGGACAAAAAGTACAAATATTTTATATATATATATATTCAGATCAAATATTATTTTCACAAATTTTTCTATTTTTATTCTTCCTTTTTCAAAATGTCCTCCTACCTTTTACATTATATTACATTATATTATTCGATTTATTTTCCTTTATAACACAAAACCCATATTAATGTAATATTGGGTCATATATCATACACACTCTTAAGGAATTTTTCCTTCTTATATTTTTATTTCTTCTTTTTCAAAAGGAAAAATAAACCATAATATAGGAAACTGACACCTAAAGTAACAAAAAAAAAAAAAAAGGAAACTAGAATAAATCGACAATTTATTGTGTGAATAATTTTATAAATCGAGCCATATGAAAATAAATGTGCATAACAACACTTTATTATTCTCTCTTACAACACACATATTTACATACTCTTAATAATAAGTGAGAAATCATATACATATTTAAACACACATATACAAAAATTTTTATAAATTCAACACATAAATATAGATTTTTATGCTTGAAAATTTCATTTTTTTAAGCAAGAGTTGTTTTTCAGACTATATTTGTATTTAAGCTTATTTGTGTATTTGGAGAAAAAAAAAAAAAAAATAAAAAATATATATAAGAAAATAAAATATACACAAAATTTATATCAAAATAGGTATCTACTTTATGTATATCCTTAATAAGTCTCTTAAGTAATGTGGGTGTATTTGTAGGCCTTATATGCATTAATAATGATTGATATTACCACTTAGCAGCAGTTCAACAGACATCCTTATTTATCTTTCTTCTTTTTTTTAAGAATTTGGAAAAGAATATATATTTTATGTTTTCTTACCTTCAACTTTATCTTTTATATCATGTTGTTTTGTATTAAATATATATTTTTATATATATATATATATATATATATATATATATATATATATATATATATATATATATATACAGATATACAGATATATATTTTTTACTGCTCGCTTTCATTTTGTTTTCTTGTATAGAGTTATTAAAATGACCACAAATCGATTTTTTTTGGAAATAAATTAATAAATTTCAATATAAATTTCATATGGTCAGAGCTTAGGGGATTTCAAGTTGATCTGAAAGAGTACAAGTCACCTCAGGTATGTAATTTTTTTATTTTTTTAATTCGCCGAGAATTCATTTATAACCTGAATGTAAAATAATTTTACTTATAGGTAGTCCTTATAAATCTCTATAAAAAACATCCTTCTATTTGTAGGTTATCTCTTTCTTTTTAAGAGATATTTAGGTCAAAGCAAATCATACCTCATTATTAGTCTTGTATTTTAAGTTTATTCTTATTTACTATTATTAGTGCCAAAAATATTTTTAAGCTATTTACTGAATTTCCTACAAAATTCTAAATAATAGTGCTGCTAGAATTAGACAAGTAAGAAAGATAGAGTCGGTCAAGCCCGACCACATGATACACCACACCATTGTGTATGTCAATCAAAATACTTGGAGGGGTTTTATATTAGACATGAGGACAATTGTTGACCGATAATTTTACTAAGTGCAAAATAAAATATACGAATACAGAATATTACGTTAATACTAAAATTTATATGAATTTATGCATTTGAGGGTGATTCACGAAAGTGGACTTATATGGGAGCTATGGTAAATTATGGAGTGATCCTCATAGAATTTTTCACTGTGATTTTTACTTCTATAAGACTTATTTGTGCCTAATGTAAACTTGATACTAACATGTGTATGTAATTTATAAACGTTAAAGTGATTTTCGGAAAATGGTTTTATATGGAAGCTATGGGCAATTATGGATCGATCTTCATGAAATTTGGCACAAAGATTGATACTTATGCAAACCTCCTTTACAGAGAATTTTATTAAAATATTGCTATATTTAAGGCGTTTATGATAGTTAAACGCCTATTCCGGGAGGATATTTGTATGGGGTTTAGGAATATGAACCTATATAACCAATTTTAATATGCTTTGTCCTTGAGTCATGAAAGTCCTACGTACAAATTAATTGAAATATCTTCAAAATTGCGAACTGTACCTTGTGTACAAGGTTCACATGGATAGCCAGCCAGCCGTCCGTCCAGAGGATCGGACGGACGTTAGATCGGCTCAAAAAGTGATTCTGAATCCTTTTAGTATCCTTTCACTTCTAAAATAATTTTTTTTTTGTTCCAGATTAAAGAATTTTTGTAAAGGTTTTTGCATAAGCATTTGAATATGTACACAAACATTCATATGATGCATTACAGCTGCAAATAGTGTTTTAGATTTTTGTATAAGCAAGCAGTTTAGTTTATAACAGCAGAATTATAATGATTATATGTTATATATATGTTTAAATAAACATACATACATACGTGCATATACACATACATACATACATACATACATACATACAAAAATATATACATATATGAATGATTATAAGTTGCTTTTTTTAAGCAAGCATTGCTTGTGCAGCAAATGTATGTAATGCATTTTTAAGCATAAATATGCAAATACTAAGGTACACTATTTCTTTTTATTTATTGGTAAAGCGGTGAAGGGTACAAAAGAGTCAGCTCAGCCGAATATAACGCTCTCACTTGTTTTTATTTATTTATTTATTATTTTATTATTTTTTTTTGTGTGTTATTGGGTAAAAAGTAAAAGTTTACTTTTCAATAAATATTATACTTAAATATTAGTTTATTTCTTAATGGTGAATGAACGAATGTTTTGGCTTAAGGAAATAATAATAATTTGTAAAAATTGCTATTAAATAAAACTACTAAAAAGCTTACCAATAAGGGTAATGATTTTAAGGATTTATGAAAAATGTTCCCTTAATAGAACAATTTTCATCCTTTTTTCTTTTTACCAAAAGAAAAAAATGATATGTGAAAAAATCAATGAGCCCTTAATAATAAGCAAACTGATGAAGCATAATATCTAATAATAAAATTATAAGAATTTGAGTTAATAATAAAGCAATTCTAACAAATTTCTTTAAAATATTAAGTATTAATATTAATCATACGCCTAATGTTCTGTAAAATAAAATCAAAATATCTTTTTAATAAAGCAAACAGTTATATTTGTTCCAATTTCTAGTTGTAACATAAAAGGTCTTCATATTTAAATTAGCATAAAATTCTTAAGGATTCATAACTGATAATATCCTTTATATTTTCTATTTTCATTCTTGAAATATTTCTATTAGTTACTCTTGCATTTTTCCTTTAATAAACCATTTATTTTCTCTATTACTATTTAATTGCTTTTTTGGCTTTATGAAATATTTCCTTGCTATAGATCATAAATTCAAACTAAAGGAATAAAAGCAATGTTCCCTGGTTTATTTCATAAATCATTAAAAAAAATTTTTGTTCAAGATTTTTTTGTACATATTTTCTTGTGTGCTGCATGTAACGCATTTATGTTTTCATTTCTTTTTTCAGTTCTTTTTTAACGTTCTTTAAATGTTTGCTGCATGTGATACGAAAACAAAACTAAAAAAATTGGGTCAATTGGTGCCCTGGTGCACATTTATAAACATTGTTTTTATTCACAAACGAAAAAAAAGAAAATGTTTTATTAACACAATTGTTCCTTTTGTTGAGATCTGTGTGAAAAATACACACATGTCCTTGTATTCAATAAATGGTAGAGAGTTAATATTGACTCAGGTGCATAAAATTGGAAATATGAATTTGTGAAGAGAAAAAACATTTTTTTTTTTTTTTTTTGGGAGAAAAACAAAGGTTTAGAATTTTGAAACGAAGTCTTAAAAAAAAATTTAAATGAAAAAATTTTACAGCAAATCAAAACATTCATCATGAAATCTTAAACAAAAAAAAAAACTTTTTTAAGTTTATGTAGAATGTCTTATAGTTTCACAGAAAAAAGAATCATATATTTAAAAAATTTTTTTCATAAATATTATGAATCGAACATGACTTTTTTTTTCCCAAACTTTTTTCATAAAAAATAAAAGTTCGTTCATAGATATTATTACATTGTTCATAATGAAAATTTTGTTAATTTTGCAAAAATTTTGTTAAATCTTTGGTTCAGTTTTATTAGATTTGATTGCAAATGGTAAATGAAAATATTATACAGCAAAATAATAACAACAAACGCCTTAAAATGGCAAAATTCCAAGGAAAATCTGTAAAAAATATAATGTTTAGAAATTTGCATAACTTCGGTCGCATTCTGCAGCATATCATTTTGATAAAAAGCACTTCTCTTCTGTTCCTATAATGTAGCTAAAGATCATTAAAAACCTAAAATTTTCCGAAGAAAATTTAATTTTTTTTTAAATTGAGTGTCTAAATAAACGAAAATTTAAAAAATTTATATTAAGTCTTCATGACTTTTATTTCATTTCAAAAAATGTAAAAAAGTATTAATATTTAAGACATTATTCTTAAATATTATGAACTAAAAACAATGAAAGTAAATTCTTTTATTTATGCACAAACTTTTTTCTGTGTTGGCAATTACTCAGAAATGATAGCCCTTTTATTCTATTTGCGTCCTTCTATTCAATGTTTTGTAATTAAGTCTTAACAATGTATATCTCTAAGGGAATTATTTTGTTATTGCAATATTCAGTTAAATTTTTGGATCCTTAAAACATAAAAACTTTTACATTTAAATAGAAAAATATTGAAATACATATTTGTTATAAATTAATTAAAAAAAAAAAAAAAAAAAAAAAATAATAATAACAAATTGTATGTCACCTCAGGGAGGCGTTGTATGCAAAAGCATTAATGTATATTCTGCTCGAATTGTAAAGAAAAATAATATTACTAAAAAAAAATTCAGTTAGTTCAACTAAATAAAAATGCAGTTTTATTACAGTTAGTGACAAACGAAAGGATATAATATTTTAAATATATCATACAAATACTTATAAATGATATAAACTAAAAATTTTATTTTATTAAAAATTATTACGAACACAGAAAAAATTATTCGATAAAATTTTTTAAGTAATTTGTTATTTAATTTTTTCTAGCAATTTTGTTATATTATTAATTCTTAAATTAATATTTTTAAATTATTTTTGAAAAAATTGGTAGCTTTTAAAAAAATTCATACAAAAAAAAAAAAAAAACATTTTGGAACATAAATATTCACATAGAACAGCTAAATATAATTTGATATCATTAGATCTTAAAAGTGCCAGGCTACAAAAATTTTATAAATTATTCGGTAAGTGACACATGATATGATATTTTATGGTATTTCCCTTAAGTATTCTGGTATTACCATAGATATTCCCGTCATTAATATCGAAATTAAAACCCTATTGTATGTCAAACCTGTACATTAAGGTTATAGCTTTTCACAATTTTTGCAAATATCCAAAAGTTATTGTAGACCATTGAAAGATATAAAGGAATGTGATATTAATAATTAAGAAAGTTCATTTGCCAAAAGAAAGATTTTTATATTAGCAAATAAAATGCTTTATTGCCTAAACATTGTATGGTTTGCTGAGAATGTTTCGCTGGAAGTGTTTTTTAACATTTTTAAATGCTTGAATTTATTTTAGATTTCAAAATTTCTTAAAAATGACTATAATTAATATTAATCATACGCACTGTGTTTTCTTAATAAAATCTTCTTTAAGCAGCTGGATAATACGAGTGTATTATGTGATAGAGATTATTTATTAAAGCTTTACGGACATTTTCTGAAAAATTGGGGGATATTATATAAAAAGTTTTATTAACTTTAATACGATTACTTAAAAGATCTAAGTTATATAAAGTTAGAAATGAAGTATTTTGAAACTCTTATATTCGATGTTGATATATAATTTTGTCATCATAAAATTATGCAGTTTAACACAAAAGTCTTTACTGTTTACCCCAGAAACTTTCACACAATTATCTCACCGAAAAGTTTCTCAGTTATTCAACTCTGACATGCACTTAAATAATATAAATTATTTTTTAGTCGGCAAGTTTTTCAAAGACAAAAACTTGATAAATCAAATGTTAAACTATTAGACATTTTTTAATTGAAGTTTTAAAGCATTATCTAAACCATAAGCTTTTATAACAAAATATTGGTAGCGTTTAACAGAGGAAGATTGCATCTTAAAAATGCAAATCCGAAATAAAAAGTAAATTTATACTAAGACTTTTCTTTTAAATTATAACAACAACATTGTAGAATGCAAAATATTATAACGTTCTTCGTAACGCCTAGAACGCGCAAAGACAATGTCATTTAGTTACCTTCTAGTATTTAATTTGCCACTAAGTAATTAACTATGCCTATGTAGCAGCGTCTGTCAGTCCATCCGTTCAACCGTTATTAATGTGAACATTCTGATCTAACTGTAGGTCACAACTTACAAGTTATCTTAATGAAATTTGATATATAACTTCCTTTCCAAGGAAGACTCAAGCGAATTTGGTTGAAATCATCTTAAAAATGTCTTTTTTTTCGAAATAAGGTTTTATAGTTTCCAATTAAGTGAAAATTATTCTATATAAGACTGCTCATCGAAAATATTCCTTTTTTTAGGGAAATCATGATAAAATTTGGTAGTTAATTATATAAACGCATAGTAGATAAATAATATTCAAATCTTTCATGAGTAATACACCATGTAACAGTAATTTTTACACATGAAATATCAATATACGCACAAAACTAGAGACCATATGTAGTAAAACTACGTACTAAGTTTTTCTCTAGGTTGTCAAATTTTTTCTAAAATATACTTCGAAGTTTTGTAGAATACAAAATAATTTATAAAATATTTAAGAATATTATAACAACTCAACATGGTTGTCAAATGAAAGCCAAGAATCTCTGCAATATATTAATATTTTCTACTTAAATGCTGCAGCAAAAAACTTAAGAAAATATCATTTTGAAAATTTTACCTTTTACAATTTATTTTCAAGTATATATCAGCCTGCAAAAATAATTCTGACATATGAAAAAATCGTTACATGGATAAAACTAGAAATCATCCGTGATAAAACTGAGTAACTAGTCTCACTACATGATGTCAAATTTCCTCTCGAAAGGATTTCAATACTGTAATATATAATATTGTAATATTATATTTATTACTTAATCACGCATTTTATGTAAAGGAATTTTTCTTAACATTTTGTTCTGCAATATTTAAAAACGGGATTCGAAGCTGTCATTTGACATCCATATTTGGTTGATATAATTTTGGTAAATATTTTATGATTTCTTTTTATACTTTTTTCCTAAATTTTGAACTCCATTTAAGAAAAGTTTTACTACTTATAAACACAAGTTTTATACATATATCGATTTTGCAATGTACGAAAAATTTTTTCGGAAATTTTCACACAAAAAAAGAAAAAATTAAATGGATTATTTACAAGGTATTACTTAATAGTCGGAAATAAAATTTAATGTGGAATAGCAAATTTTGGAAATGATTATTTACAGAAATATGCATACAAATTAAATTAAAAATTATGTATTTTTTTGTGAAGCTAAGTTGGTAAATTAAAAATATTATTTGACAGGGCGGGCCAGTTTTATAATATATTTAATTCCCTGAAATACTGGCTGTACATGAATTTATTTCCTACAACCTATGCCAACTTCTACACTTAGGAACTTGAAATTCAAATAATTTTTTATATAAAAAATTATAAAGTTGAAAAATGAGCATTTGTCATTGTCTTAAAATAACTTTGAGTTTAAAATAAGAGTAAAATAATTTCCTTATTTTTTAATAGTTTTTAAAAAATAATTGTTAAAAAATTCAAATTTCCTCTTAAAAATCCTTTTATTTTCATAAGAAAATTCCTTTCAAATACATACAAATCTGCTATGTATTTTTAAAAAATTTAAACACTAATATTTTTATTTTATTAAAGAAAATTGAGCAACCGTGTGCAATTTATAAAGCATGTAATGAAATAATATTAATCATACGCTCCATTGTAAGCCGATTATACCTTTAGCTAATGTTGTCTAACTTTTAAAATTTGAAAGAGTTTTAAAAGAAACTTTGAAAATTCTTTAACAAGATATTGCGGAATCTAATAGAAATAGACTTTTTTTTATCATTTTTATGGAAATTTAGATATAAAAAACTAACAACATAATATTTTTTTTTCGAATTTGTATATTTTTTAATAAAATTATTTAGAGTTTCATTAAAGAATTTTAATATTTTCCTTAAAAAATTTATTAAAAACATATACTTTTAACCAGCTGACTTTTTTGACACTGGCTGTATATATTGTATAACCTTTCTATTCTTTTTACTACTGCTTTCTATTTATCTCTATATGCTTCACCGCATACAATTTTTCAAATCACTGATTTTATTTATTTGCAGACAAAAAACAATTGTTATGAATACAAAAATAATTTCTATATTTCAACAAAAATATCATAAATATTGATAACAACTCTTGTTTGCTCTTTGCTTTTTTTTTAGCACAGATGACATTTAAAAATATTAAAATAGAACTTCAACTCACCTTGCCACTTAACACTTCTCGAGCCTCTGATATTTCACTAGGTGGCACTGTACCCGATTCAGAGCCCAACGTTTTTATGACATTAGAAAGGCCGGAGGGAACCGACAAGCCATGAGAGTTTTCAGCACGCACTAAGAAAACATAGGAAGTAGCGGGTTTTAAGCCGGAAATCTGAAAATATTAATAAATATTTATTTTAGTTTTGTTGTCAAGGGAATTTTTAATTAGTTTTGTTTTTTATTTTTACTGAATTTTAAAATAATAAAAAACTTTGTTTTAGATTAAAATTAAAAACTGAAAACTTTTGTAATAAAAGCTGAAAACAAAACACAAACTGCAAAAAGGAGTGCTAAATATTTTTGTGTTGATATAAAATTTGATTTTTTTAAGCTTTTGGCAATAGAAACGTAATAGAAAATTGTAGTAAAATATTATTTTGCCAAGGACAAACGAAAATTGAAATTGTTTAGAGAAAAAAGTTAATTGTTTTTATGTGGATTTGTAGTTGATACTTTGTAAATTTTTTACTTACTGTTATTTGTTGATCAGGCACTCGATGAGCGGCTATAACCCAGCCCGTTTGTAAATCAGAACTAAAATATTCCACGGTGTAGCTAAAGGAAATAATAAAAAGAGAATAATTAGATTTTATAAGAATGACCTTTCAGTTAAAAACTTAAAGCTAAACTTTTTGTTAAATCTAAATTTATTAAAACAATATAACTTGCTATTTCTATTTTCTTCTTATAAATAACAAAGAAAACTTTCATAATGTTAGCTACTTTCAAAACTAAACAATAGTACCGCTACTATAATGAAAATTGGAAAAAAAACTTTCAACTTTTCTTTTTTACTTTGACTATGCTAATTTGCCCGTTAATCTTGTGTTGAAAATCTGCAAATGTTAAACGCATAACAAAACAAGGAAACTTTCTACATAAAAAAAGTGCCACTGGCCTACAACACCCAAAATATAGAAAATGATTATACAAAAATTAAATGCAACCATAACATGCCACCATATACTTTTTCTTTTTGTTGGCTTTAAGAGCCAAAAATTTTACAGACAATAGAAATTACATAAAACTCTAACTAAATATACAATTTAGGTGCTATTATTGCTGTTTACTTTTAAAAATGTTGCATTTGAAAACAATACTATTTTAATGACTACTCCAAGCAAGTACTAAGCATGTGGCAGACCTCATTATTGAAGTATGGACATTTGCTGGCTAGCAATGCTAGAAAAATGTTCACTAAATGCTTTGGTCAACAGGGAGAAAAAATAGCATGAAACAATAGCAAAGATAACAAACAATGAGAACGTTTGAAATAAAAATAATAACTTTAATTGAAGCTAGAAATTGCAGCTGAAGTCTAAAAGAAAATTAATCTAGAATTATTTGAATTATTATTCGGGCTCTAGTTCATTAAATTAATTTAGGAAAGAATACATTGTAAAAGTTTATTGGAAACTCGGCAGAATGAATGCATTTTCTATTCCGCCGCAATCGTTACCAGCACTCTTCAGTGAAAATAGAACTTGCGACATTTTCCACTATATGTCAATGAGTTAGGCAAGCCTGAATAATATTAGCTATGTGCAATAATTCCTGCCGTTTTTTTAATTAATATTGTTTTCAAAATAAAGTTTTAAGGTATTTTATTAAAGGTATTGAACATCGAAAATTACAACTTTTTTCAAATTTTCTGTCAATTTATTGATTCCATCTCAAAACCATTTCTCATTTTTTGAAACCAGAAACAAATCAAACCAATTGTTGATACCATATACTTAGAGACATTTTCCACTATATGTCCATGAGTTTTTTTTAATTAATATTGCTTTCGAAATAAAGTTGTAAGGTTATTGAGCATCGAAAGTTACAACTTTTTCAAAATTTTCTGTCAATTTATTGATTCCATCTCAAAAACATTTCTTATTTTATGAAACCAGAAACAAATCAAACCAATTTTTGATACCATGTACTTAAAGTTTTTCTTTCTCCGGTATTTTTTCGCTGCCGGAAAATCGGGATTAATTTTTAAATTTCAGCAGTTTTCGATGGTAATTCCCACCAAAAATAAATAATTAAGCATTTTTAAATATTTATAAGATAATTCACTTAAACGAAGGATAGAAAAGATATTAAAATAAATTAATTAATTGGAAAATAATCACTAATTAAATTCTTTTTGAAATATTGACACTTTAAAAATTAAGCGAAAACTTTTTATTATATAACAACTCTTCCGAAAGTCGAATCATTACTTTTTTTCATACTGCCCTGTGGGTAAAACTTCCTTCAAAATTTTTGCAGAAGTAAGCTTGTTGTTAAGGAAGTTCCAAAGAATTTTACAGATTTCTGGGGCTCTATTTATTCCATGTTTATAATCCATTTCTATGAATAACGGTTTTTCTCTTAAAAAATATAATTAAGTTCTTTCTAGTTTTATGCTAAACTATTAATCTATAGCTATGGAGAACCTTAGCTCAAAAATTTATTTACATCATGTTCAGTTCTTGGACAATTGGATCCTTTAAGTTGCATTATCTTATAAGTAAACTTTTTGTAATCTATCTAATAACAAAATTGATATACAGCCAGCAAAAATGGAACATCCGAAAATGTTAATAAGATCCTGAACTTGTAATGCAGAGGTAGTACAAATTTGGATAATAAGTCATGTTCACGGTGTCATATAAAATTGTTGTTTTGTACTTTTTTTTATCAATCCAAGGATATTACTTTTAATTTTCATAGTAATATTTTTCATTTCATTAAAACAGTTATTAATTAACAAATATTTATAAACTCTCAACGTTTTTTACCAGAAAAATTTATCTGAATCGCTTTTCAATAACATCTTTGTATGATGTTTATACAACTTCTTAAGCACAAGGAATCGTACACTTATTGAAACTTTGTAAGTAATGAAAAAGTACTTCCTTAAAAATGATTATTATTTATTTTTGCTTGGCATTTAAAGTTTGGATACTTTTTGTGCCCTCACTGCTGCCTTAAAAATGTAAGTTGTTGTTTAAGGAATTTAGATAATTTAAGAAAATTTCTCTTGCATTTTTCACATGTGTGCAAATAATATCTTCAGTTCATTTAATAAATATACTTTTCAAATGGCGAATTTTACTTCTTGCTAGTCCTTTTGCAACGCATTATTTTTGACCACAATGAAAAAATTTGCAGAATATAATATTTTTTATTTAAAATATTCCCAAAAAATTTAGAAGCACACTATGCACTAAAATAACCATATGTGAGCTAGAAAATATAAATATTTTGCATACACAAGAAATCCCGGGAATTCCCGCATGATTTCCAGAGATTACGGGACTGAAAATTTTGCCGATTTCACGTGAAAAATTGTACTTGTACTCAGAGACCTGCGCCGAACGGTTGAAATTCGGCTAAGACGAGCCGCCGTTTTTAAATTCTTTTTGAAAAAATATGTTAAAAATGAAACTTTTTTATTATTTTAATGCAGTATTTGCTATTTATGTTGTATTTAAATATGAAAGAAAAATATTTGCATCATTTTGAACTTCAAATAATTATAAATCAATCAAATATTTTTGGTGACTTGTAATTCAATATTTTTTATGCTAATACTGTTAAAAAAAATAATATTAACAGTTACGAGATATCTAAGAAAACCCGTACACAAGATTTTGTCAGCTAATAAATTACTTCTATTCACTAATGATATGTGGTTAGGAATTATCAAAATAATTTATATAAATTCCATTATTTATTGTACTTTTTTATTTCTTTAGCATAACTTAAGAATTGATATTTTTTCATATCGGAGGAGACCATTTCATATTATAATATGCAAACAATTATTCCAATATTTTATGTAAAAATCCAAAAATATCCTTAGATCACTAGCATATTTTTTATATTTTTTCAATAAATTAATAATTCTGTTTATACTTTCGCTGTAAAAAACCTCGTCCTATTTTTATGAACAATGTTAATCAATGGGGCATGAAAATGTAAAATTTTTAATTATAAAAATATATGTGTTATATTAGCCGGCTGACAGCCGATTTTAAGCCGCCGCCGAAGCTTTTTAACACAAGCCGCCGCCGCCGATAAAATTCCTCGGCGCAGGTCTCTGCTTGTACTGCATTGAAGCGTGTTCTAGTTAAGGTATTTCGAATCGAACGAAACAAAAAGTAGTCAGACATGGAATTGTCTGGGCTATACAGCGAGTGTGGCAAAAGTTCTCAAAGCTGCGCAACATAAGGCCGAGCACTATTATAAGAGAATATTTTGGACTCGTATCAGGTGGCATATTCTGGTCGTTTTTCGCTAAATATTCTCTCCAAATAGAGCAATTGTGTTCGATGCATGACTAGAGTAATCTTTTCATCCAGTTTCAACAGCTTATTATAGATGACATTTTTCTTATCCTCGGAATATAGAGCATAATCTTGATGACAGTTAAATTCGGCTTTTAGGGGTTGTTTGGGCTTCATTTATGATTATTTGAGCTTTGAATTATCGTATTTGATCCACTTTCTATTTTACGTAACAATTCGATGCAGAAACATCATTTTGTAATTCTGAATCCACATTTCAGACATGCAAAATCTTGTCTTGGCATTAGTTCGTGTTGCACCCAATTCCCATTTTTTTGTATGAATCCAAGAGCTTTTCAATACCTGGAAATTATTGCTTGATCTATTTCCTCAGAACTTGGAAGCATTTCTTGCGTTTGGCAATAGAAAAGCCTCTAATTGCTCATCCTCAAAACTTTTCCGACTAGAGGGAGTTCTCTTTAAAAAACTCATCAAAATTGCCAGTTTTAAATCATCTCAATCAATGTCTAGAAGTTGTCTCACCCAAAGCATTATACCCACAAGCTTCCAACAAAATATAATGGCATTCCGTAGCTGTTATCTTTAAAAAATAACAAAGTAAAACTTCCCGCAAATACTTCTTTAGATACTTGAAAGAAAACTCTGTTGTTTGCATTTCAACAAAATCACACATACCGATAAAGAAATCCTAACGATAATACTTTCACGTGGCATAATTGTAAAAATGGACCGCAGAAATACTATTACCACAATCTAATTTAAAACGCTAGCAATTGATGCATACATTCAAATAATTCTAAATTATAACAAAATTCAAATAAAATTAACTGGAAAATTAATTTTTTAATATAGAAAATTTATGTTAATTTAAAATACCGTAGTTACGTCTTGCTATCAGATTGTTTTTTAATTAAAAATGTTACTAAGTAACATCAATTTAGAAAATATGATCAGTAACATTTTTGATTAAAAGAAAAATAGTACGAATATTCAATATTTCCCAAATATGCTTGCAATTAATATTAATCATACGCACTGTGGTTTGCAGAAACAAGGTTATGGAAAAAGCTCTATAAATCTTGATATTAAGAAGAAGATATTTTAAAGCAATTTATAACTAGTTACAAAAAAGGATACACATATATTATAGAACTTTGGTTTCAAAAGAATTGAAAGGTGAAAAGTAAGGAATTGCAATAGCAAACAAATTAAAGATAAAAATTATATTCTCTTGGCTATTTATATAGGATGATTCTAGACTTATTTGTATAGGTCCATTTCCAGTCGTATTCAGCTTATAGTATTCTTCTAGAAATTTTGTATTAGTCTTGGCTAGATTCAATTATAGACTTTTACCAGGTCTTATATATATATATATATATATATATATATATATACATATATATATATATATATATATATATATATATATATATATATATATATATATAACATAATTTAATTATAACTTAGGTAAAGGCTTAAGTTATATGTCTTTATATAGTTCTAATTCTGTTCTAAACATAAGTAAGTCTTCAGACTTCTCGTCAACATTATCCAAACCTTAGTAAGATTTTATTCTAGCCTGAATAAATAAGTCTTTGTAAAAAATTATTCGAAATTTTACTTATGTAGTCTAATTACACAGTGAAACAAGAAAACACTGCCTTAATAATTCCAACGCAAGAAGGAAGCGTACAGTAGTCCAGTAAAACTCCCAAAGGGGTTTTCAAATTTAGTTCGAGTTTTAGTTTTATGGGCTCTTGAAGTTCGAATTTTTTTGATGCCCTTTTTTCAATATTATTGGAAATATAAATCATTTAAATTATTTAATTCAAATGTTATTATAAGTTTTCGTTGTTTTATAGACTAAAAGAACTATTATACAGGATTTTATTGTCGCAATATTTTTCACTTTATTTAACTTGATCTTATGTCTAAACTACTGAATCGATTAAAATGACACATGGCACATATGTATAATATATTTAATGCGATCAAATTTATTCAAGCTAAAATTTAAAAAACTCTAAATTTAAATTTTAAATATATTTTCTAGAAATAATATTAATACTTCGACTTAAATAAAATTTAAATGAATAAAGATATTCATATGAAATTTTAACACAATATAGATAAACTTGCCCTGAAATCTACAAATTAAAAACACATGCACTGTTCTGTACCCAACTGCCCAAAACACCAACCCGAAAAAAAAACGTGTTTTAAAAATTTAATTTTTCCATTCAAATGGTCACCTTGTTGTTAGAAGAGGCACCAATCGGAAAATACTTTTAGCGTATTTACCTTTCATATGGAAGTATTTAATTAAAAAATTTTTTGTTTGAGCCCAGCTTTATGATTTGAGAATTCTATAAATAAATTTAAAAAATATTGTGGAAAATTGACAAATTATAATTTATGGGGAGGCCGTTGCCAAAGCGCATTCGGGTTTACTTTACTCGCATCTACATAAAAATTCCTTCTGAAAACAATATTTAAAAGTATGGACTAGAACAAAAAACAAATTTTATAAGTAAAAAATATTGCAACCTTTTTTGAAAGAAACACAAAAATATGAATTTTTTTTAAAGTTCCAATTCCAGGCTAATATAACTTTTCATCTAATCTATATATTTTTGAGATTCTTGCAGAAACATTATTTGGAATTTTGTAAGGAATACTAAAAAAATTGGGACCTATATCGAGCCAGACAAGTTAGAAAACTTAAAAAACCTAGACTAAAAAAATTAGTAAAATTTTTGTTTCGGCCTAAATATCTTGTAATCTAAAACTAATGAAAACTGACGGTTCACAAGTTACAGAATTATTTCCAAAAAAAGCATTTTGAAACCACTGTGAGAAAGTACTGACTGGATATCACGCCCTCTTTTTTTAAGATAGGGTTATTTTGCTTCTTAGTAAGAAAATTTCGTTAAAATTTTAATGACAGTGGGTAAAAAACACAATATAACAAAAGTGGGCGAAAAAGAGGCACGCCATCCATACAGATTACAGTTTATAACATAAATATTTTATATTCCTTGTGTATGTAGTTTGTAAGGTATTTTAATGAATACACTATCTCAGTGAGATCTTCCCGGACGAGCGCCCAATAGTAAAATAGTTTTAAAGTATTTAGGTTGACACTTTTGCTACTTTTAATTTTTGTTGCTTTTCTCTTCAATTTAAAGCACTCTCAATTCATTATAATATTTATTTATATACAATATTTACATATTTCAAAACATCAAAACAAATTATTTATTAGAAGTTAAATGTTTACTTCAACGAACTTCATGATCCTTTGACACTTGATGATCCTCTGTCCGTAACGTCGGTCTTTTATATCCCTCTCCCGATTCCGTCATATTCCGTTCGTTTTAAACCCAACCAAATAAAAGTCAATCCTTAATTTGTTATCCTAGGTGATCTTCTCCTACCTTTCCTTCATTTCATACATGTATAGCAAATTTTATATTAATTATATTAGTAGTATAAAAAAAATAGGAAACTTGAATTTTGATAAAAATGGGTTAAAAACTGGGCGTAGAATCTGACTTGATATATGTGCAAAATTTCATTTGAACTTTCAAAAAGATAATTGTTCACACAAATTTTGAGTGGCATTTTTATTAATTTTTTATCCTATATTTCATTTCGGAAAATGGATGATGTATATATGTAAAAAATATCAGTTAAATGGATTGAGTAATGTGGCTACTCACAATCTTGTTAAAAAAGTGGGCGTGGTAAAAATCTTAAATAATATCTAGGAGAAGCTTTGTATTCAATAAAACAATAAGTAACCATAAATACATATTTTATTTTTATTTTTTATTTTATTTTATTATTATTTTTTTTTTTTTTTTTGATTTAAATATTTTTTATTTTTACACATAGCGAAAAAATTGCTCCAAAATATACGAAATTTAAGAGTTCATAAAATCGAAATTTGAAATAACTTTGCAAAAGATTTTGGACAATTTATTAGTCTGATAGTATGCTCTAATTTCGCGTTGAGATCATTGAGGTAATATTTGATGACCAAAAATTTTTTGAGTAGAATTTTAGGTCTTAATGTAGTCTTAATGATTTTTATCATGGTATTCTTACCGTCTCGTTGTAACTTTTATTTCAGCTTTAATCACAGGTGTTTATTAGTGTTAGCCAAAGCTCTTAATAAGGTCTAATTGTAGCTTTAATTATAGTTTTTGATATAGTTTTATTCCAGCTTTTAATATGGATTTTTTTGGTAATCTGATGATGGCTTTATTCGTAGGTATATATTAAGTCTTAATGCAACTTTAATGAGGGTTATTATATTGTTTTGTTATGGCTTTAATCACAAGTTATATGTAGTCGTATTTCAATTTTAGTTAAAGTTCTTTAAGTAGACTTTTTACATACTTAAATGCAGATCTTTATATAGTTGCAATTCAGCTTTAGTCCATCGTACGCATTATTCCTGGTTTATTCGTGCGCTTTGATAAAGTCTTATTCTTGCTGCAATCTTATGTATTTATATAGTCTTACCTAACAATAAGCTTGAGTATTTATATTATCTTTATATAATCTTATTATATCTTCAATTTTTAGTATTTATATTGCGTAGTTCTAGCTGCAATCGCTGGTCATTTAACTTCAATCATACACAGACAAAATAAATTTGTTGTGGCAAACGAATTTTTTGTCTATCGAATTTGTTCGGTTACACCTACTATCCTACAATTCGTTTATAGCTACTGATAATTTCGTTGCTTAACACCACATATTTGAGAACTATAACTGACTTTTAGTAACCATAAAGCTGTGGCAAGTATAAAGATATTAATAATGTGCTGCAGCTAAATATACGATTCATGCAAATAAAATAAAAAAGAAATTGGTAGTTCTAACTGAAAAAAAAACTAATTGCCTTTATTATTTAAACCGGTACTACCAAATGCTAAAAATAAAATAAAACTAATCCTTATTTGGTGAAAATCTTTAGATTTTTTATTTCAAAACTTTTATAAATTAGTAATATTATAATGCATATTTATGCATATACATACATAAAAAATATACATATTCAATTAAATGTGAAATATTTATTAATATCTACACAAGTGTATGTATTGAAATTGTACGTAAGGTATAATTTCAAGTTATGTTTTAACTAAAAATATATACCTAATAATTTATAATGAAATAAAAAGATGCATATTTGAAAAAATGTTTTTTTTTAATTACAAATTTGAAATACATATTTTTTTAAAGTATAAGCCTTCGAGGGCGGATCAATAAGTCCTTGACTTTTCGAACTTCCCTCGTAGTTATAAGAAATGCAACACTGTTCTCATCAAGTACCACCTGTTAATAGACTATTGCCAAATTTTGAGCAAGCGTTGTCATTTACTTTGCGTAAAAAATAGGATTTTTCGAGGTCCTTAAAATAGGCATTTGTTTGGTCAATAATTTAATCGTTAGAGCTGAATCTCTTTCCACCGAGCCATTTCTTTAGGTTTAGAAACAGGCAGTTGTCACTATTGCCTTACTGGTATAATGTGCAGACTTTATACTATTGGGATTAAGGTCAATTTGTTTAGAAATTTAAAAAATATATTTTTGAATAAAATTCTAAATCATTTTAGTTTCTCGCGAATATTCAGCATTCATATATGTATGTATG
This sequence comes from Protocalliphora azurea, assembly GCA_932274085.1. Classification (NCBI taxonomy): domain Eukaryota; kingdom Metazoa; phylum Arthropoda; class Insecta; order Diptera; family Calliphoridae; genus Protocalliphora; species Protocalliphora azurea. The sequence goes on along the minus strand of OW026521.1, from coordinate 147,433,460 downwards.
TATGTATGTATATATGTAAAAACACCTCTCCACAGCTTTCAAGGTTGACCAAAATTGTAAATTTTATCAAAGAATGTGACATATGCCTTCAGATTGGTAAATGGACCAACCAGCACTATCTTTGGCGTCAAATAAACAAAATTCCTTTCTTCGGTATTTTTCTAACGTTTAATAATTCAAAAATTTAAAAATTGCAAAAAAATCCTATTGTATCTTTGGAACTTATACCAAAATGTGAAATGAATTTTTCTTGAACTTCAGTTTTTGTTAGTTTAGCAGAGTGGCGAGTTTTGAATCTTACCTCGGTTGACGGAAACAAGTATGGTAGTAAACGAAACACTACTACAACGACATTGATGGTGAAAGACTTAGTTAGAAATGAACAAAAATCCTATAGAAATCCTTCTTTTTCATATTTACAAATCGTCGATGCATTGAGAAAAAGTTTAGTGAGTTTGCCAAATGGACAGATGGTCCAATAAAAATATTGGTAAATTAAGTTTATCGGAAGCGCAATATTTAAATCATAAATAAGAAATTAATAGTTTACCTTTTTCTTATATTTTCGTATATTTATTCTGTATATTCCAACTTTTTTTCCATTTAATTATGCATTTTTTATTTTTATTATTCTTTATTTTTTAATCAATTCTTTCATATTTTTTATATTCGTTTGTTGAAATAAACACAAAAATTTTCTGTGTTTAAGAAATATTTTTTTATATTCTTAATTATGATAAAATATTACTACGATTAACTCTATTTTCGATTGTGAAATTCAATTTCGTTTTTAAAGTAAAATTTCGTATATTACAATTGCATTGTTATTGTAGAGCTATTTAGCAATTAACAGTCATAACCGAAAGAATACTTTTCAATAGAGCATTCAGACCGACGCGAAATTACGTACTTTCGTGATTTCGGCCAAAATCAAGTTGAAATTACGTAATTTCCCATACATTTTGACACTTGCAAAATTACATAATTTTGTGTAATTTCGGAGAAATTACATTGAAATTACGATGCCCATTCCCGTGCAACTCAATACATGGTTGGAAAAAATACTTTTTTTTTCAAATATGTACTGCATGTTTCAACCGTAAGAAGAAAAATAAAACAATTGACAGCTGATCTTAAATTTAAACACAAATCTTAAAATTAATTATTAAAGTGGTTTTGCAAAATGAAACCTATCTTTTTTATATTTTTAATTGTTGCAAATTAATAATTTCCAATTCAGTAAGTGATTGTTTCTTATTTATTTCCGTTTCAAAATACTTTATTTACGCCTATAACAATTAAAAATGTAAACAATAAGTATCAGCTATTCACGAAATTACATCAAATATTATCTAGCCAGTATGAACATTCTAGATTTCATTCGTAATTTCGGCATAAAATTTCGTAATTTCTCGCCGGTCTGAACAAGGCTTAATTTTCAAGTTAATAACAAAGACTCATTTTTAGGTACCTGAACCAATAGTTAGTACTGTAATTTAATACATATTTGATACTAAATTTGGTTGTGATTAATATAATTTCAAATTAATGTTTAATTTTATCACACAAATTAATAAAATTAATATGGGAATCGCATTTTCATTATGATCCTGATTATTCATTCATAAATATTAAAAAATATTTGAAGTCATGATTTCTTAATAGTCTGAATAGTATAATGTGCTATTTGGTTAAAATTTTGTTATTATAAGCTAATTCATTTTCTGTGTGTATAAGTCTTCAACTTAGGTAAAATATATTTTTTTTCATCCTTGGGTAAAATATTTTTTCATTCTAGCTTCAATCATAAGAATTCTTTGGAAATACTTGGAAAGTGTATACGACTTTAATTTTCAAATTTAAAGAGCTCATTCCTTTTTATCTGAAATTCAACAAATTTTGTTCATTTCCTAATCACGCATTTTCTAAAACTAAAAAAATCAAAACAACAAATGCTACTTAAATTTTAAAACTAACCAAATTTCTGTTTTAGAAAATATAAAGGCAGCATCCCATCATCCACAGCTGCTGTAAAAAAAACAAAATTTCTTTTTCTTTTTAACTCAAAGCCAAAAATGCTTTGGAAGCCTTGTGCTATTAAAAAAAAAATTGAACTGAAAAAAAAATTAAACTGAAAAAGAACTTATAAGCCTGACCATAAACCTCAATAAAGCAATGCACATATTTACAATTGTGTAGCAGATACAATGCCAGAGAAATTTTTAAAAAGGCCACGCCAAAATCAAAAAAAAAAACCGTATCATCGTAGTGTACCATTAGAGCATTTGCAGCGTACAAAAGAGCAATGAAAAATGTTTAAAACAGGCCAGTCGACCATATTAAGCGCTTAAATGGTCAGTCAATAGCCAACAAAAAAAAAGACATAAAGGTTGCAAAAAAGAAATCTATGAAAACAATATTCAAAACTTATGTATTTTTCATGAATCTATTTTAGTTTTTCCACATTCAAAGTAAAATAAAAGAGTAAAATTAAAGTGTTTTTGATAACACCGTCCAACAGCATTTTTCACACATAAACCATATACATATACATGAAAGTAAAGGCATTTTTATAATAGGACTTCGTACTCAGTTCGAATATGCTTTGAAATTTCAAAATGAATAATTTTTTTAAATTATTATTCCAAAATCTGTTAGTTGCTCGACAATGCCAATATGGGTATCAAGTGATAGAATATATTTTAAAAATTTCAGCAAAATTTTTTCATTTACCTCGTCGGACGTTTATAATGTCATAAATGTCCTCCAAATATTTTATTATAAAAATATCTTTAAGGTTTTCTATCAAATTATTCTGAAATTATATTAATTTTAAAAACGTCATAATGAAATTCCTGAATCCCACATTTTGTCCTTTTAGCTTCAAAACTTAAAATTTCATAAAATTTTAAAAATGTTCTGTCAGTGTTTGTGTTATATTTTTTTTTTTTACTTTATTGAAATATATGCTGTAATTTAAAATATTATTTAATGATAACTGGCACAGTGGTTTTCTTAGACTTATAGACAATGCTTATATATAATGATTGAAATTTGTCCATTATTTTACCTAGCTCTCTTACAAACGTTTCCCGGAAGTATGCTTAACTGATCAGAATTGTCCTGAAAATGCACATATTTATATGAAGTTCGAGGTAAGTAAGATTTTTATCGGCATTAGATATACTATCAAATTTCAGAAGTCATATTTGACCATAGTTTCCATACGAGGCCCCTTCCCGAAAAATATTTGAACGTTTATAATTACCATAAAAATGTTAGTATCAAAATAATATTTGGCATGATTTTTTGCATTTGATTATAAATCATTCTAGCAAAAATTTTTTGGCTTTTGGTAATGACTACTACTTAATAGACTCATTACCTGGTAATGAGTCGTTATTATTTTTCTCATTTCTTTGAGTAGCAAATAACAAATACCAGTAAATAATAATTTCTTTTAGTTCTGTAATGGCCCAGTTCGCTAGAGCAACTACGTAGCGCTCCGAAAGTTGCCGGTTCAACCCGAAACTAAAACCAATTTTTTTTTTTGAAATTGCTTGAATTTCTATTGGCATGTCAAAACTATTAACAACCAATACAAATTTAACGTACACATGGTATATTGAGTATGACAGTAAGTAGTCTTTAAAACATGAAGGATAGTTTTTGCCTAGGTTCAAATCTCAGTTGAGCCAAATTTTTGTTATTATATTTTTTTTTTAGCAATTTTGTAGTTTTGTAGTATTTGTAGTTTTATGGTATTTGTGCTTTTGTAGTATTTGATTTACTACTTATTTGATTGTTTAAAATAAGTACTTTGGTAATGGAGATCCATGTAAGTAAAGTTTTTGCTGGGATGCTAACAAATTTCACAAAGATCGGCATTTAATTGATCATATCTCCCATACAATACCAATTCCCAAATGTCATTTTAGTTTGTGATTTTATTTGAAACAACTAAAATCCATATAACTACAAATCGCACTACCAAATTTCAAGAGAATCGGTTCATAATTGAACATAGTTCCCATATAAGATCCACTCCAAAAAATCACTTTAAAAGCCCAAATTTCACATAAATGCCAGATTTTGAATTAAATTTGGCATTAATTAGTATTACATAAGTATATAAGCTGCGTTATGAAGTTTAACAAGGATCGTTCCAAATATGTTCAGAGTTTCTATATTAAGGATATATTCCGAAAATCAGTTTAACGTTCATAAGGGTGTGGGCTATTTCATGGTTGCGCTTGCTTGACACTTTTGACTGCCATCCTGAGAAGTTTTAATGACAAAACCCGGTTGTGGGTGAATGAAAACTACATCAACTCCACGTTCAGCTTCGATTTGGGTGATTTCCTCTTCATAACGTTTACGATTTTCAGGATCTTGAATTTCTTCTATATAATTAAGAAACAATTTACGAAATTCTTCCTTTTTAAGAGCCTCCGAATTGCGTTCAAATTCTTCTTTTGTTATGTCGGGATGTTCGGATTGTAATTAGTTGAATGTCCGGTTGATAGTTTAGTTGAACTTGAGGCTTTCCGAGTGTGATGATGATGCGAAGAAGTCGAAGTTTGCTGACATGTATTAAACAAATGGTGACGATGTTGTAGATTTTCTTTTTATTTAAATTAACTTTAAAGTTTTGCGCAATAATTGTATTTTTTTTTTTTAGTTTTTAAATTGGTTTGTCAAAAATAATTTGAAAGATGCACTCAACACAATTTTAAATAATAATTTTCAAGTAGTTAAAATATTAATTAATTTCAAAAATTAATTACTTTCAAAACAAAATTAAATATAATATAAAAATCCTTGCCTACTATCCTTTCGCAGATTAAAAATACATGTAATGAATTTAAAATTAAAAAAATAGAAATACTCGACATATCGTCGTTTAAACTTTCAAAAATATATTTTAATGTCTTCCCAGTTATATTGTCATACTGCAATTAAAGTGAGAATTACTTGAAATTTAAATACAATGGCGTAAAAAATATCTACATTTGCTTTGTGTGCTCGAAATCTAAATAAACAAAAAATTAAATTTGTAATTTTGTTCTTACACAGAAAAAATTATGGATAAAATTTTTCTAAATAAATCATTAATTTGGATTTAAATTACATTTAATAAAAAATAATATTCGGTTTTAATATTCTATTTAATTGCACAGAAAAAATTATGACTAAAATTTTTTAAATAAATCATAATTTAACTTTAAATAAAATTTTATAAAAAAATTTGTTTGATTTTAATATATTATTTTATTGCTTGTAAATCTATTCTAAACTAATAAAAAAAAACAATAACAATTTCTTGTTTTTTGACAATTAAAATATAAAAAAAATAAAATTATAAAAATATAAAGTCCATCATTTGCAGGATTCCAGAGGTAAGTTACCTTAATTTTCATATACATTTCATTACCAAATATTTAAAATGATTTATTTTTGGTGTATCTTCTAGATGAATCAAAAGCATATGAAATATGCATGTATGTAGGAATATATCGCATAAATGATGGATTAAACTATGTCCTTTCAATTGTGTGCCTGAACATGTAGCTCCCTCTCGTGATATAATTATGAGAAAGTAACTGGACTTCTTGAAGATAATTTAATGTGTTTTAATTTTTGTATTTTAAACCATTTAAAAGTATTTTGCGGAAGTGGTCTTTAGCGGAAGTGGTCCTTAATAAAATGATGCATGTTTGCGATCGTAAATTGCCCTGTTGTACGGTTTTGGCGGTACCCAAGTAGAGTTTGTTTGCGCATTTGTTATATTCTATCTATTTTGGTTTCATTGAAACTTAGATATTAAACTCCACTTAAAAGTTATGTAAGTTGAATTCATTTAGAAAATGCTTCCTTTGATAACGATTGCGTTTCTGTTTTAGATGGTTTTGGCCACTAATGAAATTTGGAAATAGTGTCGTGTCTTCTTTTATTTCATATATTTATATTTTATATACTACTATACATGAATAAATAAACTGTTAGTTATGGCACCATTATTTTTCACCAGCATAATTACATATTATGTACATACTATTCACTGTGTATTATCGTTAAAATATATTTCATTTAAAAAAGTCTCCATTAATTAGTTGGTATTATATAAAAGTTTCGCTCCTCTACACCAAATTTTTATACATTTAAATGTAATTAATGCATTAATTAATATAACTACTTTTTGTTATTAATTGAATATTTGTTTGATAATAGATTAGAACTGTTGAAAAAATTTAAATTAAAACATAAAGATATTTTGGAAAAAATATATCTCTGTGTAAAAGATAGACAATTATGATAGTCCTTCTGGCAAAGGTGACTTTTTCACTTCTTCAGTAAGTAAAATTGTTTATGTTTGGTGAGATTTTTTTATCTTTCTGAAGTTATTATAAATATTCCCATAATTTGTGTGATGTATAAAGGAAATTAACGACTGAACCACATCCGAGTGTTAAAGCTGCGTACTGCACAAAGAATAAGTAAGTATTTATTTATTTATTTATTTAGACGATTTGTTTAAACACTTTGGCACATGTTGTTTAATATCTAATTTGGCGTGCCATCTTCTAGATGGCATGATCAGTGTTATTCAAATTCCTTTTGATGGTGCGTCCTCCCGAGATTACATATTTGACTCAAATAGGAATTTTTCTGACAAAACTTATATGTAAACATTATATAGTAAATAACACATTCTGTACGTAACAAAAATTATATACATTTCATTTATACAGATATATTATATCTAAACAAGTAAGAAAGATATAGTCGGTCAAGCCCGACCATATGATAACCCACACCATTGTGTATGTCGATGAAAATTCGTGGAGGGGTCTTACATTAGATATGTGGACAATTGTGGACCGATACTTTTACTAAGTGTAAAATAAAATATAAGAATACAGAATATTACGTTAATACCAAAATTTATATGAATTTATGTAATTTAGGGTGATTCCCGAAAGTGTGCTTATATGGAAGCTATGGTAAATTATGGAGCAATACTCATAAAATTTGTCACTGTGATTTCTATTTATATAAAACTTATTTGTGTCGAATATAAATTCGATACTAACATGTGTATGTTATTTATGCACGTTAAAATGGTTTTCGGAAGAGGGTTTTGTATGGAAGATATGGTTAGTTATGGACCGATCTTCATGATATTTGGCACAGATATTGATACTTATATAAAACTTCCTTACACCGAATTTCATTAAAACATTGCTATACTTAAGGCATTTATGATCGTTAAACCCCTACTCCGGGAGGACATTTGTGTGGGGGCTAGGTGAAATAATAGACCGATTATTTCAATAGGCTTTGTCCTTGTATCATGAAAGTCCTACGTGCTAAATTTCATTGCATTATCTTCAAAATTGCGACCTGTACTTTGTGCACAAGGTTTCCATGGACAGCCAGCCAGACGGACGGACATCGTTAGATCGACTCAAAAAGTGATTCTAAGTCAATTGCTATACTTCAAGGTGGGTGTTGGATGATTTCTTTTTGTGCGTTACAAACGTCAGCATAAATGCATAATACCCCAACCACCTATGGTGGTATGGGGGGTATAATAATTTTGTGTATTGCTTAAATATTTATAAAATTCAAATAAGTAAATTTTGCTTGAATTTATGTGTTCTAATTTAGGGATGCATTTCTGTATATTTGTATAGATTCAATTAGTTCTCGTATCGAAACAATAAATATAATCTTTAGATTTATGGAAAGTTTTAATAATAAATATAATTCATATAATAAAAGATTTAATTAAAATTCTTCAAAAAATCATTTAATTTCACTTAATTAATGTTATCGTTTTGACGATTAGAGTAAAATCAATTAAAAATTTAATTCATATAACCAATTTCGTAATTCAAATCCATTTTTAATTTATTTTCTATATTAGTATGTATTAAAATAATTATTCGTTTTTTTCTTATTTTCTTATAAAAGGTTAGAATTTATTCAATACAATATTTTCGACAAAACTGAACTCAAATATTTTTTTCACAAATCAAACAAATTTCTCAAAACTAATTTGATAAAATATTTAAATTGAAACTAAAGTAGATTTCAACAAAGTATTTTCCAACAAATACCGCCTCAATGTAAATTGCTTTATCAATAACAAATTACAAAATTAATATTGAAATAACAATTAAAAATTTACATTTTGATTTCATATTTAAAAGAGTACAAAATTTCAAATGACCTTGGTTTGGTAAACATTTTGTCAAAATATCAGCTATATTTTCTGTTGGAACAATATCTCATGTGCATTGTATTTTTCTATAATGTAGTGGTATCAAATATTAATATGCTTGCTCCTTTTCATATTCATTTGGCTTTTTGTTAGGTATTGAGCTCCTTGGTTATCACAATATAAAATTGTTGCCTGTTTGATTAGTTCTTCAAATCCCATCTCATTTATTAGGCTTCTATAAAAACAATAACACATCCCTACATATTCTGCTTCCATTGAACTTAATGCCACTATGTTCTGTTTTTTGGATTCCCAAGGGTGTTTTATAAAAATATTTCTTATATTTTGAATTAGGCACAGGATATTTATCATAATCCTGGGCCCATAACCAATATTAAAATAATTATTCGTTTTTTATACTTTCTTATAAAAGTTTAGAATTTATTCAATACAACAACATTTTCGAAAAAACTGAACTCAAATATTTTTTCACAAATCCAACAAATTTCTCAAAACTAATTTGATAAAATATTTACATTGATACTAAAGTAGAATTGAGCAAAGTATTTTCCAACAGTTAAGAATAATTTTCAAATCGTTGTATGTATTACGGTAATAAAGATGGATCCATAAAACTTTGGTACTTGAAATTGGATACCTTTAACATATATTATTTTGGAAATTATTTTTTAGAAACTTTCTAAGATATTAAAGGATTAATCATTTGAAGGATATTTTTTGCAACTTTTATTTGGATTATTTTAACAAAAAAAAGTAATCCAATATATTGCAAAAGTTCTCCTCTTTCATTTGATGTGACTATAAATTGCCCTATAATAACAATTATATAGTAGTTTATTAAAAAATCAACCTCGCGCATTATTCAAAACTTTAAAGTATTTTAAAAAGGAAAAGCGAACATGACATGAACAACTGAAAATGCAGTTATAAATGTTTTCTCATTTATGTGGAATTTATTATGTGTAACAAAAATTTTTGATTCTGGTTGTACGTTGTAGTAAATAAATGTGCATTAATGAAAAATGTGAAATTTCAATTAAAACATTCTAAAGATTATTAACATAAAAAATGCAGAAATTAAGTGAATGAAATCGTGAAAACCAAACTAAATAAAGACATACGATTAAGACTATAAATCGATTCTACTTAGACTCTGGACTAAAATAGAAAATTTGTAGTCAAATTTGAAATAAAAGGTAGAAAAATTATCGTCTTGAGATCGGACTATTATGATGATCAGACTATTTAAAGTACTGTAATCAGTGTTGACAGAAGGTGAGAAAAAAGAGGCTAAATTGAACTTTAGAAAAGATCAAAAAGAAAAAGAACCATGCCCCGAAAAATAAGGTCGGAAAAAGGATAAAATTTTGTTTTAGTTTAAAAACTTGTTTTTTCTCTTTTTGTTTAGTTTTTGATATGTTTTTAAGATATTGTAATAAATCTATAAACAAGAAAATCACAAATATGCAATTGCATTTTTTTTTCCTGGAAGTTTAATCAAGCCATCGATAAAATATTTATCCGTTTTAAAATAAATAAAGCATTTTGGCATCAATTTGTAAGTGCATATTTTAGCATATTTTACCCTTAACGGCATACTTTTGCATTTAGAGATTTTTAGTGAATATTTACTATTAAAAATTAACTTTATTGAATTCGATTTTATTGCAAGGAGCTTGACTTGCAAGATATGATAAAATAAGAAACTATTTTCTTCGTTGTTGCAATACCATATACATTTAGTCCTTTTAAGACAATTTTAAGAATCGAAAAAAGCTAGAAGCTGAAACGAAATTTTTAGGCTAAAAAAAATAAAAAGGAGAGCTTTAGCCTTAAAAAGGCTAAACTAGGAACACTTCCCAGCAAAAACTTTGCTTTGCTGGTTAGCTAGCAGGTATAATTGGAAACAAAAATAAACTACTTATTTTTTATTATTTTTGTTCGAGTTGTCCATAAATTCATGTAGTTATTTTTTTACTCTAGGGATACTCAAAAATATGTACCTAAATGAAGAAAAAAAAACAGAAAAATTTTGCCGTTAGTGAGATTTGAACTTGGACACAAATTAACCATTCGTTTTTAATAACTAACATCTTACTCAGTACAACATCTCACACTTAATTTCTTAAGTGATAAAAACTATTTTTAGTATAAAATATCTTTTTCGACATTTTGTTATAGAAAACTAACAGCATCAGAATGGGGTTCAACCAACAACCTTCTGATTGTTAATCCCGCGCTCTAGCCAACTCGTCCAAGTTATTGCAATATTACTGTGCTATTATACTATTGAGTACCTATTTATGTAATAGAGAGTAGGCAAATAATAATGACGCCTCATTACCGAGAAAGTACGAGTACTTTAATAAGTAGTTGCCATTACCGAAAACCAAAAAGTTTTTGCTGGGTTCATAAAGACCTTACTATCGAAGCCAATACAGGCTATATAATTACCCTTGGTTGAAGAAGGACTATTTTTAAAACTGGAATAAGACTTTACAAAGAACTACTATTGAAACTATAGTATTCACCTGATTAAAGCTAGATTAAGACGAAACATAGACCTTTGAATCGTATCATAACACAGTGCAAAAAAAAGAAAAATTTTTCCACAATAATTCTAACACAAAAGTAAAGCGTACTGTAGTATAACAAAATCCTTCAAAAAGTTTTGAATTTTTGAATCACTTTTTTCAATATGATTGGAAATAAAAAACTTTTAAATTTTTTAAGCTAAACTTGATTACATATTGTTGTTCTTTTATACGGTACAACCATTATTATACAAAATTTTTACTGAATGCCATACCCTTTTTGCGGCCATTTTGTCATGATATTGATTGCTTTATTTGACTTAACATCATGTTTAAACCACTGAACCAAACCAAACCAGGTCAATTTTTTTAATTTCTACTTTGCTTTTTAGTACACAAATTTCAAATTTCATTAAAATCTTTATAATGGCAGAAAAAAAATATTACTGTATAATAAGAATAGGCAAAAAAGAGGCGTGGTATCTATAAATTAAATTTTATAATCAACAGTATTTTTTGTACCTTTTTTGGAAAAAAAAAACCCAACAAATATGAAATTCTTTTAAAATATCAACTTCAGATTAATCTATATATTTATACGATTCGTACAGCAATATAATTTAGAATTTTGAAATCCAAATTTAAAAAGAAAAAAAATTAGGGAAAATATTGAACACGCAAATTTAAAAAAAAGGATCAACGAGGCTAAAAATCAGAGAAAAGTTTATTTCGACGTAAATATCTCTTAAATTAGGAGATATAACCTACACATTTAAGCTTATATTTTGTAGATATTTACAAGGACTATCTACATGTAATTAATTTTTTTTTTCTTTCTGTCAAACCATAAATGAATTTCTAGCGATTATTTTTTAAAGAAATTACATACCCAAAATGACCAATTTTGGAGGTCTACGCACTACCACCCGTGATGCGCTAGAAATCTGTGCTCCTTCAGATCAACTCGAAAACATTTTTTCTCTAGTCTGGTGAAGTTTTCTTGAGACATTTCTAATAGCACACAAGTTACAGAATTTTTTCCAAAAAAGCGTTTTGGAAACACTGTGAAACGGTAAGTGCTCTGTGATAAGGGGGGCCAATCTCATGAACTTTTTGTACAAACTAGATTTTATCGGAATGTGGCTTCCATTTTCAAACTAACTTTAGTTTGATAAAAAAATACTCAACTAACAATTAACTTAATTTCGTAATGATATGATTGATAATGGCCGATCATTTAGCAAAGAAAGTGTGTTTTAACAGAAACTTTTCTCCATTTTTAAAAACACATGAGAACAGCGCCATTGTAAATGAAGCTGCAAATTTCAAACTATGATTTTGCTTTCGACTCGAATTATTTAGCAATAAATAAATAAATTAATAAATAAGTAATTAAAAAAAATATAAATAAAAAACGCTAAAATTAGCATTTAAAAAATTTGTTTCATTGTTCTAAAGAAAAATAAAAGTTCTTTTCCGACAAACGTTTAATTTTTTATAGGTTTTTTCTTATTTTACAAGGACTGTCTGGCGTATTTCCTAAAAAATATCTGCAGTTAGAAAATATACATTTAAAATTGTAGTGACGTAATTTATTTTAATTGCTAAAACATTTTATAATTTTTAAAAAAGCAAACATTGTTTTTTTTTTTGATTTTGTAATTTAGTAATAAAAATTGACTCATTGTTAAAAGACGTCAAAATTTAATTTTTTTTTTATTTAAAATGGAACCACATTGGCGATCCTGCAATCTTTACTACTATATTCGAAGAATAATATATTTACATATAATTAAAAGTTTCATCAATTGACTGTAGTTTCGTTGAGAAAATTGATAATAAATAAACTAACTTTAAAAACAGCAACATTTTGTTTTATCAATCAACAGCTAAAACGGCAAGATTTTTCTCATCGAATAAGATTAATTCTTATACTCAACAACATTTTTTATATAAATCAAAAAGCTAAGCTTCATAGACATATTAAATCTAAAATTGAGGAAATTAAAATCCCTGACAATAAATTTACACATATACATATAGATATTGTTGATCCACTACCAATATCAAATGGTTTTCGATATATATTAACTACTTGTATAATCGATAGAACTACACGTTGGCCAGAGGCATACCCGCTGAAAGATATTACAGCTAGGACTGTAGCAATCAAATTCCTAAATGAGTATATTTCTATATTTTGGGTTTCTAAACAGATTACAAGTGATCAAGGCACACAATTTAATTCTTGCATATTTAATGAAGTTACAAATGCATTAGGCAGGTAGGTAGGTAGGTAGAGGAGAGTTGCACAGTACTCAAAAGAGTGCTTATGCATTCACTCGGAGACCTAGAGGTCCATTGTGAGTCCGTCCGTAGGGAATATAGAGAGAATTTGTAGAAATTATAGAGAAGACCAGGAAAGGAAAATAATAGAGAAAAGCTGAGACCAAGAAAAGTATAGAAAAGAATAGAAAAAAAAACAAATGCATTAGGTATTGACAAAATTTTTACCACCGCTTATCATCCACAATCAAATGGTATGATAGAACGTTTCCACCATCAAGTCATCAATTCTTGCTCGGGAAAATTCAACAAATTAGTCACATGAATTGCCTATAATTTTATTGGGTTTACGGTCTACAGTTAAAGAAGATATTGAGGCTTCAGTTGCAGAGAAGGTTTATGAACAGTGTTTGCGATTGCCTGGCGAATTAGTGGTGGACTCTGGACAGGATTTTAACAATTCTAATTTTTTAAATAATATTAGGAAATATTTTTCAGATATTCGTTCTGATATATCTCATCATAGAAATAATATGAAAACTTACATCCCCAAACATATAAAAAATTGCAAATACGTTTTTGTTAGGAACGATTCAAATAAAACTCTTAAGTTTTTTAAAATTAAATTTAATACAATGATAAAGAATGTTGCGATAGACAGACTGAAAACAGCGTTTATAGAGGGGAAATCTTTAACTATTAATAAAAAAAGACTGTAACTTTTGCTGTAGGCGAAATTCTTCCAAAAAGGGGGGTGATGTAGTGGCGTAATTTATTTTAATCGTTAAAACACTTTATAATTTTTAAAAAAGCAAACATTGTTTTTAGTTTTAAAATATAAAAAAAATTTTGATTTTGTTATTTAGTAATAAAAATTAACACATTGTTAAACGATCTTAAAATTTAATTTTTTTTTTTTATTTAAATCCGAACTACATTGAATATTGTAACATGCACATGTAGTAAACTAAATACCAAATTTAATAGGTTCAATGTAAACTAAAAAGAATTAAGCCAACAGCTGTTCAAAAACGTAGCAAAGTTATGGTTGAAAATCATGGTCAGGAATAAAAATAAAAAAATGACATATATAGGTAAAAAAGTAAAAAAAAGACAACGTTTAAAAGCAAAAAACAAAAAACATTTTAAAATATCAATATTTTTTTTATTTTAACTTCCTTTTAAATTTGTTTAATATTTTTCTGGTTTTGATGTTGTAAAAGTATACACACTTGTATTACTTAAAACAAATATTTGTTTAAAAAAAATTAATGCAACTATTGAAATCTTTTCTAGTTTCCTTGACTTTTTTGCAACTAGTAATCAAACGATTCATTCAGTAAATAATAGAAATAGAAAAAATTTATACTCTACTAAAGTTCATGTATTTGTATTATTGTAACCAACACGCACAGAAACAAATGAAATACGAGTAAATACGAATACCAATACCAAAATAAAAATGAAAAAAATCTACTTACCCAATAATTGGACTTGTTGCCTGTGGCTTCTCTTGACTTCTCGACCATCTCAATGCAATTGAATTTTGTGTTACATTGACCGCTTTAGGAGTACCAGGTGGTGCTGGATATGTACTGGGATCGGCTGAACGATGTAATATTGATGAACTGCTTTTTTCCACCTGCATGCAAAGGAGAAAATAGAAAGACAATTTTTTGTTAAATGGAAAAAATTTCAAGTCAATTTTGTTTAACATGTTTCACAAATTCCAGGAAAAATAACACAAAACATTTTATAAAAAAGCAAAAAAAGTTTAATAATATTGCATGTGTGTTAACAAAGAGAATAAAAATAAGACCTTGTGTTGTGTTGTGTATGTGTGTGTGTTTTTTTTTTTTGTGATTTTCCTGTTAACATCATTTACATTAATTATGATTGATATTTTTGTGATGTCAGTTAATTTAAATTAAGTTTATGGTCATTTATATGTAAATTTCTAAAAGGACACAGTATATTTGTTTGTTTTTTGAATAAAAAGAATAATTAAGGAAATAATTTTTAATACTTATTCAAAAAAGTTTTACTAAAATTGAAATTTTAATAAGTATGAAAATATTATTATTACCTCAAAAAAATTATTGACTTGATAAAGTAAGAGATGTTTTGAATTTTAAGTAGGAAAAAAATACTATAATTAAAGCTCTATATATTTTTTTATTTTAATTTTTAATCTAATTAATTTGGGAACGAATTCTTTTGAACTCTTAGAGGTCACAAATACCCAAAATTATTGGTTCAAAAATACAACTTACAGTAACGACAACATTTAACACAGTAACGATATCATATTGCCGGACTAACTAATGTCACTTGTTTAAGAACCCTTAGTTCTTTTTTTATGGTTCACGAACGAACTAATTCTGAATCACGAAAAGAGCTTAATTAATTAATTTTTTTTATCAAAGAATTATTGTTTCACTAGAACCTATTAAACTAAATAATTAAATGATCTAATTTATTTAACTACATTAAGTTCGACAAAATTAATAGAACTTTTGACTTAATTCTCCCGAGAATGCAGTTTTCGTCTCACGTTCCAAAGATATATTTTTATAAGTTTGTCGTACTATTCGTTATTTCTACAACATTGGATTCAAATCAATTTCTCGAAGACCTCAGATAATACTTTTAATAGATTTGTTGCAGCCCGCTATTGAGGGATATCAGCCAATTTTAATTATCTTTTTGAGGCACTAAACAATTTTCTTTTCTTTTACAGATGATCTCTAATACATCGATCTTTGACATTTTCAATTTATATATAATCAGAGGCAGTTGATGTTATTTTGGTATAAGTATTTTATGTGATAAGGCTCTCCCTTGTGATAATTCGCCAGAATCATTATAAACCGACACAACGTATACTTCAGGAACATCTCAAACAATTCCGTAACTCATGTATGTAGATTTGTTATTCTACATATAAACCCTCTAGTGTTTTTACAATGTACCGATTTTGTATCTATATTATTTTTAATTTTCTTTTTATTCTTTTGTCAATAAATAAAAAATAAAAAGCCAAAAAAAGGATAGTCAGAGCTAAAATGAATCTAGTTAAAATCGACATTTCCAAGTCTTGAGGCCAAAAAAAAGTGTACAAATGTCGTTAACGGTTATAGCCAGAGAGCAATTTAAGAAAAAGTGACAACTGGCTCCTTCCACACAAAAATCATTCGTTATTTCCCATAAATTTTTCTTTATATGGTTTTCATTGAAAAACTCATTTAATTTTAGAGAAGAAAAGAAGATTTTGCAAAAAAAATAAAATAAATTAAACCCGATTTTTCAATAACAATGCATATTTTTCACCAAAAAAAAAAAACTATTCATCACAAAAGAATCGGATTTTCTGAAAATAAAAGAATTTTTCGCTAAAGATAAGAAGATTTATTTTATCTCTACTCAAGAAATTATTATTTTTATACCCTACACCATCATAGTTGGTTGGTGTATTATGCGTTTGTGCTGATGATTGTAATGCACAGAAAAAATCTTCGGACCTCCACTTTAAATTATACCGTTCGACTCAGAATCACTATCTGAGTCGACCTAACGATGTCCGTGTCTGTCCATGTAAACCTTGTGAACAAAGTACAGGTTGCAATTTTGAAGATATCTTAATAAAATTTAGCAAATTAATTATTTTGGCACAATGATGAAGCCCATTGAAATTGGTTATGATGGGTTTATTATTTTACAGCATTATTTTAATGAAATTCAATGTAAGGAAGTTTTGTGTAAATATTAATCTTTGTCGCAAATTTCATCAAGATCGGTCAATAGTTGTCCATTGCTCCCATATAAAACCCTCTTCCGAAAATTACGTTAACGTGCATAAATCATATACAAATGTTAGTATTAAGTTAATATTTGACACAAATAAGTTTTAGTAGCTTAGTAGAAATCATAGTGACAAATTTTGTGAGGATCGCCCATAATTTACCATAGCTCCCATATAAGTCCACTTTCGGAAATCACATTAAAGTTCTTAAATTCATATAAATGTTAGTAATACCGTAATATTCTGTATATGTATATTTTATTTTACGCTAAGTAAAAGTAACAATTCACAATTGGCCACAGGTCTAATATAAGACATCAAATTATTGACAAATGTACTTTTTTCTAAATTATAAAAATTTTTCAGTTGTTAAAAAAATTGGCATTCTAAAAAAAACATGTTATTTATACAAAAATTATACCTTCCCATAAATATTAATTTTTCATGTGAAAAATCAATAGCGATAAATTTTTTACTAAAAAGTCTATGTTTCACTAAAAAAAAAACAGATTTTCACTAAAAATTAATTTTTCGCCACAAAATTAATTCAAAAAAAGTTACTCGCAGAAAAGGACAAATTTTCAAAAAAAAAAATAAAAAAAAAAAAATAAAATAAATAAATAAAAAAAAATTTTCCAAAAGAAAAAAAAAGAAAAGAATCCTAAATCAACGATCTTGATTTTTCATTTAAACTCAAAATTTTGTGTCATTTTAAGAGTTCCAACCCAAACTGGATTTTTCAAGCCTAACCCGTGCCAAAATTCTGCCTAATCCGAAACTAATCGAAATTTATTAATGTGTTCGTGTATTTGAGTCCAATATTTTTTATTGTTTTTTTTTTTTTTTTTAATTCGATTTAAGAACGAATAGCTTAACTGCACAAAGCTTATTCGTATGCACATTGATCGAAATACCCATTCTAGAGGCATTAAATTCGTAACTGGAAAATAACGAAGTCTAGTGTTAATTTTTGTATTGAATTTCTTAAAGAACTAATTTTTACACAACCTGTGCTTTGCTAGAGTTTAATCGAATGCCACGCCCACACAGTTATTTTTCACGTAACTAATGAAGCGAATTACATAAAATTCGACTCACATATAACACAAAATATGCTTTATAATTAAAACAGTTTATTTAGTAACAACAACGCCCCCATTGCGCCCATTTTCACTCAACCGTGTTGTTATATTTGTAACAATGTTACCTTATAAATATAGAAACTTGTCCGTGTACTATACACATAATTGGATTTATTACAAGATATGCCAGACCTTTTAGGTGTCCGCTCATGTTTCAACTCCCTTTTTATATATATGAGTCATAATATTATGCTGATACAATCATGTATGCACTTTAGAATGATTTCCGAAAGTTGGTCTCATATGCGATCTATAGCTAATTATGAACCGATACTCATAAAATTTCTCGCTTTGCTTTTTTGCTTGAAAAAAATTGTTTGTGTTAAATATAATCATAATACTAATGTCTATTTGACATTTATACACGATTATACACAACCTATGATTAATTATGGACCCATTTTCATTAAATTTGGCGCACATATTTATAATTATATAGAACTTATTTGTGATGAGTTTCATTAAAATATTTTTGTATATTATAGGCATTTATGATCGTTAAACCCCTATTTCGGGATGACATTTTTATGGAGGCTAGGTGAAATAATGATCGGATTATAACCTTCGCCTTTGTGCCAAAATAATTATCCGTGACAAAT
Source organism: Protocalliphora azurea (assembly GCA_932274085.1). Taxonomy (NCBI): domain Eukaryota; kingdom Metazoa; phylum Arthropoda; class Insecta; order Diptera; family Calliphoridae; genus Protocalliphora; species Protocalliphora azurea. Next base: position 147,414,849 of record OW026521.1, on the reverse strand, counting down.
TTCATTAAGATATCTCTAAAATAGCGAACTGTTCTTTGTTCAAAACGTGTGCGTTTAGGAAAATTAACTGTGTATAAATAGTGTATTCGTCAATAAACGGTCAAGAACGGGCAGATAACATTTCACAACAACAATAATCCAAGTTAATAAACGAAACAAGAATTGGATCGAATCCGAAATCCATGAAACTACAGAGTATAACTCTTTAAATATGCTATCACAAATGTTACTTTCTACAATAAATTTTTAATAAACTAAATAAACATGGGTCACAAACATTCATTCCTTAATTAAGACAAACCTTACATTTTCGAAAAAAAAAACTATAGTTTTTAAAATTGATAATCAATTTCGCTAAAAATTACCAAAAATACACTCTAAATAAATAGGCGCAATATCCCTTCAGTGCACTTGGTGCAACATATGGTACTCGTATTTTTTTACCGCTTTCAGCTGTGTAAACATTGAGAACAAAACAAAAGTCAATTTACTTAGTGAAGTATGCAGATTATCTGCACAGTATAAAATACTTATCGATATAAAGCCATAAAAAATTTTAATTAACTGGCACTAGTTCAGTGATTTCGACCACTGTGCTGCGGTGATTCTTTTAACTTGCAATAATAAGACGACAGTTCAATTTGATTTTTAAATTCAAAGACAGCTCTTTATTTTACGCCTTAAAACACACAAATTATATTATGCAATTAAACTGTTTTAAGATTTATACACAATAGCAACTTTACGATTGACTAAATTTGCAAGCTACCACTGCCTATATAGTAGTGCCAGTTATGTTCTACAATCTTCTAGTAACTTCTAGTAACAATACAAGAACTTATACTGAAACCAGCTATTTACTAACACACAAACAATAACTCAAAACAGTCCGCTAAAAAAGAGCTGAATAGGTCACAATTTGGACATTGCTCTGTCATTTGAAGAAAGTACTTATTGCTGAAAAAGAGCTGTAGAAGTTCTTTTTTTAGCTCATGTTTGTAATTAGTAGGATGTTTTATTTTAAGGCGTCTTGATCATTGTCTTAAAACTATGTTTGTAAATTTTTTTCATAAAAATTCTATTTTAGCCTTATTAAAAGATAATAAAAATACTTTTAAAATTGCGAAATTTTTATTTTCTTAAAAATTATAAAAATTTTTTCACTTTTTGGAAGCAATCATTACTTTTTCTTTTGTTCTTTAGTTCTTCTTTTGAAGTGGTAAAAATGTTCTTTTTTGAAAGCACTGGAACATTCTTTTTCTGGAAGATTATATAATATAAGTTTCTCACTAACACAAATGCGAGTTAACAAAAAAGGTTTTCTCCCTCACTATAGCGAGCAAAACTCTTTTAGACAATTAAGATAAATCGAAATTAAGATAATTTAATTAAATTTAAATAAACAAACTGAAAAGCTCTAACACATTATAACTTGGAAATTTTTAAAATAGTTATTTTAAACTTATAAAACTAATTTTCGTAACAGTATCTTCAATTTACAATACGGTGCTTAACTTAACCAAAATCATATTGCTCACTTAAACCCGTACCTCTTCTAACCAATTCATATATGGACATTTTTCACCTTAAACACAAATATTTACCAATAAACCGGTTACTAATCAGGGAAACTAAAAATATACTTTAAAATTCGAAAAATATGCCCTTAAAATTAAAAAATATGCTCTTAAAATAGAATTTTCTTCTGGCTAAATTTTTAATTATCTGGTATTAGAGCTAAAAATAATTTTATTAGCAATTGTTAAAAAGCAATTTCTTTTTGAGCTTCAAAATATTCAAAGATAATAGATTGCATCAGGAAATTATAAAATTTCCATAAATTTTTAACATGAAAATTACTAGGGAATTGGTAAGATGAAAATATCGCTAATGTAAATTATGCAGAAATTCTATTGGGTGCAAAATAAATAAAACTGTTCTCTTAAATGTAAAATATGGAAAGTTGTGCTCTTTAGTGTAATATATGAAAAATTATGTGCTTAAGCATAAAAACTGCAAAAACATGTCATTTAAATTATCAAAGTACGCTCTAAACTTAGGATTTTCTGTGAGAATATGCTGCTTAGTTCAAAATATGCAAAAATATGCATATATATTTCGATGTCAAAATATTTAAAATTTTCTGAAACGGATAAATAACTAACAGTTTGACTCATTTGAAGTTAAGAAAAAAAATATGATTTTGCATATTTTTTGTTGGCCTGCTTATAATATAAACATTTACTTTTTTTTTTCTCTGATGGTTTTCTTAATATATATATATATTTATTAAAAAAAAAAAAAAAATATATATATATATATATATATATATATATATATTAAATATAGTATGGCCATTTGTTCTACAGTTTGTTATAATTTCTCTATAGTTTCATTTTGATATGTTTAAAATCATCATGGCCTTGTGGCTCTACAATTATTTATTTATCCAATAGTCTCCAAAGGAAAAATAAAATATTGCACAGAAAAATTATGATTGATGTTTTGACATCAGTGCAGTAAACGGAAAAGGAATAAACTACCTATAGTAGATAGCGCACAGCTTTAAGAGCAGGCAAGTGTACAATTAGTTAAATTTCAAACCACCTAGCAAACAATTTTATTATAGATCTCAATTCATTATAGAAACTGCAGGCATTATTTCTAATAGAAGTAAGATTTTAACAGTTTTTTCGAATTGTTTTCAAATTGTTGGCTATACTGACCATATAGTGGATAATCTTAAATTTTACTTCAAATATTTTCTTTTAGCTATCAAAATGTTTGTTATGTTATGTACATTTTTTCTACAACCTCTTCTTTCCCCTGCTATACAAAAAAAAGTCAATTTGATGTTGTTATGTTGTGGTCATGATTGCTACCAATCCTGCCTGGCTGAAAGCCACAAACTAAAGGTCTACAAAAAAATCTTTACTAAATAAATATATTTGCATACAGGCAAATACCAAAAAAATATATAACAAGAAGTAGAGCAAGTTTGTATAAAAATTAATGATTCTGTTACTTTACTTTTTTTTGTTCAGTTGCTCTCACTTAATTTGCATATAGTTTGTATGTGGCATGAATGCAGTTATATGCAGTCAGTCTCAAATATTGACAGAAACTGTTTTGTGGGTAATTTAAACAAAATTTTTTTTTCTTGAAATGCACATACATTTTGTTTACTCGTTTGTATGTCCAAATGGAAGGCGAAAAAAAACATCATATCAAATGATAATAATGAATTGTAATGACATTTTGATATAAAAATTTGTTGATTTCAGTAGCATGTACAATGTATATGTAGCAAAAGAAAAAAAAAATATATATATAAATAAAATGCAAATGCTGCATGTATGTCACTCTGTTAATAGAATGCCATTTGAATTGTAATTATTACTAAAAATAAAATCAAATAAATTATACTTCCAATTATAATACAATTTTAAAAGAGAAAAAAAAAGAGGAAATAGGAAAACAATATTCACGCATGATATTTATTTATTTGGTAATTTATTTGAAAATTAAATATACAATTTTAATTAATATTAAAAAAAAATTTATCATATAAATTTACTTTATTTTATTAATTTACCCAGGAAAAAATATATAACTTGAACTAATTCCACAATGCATGAAAATAATCTGTACTCGTTCTAGCTTAGCATTACGACCAATGATTCTTGTCCGAAATTGTTATCTTAAGAACTAGTTCTGTAGCAATATTACCTAGCCATCGTCAAACATCCACTTTTTATGACATAAATTCAAAAAGCATTGTTAGTACCTTTTTTCTGTGGTTGTATCAAAGTCATTTTATTTAAAATTAGTAATAATATTTATTAAATCTGATTTTAAGTATTTTGGCTTAAACCTCTATAAGGGATAATTTTACTTCTGCAGATATATTTTTAAATAGGATATTTACTTTCATGCTTTTGCTTTTACAAGAATTTTAATTGTTTTACTGATTAGCAAAATTACCCAAAATGTTAGAACATAATATTTTCTCCAACTTGTTTTTGAAAACCAGGATATTTCCGTTGAGGTTAACAAAAATTTGATTGAAAGAAAATTAGCTGTCATTATCTAAGTTGTTACATGCCTGAATATAACTTTTTTTCTTTCAAAGTTATAGGTTACCTTGAAGAACAACACATATGAACATAAAACTCAAAAATTATTATTTTGGAATTGCTGCCAAATAAAAAAAAAAGAAAAAGAATGGGACTTTTAATAAGCGTGCAATATCTAAAACCACTTGTTGATAATTTTTTATATTTTAGTCTTTAAATTTAAGGTATAATGCTATCATTTAGCCTCATAAAATGTTAATTTAACTCTAATGGCTTTTTCTTCTGATCATTTCAAGATGACATATTTTTGATGAAATATTTTAATATTCCAATTCGAAGTATTGAAAAAAAGTTTAAATCTAAAGGAAAGCTCTCATTATGTACCAATTTTTAATTTTACACTACTTTGAAAAAAAAAAACTTGTAGATAGCACGTTTTTCCTTAAAAAATATATTCTTTGTAGATAGGTCAAAAACAAAAAGTGAAAAATATAGTGTTCGAATCAACTTTTGGCTTTAAAATTAATGTCATAGAAAAAAACACGAATAGAACAAATTGGAAATCTGCAGATAGCCGTTTTTGATATAATCCCTCGATAAGTACTAATAAGTAATGCTAGGAGTAGCGAATAAGGGTACAATAATGCATAAGGGAAGCTGTTGCTTTTAAGATTGGAAATTAAGTTTTTGCTGAGTTAATTCGATTTCTTGCATTACCCCCCATAATTTGTTGCTTTTAGCTTTGAACTCATTTAAATTTACTTTACACAGAGAAAAGTTTGTACATACACTGCACTGCCTACCACTTGAATAAGGAATCACATTTTTTTAACTTTAATTAAGTATATCTCCTAAACTAAAGTTCAGAAAAAAAAATTTTTTTGTACAAACAAATCTCAAAGTGTTGGCTTTAGTTTTCTGAAGAAATAAAAAATGTAAATATTTTGTTATACTAAAATTATGCATTTATTTAAAACCATGTACGTCTGTGGTACTTTTTCGTGTGTCACTTGAATAAGGAATATTTTAAAACTAAGCAAACTATAATTTATTTTTAAATTTTAGGTTATAAAAGTGAAATTTATTATCTTCTAGCATTCAATTAGTAATAAGTACTGCCACCATTTTTAGAAATAACCTCAAAAATGCGATTTTTCATCGAATTGTATAATGACTCTAAGTAATTTAGCGAAATTTAACTTCATGCTTCCGTTATTGCATCCTTTATGGATTCTATCGTCTCAACTTGTTTTCCTCCTTCATAAACTTTTATTGCAAGCCAACCCCAGACATTTTCCATTGGATTCAGGTCTGGTGAATATGGGGGGCAATCCAAAATTTTAACACCTTGTGGACTAATCCATTGTTTTACTGCTCTGGTGGTATGAAACGTAGCATTGTCGAGTTGGTACGTCCAAGGTATTGGTCCAAAGAAATCATTAAATTTTGGAAAGGCTTCCTCTAGAATGTTTTTGTAAGTCGTTGCAGTCATCTTTTTGGATACAAAAACCAATACGAAATGGCGCCACATACCATTGTTCCGCCCTCTCGGCTGTGTCTGCGGCTCAAAAACAATTCCTCCTTATTTAGGTCATGGAAGTAATAGTTATACCCATCGGGACCATCAATATTAAACTTTTTTTCATCGGAAAATACAACTTTAAACCATTTGTCGGACCATGTCATTGTATTTTTGGCAAACTGTAGACGTTGTGATTTGCGTTTTTCCTTAAGTGTTTTTTTTGCAGTTTTCGTCGGACTATATATGGAGACGACTTAAAATACGGTGCACTGTTCTTAGAATGGTACTGACTCCACTTTTTTTACATATTTTTGACACCAACGTGGCAGAATTTATTGCAATTCTAAGAATTTTTGTCTTTCTTTTGGAGTTGTTGCCATTTTCTTCCGCCCTTTCATGTTTTTTCCATATCTTTCCACGTTATTTAAATAATTGTACACAACTGTCTTTCCTCTATTAATATTTTTGGCTATTTGGACCAGATTCTGACCCTGAGATTTCAAAATCAGTATTTTTTTTCTTTTTCAGAGTTATTAAGAGCCTTACCACGTCCCATTTTGAATAAAAATTATTTAAAAACTATCAAATTAAAAATTCTCTAGCCGTTTGTATTGAAAGAAATTCAAATCATAGCCTTCCTGTTTAATATTAAAAGAATTCCTTATTCAAGTGACAAACGAAATAATATTACAGAAATACATGTCTTTAAATAATTTATTTCTTCAGGAAACTAAAGCCAACACCTTGAAATTTGGTTGTGCAAAAAAATATTTTTTTCTGAACTTTAGGAGATATACTTAATTAAATTTAAAAAAATGTGATTCCTTATTCAAGTGGCAGGTAGTGTAAATATATAAATTTTAGTTCATAATATTTAAGAAAAATTTCTTAAATATTAAAACTTTTTTTTACATTTTTTCAAGTGAGTCAAACGTCAAGAAGACTTAAAAAATTGTTTAAATTTTCATTTATATTTTCGATTTGAAAAAAAAATTTAAACTTTCTTTTGAAAATTTTAAGTTTTTAATGATTTTTAGCTACATTTTGGTAACAGACGAACAGAACAGAAGCGCTTTCTATCAAAATGATGCATACAAAATTATGCAAATTTCTAAACATTATTTTCTTTTTTAATATTTTCATATATAAATATTTTCATTTACCATTTGTAATCGAATGTAATAAAACTAAATCAATTTTTGAACCAAATTTATGCAAAATTCCTAAAACTTTCATTATGTACAATTTAATAATATCTATGGACAAAATTTTATTTTTTATGAAAAAATTTTGGAAAAAAAGACATTTTCTTTCACTGTGTACTTAATATTATTTTTTTTCAACTTTACTTTCCTTCAGAGACCGGGTTTTTTTATTAAAAAAAATCGACTTTTTATTTTTATTTCAATTCAAAAAATAATATAAATCCATTATATTTTATTTTCTTATTTTCATAATAGTTTAATTTTTTCATTTTGTTCGAAATAAAAAACATAAATATGTCTAAAAAAAACACACACAGTAATTTTTATATCTGAAATTTTTCTTTTTTTTTTCTTTTGAACTTGTATTTACGTTCACACAGAAAATTCTCAAAATTCTCAATTCTTGCTTTAATATCTTTGATTTATTTCTGTTTTTAAATACAAAAATGAAAACCAAAACGAAATACAGACAACTTTATATCCTTTTATATTCCTTCTTGCTGAATCTCATATGAAATCAAAATTTCAGTGAGAAAAGTTGCCGTGAGTGAATATTTATTACAATAGTTGAAAATTATTTTTAACTTTTTTCATCGGATAAAAAAATCTAAGCAATATCAATTTCATTAAATAAAAAAATGTATGTACACAATACACACAAAATTCAAATAAATAAAATAGTAGAAAATATATTTTGTAAAAAAACTAATGTATGAATAAAAAAAATTATTTGAGAGTTTTTCGTACTGATATTTACATTAAAAGATATTAATTTTTCTCATCATGTTGGATATTTATATTTGAAAATAAAAGTCTTTCACATATATTTTTCAACAAATGAAAAATATTTTAATCAGTAAAGATATTTATAATTATTGAAAAATAAAATTAAAAAGTCTTTGGGTGTTTGCTTTCTTTGTTAACCTATTTGCTGGATTTGTTTTTGGCATTTTGATATTTGCCTTATTTTGGCCAAAAATAAGATTATATTTTTGTTGTTTTTTTTTTTTCAAAACACATAAATAAGTTAATTAATATGCCCTAACATGCTTGCGATGTCTCCATTTAAATTACCCTGTTAACACGCACCACTCAAGTAAAATACTTGAATAAGACAACACAATCCCAAAGTTATTTCAAGAATTTTCAATAACTCTTCAATATGTTTTCTTAAAAATTTTAGCAATAAATTGCAAAGCATTTTGTTTTAAATAAATTTCAAAAATAAATTTTTAAAAACACTAAGAGACGAAAGTAAATTCGTTTGAACTTAATTATTATAAATATGTATTATTTAAAATTATATTAACTAATAAGTTTATATTTATAAGACACTGTAATTTTTTTGTAAAAAACATAATAAGAATCAATAACAGAACACAGTTAAACATATTAATTGTTTGCTATTTTCTTAATTAGTTCGCTATTTAAATTCAGCTAAATCGATTCTGTAAAAACAAAAGTTATAGAAAAAATTTTGGACTAAAAAACTATAAAAACTTTTTTTAATAAGATTTGCAAACTACCCAACGGAATTAAATAAAATTCACTAGTGCAACGTTTTAACGGTATATTTAAGTTATTTAAATTCTTTACCTTTTAATAAATACAAATTCTCTCTAGAAAAATACACACTCAGCCCTCGATTTTTGTCGCTTCGATTTACGTAGTTTCGCTTTGCGTCGCACAGTAGCTGCAAAACGTTTTTTTTTTAATAATTTTGTAACTTGTGAACCGTTAGAGATATCGAAATAAACATGATCAGAGTTTTTGAGTTGATTTGGTGAAGCACAGCTCCCTAGCTATTCAAGAGGGTAAAGGGTAGACCACGAAATTTGTACACCTGGAGTATGTATTTTTTTCTTTTAATTCGACTAAAATTCATTTATGACTTAAATGAAAAAAAATTTACACGTTGGTAACTCTTGTAAATCTCTAACAAAAACATGCTTACATGTGTACAAGCAGAGAAAAAATATATTTGCGGAAGCCATAATTTAAGAGCAGTATATTATGATTGGAATATATTTTTATTGTAAAAATTTTCATAGCCATAAGTAATAATAAATATGAAAATTATAATCATAAAACGACCTAATTTATCACAATATAATTCGATTTTTCTATATTGTGTATACAAATTTTATCATGTTATGATCCGGTTTTATTACATAATGATCTGATTTTCTCATATTATGATTCGATTTTGTTATATTATGAATCGGTTTTATCAATGTATTATATAAAAATTATATAATATATGTTATCAGAAATTATAAAAATTTCTGATAACATATTTCAGTCATCTTAGTATGACCAAATAAAGATATTTTTATTAATAGAATTACCTAATAGTTAATTAGTATTACGCATTCTTTGAATCACACAAAATATAACCAAACCTGGTCTTCTTACATTAATTAATGTATAAACTAAATGAGAATTATAACGATGGTAGAAAACAAACGTTAGAAACAAAATATATCTAAAAACAAACAATTTATGAATTTTCAACCATATTTATAAAAAGCATACTTATTTGTAACATTTTATTGTTATGAGAATAATAATATTAATATAGTTTGGAAACAAAATAAAAATTATAAATTTAATGATTGTAGAAATAATGATATTTTTTATATTAATAAAATTTTGTTAACTGTAAAAATATTCAAAAACATTTTTGTAGTTAACTATATTAAAATTTTGATTGAATGTAAACATGGAAAGATAAAACTTAAACAAAAACATTGTTACCTGAACACAGTATTATTAAAGTTAATTAAAATTAACAATGAGAATATAATATTGCTGTGGTGACAATGTCGTAAATATGTTTTTTTTTGTCTCCGCGTGTAGGCTATCTCATTGAGTTTAAGATATATTTAGGTCGAAGCAAATTTTAACCTCATTTTTGGGCTAGTTGTTTTAAAGTTCTTTTGAAACTAGGGGGCCTCAATTTGGGCCCTAATATTTTTTGAAAATATCACATAGATTTAGTATAAAATTCCAAATAATATTGCTATAGATATATTTATCCCATAAAACATATATTAATCTGAAATTTAAACTAAAATATTTCACTCCTTTTTGGGGTAATTTTCCAAAAATGTGGTAATATTTATTCATCTCTAAAACTTTGTCAATTTTGAAAAAATTTGTTTATTTTTTTTTTTTAATACTCAAACGTCAAAACCGAGGTCAGCAAAAAAATAAAGTAGCTATTTAACTATAATCTTGCTTCAGAATTACGCGAAATAGATAAATGAGTTATTATTTATTTATGAATTTTATAATTTTATAATATTCTACTCTAAAATTAATATTATTAAAACTATTAATATATTATATATATATATATATATATATATATATTACCGATCCTATACTAATTATATCATCATTAATATTACATAACACATATTTTAAAAATGTTGAACTTTAAAAATATGAAAACATACTCATTTTAAGCGGTTACTTGAAATTCTATGGTAAGAAGGTAAGCAGGCGGTAGCAGCTGAATTTTATTGATACTAACTCATACTACTTAGAAGTGTACTATCCAGTTTGCACTCAACCTCTGAAACCTACCGGAAAAATATCTGGTTCATTAAATTTTGGGTTTAAAACTTTTGTGGTGATAAAGTCCATAAATGTGCCAAAAACATAATTTTATGACCAGTATTTTACACCAGAAGACTGACGATAAACCAATATTTTCAAAAACTTTTTCAAATTTTTAAAAATATATTAGTAGCAGAAAGCATAGCATACTTTTTGTATAAGAATTTGAACAATAATTTGTTCAAATAATGATTAATGAAAAGTATTCAAGTTTGCGTCATTATAACTACCAAACTAGATGTCTTAAACGCAAAAGAGTTATGGATCATGTTATCTGAAGTGTATGCTTTCAAATGTAATAAAAATTTTATCAAAAATCAGAGTTTCATTTTTGAAATTTTTGGTCGGAATTTATCACCGAACAATGTAAATCAATACCGGTTGTTTACACTGCGTAATTGATGTAATCACTATTGTCAATTGTGAGGCTCTAGTTTGATTTAGGCCACTTTTCATTTATAATTTTACCTTACAAACTATAATTTTTTTATCAGACTTGCTTAGAAAATTTTTTCATAAAATTCAAAAATTTTAATATTATTTTCTTCATTATTGAAAAATTTGTTGAATTGAATTGTTGATAGAAAAGGAAAAAAAATAAATAAATTTGTGTCATATATATGTTAAAAAAGAAAAAAAAAATTTTTTAAATTGTGAAAAAGGAAAGTTTTATAAAATTATAATCAGAAGATTTTCCCTTGAATTTTGCACTGCATTTTCGCCAACTTTAACTGTATATTCCAAGGATTCGGAATTTTGGGGTAAGAATTTTTAATATATACGCATCTTTTGGTTTTTAAGAATCCTATAATAATTTATTTTGTAATTGTGTTGGCCATATTGGAGCTAGTTGTGAAAAGGGAAATCTCATTGCTAATTGCGTCTAACGATATATCTTTGGTGACCCGATTATTTTGAAATCTATATTTCGTAGGACGAATACTAATAGGGAGAACCTTTACGTCTAACTGTTGATGATTTTGTTTTGAATATTCCAATATTTCGAAACTGTTAAAATTTCTGGGCAGAAAAGTACTGAGGAAAGGAACAAAAACGCATACGTTACCTAACTGGGCTTTATACTGGCCTGTTGGCCACAATTCTCTAGGCAATCCGATTTAAGACAAAATTTGTGATTGTAGTTCTATATCAAAGTTAGTGCACTGGTTATAGTTTGACAGGATATTGCATCAAGACACGTTCATTTCCTTGCTAAAATTCTTATCTTATAAAAAAAAAACATCAAATGAATCAAAAGATTCTTCAACTCTGTGTTGGATATTAAAATTCTTTTGAATATAAACCTTAACAAGTACTTTCGTTTATCGTATATTATGTAACTTTTTTATTTAAAATACATATATCACACATATTTCAACTTAATTCTAATTAACTTAAATCTAACAAAGCATTATTAAATTATCTTGGACAACAAGCCTGCTGTCGACGTGGAATAAAATAATGGTGAGTTTAAGAATTTCATTTTTTTTTTTTTTTAAATTTTCACTCAAAAGTTATATATAAAAACAATCGGAAGTATTTATATATATAAAAAAATACACTCAATTTATTATAAAATATTATTTCCTCAATCGATTTTCCTGTTTTTATTTAAATTAATTTCAATATTTAAACATAATAATAACATAAACATAATAATCGATTTTTCATATCATATCATATCCACTTTTACACTTAAACAATTTCGAAATTTGACTTTTTTGATATCGTTATTAGTTCTCATTTTTTTGCTTCTTAATAAAAACGTTTACTTTAATTAAGATTTTTTTTTTCTTCTTAACTAACATAAATTAGATTTTTGCTTTATTTATAAAAAAAATGAAAATTATATATGTATTTATAATTTAGTACTTAATAAGATCTAAAAATTTGAATATGGATTGAATAAAGCTATATTTTCTCATAATATGAAATTCTAATCTTTTAAATAATTTCCATGAAACGATAAAGACAATATTAGGTTAGTCATATTAGGGCTATATGTGAACTATTTTAATCGAATTTAGCAAGGTTTCGGAGGGTGAAGAATAAGGCAGTGGTGATTACATCTTAACCTCTGCAACTAGGCAACTTCTATTTTTTTTCTTTCGTTTTATAATATTATTATTATTATTATTATTTTTTTTTTTATAGCTTGCTTCAATTTTTTTATGTCGATTTTATTGTACAAAAGCTACCTAAACTTTAAATTATTGTTTTGAACCATAGTCTAACGAGCACGGCCGGTATGTATAGGTAGCACAACCACTCTATAGTTAAGGTATTTGGATTCAGTTCGTTACACAATGTAGCAGTATCCCAGTAATTAACTACCAGAGGATTAAAGATCGATTTAATAAATCAGATAACAATTGTGATAGACGTATTTTACTTAAAAATTTACTTTGAAGAAGCACTGTGCCTTAAACTAAGGAAGCTTGCCAAATTCGCCAGATTTTTATTGAAAACCAATTTCGGTTTATTTTCAACAAACTTTTATATTTCAATTGACTTCTTTAGAACAAATAACGTAAGCATGTACCCAACATAAATATTTATATATAGGAAAATATTTTAAAACAGTTTTTTTTAATATCAAAAACTGATATTTCTTTTATGGTCAATCAATCAATTTTATATTTCGTAACCTCTTACTTGACTTAATATGAATGTAAATATATGTAAATATATTTGCCTAAAATTTGAATACCCTTATATTTTTTTTTTTTTTTTGTAATTATTAATATTTTTTTTCCTAGAAAAACCCCCAAAATCCATTTAAACATAAAAATATTATGTTGTGTACACAACTAAATCTGGGTGTTACAACGTTTTGTTCTTCATTATGTTTTCTCGTACTGTTTGACTACCAAAGATATAATAAAAACGTAAACAACCTCATAATAAAACGCACAAAAAATAATTATTAAAATTATTTTATGTATTTTAACTTTAATTAGTTCTTATGTTCAACAAAGAGAAACAACAGGCAGTTAAAAACGTATAAAACCAAAAGGATTTATGGGTAATTAAAATTTTAACAAAACGCAAATGAAATTAAGAAAACACATAAAACAAAACACATATTTAAGAAAACATACCGTTAAAGTGGCAGACCAAGATGTTTCACCACTTTCAGAAGAAGCCGTACAAGTATACAAGCCAGAATCACTTAGTTGCAAATCTAAAAAATTTAAAATAAAATTGTAAGAAAATATAAATTAAATTTAAAACTAGATTTAAATAAAATTTCATTTTTTTTTTCATATTAGTACTTACCATCTATTCTTAATGAGCCACCCTGTACAATAGTATAACGATTACCACTTTGTAATGTGGTACCATCTCTATACCATTTAACACGAGGTGTAGGATGGCCAGAGGCACGACATGGTAACATGGCAACGCTGCCTTTTGGCAAGGTCTGGTTCGAAGGACCAATTTGTATGATGGGTGGTGGTGTATCATCAACAGAAGTAACCTGTGGCAACAATTAATGTTTTTTTTTTTTTGTTTGAATCTTTTTAATGTTTATGACAAGAACAATAACAACAACAATATCTACATGATATTACAAAAAACTTAATTTTAAAGTATAAATTCGTAGACATTTGACATTTTAAATTGTGTTTCAAAAAAATATACCTGTAAAAATGCTCGTATTGTTGTAGAATCGACTACACTAAAGGCGGAGCATACGTAGTAACCGGCATCATCCTTTTGTACACCATTAATTTGCAATGTTCCCTCGACCGTAACATGTAAATGACCATATGAATTGTTGGGAAACATCAAAGTACTTGAGCCTTCTTTAGTCCAAAACACCGATGGTGGGGGATTGCCATCGGCAACACAGGGAAATTGTGCAACACCATTTAAGCCAATTTTTCTATCTTGTGGCTTTACAATAAAGGTGGGTGGTGCTGAAAAGAGACATGATACAAGTCGTTAGATATATTTAAGGTTGTTTTGTGTTAAGGGAAGAAAAAGAGAAAAATTGATAAATGTAATAAATTCAGTAAAATTTTTCACAGTAGTTCATAAATGTAAGTATAAAATTGATTTTGATAGAAATTTAATTTGAAGATTGTCTTGGGGAATTATTTAGGCAAATTCTAGGCAGAATTTTCTGTACAATATTTTATGGCGAATTCATTTTAAATGTACAATGGAAAATAAAAAAAAAATGTCAGAATTAAGAAGACTATTAATTCGTTTATTCGTAGATTATTGCAAATAAAAATAACTTGCAAATAAATAACACACTGTTTATAGGTAAATTGCATAAAGAAATATATTTCCTTATTTGTCATGAAGAATGGGAAAAATATAAATTCTATGTAAAAGAAAATGGCAACGCAGAACATTTACTTACAATTAGTTTCACTAATCACGATTAGTTTTCGTGAGTTACTAACTTACAAATAAAATATTAACTCACTGTTTATACGGCAAAATGTTCATATCATTACATTTTCCCAGAAAAAATAATCAAGCACTTTCACAGAAGAACATTTACACCACTTCAAAAGAAGAACTAAGTTCATATTTTGAGTTTTTTTTTCTTTTTTGGAAGTTATTAATAATTACTTTCAAATAAAAGCAAATAAATGTATTTTGAGCAATAATAATTTCAAAGAAAATGAAAATATCACAAATTTTAAAGAATTTTTTTTTTCTAATAAAGCTAAAACAGAATTTTTATTAAAAAATTTTATAAATGTAGCTTTAAGAGAAATGCTTTAAAAGCAGTGAACAAGAAGTATAAATGAAGAAAAACATCCTTCCAATAACAACCATGCGTTAAAAAAAAATAATTTCTGCAGCTCTTTTTCAGTAAGTAAGTACTAAGTACTTTCTTCCAATGAAGACACAATCATGACTTTTTCAGCTCTTTTTTTCGGTTCCTTTTTTTGCTGGTTTTTAATTGCAAGTAAGAGGTGCGTACAAATAACATATACTAGATTTTTTTATATTTAGGAAAGAAATGAGAGTAAAATAAACCACCATAAAGGAAGATTATCACTGAGACCACGATTAAGTAATATTTTTTACCTACAATAGATTGTAAAATAACCAGAAAAATAGAGCTAAAATATCCGAAATTGAGGTCTGAAAAGTAGTATAAAAGTGATGGATAAATGAACACTGCAAGGGGCTATAAATTGGCCAGCAAATAACTATAATTATAATGTGATTGAAGTCCGTAAATATCCTCTTAAATACTCACAATTAAGGCCATTTTACATCTTTGAAACGACTTACGATTGTGGCCGAAAAACCACTACGAAATTATACAAACTGAGGTCTAGAAACGACGACAAAAAACTAAGCAAATTATGACTAGAAAATGGTCATAAAATCTTACTTGATTAAGGCAAATATAATCCACGATTATAGCTAATAATTGACTATTAAAGAACTTCTTAATAAACATTGCATAATAATTATTAAATGACCTATGACCGAAGCAAATAAATAAAAAATAGACTACTCTAATATTAAAACTGAGGCCTGGAGATTAACATTGAAACCCTTTACTATTCAGATCAGGATGTGAGTATAAAATCTTATGCGATTAAGCCCAAGGAGACCAAAACAGACTATTCAATTTTATGAGAATGTGGCATGAAAAGGAGTTTGAAATTGAGCTCCACTTAGGCCAGGAAATGGTCATAAGATTGCTTGCGATTATTCCTAACATCATCCATGACTAAGATCAATAAACGATTAACAAATTATATATGATTAATATCAGAATAGTACAATAATATGACCCACCACTGAGCCTAAGAAATTACTGTAACTGATCCGCAAAAGAATTATCTTAGCCATAATTGAATTTTCTGGGACAGAGACCAGAGAAAAACTCTAAAATGATCCAAAATTAAAACTATAAAATAGCTTAAGTTTGAGGACAGAAACATACTATAAAATGATTCAAGATTTAGATCATAAAAGGTATATAAAATGACTCATGATTAAGACTGATAACGGTTTTTAAAATTATACTAGTTTAGGACCAAAACAAGATTATATGAGATCCTAAGATTGAAACTAAAAATATATTATAACAAGACGCACCATCCAGTTTGGAAAAGATCTATCTAATGACTTAAGAATGAATCCAAGAAATTACTAAAAATGGATCAGTGAATAAGTATGAGGAATGAAAATGAAAAATTTTCTACAGTTGGTGAGAAAAAAAAGGAGAAACTATAAAATATGAGTATCTCAATGTTGAGGCCAAGAAAGACTTTAACGTTATTCACGAATGTGGCTAAAAGAAGACAACACAATTCATGATTGAGTCAAAGAAGGGACTGTCTAATAAAGACCAAAAAGAAAAAATACGATTGATACCGGAAAAAAATTATAAAATGTCCTAAGATTAAGACTAAAAAAAAAGCTTTAAAATAAGCGATGACTGTAGGCAGAATAATATTATAATAAAATCCAAGATTAAAACTAGTAAAGGATTATAATTCGATACAAAACTGGGTTAGGATGAGAACGTGAATTAATTAATGATTAAGACAAAGAAAGGACTGTAAAATGGCTTACTATTGATTTCAGTAAAAGACTATAAAATTACTTATTATCGAGGACAGGATAGTACTTAAAATAATTCATGAAAGCACTACTAAAAGACTAAAAAATATTAAAAATTGTTCGCACAATTAAGGATGGAAAAGAACTACAATATTAATTAGCATTTAAATTGAAATTTTAGATTTTTTTTTACTGAAAATAAGCCTTAGCTTTACTTAGCAAATTTTTTCTCAACAATTAAAAAAAAAAAAAAATAATACTTACCATGTACTGTCAACGATGCTCTTGCACTTATCTGGCCCACATTATTATGAGCCTCACACACATAAGTACCCTCATCCTCTGGTATTATATTTGTAATTTCTAAACTTTTATCATCATGTTGTATTCGAGCACGTGACACTGGTATATTACCCTCTTCCTTCTTCCACAAAATCTTTGGTGGTGGATCACCACCCACAGAACAATGAAAGGTGGCCGTTTGACCAGCCAACATGGTTAAATCATGGGGTTCCTTCATAAAATAGGGTTTAACTGGAAAAAGAAAATGCAAGTTGAAACAAGGTTAATTAAAGTGAAATAAAGTAAGAATATCTACACACAGAAAAAAAAATTTTTTAATTCGTTCCTTCTTGTAAAATGTTAATATAATAGAGCGAAATTTCAGTGCATTTATTATGTGTAATAGTTTTTCTTTGTTTAGGATAAAAAAAAAATATAATTTAAACTGTACTACGGTTCTTGTAACTGATAAAGCTCTAGATTGAAAGGGCTTGCGTCTTTAACTTTAACTTACTTATATAACTTGAAAATAAGAATCAAATTAAATTCAGCATTACATTTTTTAAACCAAATACTGATAGCAGCAAACGAAAAAAATATAATAATACTACTAGAGCTGTAAATGAATCATTCTTTTTTGATTTTAATTCGTTATGAATTAGGTAAATTTTGAATTAATTCATTTCACAAGAAAAAAGAATTGAACGAAATTTTAATCAATTCAAACGAATTAGGCAGAAATGAATTTCTATTCCTTTCCAATTCAAATGAATTTGCAGAATGAATTTCAATTCGTTTCCAATTCAAATGAATTTGTTAAAGTGAATTGCAATTCATTTCCAATTCGTTTGAACGGAATTGATTTTGAATTCATTCAAATGAATTAGAAAAAGGAATCAGCAGTTCATTTCAAACTCATTTGAATTTAATTGATTGAAATTTGAATTGATTTTGTAAGTAAATCTACAGTAAGCATCACTGTCATTTTGTTATTCAACTAACTTTTTATGTAAAAGACAGCAAACATAAAAATAAAATTAACTAAAATACAAAAATTTTTTAAAGAACTAAAAATAACAAATGAAAATTTTCACAATAAAATGCTGTCAAGCCAAAGGCTTAGCGAGTTATATTTAAGGATTTATTGTTAACTTTTTATAAATCAATAAAAATACCCGCTCCAAGATATGTCAGAAGAATGTGGTTTCGATTCGGGGTGCCGCCATCAACATTAACGAAAAATTATAAAATAAATATAAATATAATTCAGTAAAAATAAAAAAATTAAATAACAAATAAATAAATAAAAAAAAGAAAATTTGAAAAGTAAACAATTTTTATTATATTAATCGACTCTGAACATGTCCCCTTGGACCAGTCCTGTACCCTGTCCTATGACCTATCCAAAGGTGCTAATTAGCCACCTCCAATGAAACTCTATGTAAAAGTGACAGGTTTCTCCCATATAAATTCCGAAATTGCAACCGGTCACTAGTCCTAAGAACCTATCACGTGACTCGTTTTCAAACGGTTCTCTTTCCTCCAGGTTTGTTATAAAAATTTGTGTTAAATCATGAAACAAAGAATATAAAGAATGGAAAGAAAGTCTTTTTTGTAAAACAACAATACTTCTCTCTTCTTACATACAAGTTCTGTATAAATTTAACATATGTGAGAGAGAAAAACAACGTAAAATAAATAAAAATTTCCTTTAAAATTTAAGGAAAATTGCACTCGCGACCAATGTTGCTAGTTTAACATTTCTAAGTCTAAATCTACCCTTTTATTTTGCCTTTACCCTCAAAATGCTCATATTAGCTTCTAGTCTTTTTTGATTCTTAAAATTGCTTTAAAAATGTTTAAATGTTAGTACTTCAACAACGAAGCAAATAATTTCTTATTATCTATTACTAATTTTATTTTTACAGAATCATTCATTTAAGCATTTTTGTTTATTTATTCGTACAAAAAAATCTGCTTCATTATCCAAATCAAGAACAACTAATATACTAAAATATTAATAACTAATTTGATGAAATACAAAATCGGTTATTATAATAATTTTTAATTTGATTCATAGAAACCATTTACAAAAATAATTTTAACAAATTCTTATAAAAGCGAAAATCTCCCAAAAACTTAAAAATGCTTAATCAAAAAGAAACTAGAGTTTAAAAATATCGAAAAATCACTTCAAAATATTGTAATTTTTCATATGAAATATAATTTTGTGTTACATTTAGCCTTCTTTGACCTTTTTTAAAATTAAATTTAGCTTCTTTTTTTTCTCGGCTCCTGGCAACACTGCTCGCGACAGATTTTTTCACTAGCACACAATATTTTAATTACTTTTCACGCAAATTTATTGCTTTTTAACTCCCGTAATGCGAATATTTTTCACAAATCGAAAAAAATATATTTTTTTATATTTTTTACATTCCTTTTTTGTATGTTGAAATTTAAATTGAACGAAAAAAGTTGCTACCTTTGGTATTAAAAATAAAATAGTATTTAAAATAATTTCAAATTATTTTTATATTCTTTAACAAAAAGCCAAAAAATGTAATTGTATTTATATTTGTGTATGTAATCCGCATCAAATATGAAAATTTATGAAAATCTGCGAATATAGTTGTAATTATGTGATATTTAACAATCTTTTAATACTTCTTATAATGTGTGGTGAAAGGGGTTTCAACATTAATACATTTAAGTAAAATTTGACTAACACAATGTTAAAGTTAGGTTTTTTTGATAAGCCTTCCATTCTTTGTATTCTTTGTCATAAAACAAAATCTTCTTTTAGAAATTAACATGTCGGACTCCAGATAATCCAAATTACGCACTTCATGTATTTGTCTTATTTATCATGCTTAGAAAAACAATTTTTGTCTAATTTGACTTTTTAGCTTGATTGTTTAGAATATATAAAAATAAAATCATATGTATTAATAATAACAAAAAAAGTATATAAATAAATTTCAATTACTAAAAATAAAATTTACACCAAAATATAACACCTATACCCCCGCCGGTCTGACAGATCAATATACCTTGCATATGTTAACACCTGCCTCTCGCACGAACTTTTTCATGACACTAAAATGATGCTAAAAATTAATGATTAAGATACTTTTGATCCCAATATGCTGACGTTTTCAGTTTACAAAAGATAACGCAAATGTGGATGTCTGGTCTCACAGACCAGTACGCTGGTATAGGAAGGTTAAAGATACCTATTTGGAAAGTTAGATGGAATTAAAATTCACTTATATATTTGAAGAAAACTATGAAATCTAAAATTTGCAAAATGGCTCTAACTCGTCTAACTTACATTTAAAACAAAAACAAAATTTCAAAATTTGTTTTCGTTTTAAATGTAAGTTAGACGAGTCGATTTTGTGCTCGTGTTATAAAAACAGGGAGTTAGACTTTAAATGGCAACAGTTTTTTTCAAGCAAAATTTGTTAAAAACCTAAAATAAAAACCATTTGTAAAATTAGTTACGAAAGTAATTTTTTTAATATTTTTTACTCTAATTTACTCGAAATTATTCATTTTAATTTAGTAGAAAAATTATTTGATTTTAATTTTTTGATTAATCGAACAACCATTATGCGAATGAATACCCTAATATCTACGTACACCAAATAAATAACAATGTTCTCTAAACCCGATCTATATATATATATATATATATATATATATCTGGCAGATGCTATAGTATATGTTTCAATTTGTTGTTTTTTGTATTCATCTAAAATTTACTGTAACATGGCCAGTGGGGAATAGAAAATCATTAAGGATATACGCAACAAAAACTTTGCTTTCCTGGTAGGATAGCAGGTATAATTGGAAACAAAAATAAACTACTTATTTTTTGCGTAAATAACTAGTTTAGACTCTAGAGGTACTCAAAAATATATACCTAATCGGCAATAAAAATTAAAAAATAAAAACAAAAATATTTTGGCGTCAGTGAGATTTGAACTTGGACACAAATTAACCATTCGTTTTTAATGACTAACGTCTTACTCAGTATACCATCTCGCACTTAATTTTCTAAGTGATAAAATCTTTCTTAGTATAAATATATGTTTTTAGACATTTTGTTATAAAAAAATAACGGCATCAGAATGGGGTTGAACCAACAACCTACTGGTTGTTAATTGCTATCCACGCGATAGCAATATTAGTATTTATACTATTATACTATTGAGTACTTATGTATGTAATACAGAGTAGGCAAATAATAATGACGTCTCATTACCAAGAAACTACTTTAATAAATAGTAGCCACTACCGAAAACCAAAAAGTTTTTGCTGGGTATTTCCATTTTCTGTTTCTGTTTAACTGATTCAAGCGAATGGATAAACAAAATTTTAAGAATATTAATTAAAACATTAAAGAAATAAAGATCAATTATACCAACTGAACTGTTTTACGTACCATTAATTCAGCAATACAACAATGCTTGTAATCGACAAAGTTTAATTGTGAAAAAATTCGATTGTGACAACGGATTTTTTTTATCTCTGTGTAGAGTTTAAGATCAACTAAAGTTTTAAAAAATTAATAAAAAGTTTCATTATAGAAGAGATACTTAAAAACTCATTTGTCAGAGTTATGAAAAAACAAAATTTAAAACTTAGGTAAGAGACACTTGAAATGTTAATAGAGTTAAAGGGGATAGAGTATTTTGATTCTTTTTTTTTTTTTTTTTGTAGCTGAGAATGAGAGACAATTATAAAGGTTTAAAGTTTCAAGAATATTTTTTTGTTTAATTTGAGTTTGCTGGCAAAACTGTAATGTTAATTCTGGTATATAGATTGACCATTGTTTTCTAAAAAAAGTTTTCTTTTATAAGTAAAAAACTTTTATTTTACCATTTGAAAGGGGAGCTATTTTATTCAGTTTTTCCACTTTCTTTTATTTAAATATTTAGCTAACATTTTATTAATTGCTGGTAAATAAATATATTCAAAAATTCGTATTTCTGTTTTCCTTTTTGAATGGGTTTTTAATTTATGAGATTTTTTTTATCAGATTTTATATATCTTGTAGTGTGTAGATGTTTTCTATTTAAATTAATTCCCTGCATGCTAAATTTGTATAAATCATGGATTTTATTGCTATTATTTCTATTTTATTTATTTAAATATACACACAATTATTTCGTTTTATTCCTGAGTAGTTTCCCTTTCTTTTTGCCTTGTTTTTGGAGTGTTTTTTCTCCTCACCTCATGGTGCTTTCATGGCATTTTCACTGATTTTTCTAGCAGATGAAAAATATATTGTTGGCTTTTTTTGTAGTTATATGAATAAAAACAAATCCTCTATACATATTTATTAGTGTTTAAATATTTTATTTGATATCCCCCGATGGCGCCAAACTTTCAACTCGTCATATCACACATAGTGCTTGATATTTTTTTCTTTTCATTTTTTTCATTTGTTTAAAATCTTTTAGTGGGTTATTCACACACAGAAAACTGTGATTTAATTTTTCTAGATTTTAGATAAAAACTAGGGAAAGCAGCGGGTTGTCTTAATAAATAAATTGGTTTAAGATGTTTAAATAAACATTTTCGAAAAAACAAACAAGTAGCTGCGAAAGATGTTGACTTTTTGAATTAAGTGGAATAAATACTTTTAATAAAAATTTCTTTAATATTTAGATTTTAGTTTTGAGATTACAAAAAAATCTTCAAAAGATTTAATAGCCCAAAAATATTATTCGGGGGAAATTCGAGATCGAAAATGAATCACGCAGAAGAGTAGAAATGATGTATATATATGAATTTGGAAATTTCGCTATTCTGACCAAAAGGGAAGCATATGTCACTCACTACTGATGACAGGAATTGACTAGAAAATGACAAACTTTTGAAGTCGGAAAATAATTCTAAAATGACCAAAGTTTAAGGCTAGGAAAATGGGAATAAGATAAGTAAAATTCTATATCAGAAAATGCTATAATATAGAGGCCAAAAAAGGACTATGTAATAACCCTCTATTGAAACGATAAAATGACTATAAAAAATATAGAAATGAAATAATTACAAATATTCAGACCAGGAAAAGGAAGTAAAAAATTAGCTTTGGTATTTGATAAAGAAAATGAATGAAAAAAGTTATTAGAAATAATTACAAATATTGAGAAAAAAAAGCAAATAAAAATAATCAAAAATGAAATGGGAGGAAATAATCAAATATTATTTAAGTTTCAACAAAACCAAAATGGATAAGACACCACGAATGGTAATGAAGTATGTAACGGCACCAAAATACGTATTCCATTCTTCTGGTATCTAATTATAGTCCATAGAGTCTACTTTGGTACTGCCAAACAGAGACAACAAGGCAAACTTGTTTAAATATTAAGACCCAAAAGACTATATGCTCACTATTGAAAAGATGAAATAACTATAAAAATAATGGCGAAATTATTACTTTTTAATTTAGAAATGATCATGAAATGTTTCCAGATTAAGTCTACAAAAGGGGTTTTAATGAGATGAAAATAAAGGACTATATAATAATACACTAATAGAATTATGAAATGGCTATAAGAAATGATTACAAAGATTAAGATCATCAAAGATTGAGGTGAGAAAATAATTCAATATTCAATATTTGAAAAAATGAAATGGCTATAAAAATAATTGCGAAATTATTATAAATTTACTCAGAATGAATACCAGGAAATGATCATCAAATGATCCCAGATTAACACCAGGAAAGGAACTATAATATGATATAATAATATGATAATGATAAGGAAAGGACTATAAAATTGTCTACTTTTGGAGCTAGCAAATGGTTAATACCAAATTGGGGAGTTGATTAGAAATCAACCCAAGATTAAAACCAGAAAATTCTAGTTAAATAATATGAAATTAAGGCGAGCAAATGACCAAAGAAAGGATTGTGAAGTAAATCAAGGGCAATACTAAAAAAATTAATACAGAATTTAAACAAAAGCGATTCTGACCATATTTCGAGGCTTTTTAAAATCTCTTGCTTTTTTAATAATAAATTTCATAACTATTTAAAATAGTTTTTCTTCATAAAATACCAAAAGAAACTTTAAATAACATTTCTGTTCAATAAATTTAAAAGGAAATATAATATGATGTAGTATTAAGGATAAGGTAAGGACCATAAAATTGTCTACTTTTGGAGCTAGCAAATGGTTAATACCAAATTGGGGAGTTGATTAGGAATCTACCCAAGATTAAAACCAGAAAATTCTAGTTAAATAATATGAAATTAAGGCCAGCAAATGACCAAAGAAAGGATTGTAAAATAAATCAAGGTCAATACTAAAAAACTAATACAGAATTTAAACAAAAGCGATTCCAACCATATTTCGAGACTTTTTAAAATCTCTTGCTTTTTTAATAATAAATTTCATAACTATTTAAAATAGTTTTTCTTTATAAAATACCAAAAGAAACTTTAAATAACATTTCTGTTCAATAAATTTAAATAGAAATCAATACAAACAGTTGTTTCCTTCTCCCTTTTATTTAAAAAGTCAAAATCATAAGTTAGAAATTAATAACTAAAATTAATTTCTTTGAAGTTATTTTTTTAAACCTTTTTGTCATAGATTAATAAGTAGATAGTTATGTGAGAGAAGAAACAAACCTAATTCAATTGTCAAAAACATAATTTATATAACAACAAAATACATGCAGTCACATATATTTTGCTTTTGTGTTTTTTTTTCAAACATTTAGTTTGAGGTGCCTCTCACATAATCTTCCAGTTGTATTTTTTGCTTTATCTTTAAACGTTTTTAATTTTTCTCCTATCAGTATCAAAAAAATCGTGAAAATCGTATATCGTTCATTCCATGAAAGAACTCCCAAAAATGTTCCTTAGGTCTTCGGATTTTGTTAATATTCGACATACGCATACCCTCTGGAACCATTTTAATATTTCCATTTTTATTATTATTTGTTTATTTTTTATTTTTTGTATTTCGAAAAACTTGCGAATTCATTTACGGTTTTAATGTTTTGAAAAATAAAAAAATGGAAAAAGTATATTACTTTAAACACCAATATCTCTATTAGCTGCAAACGGATTCTAATGACTTAAATTACATACAGAAAATTAATATGTCCCCTTTAAACGCAGTTATTTATAAATAATATCATATCACGTAGAAATGCATACATAATGCAAATACAATTTTATGATGCATTTTTTAAAAATTTTTTTATATAATTTGTGCTGGTGCTTGTAACGCATAGAAACAGTTATCCAATACTAACCTTAAATTATACCAATCGGCTAAGAATCACTTTTTAAATCGATCGGGTCGCAATTTTAAAGGGAATACAATGAAATTTGGTACGAGGGACTTTCATAATACATAGACGAAGCCTACTGAAAGTGCTTGTGATCGGTCCATTATTTCACCCAGCCCCCATACTAATATCCCCCCGGAATAGAGTTTGAGCACTCAGAAATGCCTTAAGAATTAGAATATTTTAATGAAATTCAGTGCAAAGAAGCTCTGTACAAGTATCAATCTTTTGTACCAAATTTTATAAAGATCGGTCATCAATTGACCATAGCTCCCATATAAACACTTATAACTAAAATCGCTTTAACGTGCATAAATCCTATACGAATGTTAGTATCAAGTTAATATTCGACACAAATAAGTTTTATGTAAGTAGAAACAACATTGCCAAAGAACCGGTCCATAATTTAATATAGCTCCCATATAAACCTACTTCCAAGAATCGCCATAAAGTGCATAAAATCATCTAGATGTTAGTACCAACGCATTATTCTCTATTTGTATATTTTACATTCAGTAAAATTGGTCACAGGTGTTATATAAGTCCCCTTCCAGAATTTTTATACTCATACACAGTGGTGTAGGGTAGCATATAGTCGGTCTTGACCGACTATATATATATATATTATTTTTAATTTTTGTAAGTTTATTTTAAAATTAATTTTAGTCACAGCATTTCATAATTTGTTATTTATGGTATAATAACTTTTATCCCAGAACAATTGCTAATACACTGTGCAATAAACATATACGTCATCAATATTAATAAAAAAAATATTTAAAATAAAAAAGGTAGAAATTTCTTAAAATGCATTTGAAAATTGCATTCTTGTTGTGAAAGCATTTTTAGCAAAAATGTTATTTTTGAATTATACAATATCTAAAATGTCGGCGTATAGTTAAAATGTTATGAACACTTAAAATTACATATTACTAAATAAGAATAAACAAAAAATTAATTAAAATATAAGAAATTATCAAAAAATTAAATTTTTGTATGAAAAAACTGGTGGTCATTTTGTGGTAAAGATATTGCTTTTAAATTGTCAAAAATGCATTGTAAAACTGCAACTGCATTACCAGTGCAATTTTAAATAATTAATTTTTTTTTATTTTATAATTACAATACAATTACAAATTATAGTCTAATTCTAACCGAGCGGAGCAACGAAGACCATAGTTCGTTGTAGTGAAACAGATCAGAGTCTCTGGTGGGAATCGAACCCACAACCTCCAGACTAACAGACTAGCTCACTACCAAATTTTAAAATAAACAATTTACATTTGCATTATTACCTTACATTACATTACATGGTAAAGCGATATTAACATTAAAAGTTACCTATTTTGTCGAATTTTTTAACTTCTATAAAAATCTAAATCGTGAATAAATTAGCGATTTTTTTTTTAATTGGAAAAAATAATAGTGAGAAAGACTATAGGTTATATGTACATCAAATATGAAAAATGATGACCTAATGACCCTTTTTAAAAAAGCAGACATTTTTTATATATCTTTCGTGGAATGAACGATATATATTGTCTGTTATATATTTTTACTTAGAATAAAAATAAAAACTAGTACTAAATCCTGCTATGCTCTGTTTTCTTTAGGAAAACTTAGCTCTTGCTGTGTTTTTTGTTTTCCAATTTTTGTCCCTTATTTTGCTTTTTCTTTTTGTTTTTTTTTTTTTTTTATTGTATTACGTCACTTAAATGCTTTCTTTAGCTTAGCTTGTTCTTTTCTTTTCAGAAAAATGCAATTTTCTT
The DNA here is from genome assembly GCA_932274085.1 of Protocalliphora azurea. Classification (NCBI taxonomy): domain Eukaryota; kingdom Metazoa; phylum Arthropoda; class Insecta; order Diptera; family Calliphoridae; genus Protocalliphora; species Protocalliphora azurea. Next base: position 147,387,497 of record OW026521.1, on the reverse strand, counting down.
GAATGCAACCACAATCCTTAAGTGCTTAAATTTTATAGACGTTTTAGAAAAATTGCTATAAAAGTAATGATGGGGAAAATTGTCTTTGGATTGAAGTCAATGCTTAGTTGACAAAAAGGGAAATATAATCAAATTTGTTGAGATTTCTTTAAATTAAGAACGTAGAGAACAACAAAGTTGAACAAAGCGTAAAAGACAGACCGACGGAGAGACGGACGTCGTTAAGTCGTCCTAATATGTAATTTTAAGGCGACTGACATACTTGCAGGTTTCCGAAAGATCACAATATTTTCAGCCATTGGAAATCAAAAACATGATGTCTTTTTTCTTCAATAGAAAGTTCCTTTAAACTACAGCTTTTTGGATAATTAAAGTTCTTAATTCAAAATTTTCAAACTTTTGGTGAAATAACTCCAATGAATGAGAATTTGACATTATAAATTGAAATAAATATAAATATATAAATTTTACATGATATAAATTTAAGCTAAATTTAAGCTAAAGCTAAAGGACTGTAGAATGAAACATAATTATGTCCAAAATTAGAAATATATAATCTTAAAAAAAAAAAAACGTTAAAGATAAAAATTCCTTACAAATAACAAAATTTTTTTTTTATATAGAAATTTAATAAGGTTGTATCAGTTATTGCAATCTTGAGAATGAATTATCTGACTTAGTTTGATAAAGTGGCAGAAAAACCTTTATTTAAATTATCTACATATATCAAAAGAATCAGTTGCCATTTTTTAAAAATTTGTATAAAAAGACCAAATATGTTCAAAATATAGTAATTAAAAATATGAGCAATTCCATGAGGTATTATAAAAGAGCTATTTTTTGGTAGAGATTTTGTTCATATTTGGTACACTTATAACATATGGAACCTTTTAGTCTATCTTATTCTCCTTATTTTTTATATTTTTAAGGTAGGAAGCCTTATTGGTATATTTACTGCAGAGAAAATTTCAGAGTGGTCGAAATTTTTCACTCAAAGGTAACAACATAACTCATATAAGTTTAAAATAACTATTTGGGAGTCATTATTTTTGTTTCTACGAGAGGATGCTAAAGTTAGATAATTTAAAGCAACTATTAATGAAAGAAAAATGTGGTTTTAAATTTTTTCAGGAAAATAATTGTCAAAAATTCATTATTCATTCATTCATTACAAGTTTTGTTTTTTCAACACTTTTAAAATTTTTGTAAACTAAAACTATTATCATTTTTTAAATATGATGTTTCAAATATATAATTTTTGTTTTTGTTCAAATTTACACATATTTCTTTTTTTAAACCTAAAAATTATTAAATTAAAAAAATTATAAAAATTTAAAAATTTTCCTGTTTGAGTAATTTTTTTGCAGTTACCCAGCAAAAACTTGGCAACGTCATGTCCTCTGCATTACATAGAAGCAGTTTAGTAACTAATATTTATTTAAGTTACTTATTTATGATAATTTTTTTTTTTTTGATTTTATTGATTTTTTAATTAAATTTACCAATTCGTATATTTAAGAAAGAGATAAATTGTATATGAAAAACAAAAATTACATATTCATGTACATATGTATGATTATTCATAATTGCAATTAAAAACTTTAATATGTGTTGTTGTTAAGTTTTTGAAATCTGTAATTCAAGTTTATAAAATTTTCCTTTTACGTTTAAATAAAAATAAAAGAAAAAACTAATTTTTATAATCAGATATTTAATTAGTTATTTGTAACCTAAAATGTAAGTAGTTCCTATTGTTTTCACTAACAACGACTTTTGTAATACTTCAAAATCAATGAGTTAATGAATAGCTTGGAAGTAATTAGTTCTTGTAATGACATGATGGTAATGACTTTCTAAAATGCCTACTAGTATTAATATGAAGTAAGTAGTTACCTCTAATGTCATCACCGTGTTAAAATAATAGATTATTCAGCTAATGTGTAAGTAGTGAAGATCAATTATATTAGTTTCTTAACTCACTGCAGGGCAATCAAAGTTTTTGCTGGGTATTTAGCAGACTAGAAATAATTGATGCCTACTTTGTGCCACAACTGTTATAAAAGATACATTGAAAAAGTGTTCGATTTCCTGTTTTTACTACCATTTAAAAGAGTTCTTAATTTTAATATAATTTATTTTGTTAAATTGAAATATAAACAATAAAATTATCTCCAATTTTAAAAAATCAACTAGAAAATTAAAAAGTATAATTTTTCAATAGATTAAAATCTACAAGATAGCGCTAATTATAGAGTTGTTTTAAGTTTTTATACAAATATTAGATGAATTCGTTGAGGTATTATAAAAAATTATACACTTTCTTTTGCTTGATCCTATAATTTATTATTGTTTTTAAATCTAAAAGAAGAATTGCTACCAATTTTTGTTTGTCAAAAAAAAAAAAAATTTTTTAAATTTCTAAACTTATTTTCTTACTCAAAAGTTTAAGAATTTTTTATGTTAAAATATTTGAGATGTTAAATTGATACCACTTTAAAATTTAAAACAATATTGAAAACTAATAAAAATATACTATTGGGACCGGAAATTGGGCAAATTAGTTTGTTACAGAAGAGAAAATGTCGGTGAAGAATAAAATAATATTAGAAGATGACAGTGTTTGGGGGAGGGAGATATGTCCTTGCTCCTATTAAATCAAATATTGCCTGACCCATAAAAAGACAATTTCCAATACCTATCACAAATTTTGATACCTTTTTGACTAGCATTTGAGAAGAAATTTTTTATTTATTAAATCGGAGCAAAGACTTCTTCTATTTTTATAAAATTCAAACCTTTATTTTATCTGAAAATGCTTCCTTCAATATCAGGATATATGAGAGGTAGGGTTGTACCTGTTACGATTCAAATACAAATTGGTAGATGCATAAACAAGCTAAATTTAACTGCAGTCCGTTTTTTAGTTTCAGGATTATATGGCAGGTAGGCGTGTCCCACGATTAGAAAATAAATTGGCAGACTAATAAATGATCTATTGCTAAAACTTTCTGACCATTATTTTAAAAGAAATTTAGTTTTCCAATTTCGGGATATATGAGAGGTAGACGTGTCCTTGCATCGTTTTTTTTTTTTTTTTTTGGTTTATATTAATTTTATGCCTAAAGTAATATGCTCTATGTAATATAAACGCATTTTATTGAGTCAAAACTAAAATGGAGGCAATAATTCAAGGGTACAATATTTATATAAAAATTCAGTTGTAATGCAAATGGTTTAAAATCTACAAGAATTAAATTTGCATGCGCCTTATATTTTAAACACGATTCCATTTATCTATATACGATGAAAATATTGATACACGTACAGTAACTCCAATTTACAACAACATCAACTGTCTGCTTACTAAACAGTGACTCTTACCTAAACAAAAGCAGACTATGATGAATTCGAATTGGCAATAAAAAATATCTAAACAAAATGACTTTTTTAACAAGACTACATATTTCGATTATAATTTTATCAGCCAACATCTCATCTAAATTCATTTTCAAACTCAAAACACGTAGGCATTTCCTAAGAAATCTACATGATAACTTTTCACTATCAACAGTCCTACACTCTAGCACTTTGTTACCAATATATATTTTATATATTGTGTATGTATATAGGTATTGTTATAGAAATCCTTTGTTTGTATGTGTATTGTGTATGATTTAAATTTGGACACTTACCTTGAACAATTAGTTTAGCATAACTGGACTCACGAGTGCCAACTATATTCTGAGCGATACACTTGTAGTTGCCCTCATCAATTGGTTCGACATTGCTTATCAATAAATTACCACCATCAACAATGCGTATACGTGATGTGGTTCCATAAGATTTTGTTTTTAAATCATCTAAGGGAACACCATCCTAAATGACAGAGAATAAAGAAAAAAAGAAATGAAAAAGAAATTATAATGAATGTTAAAGGGAAAGAAATGAATACTAATACAAGAATTAAAAAAAAAAATAAATACGAGGGGAAATTGAATCTTTAAAATAAAAATAACAACATGAATATTTAAAATATTTTTATAACTGTTTAAAATTGTATTTCTGATTTCAAGGAATAATATTTTTATTAAAATAAGAGCAAAACCAAAGTTTCCAACGAAATTAATTTCAACTGACTCCATTTAAGGCTTAAAATCTATAGTCTATTTCCAGGCTTGTTATTTTTTCCAATTTTATTGCATATTTAAGAAAGATTCGTTAGCATTTTTTTTCAAAAATAATTGACATAAGTATTTTATTAGAATCTAAAAACATTTTAACGAAATTTTATATTCAAATTCATATCTTTTTCCTTTTGTTTTCATATTTTTAGCTAAAACATGTTGTGAAATAAATTTTGCATGATATTTCCATTTGAACAATATTTTATTTTTGTTTTTATTCTCCCTTTCTTGTTATTTCAATATTACACCTGAAATCATATGAGTTGAATAGTTTATTTTTGTTCATTTTGTTTATATTTACACAAACAATATTTTGCAAAACTATGTAGAAAAGTTGAGTAGAAAAAAATCTATAAAATCAAATTTATGCTGCATTTACATTTAAATTTACACATGTACATACGCACAGTGGTTCCAAAATGTTTTTTTTTCAGAAATTATTCTGTAACTTGCAAACCATTGAAAAGATCTTAACAAGTGTTTTAGAGCTGATTTGGAGGAGCACGGATTGTTTTCTCTTCAAAATATTCTCACAAAATTCGAAATAATATTTCTGGAAGAATCATATAAATATGTAGATTCAGAAAAAAGTTCAAAGTTGGATCTTTAAAAGAATTTCATATTTTTTGTTTTTTTTAAGAAAGAAGGGGGCAATATTTTTTGTTTATAAAATTTGTTTTTTATTCTGGTCCTTATATTTTTTAAATGTTTTCAAAAGGAATCTTAATGTAGATACGAGTATAGTAAACCCCAAGGCGCATTGGATAAAGGGCTCCCCACAAGCCCTATCCAAATTTTGCCAATTTCTACAATTTTTTTTTTAATTTGTTTGTAAAATTCTCAAATTGCAAAGCTGGGTTTAAACAAAAATTACATTAGTTAAATACCTCCATATATTGGGTAAACACATTTTTTTTGACGGACGCCTCTTATAACGATAGTTTGACCATTTGAATGGAAGTATTCGATTTTAAAACACGTTCAAATGGGTACAGATATTTTATATACTATTTATATAATATATACATTTAAAAAATCCTAGCATCAATATTATTTAGAATTTTGTAAGAAATTCAATGAATATTTAAAAAATATTTGGGGTCAATATTGTGCCCGTCAAGATAAAAGAACGTAAAAAAAGAGGTTAAAAATAAGTAAAAAATTTATTTAAACTAAAAGAGATAATCTATGAATGTAAGCATGTTTTTGTATGGATCTACAAGAACTACAAACAGCGTTTTGGTACCACTGCGATACGTTTGAACAAGGTTTTTTGCTATTTTTTCGGGCAAACAAAATGCTACCCAACAGAGATTAAAAAAGAAATAAACATATGTAAAGCTTTTAGTTTTTATTTATTTCACTTAATGTTAATTTTAATGTTTTACAAGGAAAGCAATGGAAATGGTAGATATAAATGGTTTATATGGTTTATATAAAAATTATAACATTATAGTTTTTTCTTAGCTCCCTCTATTTTTTTTTTTTTTTTTTCATTTCACAGAATTTAATTTTATTTTACATAAAAAATTATTTAAAATATAAGCCTTTTAAGCAAAAACTTACCTTCATCCATATGAGCGTTGGCTCTGGTATACCCTTGGGCGGCCCACATTCTAACAATGCCGTTTCACCTTTAGCTACACGTGTGTCCTTAGGCTGTGAGCGAAAATCATCACGCAAAACTGTAATGATAAAAGAAGAAGCAAATAGATATACTAAAATGATTTTTTATCTCTTTATACTTATTTATTAGAAAAAACGTCGCATGACAAATATATGAAAACAATTGTTTGTTAAAAAAAATGTAAAAAGAAATGTACATACATATTTGGAATTTTTCCAAAATAACAACAGATGTTGAAATTTCTTGAGAATTTTTTTAGAAAGATGAAAGAAAAAATTAATAACAATTGTATTGAATGAAAAGAACATCAAAACAATTTTTATATTACAATGTTGAAAATTTTAGCCTTAAACTAGGCAACATATTTTGTTGTAATAAGGACACACACACACAAATAGAATAAAATTTTAAATAAAATGAAAAAGAATGTAGAATACTTTTTACATTTTATAGAATTGTGTAAAAGCATTAACCGAATACAAAAATTACTTTATATAACCCAATTTAGATAATAAACATTTTTTAGGGAAAATGTTTAATGTATTGTTTTAATTTTAATTTTAATTTTTTTTTTATTTTTGAAGGCAAAAATGATTTTCAACTCAAAGTTTTTTTAACTAAAAAAAAACTGTGTATTCTCATAGACATAGGAAAATGGATTTCCAAGTTAAACTTCGTCAACTAAAAAAAAAAAAATAAACTCTATATTCTTTCTGAGGTCTGTAAATTATTTTAAAAAATTTATTATAAAATTATATGAAACTCTGTAATCACAAATAGCGTACTTGTGCTGTTTCATATTAATGTAAACCTCTTAAAATAGACAACAATATTTATTATATATTATTACTAAAAGTATTTAAAATTATTTACTTAATATAAAATATTATTTATTTCAATGAATTTAAGAATCTTTAACTAAATAAAAATATATAACGAATTGTTGTATTATATATTTTTTCAACATAGAATAAAAGTTCCAATTTGAAGGTTTGAGCCTAAAAAATATGCTTTATATTTTAAAGATCTGATTTACGATTTAATTCTTTACGTATTCAAATTCGTAATAAAATTATATATAACTTTGCGATCAGATATATGAAACGTTTATCATATTAATATAAATGCCTTAAATTAGGCAAAACTTTTCATTATATATTAATACTAAAAGTATGTAATAATTTTAAAGCATTTACCCAATATCACAATTTCTTTACTTCTATAAATTCAAGCTTTTAGAAATACTATGAAAACTAAATAAAATTATATAACATATGGTAGTAATTTATGTTTTTTTTTCTTTTTTTTTTCAAAATAGAAAAAATTAATAGTCAAATTAAAGGTCTGTAGGTTTTCTAAAAAAATTGTAATAAAATTTCTTCTTATATCCAAATTTTTAATGAATTATAACGAGTCTCTAGCAAAATATAAAATGTGTACTTTATTGTATTAATGAAAAGCCTTAAAATAGACAATACTATTTTAATTTTTAAATACTTAAAGTATGCAATTTTTTAAAAGCATTGCTCTGATGCTAGAAAAAATCCTTATAAATAAATAAGCTTTAAAAAATAATTTCTTAACAGCTTTATAATTTTTCTTTTTTTTTTTTTTTGTAACGAACTTTTGTAATTTATTTTTCCTCTTACTTGGAAAATATATAGTTTTTAGTTATATTTTAATAAGCACTTAGAGTTCTTCTTAGTTTATTTATTTAAAATGTTGCCAGTGTAATTCACCCTTTCAAGATAAGAAAAACAAAATAAAAGAAATTCAACAGATTGTGTTAATGAATTTAAGAGATTTTAATTATCCGACAAAATTGGAAATAATAAAGATTTAATGAAAAACATAAGAAAATTATTAAAATATAATTCCTGTTTAATTTTTCTTCAATACTTATCATTTATTTATTTTTGGAAAAGTAAAAGTCTTGTATTAAAGATTTTACAGGAAAAAATATATTTTGAATTCATAAAAAGTTTTTTAAATTTTTAAAATTTAATTGAAATTCTTAATATAGAGGAGTTTAATTTTTTTCTATGTGGTGAAAATATTTAATAAAATATTTTTGTTGTTATTGTTTTCTTGTAATAAAGTATCATATTTATTTAGCTATAAATTATTTGCTTTGCCATCAACATCTGTGTAAATAAAGAAATTTTACACCATTATTTACATGTTTACATTGTGTAAATATTTTTGTTATTAACAGCGGCTTTAATACCTTTGATTATTATTTCAAAATTTATTTATTTCTTGAAAATGAAAACACATAAAATAAGTAAGAAAGATATAGTCGGTCAATCCGGACCATATGATAGCCTACACCAATGTGTATGTGCACCAAAATTCGGGGAGGGGTCTTTTATTAGACGTATACAAGTACAAGCATTGGTCAGTGATAGACCAATACTTTTAATAAGTGTAAAATAGAACGAATGCAGAATAAGAATACACAATACTACGTTGATACTAACATATATTTAAATTTATGCACTTTTGAGTGATTCCCGAAAGTGGACCTTATATGGGAGCTATCGTAATAAAATTTGGTACTGTCATTTATACTTATTCATATAGTACTTGTTTGTGTCTAAGTCGATTGGTGAATTGCACTTAAAGGGTCTAAGGCGAATATTTTTGTGCGTTATAAACATCAAAATACCCCAACCACCTATTATGGTGTAGGGTATAAACACATGTACTTGACGATAGAAATTATTTACAATTTCATTATTTACTTGCATTATTCTTAAAGCTGTAAAGAAAAGTAATAAATAAAGTGCTTTAATAATTAGGTATAAGAAATAAGAAGTTAATTTTTGGACAAATTATGAATATTTAATAAAATTAAAAATTTTATTTTAATATTTTTTTTTTTTTTTGTTTATATCTTTAACATCAGAGTTCTGGAAAATCTACATTTCAACAACATTTTAATGGGCTTCTCATATAATTAGAACTTATTAAAAATTCTTAATGAGTTTTCTTTGTAACATTGAGGGAAATATTAAAAAATAATAATAATAACAATAATAATAATATTAATAATAATAATATTAATAATAATAATATTAATAATAATAATAATAGATATGTATATTGTACTACATATGTATATGTAATTAATTCAGTTCAAATTAAAACAATTATAGAATAAAATGTAAGACTAATTTAAGAGCATAGATTAGGGTGGTCCAATATCATATGAAGAAAACTAAAGGTTAGGTTAAAAAAGGTGAGGTCTCCACGCCTCCACCCAGAGATCAGTCGGTCCATTGTGATCCCTTTAAAAAATCCAAGAAAAAGAAAAATAAGAGACAGGGAAAAAGAGGAAGTCTCTGCGAGCTAGCCCATCGGCTTTTTCATGTCGCAGTGACCAAGAATACAACAAAGTTTTATCCTGTAGGCATCCATTAGCCTTCTCAATTCCTTTCTGCAAAAAAAACCAAAGTGCATGGCACATTTAGGCGTACCTTAAATTATGAAAGGGGGCATCTTTAAGAATATCTCTGCAAATTTTTAACTTAAATGATTAAAACAGGATGCCACACAGTTATTTAAATTGATGATTTCTGAACAAATCGTCATAAAATTTTTTCTCACCAAATTTAATAATATATATGTACACTAAACGATAGCTAATAAAAAATTATTATACCCATATTACACAATTTTCCCAAAAAAGTATATAAGACCGAAAAAATAAAATTTTATTAAAAATTTTTTAGTAGTTTTATTTATATTTATTTATTTTTCTAAGTAATTTATATTTCTAAGTAACTATTTATATGAGTTCTTTTTATTAAAATTACGTTTTTATTCTTCCTATTAACTTTTAAAAAAAAATTACAAAATATTTTATTTTTCTTTAGCTATATTTTGGTGTATATATAATTAAAAGTGTTCAGAGTTTTTTTTTTTAAGATTTGTTCTAGGGTTTTCAACATAAATGGCAGTCATCATAGGATGTTGAAATTTGGTCAAAATGTTCTAAATAATGTTCCCTTTCATAATTTTAGCTACATTTAACTGCAGCTCTCAAAAAAGAATTTTGGACCACCCTAGCTTACATATTTCTAAGAACAAAAGGGGAAATTGTATATATACACATATTTAATAGAGTTCTGTTTTTCTTTTTATAATTTCAACTACTTCAATTCCTTTTAAATCTATTAAATATAAATTGCCTGTTTTTATTCTAAAATCCGTTTTATTAAATATTCCTACAATTGCTTTTCATCTTATATTGTTTAGATCCAAAGAAAATATGTTGTTAACATGCTAATCACTTTGTCTGTCTTTCCGTCCGCAAGTTTGTCGTGTGATAACAAATCAAACTGTCCACCTTAACTTGTTGGTCGTTCATCAATTGGCACCCTCACTTTTTGTTCCATTTATATGCCTTGATATATAAAGTAGTAGTTTCTTTTTTATGCATATTTTTTTTTTTTTTTGCCTTTGCTCTTCTCTTGTACGTCTATTCCCATCATCAAGATGATTGATTTGACGAGCAAATAACAAATGCAAACATAGTGACAGAAAACATCTCGTTTCATAAATTAAATTAAAAACAATTGAAAGTGTGAAAAAAAAACAATCGATATATTCATCTTCATGTCATGGATAAATGCTAAGACTGAATGGTATTATTGTTTTTAGTGTGGAATGAATGAATTTATTTCATTTAATTTAAGCTAATTTTTTTTTTTTTTTGTTTTATTTTTATTTTTTATAAGTGTCTTAAGTTTGATGTGAAACATTAAACACATGAGACTATGTGAATAAGTATTTATTTGGAAATTATATAAGGGGCTCATGTTTTAATTTAGCACCAATTTGTGTGTTTGAATTATATGGATGAGGGCTAAGGAAATTTTATTTAGATAAAGTATGTGATGGACATTTTTAGTTTTGTTTAATAGAATTAATAAAACTGTTTGAAATTATCCCTTAAATTAAATGTTTTTAAATGTTTTATAATAACTCTGTTCCAGTGCTCGTCAAATTTTTTACTCAGAATGATTTAGAAATTGTCAAAAAAAAAATACGCAAAAATTCTTACTATGGGAACGCTTTCCTGTAAATTCTGACTAAAACTTGCAAGTTTGACAAGTACTGGAATAGAGCTAATGTTTCAAAAAAAAAAAAAAAAAAAAATCGGGTGCACTGATGATCGTTCGTTGGATCGTTTTTAAAAATGTTGTTATATATATATATATATATATATATATATATCATTTAAAATTGGTATTTGGAAGTAGCGCCCACTGGTATAAAAAGCATATCCAAGATTGATCTCAATATTTTTTATATTCCATAAAATATATTTTGCAATAATTGCTCACTGTATGTTTAAAGATACAACCTTTAAAAACGTTCCCACGCCTTTGTTTTGAGACTAAAAATGGTAAAAATTATGTTACCTCATTTAGGAAACATAAGCTGATTATTTAAAATATATTGATTTGCCTGTGTAGCAATCAAATTTGAAAAATGTAATTTTGTCAAAATTAAATAAACTACCTACTTTGCAATGTAAAATCTAAGACCAGCGTTGTAATGTGTCTAAAAGCTATCAAAAATAATTTGGAAAAATAATCTTTTGAAACTGGGCCACAAAGCCTTATTAGATGGTTGTAGCTTCTAAAATACACTGAGCACTAATCTACATACTTGTAATTCGAATTTGCTTGAATTTTACACTATTTTACTTCCCAAAAAAAAAAAAAATAAATTGAAGTACTTTTTCATTACTTCCAAAATATATGTGACTATATGTATTTTGTTGTTGCATGAATTAGGTTATTGACAATTTAATTAGGTTTTTTTTCTCTCACATAAATATCTACTTATTAATCTATGTTATGAAGTATCCTCATTTAGTATTAAATTTTTTGTAATAATTCATAGACTATTGCGAGTCCCAGCATGTGCGTCACTTACTAAAAATATAAGTTTTGCCATTAACATATATTTTTAACAAATTTTTAAAAATAACATTATTTTACATTATTCAAATCGATTTGATTATCACCAAATTCGGAAGAGGAAAGGAAATCAGTTGGTTGATTTTGGAATGGAATGACTCGTATAATATATTAGTTTTCATACCAGAAAGTATCATAGTGTCCATGGACATTAAATCACTTTCTATAGTGACATAATGCCCATGGACATTATGACATTTTTCTATGTGTCACAACATCCATGGACATTATAACATTGGACATTATGAAATGCTCCCTAAAGACCTATCAAAGCAGTGTTGCAGATTTTGCTTTATAATTATTTTTTTTACATACTTCATTAACCATAGAAACTTTTTATGAATATAACTAAAAAAAACGACAAACCACTTAAAAAATTTTGGGCGATTTTTCATTGGGTCATTTTGGTGACAGCCGTTCTCAGTTTTTTTTTTTTTTTTGTATATAAATTTATTACAATATCTTTAAGAAAGACCAAAAAGTATTGAGAACGAATATTTATCTTTTTTCTGTCCTTAGTTTTTGGGATATTTAGCCTTTTTTGAAATTTTTTAAATTTCAATTTAACCTCTTTTTTTCTCACTTCCAGGCAACTATGCAGCCAAGGGGTATTTCTCTTAATGCAAGTCTGAATTCTGATAACTTATATTAATAATATGAAAATAGTCAACCGAAATTCTAATTGGAAATTATAATTTATTTTCACTTTGTCATTTAATATTTGGTTTGCAGACAGTTTCTAAAGTGTTCCTGTTCAATTTGGCTAAGAGCCAAGTAGTGGAGAAATTTTTTTTAATTATTTTCTGTTAATATGTACCAGTGTAAGTTTTTAAATATTTCCCGTTATATATTTTAAATATAAAAACTTATGATATCTTTTATTACTCTTTATACACCATTTAAACTTAAGTTTCCAAGTTTGAAAAATATTTTTTTTTTTTTTTTTTTTTTGAAGGAAAAAAAACAAAAAAGTAAACTGTTGCAATTTTTGGCCATAAATTTTATAAAAAAGAAAAAATACAATAACAAAGAAAACAAAAGAAAAAAAAAACAGTAAACTTCCTTAGAAGTTTGTTGCACCATTGTTTAATGCAGAACAATTGAATTGTTGATAAAAATTTATGGCAAAAACTTAAGTGTCAATATAAATTATAAAACAAAAATTATCTTAAAACTGTCTAAACAAAAAATAAATAAATTTTAAGATACATAAAATAAATTTAAAGTAAAAAAAAATAAACTTATTCTCCATTTATTTATAGATCAATCTTAATCAGCGTTAACGTTTAGAGTTTTTAAAAAGGAGATTTCAAAAAATAAATTCGCCAATAAAACTCCTCAAAATTTATTTATTTAATAAAGTAAAAAAAAAATACAATATTAACAAAAATTGTTAAATTAAATTTTATTAATAACAAAATTTAATTATAATAATTTTTATTATTGCAGAAATAAAGATAAAGATTTATTCATAAAAATAGATAACATAAAATTCTCTTTCTATTAATTAAACTCTTGTAGTTTTGTAGGAGGTTTTCACTCGGACACCAGTCGTACAAAAACTCGTTTAACAAATGCGAGTCAATACTAACAAATCGAGTCAATACTAGAGAAATATTTGTCAAGACAAAAGTCAAATTTTTGGCGAATTGCAGATAATTTTTTATCTCTATCAAGTATAGGGATAAACGTATTTCATAAAAAAGCATGTAAAAAGTACCAATAAAAAGACAAAGTTGTCAGAGCTCGTGCGCTGACAATTTTGTTTTAACGCTGCAATAATACAATTGCAGACAAATTGAGTCTACATTAATCAAATTTTTATCGTGATAAAAATTTTACATTTGTCTTGATAAAAATTTCTCTAGTATAGACTCGACGTTAAGACTGTTGGGCAATTTATTTTTGATAATTTAGAAAAATACGTTCCACCGGGGCTGTGCTATGAGCCAATGTAAAAATATAAATTAGGCTATAATTATGCATTAAATCTATTTTTTAATTTTCACAATCCGGTCCAAAAATATTAGGCATTTGCTGTTTTAAATAGTTGTTCATAAACTATGTCATTATCTTTAGTTTTTAAGAGTTTTAGTTCATATATAAATTCTTCGAGATATTTTTTTACATCACTATATTGTAAAACGGTCTCAAAATAATTAGTTTCTTCGTTGAAATTAATATATAATAGGTCGAGATATTCCAAACAACTTAAAGCATGTAAACGAAATTTTTTTTACATTTTCAAATGTAAATATTTAAGTACCTAACGGGGTATTAGAATACATGTTTTACTTTTATAAAACTAGAGACTAAGGAATATAAATGTGCTTGTTGTTTATAGTTATCAGTCAGGGAAAGAACATAAAAATGTCAGAAAAAGATTTTTTTTTTTAACGCGTTTTCCACACCATTTTTTTTAGAAACTTTTATAATTATTTACAATTTTTTTTTTACATTTTACTCTTTTTTTTGACACTATGTCGACGGTAGATGTCAGATGATTTAACTGCGTCCAATCCCTATTAATTTTATTTATGACATACATATTCAGGTTGTTTTTACCATTTTACCGTTTCACTTTTCGTTGCCAAATCTAGTCGGAATATCTATCATTTACACATGATTTTTTAGTATTTATATTGACATATTTTTTAATTTACTTTTCCTTGATGTACCATTTGCCGAATTTATCCTTGCTAAACTAACGTTTTTAATTTTTTTGAGACTTGAAGTTGGTTGATGGTTTGGATTAAATAAAAAATATAACATGTTTATAATCACCAGACTGCAGATTCAAAAAAGTATTCGGTCTATATCATATTGCCTACAGTGACTAAAATATTTAATATAAAAAAAATTTTGTTCACACATTTTTAAAGAAATTTGTTAAAAAATTTTTCTGATGCTTTACAATTTTTAAGTTATTTTGTTGATTTACAGAATCAAAAGCTTTATAGTCTTTTTCCAATACTATATACAGTGGCTTTAATATTTGCAATTTAAAATGTAAAATTTTTTTCGTTTACATACTTTAGTTTCTAGTCATTTAGCACACAGTCTTAAAAAGTCGCCATTGAGTACCATTTTATAAAAGGGACCAAAAAAAGTGACCAGATGGTTAAAAAATTAGCTGCTTTAGTCGTTATTGATCTTAATGATTTTTAATATTTTTTTTTTGGAGAATTTGTTAAATTGTTGAATAAAAAATAATTAAAAATATAAGTATACCAAGAAAAGAAAAACTTTTTAGTAGCAGACTTTTAGTACCCTTATAATATATTTTAAATAATTTTAATCAAAATCTTTAAGAAATAAAACATGACTTAAATACTTGAGAGTTGTTGATAAAATTAATTTAATTTCTAATTTCCTGCCATAACTTACAACATTTTTAAACTATTGGTAATTACATTATAACTTTTCTTCTTCCATCAAAATGCTTAAAGTAACGGAAATAATAAATTAATTTTATTCTTAATCACACCCTAACTAAAGATACTCAAATCGTTAACAAACTTTGTTAAACTTTCACGCTTTCGAAAAGTAAATAAAATATACAAATAAGAACTAAATAAAAAATCAACAATACTTTATAAAAAATATAACAAATATTGAGGGAAAAAAATTCAAATAAAATTTAACAACAAATTCAACAAGAGTATTATCAACAGAAAAAAACGACCGCCCGCAGTGTTATCAATCAGTAGATGAAAAAAAAAAAAAAAAAACTGAAAAATAAAATCATAACAATAACTATAACCCCAGAAGATGTTCACGCTTTATAAAATTTATAAAATACAAATATGTGTTCTATATAGATTTAATACGAGAAAAATGAAAAAATATATAAATAGAAAGAAAAAGGAGAAAAACAAGAACGCACACACAAATTCAACATACTAAAGTGCAACATTTATACATCACAATGGTGTGATCCTACACAGAAAAACAAACATTAACAAATGCACTTTAATCTAGTCGAAAAAAACACTCTCTAAAGATAGATAAATGGAGGCAGGGACCCATCAGATAGAGAGACAGATGGATAGACAAACAAACAGTTACAAACTAAGGGTATCATATGCAACACAAAATCCTCCTCAACATAATCGTACTAGTAGTAATCATCATTACCATCATATGCTTAATCAATATTACTAGATAATGATCATTATCTTTAACAATGTCTCATCAGGCCGGCTTTAGTATTAGAGGGGAGAAAAAGTAAGTTTCTATAAAATGTAAATTAAAAAGTTTTTTTTTTAAATTAATAAAACCTGTAATATCATCTTACTGCTACAATGAAATATAAGCTAAAAAAAATAATACAAAATATTAATCACTTTTGACTTTAAGGCCATTTTAAGCATATTATGACCATTTGCTTAGATACCCCATATAAAGCTTTTATATTTTGTGTAAAGCTCATTGGTTTTAATTTTGCGCTCTATTAATTTTTTTTTTTGCATTTCTTTTCTTTACTGTTTTCTTTAACCCTTAAACAAACTTTCCTCCCTCCCCAACATAAAGCTTTTAAGGAAGTAGTAAACAAAAAATATCGTAAATTTGTTGACAGCCTTCCTTCATCTTTATTATTTTTTTAAATAAAATTTTCTCAGCTCATTCGTAAAGTTTCCTTTAGTCATTAACCCATTTCGGACCACTACCCCATTCCGTTAAGATAAATAGGCAAAATTTTGTATTAGTAACTTTGATCATTAAATCGGGTGTTGCGAAAACGCATCAATGGCCAATTAGGGGTATGTTGTTGCACTCATATAAGAAGCAAACATTTTAACAAATTTTATGGGAAATTGAGTTTTATTTGTTATTTAAATTAAGTTTTATGATTATTCTACATTATGTATATTACGAGGGCGGATCAATAAATCCGTGACTTTTCGAACTTCCCTCGTAGTTATATGAAATGCAACACTATTCCCATCAAGTACCACCTGTTAATAGACTACTGTCAAATTTTGAGCAAATGTCATCATTTACCTTGCTGATCATTTAAAATTGAAACCACTGCGATATGAAATGCCTATGGCGTGACACTTTTACTCTTCGGTCGTCCAGCACCATATCGTGGATTTTTTCGACATTTTCGGGTGTACTGACCTCAATTGGCCGTCCTGAACGTTCAGCGTTATTTGTACTTGTGCGACCACAACGAAAGTCAGTAAACCACGATAGTGCAGAGTCCCCATAGTGTTTATCGAGCTTATCCTTGGTTTGATTGACGGTTTTTTCGCAAAAAGTAATGTTTAATGAGCACTCGAAATTCACTTTTTCCATTTTTAGGAAAATACACGAGGTTGTATGTTTTGAATAGCTGTTAAACGCAAAGTAAATGATGACACTTGCTCAAAATTTGAAAGTAGTCAGTTAACAGGTGGTACTTGATGGGAATAGTATTGCATTTCATATAACTAGGAGGGAAGTTCGAAAAATCACGGACTTATTGATCCGCCCTCGTAAATATATTTAGAGTGAAACAGAAAAGTTGGAGGTGTACCATTCAAAGTGAAATTTTAGGCAATTAAACAATGATGTAAAAACTTTAAATAATATTTTTTTGTAACGTCTAAAAAATAACTATTATTTCAGAGATATGGTCCTTAGTACAGGCGCCCTAAACCGATGTCAAGTTTTTTTTTAAATAATTAATTTTTGATTTCCAGTTGGCTCATGAGCTATTTATTTTCAGCTTTAATCTATCTATTTCAGGTGTTCACCTAGGAGTTGATGAAATTATTCTATAATGGCCACAACCACGTTTTGCTTTAAGCACAAATATTCTGGAAATCGATTATATTGTTCTTGGCTGAGTAAGATGAATTTTCATCCTGAATATTGTAAAATCTTTAATCTTAGTAAATCACCAAATGTAGTGGCACATTATCTTGTATATTCCAATTGGACCACGATTTCAAAATCGTAACAATGCCCGGCCAAAGAAAAAAAAATAATTTACTTTATTTTATTGTGAGCACATTCCTTCACAGGATATTCTTTTATGATACCTTAAATATCTTTAGGGATTTTGTTTTTTTGTCATTTTAAATAACTCGTTGATTCTGTAATATGTTGCACAACCTTAGCACTTGTTATAAATTATTTTACACTTCATTTCACTTGATTGAAAATCCAAAATAAACTGGCATTTTGAGTAGAGGTCATAGACTTTTATAGGAGAAATCTTCTTAAAAAATTATGAAATTATGTTCCTATTCAGATTAATTTGTGGAATATTTTAATATTTTGAATCCAAAAAAACAAAAAAAAAAAAAACGACCAGTAATTATATATAATTATAAAAATTGCAAATTTAACATTTTTCGTTAGCAAAATTTTATGACCTTTCGAGAAAATTTATTATTTGAGACAATTGATAAAAGTCGTAAAAAATCTAGATTACTATTTTTTATAAGGCTACAGTAAAAAAAATTCTATTTCGCATGTAACCTTAATTCTATATTCGTTTATCCACAATATTTTTCTTAAATATTTTCTATTTCGTTTCTATGTTTTCAATGCGCCACCTTACGTAATATAGTTAAAACACACTACACCCAATTGACCATTGATGCGTTTTACTATCCCACTAAATTATTTGTCAGAAAGTGATTATTTTCTTATTTTTTGATGCCTTTAATATCGTTTAAAAAGTTATTTGAGATGTTTTGCACAATTTTTAAAATTATTTTTTAAATTTTAAAAAAGGTCACTTTATATAGCCTTTTTTTGACCCGCTCTATCGAGGTTAAAATTTCCTCGGAATACTAGTTTTTGTCCTAATTTATTTAGCCAAGACTCCAAACTAAATATAAGTGTATAAAACATTATTATTAATCTTATACTAAATTAGTTACGGTATAGGTAAACTTACTGATACGAAAACGCAACAGTGGTCAATAAAGGGTTAAACATTTTTTAGTGCTACATAAAAAAAAGAAAACAAATAATATTTTTTGTTTTTAAACATCATGCTGTGCTAATTTTAAAATAATATCCCTCTTATTACAGTTTGGCATACAAGTTGCTGTTTTATTGTTTACTTGGAAGAATAAACTAAAACATTTTGTAAAATATATTTAACTGATTATGTTGCACATATATACATATGAAAGCATGTGTCATTAACACATGCTTTAAAAGACGAAACGATGATGAATAATGTTTTACAAGGAATATGTAGAGTAATGGTATGATGCTCTCACATGTAAATGATTGAGATAAAAAAGAGTTTTAAAAATTAGTTTCTTTAATTTAAAAGAAAAAGATGCGGATGGTATGGTTAAAGAGTAGCTTTTTTCCTGCAATAGTGTCTTGGGGTTCACAGGTCCATTGACCAAAATTGGGCTATTTTGTAATAATATAAAAATAATCGGTAAGGGAAATAGGGTTTTCAAATTTCATCAGAGCATATTTAATTGAAGTATCTATAGAATAGAGAAACTCAAACTACTTTGTGATAATGCTCAAAGAAATCAAAAGCATTTGGACACCACTTCTATCACCGATATGTACTTTTTCTTTTCTACATGCAAAAGATGTTCATAATTAGAAATTGAAGCACAGGCTAATACAAGAAAATTATATTTCACTTGCTTTGGAGTATATAGGTGGTCTTTCAAAATCAGTAATAAAATTTTGCTACAACTTGATCCCTTTCAATTGCAAAAAGTTATTGATCAGGTGTCAACGTATTCCTCGCCAAAAAAAATGTTTGATGTTTGGTTTCTTCATCAAATAATAAGAAAAGTTTGCATCGAATCAATTAAATCATGTCCAAACAAACTAATTAATCAAATCAATTCAAGATGCCTGTTAGCGAGTATAACAAAACTTTGATTTATTTATTTACATCAAAATTGGTTGATGAAAGAGATTGACTTATCAAAGTTTGTTACTGAAAAAAAAAAAATGTCGTCCTCTATTAAACACTTAAGGAAGGCCCTTATCATTTTGAAGATTTTTCAGTTGCATCAAGCAAATAAAAGCTAGAGATCTTCGAAAAACTGCTAGTTCCAATCATCTTCAGAAAAACGTTCATTTGCTGTATTTGCTGGTGAACTCATAACTGGTTTTATATCGGACCCCAACCGCAAAAATATCTTAAGAGCAGAATGCAAAACTTCACAGGAGAAGCATTTTTGTGATTGTTTAATATTGCTATATGTATGGACAATATGAAAATGCTTTAGTTATAAATCTGATAAAATTTTGGTAGATGGTGAAAATGATTTTGAATTTTAGATTTTTTGAAATCTTGTCGGTTAAGACTCGAAATGCCCGCTACTCTATATAACATTTCATTTCACGAGAAAGATATTGTCGAAAATTGTATGATACCTATTGGACAATTATCCGAAGAATCAAACGATTGAAAAAAAAGAAAAACCTCTAGAGAGAACTTCAGTATAGATTTTTTCATTTCTAATATTATCAGATCCGTTAATTTATAGCTTACGAAAACTACCAAAAATTAATAGTTGAAATGTAACACCTGCAGATTTACTACGGTTTATAGAAAAATATTTTTATTACTTTTTATTTTTGGATTTAAAAGTACATATATACTTTCATTAAATTATATGAAAAGTGCGCGTGCCAGTTGTCCGATCACGCCAATATTTTTGTTAGTTAATTTTAAAAAATAACAAATTTTGTATAGAAATTTAAAATATTTATAGAAGAATTCGCAAAAGGCAACAAGATGCGTTGAAAATCAGCAGGAATTGTGGATAAGAATTTTACCTATAACTGCATTTTCGCTCCTCGGTCCTGAAAGATTTCAAAAAAGTATTTGTATATACATAGTTTTTTCCACAATAAAATTTTTATATTTTCATATTTATTTTCAATTAAAATGTCTTTTTATGGTAATCATAATTTTTATGACTGTCTACACGCAGAGAAAAAACATGGTTACATCATTATCACTACAACAATATTATGTTCTCATTGTCAATTTTATTGAATTTTAATAACTCTGTGTTCATGATAAAAATGATTTTGATTCAGTTTTGTCATGTAATGTTTACACTCAATAACAATTTTAATATAAATGACTGCAAAAATTATATGTTTGTAAATATTTTTACCAGAAACAAAATTTTGTTAATATAAAATACATTATCACTTCTACAACCGTTAAAAACTTGCAGTCTTTTTCCCTGTTCTTAAACCATATGCTGTTTTTAAACCATATTAATATTACTATTCCTATAACAATAAAATGTTACAAATAAATATAACACTTATCCTTTCCACAAACTTAGGGGAAAACTTCAATACTTGTTTGTTTTAAATAAATATTTTTTTAATATTTGTTTTCTAACTTCAATGTCAATCTAATTCTCATTTAGTTTACGTATGAATAAATACAAATAGACAAGGTTTGGTTACTCGGTGTATATATATAATATTAACATATTATTATTTATACGTTATATGTTTATATATATAGTAAAAATAACTATAATATGAGGTAATAATAATATGATAAAATGGAAAGATAATATGACAATGTGGTATAATGATGTTATAAGATTGTTCAATCATATGTAAAACTGTAATCATAACATGAAAAACCAAACCATTAATTATGACTTATAGTCGTTTCTATTTTTCGCTGATATCATATGTTCCAACATAATATCTTAGATTATGGTCACTACAAATATATTTTTTCTCTGCGTCTACATATGCACTGGGTCTTAATTTTGAAAGTCTAAATTTATAATTTTTTTTGTGGATAGGAATTTTAAGACTATAGTCATAATTTATGTGTTATGATTATTTTTCAGTCACAATATTTTCTATGAATAGGCTTGTAATTTTCTTTTTTGATATGCAGTTCTTATGAATGAACCAATTTTCACATGGGAAATATATTCCAGTTAATCGAATCGTAGCTAGGTTGACTGCTAATCTTTAGGTGAGTGAGACTTAGGTTTTTTGCGAATCATGACTTAATATACACTGAAATATCGTTCAATAAAATAATAAAGTTTATGAATTTATGTATCAATTTATTAAACTACAACTTTCTAATTCAACTTTCAGACAAAATCTATTTAACATCCCTGCTTGTTACTAGGACAATCTGCAATTTGGTTATCTATTATGGTAAAGCTTATCTTCAATTCTATCGATATTCCAGTTTTAGTATTCATTGTTTAAGACTTTAAAATTTCTATAATTTTATACAGAAAAAAATAAAAAAAAAAACACTTCAATCTCCAAGCTGATTCATTCAATCAAAAAATGTTTAAATTTGCACCTCTCACCAAAATGATTCTTTCTATCAATTACCCAAACTTTTAAAAACAGAAAAATGAAGTGTTTTTCAACTAATAATTTTAAATAAGAAAATAATAAAAAAAAAAATAAAAATCTAAGAATAATGGTGTTAGTTGTATGAATCAAATACTTGATTGGAAAAAAAATATTTTAATTAAAGCAATCAAGTAGATGATTGAATGAAGCAAAATATTAATTGAAAAAATATATATTTTATTTTAGTTTTTTCATTTACTTCGCGTGCATAGAAAAAAAAAAATAAAAATGGACTTCAATTATGAAATTGTTTATATTAGTTAAATTTTTGTTTCATTTTGCTGCAATCAACAAAATGATATTATTAATTAAAATTTCAAATAATTTTTTTAATCGATTCAATGAGAATTATAATTGAAATTTTGTTTAAAATCAAGTAAAATATTTATTGACCCGATTTTTGAGTTAATTAAATTTGTAGCATTGCACAAAAATGGTTAACTTTCTATGTAACGAGTTCTATGTAAGTTTTTTTTATTACGAATATATTAGAAGAAAAGCTGTTTTACATTAACAACGTTATAATCTATGTAATATATTTTATGTAATTAACGTATTTGAAAATGTGGTATAAATACATACTAATACTTGATTTCAGGAAAAATTCATAATAAATAATATCGTACATCATTTCGATGATACGCTCAAAAAAAAAAAAAAAAAAAAAAACTGTAGAATATCACTGAGATAGACTTTACAACCTAAATAAAATATCAATAAAAGAATAAACAAACAATTGCCTGACTGAAGTAATGGTAAAAGATAATCAATATGAACTTAACGTTCATGTGTATATTAAAAGTTTCTTTCAAAAAGCAGCCTATTACAGTTTTTATAAAAACATGGGTCTTGCCGGAAATATCTAAGTACAATAACACAGGAATAATTAGTAAGCTTACAAAATCTTAAAATCTTGTACATACTTACTAATTCTTTATTTGCGTTATCCTTGATATATAAGGAAATCCTCAGAGTACCTAGTACAAGTTTATCCTTTAAATAGGCCACAAAAAAGACCAATCAGTTTTAAATCGTCAATAATTGATATTAAATTTTCTATTTTGCTTCAAAATATTTTTATTTTTTTAAAGAACTGTCGACATTTGTGAAGTAAAATTGAAACCAATTAGAAAATTAATTACTGCAATAAATAATTTTCATTAAATTTTAATTTAGAATGAAAAAAAAAACAAGTTAATTAAACAATTTTATGGAATAATTTTTTCTGTGTAGTAATATTAAAATAAAAGCATGCAGTAACCTCATCATTTGTAGTCTCACTTTAAAAATTTTACTTATGAAAAAAACATAAAATTTGAAACATACTATAATAAATTACCAAATACTTCCTTACATAGATCCCTCTAGCAATTTGCCCTATCACTGAAATGCATTATAAAGTATGAAAAAAACTTATGTGTTCAAGTTGTCAACTCCCTAAAGAAAACCAACTTTCAACACATGTAATACAAAATTCTAACATAAAAATAAAACTTGAAATATAGGAAATTTTATGCCAATAAAAATAGAGAAAAAAGAAGCCTTAAACTAAAAACCGTGTTAACATATATTTTAAATGAAGCGCTAAAATGCATTGCTTTCAAAATAGAATGAATGTGGCATCAGAGAAGGAGCAAGGCAACAAAAAAACGAATATTATTTTGAACATGTTGAAAAATCGACAATTGATGCTTAGTTAACAAATAGACGGAATGATAGATTTATGACCATTTTTTTTTTCTTTTTTTGGTAAAAGAAAATACTCTGCATGCAAATACTAAAATAAAAGTATAACTACATTTTTGTCACTAACTGCGTGCAATTGTGTTTCTTTTTAATAAGTGTTAATTTTTCGCCAACACTTGTTAATGTGTTAAAGACTCTTTTTTACTTGTTTGGGTTTTTTGGCCAGAATGTTTTTATTTTTTCTTAATTATTTTTTCATGTACGTATTTATTTCTTTTAATGTGTTAGTTTATTTTAGCACTTACCCGCAATTTGCAGTGTGGCATGTCTGCTTACAGCCTTGCCGACATGATTTTTGGCCACACACCAATAGACACCACTGTCTTGTTCTTTTTTACTCTGCATGGTGCGATAGAAGAACAGGGCACCATCTTTGAATAAAACGCGATGTGATTTTTTATCATTCGTATTCACCGGTTCACCATCCTAAGAAAAGAAGAAAAAAAAAGGCGGAAAATTGAAATAAAATTTATGTATTTTTATATTTTTTAAGATTTGTTTATATTTTTGTTTTATTTTATATTTTCAATTTACTTTATTTTTATTTTTTTTTGAGAAGAAATCTAAGTGTTTTTCTATAAATTGAGCTATAAATTGTGTTTAGTTCAATAAATTTTGTGCATTTTTTTTGGCATATAGTTAAGTTTTCTTTTTCTGTGTTATTTTTTTTTTTTAACCATGATTTTATTTTTGCAAGAAATACAGTTGGTGGCAGGTAAAATATTTAAAATTATTTGTTAAGATATACACAGAGAAAAAAATTCATATATTTTTTTTCCCAAATTTTTTTCATAAGAAATAATAAAAACAGCTATGAGTGAATACATTGACAATAAATAACTCTAAATGGATATCTCCAATAAAAAGCTGTTAAAAAGTAATGTTTGAAAATTTTATTAAATTTTCTGCTATTCTATACCACATGCACCATTATAATAAAATAGAAAAATCATTAAAAACTAAAAATTCTCTAAAGAAAATTTACAAATATGAATTTACAACTTGAAAATATAAACGCTTATTTTAACAATTTGTTTAAGTCTTCTTGACTTTTGTGTTAATATTTAAGACAATATTCTTAAATATTATGAACTAAAATCAATGAAAGTAAATTTTTATATTTATGCACAAACTTTTTTCTATGTATTTGAGGTTGTCAAAAATATCTTTAATTATATTTTATGTAGTTTTCTATAAGATTTGACAACTCCGACTTCAATGAAATTCACCAGAGACATTGGCTATTGGAAATGTTTCTCAAATCATAAACTTTTAGACTCATAGCCCTTTCCGGTGCAAAATTATGATGTTTTGAAAAACGGAACAAGTAAGAATGTTATGTTCGGCTTGGCTGAAACTATATACCCACCATCTGCAACTTTTTAAAATTTCACTTTATATGGGTGGGTGGACTACACCCATTTTTGGTTTCCGAGTTTAAATTTTTCAGTGGACTATTTGCACAAAATTTAGTTAATGTTTCACTTTACATGGGAGATGAGCGGTAAAGTTTCCTTAAGTTATTAATGCAATATTTCATTGATGTACATTTGGTTTCGTAAAAGATCAGCTTAAAAGCATAAACTGGAGTTACGACGGACACCTTGTTTGTTTAGTGTTTGCTCCATAACTTTTTTGCATATGAAACGATTTTGCTCATTTTTAATACCGAAGAAACCTTATATAGAAAAAATATTTGAGCCAATTTTCGTTATCCTAAGGCGTCCACTCCGAGCCCTATCCTGCTTTCAAGAGACGGACGGGTAGACGGACGGGTATCATTTTTAGATTTTCACGAGGACTCAAAATATATGTACTTTATAAGGTCTTAGAAGATTATTTCGATATGTTACCCTAATAACTTTTTGATGGTAATTTAAAAAAAAAAGCTAAAAACATCACAAAGGTGTACTTGTTTAATTGCTAATAACTTCTAAAATATATATGGTAGGTGTTTGTAATAGTAGGTGGTTTCAAATTAAAGGCAAATATATTACCTTTATAACGATATGTATAAAGTTTTTTAATATCAAAGATTTAAAGGTCAAAGTTTGACATATAAAAGTCAAACCAGTATATATCAAAAAAAAATGTGGTTTTAAAATTCTTAAAAAATAAATATATGACATAAACCTTCTCCGTACGCGTGCAAAATTTCAAAGTCGACACCTATTTAGTTTAGAAGTTATAAAGCAAGATATTTTAAAAAGCAAATTTTTTGTAAGCAAAATTTAAAATATTTACAAAAATTGCTTTCATTTCAAAATATGTACTTTTATAAGTTCATATTTAAAAAGATAAATTTTTATATACAAAATTTGGCTTTAGATTATATTTTGCTACATAACTTCCAAATCAAAGGAGTATTCCACATGAAATTTTGCCTAAGTATGGAAAAGAGTTTGTAGACATTATATATTTCTTAAAAATTTTTATAAATATCGTATTTGTAGATATAATGGTTTAATTTTTATAAATCTTATTTTGACCTTTGAAGATTAGGAATAAATTAATTATCTACAAATCGTTTTAAAGGTAATGAATTTGTCTTTTAAATGATACTAAAATTTAAACTATAATTAGATTATATTTTCGCTCATAACTTCTAAACTGAACAATGGACGTGCACGGAGAAGAGTTATGTCAACATTATATATTTATTGAAGAATTTTAAAAACATAATTTTATGAGATAGAACTCTTTGATTTTTAAATGTCCAACTTTGACCTTTAAACTTTTGATATAAATACTTTATATACAACTTTGTAAATAGATTTACCATGTATATTTTAGAAGTTATTAGCAATTAAACAAGTACACCTTTTGTGAAGTTTTTAACGTTTTTCGTATTTCAAAACATCATATTTTTGCACCACACAGAAAAAATAAAAATGTATTTCAAATACGAAACCGCTTATACTCGTATCAATTAAAACTTTGATTGATTTTGCTCCAATCATCAAAATAATGTTAATTGGAAATAATTGATTTGTTACAAGAATTTCAATTAAATATTCTAATCAAATAAATTACATTTTGGGTAAAATTAAGTGAAATGTTTGTTGATATTTGCACAAAAATGCCTTCTCCAATTAAAATACAAAATGTCCATTAAAAATATTTAATTTTATACTACAAACATTATTTGAGTAATATATAATAATAATAATAATAATAATAATAATAATAATAATAATAATAGTAATAATAATAAAAATAATAATAATAATAATATACAATTATACATAAATTAAATATGTGTAAAATAGACAATATATATTTTATATTGAATGTAATAAATCATGTTTGTATACTATGATATTTGTATACTATACTACTTAATTTTCAACTTTCAGAATGGAGAGTTGATTGTATCCTAAGATATTAATGGAAACATAGTGACAGGTAAAGAAATGGTATAGTTTCCTTAAGAAAAAATATTTGTTTTTTTTCTTTCTTTAAGACACTAGTACCAAAATACACTTTTCTGAATGTTTTCAGCATTCTCTTAAATGCGTTTTGCCTGCTTGAATATAACCTTGAAAATGGTGTATGGCTTTTAGTTTTTGAGATATAGAAAATATCTGATAATGGCTTATATATTAAAAATATTTCGAGGAAACATTTAGGAATAAATTTTCTTAAGTAACTAATATTCATATCAGGATAAAGTCTAATCTTTTTGAATAAATATAATTTAAGGTTAAATTGAAATTAATTTTGTATATTTTAATACCTTAAATATTCCTAAAAAAAGTAAAATACTTTATTATTTTTTTAAATCAATATTTTTATAAAAAAATGACACATGACGTAGTTACTGTACATAATATACAAAACTTTGTCTCATATTTGAGGGGTATTTTATTGCCTCAATTAAAAGCTGTTTCCCAAAATTATA
Source organism: Protocalliphora azurea (assembly GCA_932274085.1). Lineage (NCBI taxonomy): Eukaryota > Metazoa > Arthropoda > Insecta > Diptera > Calliphoridae > Protocalliphora > Protocalliphora azurea. The sequence continues at coordinate 147,359,696 of OW026521.1, read as the reverse complement.
TATAATATATTTTAACTTGAATATTAAAAGAATTCTTGAATTTTTTTAATGGAATATGGTCTTTGATAGAAATATTAACTTCTGAAAAAAAAACATTTTTTTTCAAAATTTCTATTAGAAATCGGTTTCTTCATAAAGGCGAAAAATTTCAATTCTTTAATGACTTTATCATGTGCCTTTTTACACCGGATTGAATGTAGTTATATTCTGGAAAAAATAAAATTGAAAGTGGGAAAGTATTGATATTTTTTTAAGGAAGAAAGCTAAAGAGTTTAATTGTATTTTAATTGTATTTAATTGTATTTTAATTTATCTTTATTCATTCGAACCAGATTGGAAAGAAATTACTAACTCTCTTTGAGGAAAGTATTTTTCTTGGATGCGGAAAGGGATTTTTGGATTTACTACTAATGGTTTACCACGTTTACCTTAAATATTTAGTATTTTTACGTAACTGTCTATCTATCTATATATCTATCTACTTATCTGTCTATCTATCTATCTATCTATCTATCAATGTAACCATCTGTCTATCTGTCTATTTATCTATCTATCTATCAATATATCTATCTGTCTATCTATATATCTATCTATCTATCTATTTATCTATCTAACTATCTATCTAACTATCTCCCTATTTATTTATCTATCCATCTATCTAACTATTTATTTGTCTATCTGTCTATTTATTTATCTATCTATTTATTTATTTATCTATCTATCTATTTATCTATCTATCAATCTATCCATCTATTATTACTTCCTTCAATATTTGCTTCTATTACTTTTTTACCCTTTGGAAAGTTATAAGCGTGAAAATTATTTCTTAATTAATAATTAATAAACTTTTGATTATTATCAAAAATTCTATGATCAATTAATATAAAATTAATATAAATATGTTATACGCAATGTCTCATTATGCTTATGACTTTCTACAAAACATTTTACAAAATCATTTAAAATAATATATTTTTTTTAATTGTCATTTTCATTAATATTTCAACAAAATCAATTCAAATTTCCTCAAAATAATGTGTTATAAGATAAATTTCAGCAAATGAATTTAACTGGACTTGCACAGACATTTCGATATAACAACACAACAGAGATTGTGAATTGGGCAAGTGTATAATTATATAATAAAATTAAAGCTATAATTTTTGATCCCTCAAACCGGATTGTAGAGAATAATTTTCCCAACAATTCTTTCCCGGAAAAAAAAACTTTTATACGCCATACCTTCTTATGATAAACTTTATGTAGTACAGAAGACCGTAGAATTATCAAGTTATAAATTTTTTGAGAAATTAAAACGTTTGAATAATTAAAAAGTTCTATATTTTATAAATTAAAATATTCTTTTTTTCTAAATTAAAGCTACTTCTTTGCCACGAAGTGTAGTAGTACTTTTTCTCTTTCTTTTTTTTTTGCCAAACTAAAACTTCCCAACTTTATGTGTTTTTCAATTTGGTTTTCCTTTCTCTCCCAAAATAAAACAATTTTATTTAGAACAAGTGTGCTGAGAATAAAACTTACCTTAAACCATTCAATAGTCGGTTCGGGTTTACCCTCAACTTTACAATTCAATGTAGCAGGTTCATTCTTTTTTACCACCAAATCCGTTGGATGTTCAATTATACGCGGTGATTGATATTGAGCTAAAAATAGACAAGATAACAAAAAACATTTTAAATCAATTGGTTTACTTTAAAACTAAATATAAATTAAACTAAAAACTTGGTAACGGTCATTGATAAAACAAAGTAAATAAGTTTTAAAAGGTTTAATTTTAAATCAATAGAAAAAACTAACGTATTTTCCACTCTGATTATAATCAATTGAAATTGGTTTTAATAATGTCAAAATAATAATAAAATTCTAGTACTGCAGTATATTTTTAATTGAATATTAGCTGGATAAATATTTTGCAGCTATTTAAAGTTTTTTTTAGTTCAAATAGAAATTAATGTTATGGATTTTATGCACATCATAACCCAAATAATATGCAAATATTTAAGCTCATTAAAAATGAAAATCACGTTTTTGTTTAAAAACTACATACAACACATACATATGTATAAAGACATTGTATGTTGAATAAACTGCAGTCAGCAGTTAATTCAAACAAGAAAATATATATGAAAATAATAATAATAATAATTGATAAGCATGTTAAGCAAATTATTAGAAACTACACTAATACTGCCACCATCACTATTATCATCACACCACCATATAACACACCAACCAACCAACCATCCAGCCAACTAACCAAATCTACAACATGGTCGTCATGACAACCACGATTTGAATGTCATCATTAGGCGAGTTAACACAAACACGTTCCTACGTTATTTCTATTGACTTTATGCAATTTTAAACATGATTTTCCATATGATAATAAGCCACCATCCTTTCAACCGAACCAAAGTAAACAGCAAGCCATCATCATCATCACCATTATAATGTCACATTTATGCTGCATGCTTACCAAGATTCATATTTAACATATTTTCTAGTTGAATTTTTCATTGGCTTATTGAGGTATTTTTATATTTGGTTGTAAGTTGTGTTTGTTGCTATTGTTCATAATGTGTCACATCATGTCTTGCGATATGTTTTCCTTTACTAATAGAAATTTCATCCTGTACAAATTGATCATTAAAAATGTTAAACAGGATACCAGACAACCACATTAAATGTACAATACATGCATACATACCTACATACATATATACATACATATATACAGACATACATACATATATACATATATACATACATACATATATACATACATATATACATACATACATACATACATATATACATATACACATACATATATACATATATACATATATACATACATACATTGCACAGTGGGGCCAATCGCAAAATTTTTGGTAATAAATCTATATCTCATAAACTACTGGTTGGATCGAACTGAAATGTATTGAAAAGTTGTGGAGGAGAATCTAACCTGTCAGAATAATTATCTTGCATCTTCCCTGTAATAATACGAGGTAAGCTATAGGCAGTCAAAGTTGACCTCCTCGAGTATGTAAAGTTTCAAAAAATCGTAACTTTTGCAAATCAAGTCCGATTTCAAAGATTTTTATATTTCTGTAAAGTGATTAGCAAGATAAATAAAAAACCTGCTTACTGACCTAAGTTATCTCCGAATTTTGAGTTTCTGATTTTTTCCCAGAACTTTATTTACTTTATCGGGAATTAGTCCTGAGATATATGGAGAAATTTTTTTTAAATTTTCTGTAATTTCTAATACATTCTGAAATAATATGCTGAAAAAAATTTTTGGATTATTTCAATTCATCTAGCCGTGAAAAATGATCAAAGTTAACACTCTGAAATCAGTATGAAAAATGGCTATATTTTACAAAAATATAATACAATTCTTTAACATTTTTCTCAAAGTTTTGTTAATAAAAATTTGTTTTTTACATATTTTAAAAAAAATGGTTAATAAAGAAGTTATAAATTAATTTAGATTTGCACCCTACATCCAGCATTGGTTGAAAATGGTAAATTTTTGAAAAAAAAATCATGTCACGTGAGTTTTTTAATTTATTGACGCTATTTCATTAAAACATATATTTAGATTAATTTGGAACCAAATTGCTTTCCGCCCGGCTAAAAACGAATGCAGGAGTGCAAATTTTTCCAAAGGCTTTTTTTAATTGCACAAAGAAGCATATAAACATTATATTATTGCTATTATTTCTTATATATTGTATAAAATAAGTACCAGTCTTTCATTCCTGCAAAAAATCATTCAAATAGCTTCAACAACCAAATTTTAGCATTAATTTAGTCGTTTGTTAAGAATGTTAACTACAAAAACAACACGCACCAGTACAATTGTGTGTACATACACAATAAAATACATATACAATAAAATAATTATTATAAAATACTGAATTTAGTGAGTTTTGGTGGAAAAAATGCTATTTTTTAGTTTTTACTTTTTTTTAATGTTATCTATTTTTGCAAAATTGGCGAAAATGGGTTGTTGAAGCTATTTGAATGATTTTTTTGAATAATGAAGGACTGATGTTTATTTTACATAATATACAAGAAATATTAGTAATAATATAAAGCTAATATGCTTTTCATGCAACTTAAAAAAAAAGTCTTTCGACATGTAGACTTTTTCATGCAACCTGTGCTCCTGCATTCGTTTTTGGCCAGGCAGGAAGCAGTTTAGTGCCAAATCGATCTAGATATACGTTTTAATGAAACAGCGTAAACAAATTTAAAAAAAAAACTCGAGTGACATTTTTCTTTTATTTTATAAACATGAAACCCGACCATAGCTTACACCATTGTGTATGTGCATCACAATTCGTGGAGGGGTCTTATATGTCAGGTATGGCCAATTATGAACCGATACTTACATTAAATATAATGCATATTTTTATAAAAATATTTATATATATATATATGCATTTTATTTTGTTGACACTAACATTTATATGGGATTTATGTATTTTAAGGTGATTCCCGAACGTGGGCCTTATATGAGAGATTATGTCAATTATGGACCGATTCTCATAAAATTTGTCACTTTGGTTTTTACTATATAAAACTTATATGTCTCAATTATTAACTTGATACTAACATTTGTATGGAATATATGCACATCAAGGTGATTTAGGGAAGAGAGGTTTATATGGGAGCTATAGTCAATTAACGGTCAATTTTAATAAAATGTGGCACAAAGATTTATACTTATTAATTGTGATGAATTTTATTACAATATCGAAATATTTAAGGCATTTATGGTTGTTAAACTCCTATTCCGGGAGAACATTTGTATGGGGCCAGGTGAAACAATGAAACAATCATAACCAGTTTCAATAGCATTCGTATTTGACCCAATAGATCATATGCTAAATTTCATTGATCTAACGTTAAAACTGAGACCAGTAGTTTGATTGCAAGGTTTACATTGACAGGCAGACGCACAGTGGGGTGAAATTGAGAAAAATAGTGATTAATTGAAAATTAACATTTTTAAAAAATAATTGATTCTAGTTAAGAGTAGATAAAACGTTACATTATTATCTGTTAAATTTTTTTTTTTTATATTTTATCACTCTGCGTGTAGTGTGCCCTCAAAGTTGCTGAAAATTTAGGTTTTTTAAGTTTATGTTTTTGCATTTTATTTCATAAAAAGTACTTTTTTACTTTAGAAACTTATTTGCGTATTTTTTTGTTAAATTTTTTAATCTGTCCAAAAATTAGTATTTTTTACTTTTATATAAAATATAAAAGTTTTTAGAAGTACTTGGGTGAAAATATAAATTTTGTATTTTTACGTTTTATGTATAGTATAAAATTTAAAAAAAAAAAACATTTTGTGGATTTTTTGTGATTCGGAAAAAAAAATATTAAGCATGTTTTCTAAACAAAAAAACAAATATATACATATATATATAATATATACATATATAGTTAAATGAACTTTATGTTTAAATATATATATATATATATATATATATATATATATATATATATATATATATTTGGGGAATATTATATAGTTAAACATAAAGTTCATTTAACTTATTTATTTTCCTTATTTAATAAGATTTATATAGAATTATAGAGAACTATTGAAAATGAGTAAGAAAGTTACAGCGAATCAAGTTTTGTTTATTTAAAAACTTAAATGCGCCAAAATAATTTTAAATTGGCATTAGCGTGACTGATCCTTATATAGAAACGGTGGTTAATTACTCATCGTTCCTTGTAAAATTTGACTGTAAGACTAATACTTAAATAAATTTTATTTCTGCATAAATTTTCCTTTTTATGGACATTTATGAATGAATAATGCCCGAGAAAGTGATTTCGGAAGGGAGTCTTATATGGGAGCTTTGATGAATTTTGAACTGATTTTTACAAAATTTAGTGATATGATTTTTAATTGGACAAAACTCACCTGTTAAGAAATTTATTTTTTTAAGATATTTGTAAGCGTTTAACTTATTTCCGGGAAAAATTTTATATGAGGGCTCAGTGATATAATAATTCGATTATAACCAATTTAATTATTGGGCCAAGGAAAGCTCATATGCTGAATTATTTTTTAGGTTAACTTTAGATTATCTTAAGTTTTGGTTATTGATGTGCGGACAGCCGAACAGACAGTGATTTAGGCTAAAAAAATGTTTATAAATTCAAAAAGTATTATTTGATGTAATGACCTAATTATTACAACAAAATAAGCCCCATTTTTGGTGTTTCTACCCCATTGTGGGACGGTCATACGGGTGGACGGTCGATAAATCGACTCCGGCAGTAATTCTGAGGCGATGGTTGTTCAATGATCACATCAGCACAAACGCATATTACCCCAACCATCCATGGTGGTGTAGGTTATAATCAAAATTCTCAAGAGCAATTTAAAAGATAGTTGTATATTTAAAGGATATTATGAATATTTTCTTAAGACATCAGATCGAGGTTGAGATAAAATTGAAGAAGTTTTGGTCGACTTTAAAATGGCCATGTTAAAAAAGTTTGTTACGATTTTAGTTTAGCGGTTGACATTCTATTATCTCACGCAATTTTCTGTAATTTATGAAATGAAGCAACAAACGGGTTAATACATACGATTCATTATATTGGAAAAACGACTAGAATTCCATGAGGAAATCTAAATAAGAATAAAAAAAAATTCAGAAATTTAGTAGAGCAGCATTACAGCCTATCTACGCGTAACAGAATATGTAAGATTTTTCTATCAGAGAGTGTCAAATTCGCTCTTTGAGAGAATTATCTCAAATATTAGTATATAAGAAGTATTATGAGACTTTTGTGATGAGATTTTTCTATTTCAAAAAAAAAAAAAAAAAAAATAATAATAATAATAAATAAATAAATATATATATACGAAAGTTTGTTTGTGTGTGCAATATATTTTGGAAATTACTAAAAAAAAAAAGATTGTTTCCATTTACTGCCTGTCTCACGATGTCGAACGACAAATTCGTTTCGACAATTTGTAAGGAAAACAACAAATAAATTTAAAATTTTTTTTGCTTCCCGTACACAGAAACACGTTTGTACTTAAATATAAAAACTTACTTTCATTGATTTCATTTCATAATATTTTAGCATAATTTCTTAAGCATTAAAACTTTTTTTATATTTTTTCAAATGAATCAAAAGTCAAGAAGACTGAAAAATTTGTTTAAATTTTCATTTATGTATATTTTCAATTTGTAAAAAATAGAACATAAGCGTTTTTTATCAAAATGATGTGATGAAGAATACTAGCAAAATTATGCAAATTTCTAAATATTATTTCTTACAGATTTTTCTTGAAATTTTGCTATTTTAAGGCATTTCTTGTTAATATTTTCATTTATAACTATTTTCGTTTAAAATTTGCAATTAAATCTAATAAAACCAAATCAAAGATTTAACAAAAATTTTTGTAAAATTAGACGAAACAAATTTTTCTTTCGACATCGTGGGACAGGCAGTAAGTGTTTGTTTCACATAAAATAAAAACATTTTTATAAAAATTGTGCTAAAAATACAAATTTCCTAAATAAAAAGCATGGATATTCTGTTACTGATTGAAATTAAAAAAGAATTGGAATACGTGTTCCACTTATTTAAGATTTAACATAATATAAACAAAATAGTTAATCTCTTCTACCGGAGTTATCTCAAATATTATATCAGCGTTAATCTCAGTTGTAAACTAGAGGTTGCAGTTCTCGTTTTATTTTCTGTTCACCTAGAGTTTAAAACTAAACATTTGATTTTCGTATGATTGGAAAGCATAATTTTATTCTGAAAATCATTTACAATTTTAGACAAACTATTTAAATATCCTGCATTTATCCACAAAATAGGGAATTAAAAGAAATTGTAGCAAACATGCGGAAATAAAGAGTACGCCATAAAATTTTACTTTCAATCTGGCTCGAAGGACCAAATACTGACTAGGAAAGTAGCTGTATAAATATTAAAACAAAATTAAAATGTTTTGAGTAAACTTTTAACCACCAATCCTATGTCGAGATCAGAAATAGTCAAAGATAGTGGAGAACACAGTTAAACATTAATTAAATATAGGGAAATTTTATCGTATTTTATTTAGAAGAAAATAATGAGCTGACATTTGGAAATTGTGTAAATTCAGAGAATTTTGGAAGAATCAAATATTATGCTACAATATACAATTTTTCTAAGTTCAAGCAAGTATTTCTTCAAAAATAACTCCATAATTTTTGAAACATTTTTCTAACTATCAAGTCATTTCAATGAGTTGTTCTAACTCTATTTCAAAAAAATACTTACAATAGTACACCTTCAAGAAGGATTGATGATAGTCTACTAAATATTTATACATTCTCCTATGATAACAACGACAATAATAATGTTGATGATAATGATGGTTGTTAAATGCAAGTTGAGACATTGTTGTTGATGTTTTGTTGTTGTTGCTACTTTTTTTTACTATTTTGCCTGATATGTTCTTGTTGGTTGCTTAACAGACAAACAATTTAAATGTTAAAAATGTTGTTAACTTCTTTGTATGTGACTGAATGAATGTACGTACAAACCAACTAACGAACGAAATGAATGACTGACTGCCTGTTTAGTTTAGCTTAACTTGACTAACATGTCTATTTCTAAGTTAAGCATGTCTGTCCATCCATCCATCTATCTATCTATCCTTTTAACCATGCATCTGTTTACCTGCAATTCTGTCCGTCCATTAGTGTGTATTTAAATGTTGTTCATGTTGTCGTTTGTTGAAGTTTTTCTGTCATTTTATGTTTCTTTTGTATGTATATACATATTTTTTTTTTTTATAAATTAGCATATAAAAAAGTTTTTCATTTTATTATAATATCTTTTTTCTTTAGTTTTTTAATGTTATTTGAGTTGTTGTTAGTAAAAAAGAAACATTTGCAACATGGTAATTACAGTCCTCATATACGCATATTAAATGAGTATATTAAACAACAGGAATGAATGATAAAAAAAGTAACAAACATTTTTTTTTGCTGCTTGCAGTTTTTGTTAGTTAATTTTTAAGATCCGCTATGGTTATGAAAAATAGTTTAGGTAAAGAGTTTGTCACTTTATTGCTGACAGCTATAAGTATTCTTAAGGAAAACGTAGTCTTGGTAAAATTTTTCTTTTATAATTTAGTTATATATAAGAAGTAGTTTTATCGAATATCAATTATTTCTTAAGAGAGGCATAATGGAGTAGAATCGCCAAAAATGGCGCTTAATTCAGGCGAAGTGTATAAAGCTTTATTTATAGTTTGGTTGTAATCAATAAATCGAAAAAGTTTATTGTTTTTCTTCATACACTTCTGTCTGTCCGGCTGTCCTTGCAACAAAAACTAAAATTTCTGCAAATCTGTAGGTCGCAGTTTTAAAGGTAACTTTATGAAATTTGCTACTTGAGAATATAACGTAACACAAAAAAAAAAAAAAAAATTGGTTAAAATGCAATCATTATTTCACTCAGCCCCATATTTAAATGTTTCCGAAAATATGTTAAATTATCATAAATGTCTTAAATATACCCGTATTTAAATAAAATTCATCATAGATAAGTTTTGTCTAAGCAAAAATCGCATTACAAAATTTCATGAGTATCGATTCAAAATTGACCCTACTCCATATACAGCAACACCTCCTGGAATTACTATTTATTTCATAATTCTTATATAAATTATAGCATAAATATAAAACTTAGTAAAAACAAAGCCCATTTAAGTATAATCTTACAGCTTAAGTACTTAGAAGTATGAGTCCATAAATGACCATGGCTATCATGTAAGATCCTCTCACGTTAGCGCAAATTCACAATTACGTATGCACAGTGAGTAAATATGGCAAAATTTGCTCTACTGTTACTTTTCTACTTGCTTTAAGAATTTTTCAAAAATTCTATATAGGTGTCATCTTAAATAATGAAAATATTGCAGTTAACATTTATTTATTATTTTATTACTTTAATTTGATTTAGTTTATGTTATGAAAACAAGCATATTTACCTTGATCTTTTTTGAAAATAGTGCACAATATGTTTTTTATTTTTTTTTATTTGCATACTACAAAATACTGTGATTAAAAATTTTAAATCTATGAATTTGACGGCGCACTATATGGAGACTAAAAAAAAATTTTCAACAGATAATGATGCCTCATTCTTTTATTTTTCCTAGAATCAATTATTTTTTCAAAATATTGATTTTCAATTAATCGTCATATTTTTCAATTTCACCCCTTTGTGAAATGTAGTCAGACTTAAGACGTAATCATACTTTTGGCGTAGTATTACTTACGACGTAATCCTTAGACAAAGTTGTTATCATAATAATAGCTACAATAAAGAGCCTTACAAAAAAAAAAAAAAAAAAAAATTTGCAAATTTACCCCCCTAGGAATGAATACTGTTCTGTTTTTTATATGATTCCAAAAATATTACATATTACAATATTAAATTTACGTGAGTTTAAATTTACGTGAGCTGGACCACTTTCAAAATACCTCTAAAAATATGCATTTCTTTCAACATCATTATCAAAATCTTAATTAGAAGAAAATTAACTTAAAACTGTAAAAGAGGCTAACTATGGCCTGGAATATTCATTTAAATAATTGTTATGTGTTTTTACAGTCGTGTAATATGAAGATTTTATTAATGTTTTTTGTCATATTTTAATTTATTCAAACATATAATTTTATACGCGTTGGACAGTTTTTTACATATATTGGGTTTTAATGTAACATTGAAATATTATATCCTGATACTATTGAAGATTACAAGTAATTAACCCTTTAACAGTAAAAGGGTCAATTTTATGCATTTTGTTCCTAAAGTTTATATGAATTTATGAAAAATATAAGTTACTTTAAAACCGCGATAACAATCGAATTAAAGACATAGTCACTATTTTACACGAATTTATAGTTTTTAATATAAGCATATGCTGTTATTGACATTTGTTTTCTTAACTAACTATTTATTTGACATAAAAATGAACTTAATCAATTATGGACCGGAAATACAAATATATTACTTGTGCAACTAAAGGATTAAATGAATACATATACCAGTAGTATTGAATGAGACCTTTCCAATAATTCCTTAAAATATAAATTTCAATGGAAAGTATTCAAAATATTCAAACTTTAATAAAAAAGTATTTAAAATAAAATCATAGAAAATTTTACTAAAATTTTAATTTCGCGAGAATGAAAACTAATTTTAAAAAAATAATTATTATATAATAAACGTAACGTAATTTTTCTATGATATGAAGTATTTTTTTTTTTTTTTTGACAGAAAGTTAAAAACTAAGTACACTGTTGATCAAAAACCAAATTTTTTGAGGTATTTCAAAAATGGTCCAGCTCACGTAAATGAAACCGAACTATTTCAATCAACATATCAATCTTTAATTTAATGGGAATATATTTGCAACATTTTTTGTATCCATACAAATCAATGCACTTTAAAATATAGAGTCTTATTAAATACGCAATATCATTGAAAACTTACTTTTAATACAAATGAAATCCTGAAAATATGTAGTCTTCGTAAGACGACTATATAAATATATTTTTTTATAGATATAGTTTTAACAAAGACATAGCAAGTGGGATTTAAACAGCCCAAAAATGGCGATTAATTAAAATTTTAAAAATTCGTTTTTATAATAACGTTTGGTGTCTGGTGAAACTAGCTAAAATTTTATATTACATATTGTTAAAATCGTTCATCTGTGTTGTTTAGCTTGTTTATAGTGAGCTGTCAAACTTGGCAAAATATTGCTGTTTTCGTATACAGTGAAAAAGATTGAAATTTTGTTAAAATAGACAGTATATCTTTTCATTTAAATCTTTTAAAACTGAATCATTTTTACTCATTCAGACATTTTGTTATCCAAAATCAAGTTTTTTATTTCTAGATATTATATGTAAATATTCTCAAATATATTTTTTTTTAATAGGTCCAAATTTAGGATATTTTTGATATTTGATGGTCCAGAATCTTATATTGTCCGGTATTGGGCTTAGATTTGCAGAATACAAAAAATTTAGCATTTTCAGCTTGTATGTAAAAGAGTAAAAAGTTGTGCATATACTGTGTCCTTTTTGGATATATTACTTTATTATGTAAAAAGTCAATTGTCCTGATTACAATTATTTTGCAAAAACAGTATACAAATGACCGTTTTAAAAGTATTAAAATATGAAATTTTAATTTTAAATCCCCATAAAATTTTTCTCTTGATTTCAATAATATATTTTGCAAACTACCACAACAATCAGATCAGAAATCCTTTTGAATCGGATCTGAAATTTGGAAATGCATTTATATGGAAAAATTTTGTCTTTTTTACAATTTCATAAAAAATTTAATTATTAAAGACTCATTTTTGCATATTATAACAAAATCGTAATTAATATACAATTATCTGTCAGTGAATAGAAAAAAAAATATCAAATAAAAAATGGTTATTACAAATTCCCCCTACCATTAATATGTATCGACCACTTGTGCAGGAAGTATGCAAAAAATTTCTTAGAAATATTTAAATAAAATAATATTTTTATTTAAATTCAATTTATAGTTATTCAAATAAACATTTTATTTAACATATTTTACATTTTAATTCACATTTATATATTTAAGAAATCTATAAGCTGAAAAGTGGTTCTTAGGTGAATGTTTTATATGGTTACTAGAGTCTATAATGGACTAATTTTTTTATATATTTAAATAAGAATATTATGTACATAAAACATTTGGAAAGTTTATTTTTTATATCTATCCACATAGGAAAAACATTTAAGGTCATATTTCGGGAGGAATTGTGTATTGGAGCTATATAAAATACTGAACCGATTTGAATCAAATACACTTTAATACATGAATAAATATTATAAACATATGTGCAAATAAAACTGCCATCAGTAGCTTAACCAAAATTATTTTAAATTAACGACGGACAGAAGGACGAACGTTGGCGTAAGAATAGAAAAAAAATCCTAAAATTGCAAAATTTACTTTTTTTACTTCTTTGTTCCTAAGTTAGTGAAACAAAGTATAAAGAAGGCTATTTTTATAATTTTCTGAATTAAGCTCGATTTTTTATGCCATTGAAACCAATGTGTGTAGTTTTATTAAAGAGGAAGTCTTACTGAAAACGTAGTCCTATTAAAGTAATAGTATTTTTAAATATGTATGTAATGTTAATAATGTCCTAGTCTTTAAAATACATAGTCTTATTGTAGCTGATTTTTCAGTAAATACATATGAAGTGATTTGCAAAGTCGTTGTTGCTTTATTTTTAAACAATTTATTTTAACAAAATATCTCTCTAAAGCTGACTAAAAAAAAGGATTTTTTTAGTTTTTCTTTTCTCTGTTATTTATAACTAGGTGTGTTTATTTATAAATTTAAACAAATTATACAATTATAATTATAAATATGATAATTTTGCTGTTATTTTTACTATGAATATAAAAATGTTTTGTTAAGCAAAAGATTGTCACTGTCAAAGACCGGCAGACAAAAACAGAATAAATTTTTTACTACAACATTTTGTCAAACCATAAACATTTTGCTCGATACTCGTAGTAATATAAACAATGTATAAAAGCTTTAACAGGAAACTAAATAATAAACTAAATTATAGAAAATTATAATATTTTGCATACAGAAAAACACATGAATTAGCCTCAACAACATATTGTGGAAGTAATTTAATAATTATATTTAATGCAAAAAAATTTTAAACACATAGAGAGACACAACAAGTACTAAATTAATTAATTATAATTCATAAACAAACAACACACAGCATAATTATTTTAATACCCACTAAAGCAGAGCTGTAAATGAATCATTCATTTTGGAATTAATTCGCGTATCATTCATGCTCTAAATTAGCAAATTTTGAATTAATTCTTTTCACAAAAAAAAAAAAAAAAAAATAAATTGAATGAAATTTGAGTCAATTCAAATGAATGTGGTAAAATGAATTACAATTCGTTTCCAATTCATTTCCTGTTCATTTGAATTGAATTGATTTTGAATTAGTTCAAATGAATTAGAAAAAATAATTAGCAATTAATTTCCAACTCATGCATTTGAATTGCAATTCATTGTTCTAATTCATTTTAATGAATTCAATGCAAACGAATTGGAAATAAATTGCAATTCACTTTAACAAATTCATTTGAATTGAAAACGAATTGCAATTTATTCTACAAATTCATTTGTTTTGGAAAATTTATTTCATTACATTTCTGTCTAATTCATTTGAATTGATTCAAATTTATTTTTTTTTTTTTTTTTTTTTTTGGGAAAAGAATTAATTCAAAATTTAGCTAATTCGTAACTATCAAAAAAGAATCATTCATTTACTGCTCTGCACTAGAGTATCCAAATTGTTCGATTTTTTCATTGTTCGCATAAAACGAATAATTCGAATAAAGCATTTTGGTTTATTCGAATTATTGCATCACGCATTAAAGATTAATCGAATTGTTCGAATAATTCAAAATATAAAATAAAAATGTTAAATTTTGGTAATTTTTCAAGCTTTTATTGTAAAAGGAAAAAAAAACATAAACAACTTAAAAATGAATAATTCTTTGAAAATGTACGTTGTGTATGTCAAATACATAAACAAAAATTACATTAACAATTCGTTTAGTACAATAAATACAAAAAATATATCCTTTATTCTCAGAGAGATTTATAAAAAATGTTTAGTTTTGTTAAAAAGGGTCATCAAAATTTAATTTATATTTGGTAAGCATTTCAACCATGTAGCCATTTAGTCTTTCTCATTAATTTTTCCAATATCAAAAAAATTTATTCACGATTTAAATTTTTGTAAAAGTTAAAAAATTCGACAAAGTACGTAACTTTAAATGTTAATACCTTTTTACGATGGAAATGGATTTGAGTCATTCAAGGCTCTAATGAAGGATAACTGTAATCACTTTAAGGGAAATAATGCAAAGATTTATTTAAAAATGCACTCGCAATGCAGTTGCAATTTTACAATGCATTTTTCACACATTTCTACCCTTACGACTTTAATTTTCTCTTAATATGTTTAAAAGCAATATCCTTACTACAAAATGCAATAATAATTATTCTGATACAAGGTTATCTGCTATATTTAATATTTTTTTTTTAGATTCTTATTTTTTATTTTCTTATTCTTATTTTATTTTCTTTTTTTTTTTTGGTTTTTCTCATTTAATAATGTGTAAATTTAAGCGTTCATTACTCTTTAACTATACGTCGGATTTTATTGATTTAAAAACCAGTATTACAACAAATATTGTAAATGATATTGTATACTTCAAAAATAACGGTTTTACTAAAAATGCACTCACAGCAAGCATTTTAAAATAATTTTTATTAATAATGAAAACAAATATGCTTATTACTTAGTGCATTAGCAATTATTCTAGGATAAAAAAATATACCACAAATAACAAATTATAAAATGCTGTGACTAAAATTAATTTTCAAATAAACTCTCTTTTTGTGTGAAAAAATCTGAAGGAATATTTTTTTAATTTTTTTTTTTAATAGTGAAGCATTTATAGTGCAATTTTTAGTAAACATTATAATTTTTATAATATCTGAGGTGGAAAAAAATTGAAAGGGTAGAAAATTTTCAAAAATGCATCTTAAAATTGCATTTGCATTATTAATGAATTTTTAAGTGTTAATATTATTTTTAAATAATTGCGTTTAAAGAGGATATCAGCTCCTATATGTATCATTAAAATTCACAATTGATGTTTAAAGTTACTCACTTTTCGATTTTTTTTCTTACTTTTCAAAAAATTTTAACCGTGAATAAATTCACGAGTTTTTCAAAATTAAAAAAAAAAATAAAATAAAAATAAAAATGGCGATTTTAAAATGATGATGATGGCGATTTAAAATGATAGGGTAAACGTGTGCCGAATATTGACAAAATCCGAAGGCCTAAGATTTTTATGCGTTCTTTCATGGAACGAAGAAATGACTTAAAATAGTATTGAAAAAAAATGCTTGATTTAAGCCGATTACGGTCTCGAGTTTTTACAACATATGATTTTGAAAAAGCTCTTTCGATAATTGTTGCAGTTGGCGAAATTGTTAAAAGTGCACTGAAGAGCATTTCATGCGAATAATTTTTCACAGTTTCTCTGCTGAATAATCGTCCAAAAATCTCATTTGCAAACTCTTTGGTTTCTGTTTTGGAGCTATAGTTTAAATAGCTGGAACTAGTTGAGCATATTCGAGAATTTAAATATAAGATTATTTAGAACTTTTAAAAATCTTTCATGAATACAATGTTTTTCTTTAAAAAAAAGAATTGTTTACATTTTCTAATTTTTTTAATTCAACTTGAATAGATGTTGTCGAATCTATCCGAGAGGGTGGACAATTTGTAATCAGAAAATTTGACACCATGTTAGATAAAAATTAGATAAAGATGTTGTCCATCACACAATGGTTTCTTTTTCTCATTAGATTTATTGAAAATTTTGCAACATTTACACGATCAATAACATCATTTACGGAACAGTTTAAGTTTCTATGTTGATTCCAAAATTACTGAATCTTTTTTTGACTAAATAAAAAATTTTAGTAGCAGTTATTTTGTTCTGATTGTCAAAGTCCGAAATTAAAATCTTTAAATGATTTGTGTTTAGAATTATAATTTCTTGATGTAAAGTTTATGTTTTTATAAAAAGAGTTATCTGACCACACATCTACTGTTATTGAATGGCTACCATTATTTTTAATAATTTGGTGGAATTCCGAAATAATATCGCTTTTCTTTTCAGAAAAAAAATGTTCAATATAATTCCATATTTTAGTTGTGTAAATAACAAAAATATATTTATATTAAAAAATTAAAACTAAAATAATTTTAAAATATTTGCCCAATTCACAAGAAAAAACAATTTTTAAAAAAGTAAGATTGTTATTTTCAAATAAATTAAAATATTATAAATATCAAATTTTTATTATTATATTATTGTTATTATTATTATTATTATTATTATTATTATTGTTATTAATATTATTATTATTATTATTATTTTTGCTTTCTCTAAATACTTGGGTTTTTAAAGAAAAATGTTGATGAAAATCTTATTTGTTAAAAATTCTGATTTTTATATATTGCAGCATCCACCTTAATGTGTTTCAATAGATTCAGAATCGCTTTCAGACTCGATTAGATGATGTCCGTCCGTCTGGCAGGTTACCTGTATATCCGGCTGGCTGAGTCAGTAGTGTTGCCAGTTTGGCATTTTTAGGGCTGAATGTAGCTTTTATATTTTGTTTTTTGTTTTAGCTTATAAACTTTTTTGATACATAAAATTGCCTTAAGAAGGCTAAATGAAAAAAATAATTTCTTATTTGCTATTATTATTTAATTTTATTTTTACAAAATCGTTCATTTATTTATTCGCACAAAAAATCGAGATTATTTATATTTAACAACAATTTTAATTCAAAAAAGTTTCATTCTCAAAATCAAAAGTAACAACTAATTTTATTATCGATTATTATAAATTTTCTTATAATATAATTCATTAACAATAGAAACTATTTATTAATATAACTTTAAAAATATTCCCTTAAAAGTGAAAAATCACCTTATAAATGGGAAATTTTTATTCAAAAAGGAATTATAGCTCAAAAATCACTACAAATCATTTTTCATATTAAATATAAGCCAAATTTGTATTTGAATTTTTTGGTCGTTTTTTCATTGGGTCATTTTTCCGGCTGCCGTTCTAAGTTTTATTTATAAATTTATCACAATATCTTTAAAAGTTATCACAAATTAATGAAAACGGGAAAAAATAAGCTTTTAATATAAAAATAAAATCTAAGTTATTTTTTGGACCGTTTAGCCTTTTCTGACCTTTTTTAAAGTTCAACTTCATTTTTATCACGTCCTGGCTAGTCAGTCTATATATAACATATGCACAAATGACAAGTCGTAATTTTAAAGATAATTTGATAAAATTTGTAACATATAACTTTTTTGGTATAATACAACCTATTGAAATTAGTTATTATCGGTCCATTATTTCACATAGCTCCATTGCAAATGTTCCCCCGCAATAGAGTTTTAATACTCATAAATGTTTATTACATCACTATTTCAATAAAATTTGGTATAAATAATTTTTATATAAAAGTGAATTAGAATACCAAATTTCATGGATCCATAATTAAGCATAGCTCCCATATATGATCCGAAAATTACTTAAACTCGCATAAATACCACATAATTGAAAGCATCAATGTAATATTTGACACGAGTTTTATATAAGCAAATATCATAGTATCCAGGATTCATAAGGATCAATTCATAATTGGACACAGTTCTCATATAAGGCCATTTCTGAAAATCTCGAAAATCATTTTGAGGTTTAAACGTAATGGTGAAAGATATTGTTTAGGTTTCAACGAAACCAAAATGGATAAGGCACCACGAATGCTAACGAAGTGTGTAGCGGCACAGAAAATACGTATTCCATTATACTGGTGTCTAATTATAGTCCACAAACTCTGCTTTGGTACTGTTAAGCAGAGACAACAAGGCAGTTTACGATTGCAAACTTGTTTAGATATCATATTGTCGGGCATGATCGAATATAAATTTTTTACTTTTGTTTTTTGATGAAACATTCGATTTTTAATGGAAAATCAAATTTCAAGTGAAAAATCAAATTTTTAGTGACAAATCAAATTTTTAGTCAATAATCGGGTTTTTCATGAAAAATAGAATTTTTAGTCAATAATCGGATTTTTGATGAATAATCGGAGTTTCATAAAAAAATTTAATTTTTAGTGAAAATTTAGATTTTTGTGAATAATCGAATTTTTAGTGAAAATTTAATTTCGAAATTTTTGTGAAAAAACGAATTTCTAGTAAATAATTGTTTTTTTTTTTCTGAAAATTAAAATTTCTGGCCACCTTTTGAATTTTGGTGGAAAAATTCAAAAAAAAAAATTTTTTTGAATAATTTTTTGTAAGAAATCAACAAATTTTTAAACAAAATAATTTTTAACAGAATTAATATACATAAGTTTAACAATGTTATAATGTTATTATAAATTTCCATATGAATTTTCAAAAAATGTTAAATAATGTGTTACTCGTATTTTAAATAACATATAACACAATAACTCAAATAACATATTTTATAAATTTTAATTATATATTTATACAAATAGTTAAAAATATTAAAAGAATTATAATATTAAAAAAGAAAATTATTAGTTTTGTTTCAATATTCGTTATTCGAAAAGTCACGCTTTTTAAATTCTTCAAATAATTATTCGTACCAAATTATTCGAATTATTCGGAGAACATTATTCGATTGGATAACCTAAAACCCATCCACTTCAAAAAACTTGTGAATTTTGTTATGCGTTTGAAATATTGTTTATACATATTTTAATAATTCACTAAATCATTAAAAAAACACTAGTTTTAATTTTTTTTTTTTCTATTTTAGAACATTAAATTTTATTACTACTTTGTCATTAATTTTGTCCCAAAGAAAAATTGACAGTTTTATTGTATGTTTTTTGTAAATTTAAAACTAAACTATTATAAATTTTATCTCCAAAATTGGTTTGTTTTCTTATTGGGGTTTATGTCTTTTAATTTTAAAGTTCTTATAGGAATAGAAAAAATACTTCAAATTTAATGTAGCATTTTTAATAGTTTTGTTTTACGTTATGAGAAGAAATAATATTAATTTAATTTTCTATCATCGAGAAATAAAACTGTAATGTTTTTAAGTGGGTATTTGTTTTATTTTATAAGGAAATATTTTCTATTGAAAGATGTTATTGAAACGTGCTGGTATTTAGAAAATCTTTATAAGAAGAATTAGTGTCATTGGCTTTTGTATATCAAAAGAAATTTTAAATATTTCATGTGACTCTGGGTGTATTTTTACTTATATAAGAAACGTACTAAAACGTTTAAAATGTAGCTCAAAGAATTTGTGTTAAAGAAAAAGATTTTTATTATAACCTTGGAAGAAGTGAAACACTTGTGCCTAAAACCATCACCTTTTAAAAGCAGAGAAAGTTCATACCTTTATCTAATTTCCGAAAATGAATCCACTTGGGGAGAAAATAAAAACATTTTCGCTACAAGCTAATATGATTCAGGACCAAAATATATATAATTGATATCATAATTTCTATTCTCTTAAAGTGAATTTAAAATTATATTGAGAAGAAGAATAAATTATAAAATTTCACTTTTAATCTGGTTTGAAAGACCAAATATTGAAAACTAAGAAGAAAAAAAGGGCTACGTTCAAACAATTTTAAGGTATAATTATTTTTATTATTATTTGCTTAAGTGTTCCTAAACATATTTAAATTAAACTTCAGTAAGATCCGTACTTTCCATTAGGCACGAAAGAATAAATGCTACAATCGCGAAAATTCGGTATAATAAACGTTAGTGAAATGCGACGAATTTTATAAGAGAATATAAATTAATTCAATTTGAGAAACAAGACGCTTCACAAAATAAAACCCCTACTTTGTATCCGAGATGAAGGACCAAATGTTAAAATTAACTATTAAATATAAATTATTTGAATACGATGAATTTTAAAAGAAAATTTAAATTAATTTCAATACAAAGAAATTAAAAAAAAAAAAACGTTTAACAGAATAAAATCTTTACTTTCCATCTGGAACGAAAGACCAAATAATAAAGTCGTTAACATTCAGTGGGAAGCTGGATGAAATGAAGTCAAGTATGTATTAAAAGTGAAAATAAATTAATTTAATTTTAAATACAAATGTTTTAGACAATTCGCTACAAAATTTCTTTACTTCCCATTCGACACAAAGAACCAAATTTTGATATTAACAATCAAATATAAATTAAATATTTAAATATGATGAATTTTAAAAGAAAATTTAAATTAATTTTAGTACAAAGAAAACTTTACAAAAAGTGTTTTCACATTATAAGATCATTACTTTCCATTCGGTACAAAAAAACCAATAAAGTAACTAGTTCGCAACAGCCGCCAGAAACTGCTGGGTAACACTTCAATACAAAATTGTTTGAATACGACGAACTGTAAAAGGAAATTTTAATTCAATTAATTTTGTGGGATTTTTTTGTTTTTTTAATTTTAATTTCAGAAAAATAAATTGCTTATATTTAATCCAGCTCGAAATACCATATATTGTGATCAAGACAAGTTTTGAATGTTTACTTTATGAATTTTGTTTTACAAAATTTTTTATCTAATCTAGGACTACATAAATAAATAAAGACAATTTGAAGCGACATATCACAGGACAAAATGTTTACTTCTATTCCAGCTTGAAGGACCAAATGTTGAGATTGAGAATAATGGATAGAAATCTAGAAGTACTATGAATTTTAAAATAATTGAAACTTTATTTTATAATTTAATTTAGAATACAAATGTTTAGGAAATAGTACAAATTCAGAGAATTTTATGTTCATTTTAATACAGTTCGAAGGACCATTCGCGGGAGTTTGTTTAGAATTTATGTAAAAACAATTAAATATATAAAAAAAAGACAATTAAAGCTGCTTTGGGTTTATATCAAAATCCTCGATTAATGATAATCTGAAAATACATAAATCTTGGCAATCAAATATCTTTGAATTATATATATAATTAGTTTTTAACTTCTAATCTAGCATGAAGGACCAAATATTGAAATCGAAATAGTCGTTGGAAAGCTATACGAAATTCAAATTTCATATGTTGAATGTGGTGAATTTTAAGTGGAAATCTCAACTAATTTTAGCTCGTGGAAAAATGTTTTATTTTCAAATTTCGTCCAGCTCGAAGGACCAAATGTTATGATACATATCTTGAATTTGGTTTTAGAAATTGTATTTCTCAAAATTTTATTAATAAAGATAAAAATCATCTTTTGAAACTAATACAGACTTATAAGGGGTATATTATATTAAGACCAGTTATTAAACCTTATATGAAAATATATTAACAAAAATATTTTTTACGATTAACATTAAATCAATGATTTAATTTAATCCAAGTCTATATAAATACCAATAACTGAAGCAAATCTAAGACCGTATAGGGATTAAAGCAAATTTAGTATTGTATAAAGATGTATGATTATGGCTACTCTGGGATTATATCAGGTGATTGAGCCTAATTTGTGACTATACTAACACCGACAATTAAAGTTATTCTAGGTTTATATAATATAAGAATTCATGATTGATTCTAATCTCTGAATACATCAAGACAAACGGTTAAACCTGATCTGAAAATATATTAACACTTACGATTAATTTTAATCTAAGATTATAAAAAAAATCAATGATTTAATTTATTCCGAATCTATATAAATAGTCATTGCAAATCTTAGACTATATAAAGATTAAAATAAATTTGAGATTGTATAAAGATGTATGATTAAGGCTACTCTGGTATTATATCAAGCTTAATTTTTGACTATACTACCACCTACAATTAAAGCTATTCTAGAATTATATAAAGACCTATCTGTAAAGCTAATCTAGGATTACATTCATACCATGATAAAAACTGATCTGAGGTTATTTAAATACCTGGAAGTAAACCTGATTAAGCTAATGTGATAAATGTCAGTTGAAAAAAAATCAAGGACTACAGATAGACCCTCGATTCAAGTCAATCTCGTCTTAGAAAAATCTAAAACCAAATAACATTAAAGTTTATCCCCCTTTAACATTTTAGCCAGCTGCGCACTTGATTTCCTATATCTTCTCAAACAATTTTTTTTCCTAATTCATTATTTTCTCTTTATTACAAAAAATTTTAATACATTTAAAGCAGTTTACCTTATAAACCCCTTTTTCTTAGACAAATTGTTTTAACCATCTTATATTTACTAAACTAAAAGGAAAATTAATATTCAACTCTTTTTCCACCACATATGTAGAATTCTTTCATAACACACTTTTATTAGAAAAAATGTAAAAATAGTAATAATAATTTTCCTATATAATGAAAACTTTTCTTATATACTTTGTTTTTGCTACTGTTTTTTTTTTATAATTTACAAAGTATTACAAAGAAAAACTTTGAGAATGTCCCCCAAGGGTTTATTTCGTTTATGAGTATGATGTTGGTAAATTTCTAAGAAATAAGTGAAAGAAATAAACTTTCAACACTTTGTTTTTTTTTTCTGGATTATGCCACAAATCAGTTTGAGCCAAAACTCAGTGAAAAAACAAGAAAAACAAAACATATGTATAGATAATTGCTATGGAATGGCAAATAAGTAGATAAAAGGATACAAAAATATATTTGTAATGATTAACAGAAATAAAAAAGGGTGTAATCTTAAGGATAAGAACTAAGGACTAGCACTCTTTGTATAAAAATTACAAGAAAAGAATTTAAGTTTATGTTAAGGTATTTACCCAAAATTACATTTGATATATAAAATACTATAAAAATATTTAAGGTTGCTAAATATGAATGATCTTTGACTTTTGGTAAATATACTAAAAAGATTTAATTTCTCTCATAGCTGAATCTTACTTTTGTCCTTTAAATATTTTAAGATGTAATACCTTTTAATATCTTGAACATTTTTCTAATCACTTTGTATAAGTATAAGTATAGAATCTAAATATTTACTGGAGTATTCAAAATGGAAATGAAAGCAGAAAAAAAGCACTGAAATAAAAAAGTTAAAATGAAAAACAATCACTTTAAGGCAAATGAACAAATACTGGATACAAACACATATTGTAAATGAATGTGTTGAAAGAAATATTACAAATTATACACAACTTAATACTTCTTGCAGCAATCTAAAATATGAATAGAGAAAAGAAAAACAAAATACAGGAAGAAAATAAAAGAAAAGTAATTTTCCATAATCTTTCTACCATAATACCTTTGTGGAAATTAGAAAATAGAAAAGGCATACATACACATACACATTTATACCTATATATTTGTTACATATACTCATTATTCTTAATAAAGAAAAGAAAATTATTTTGGTAGTTTTATATAATAAACCAGTAGTTCTTGTTTTAAGCTCTTGACAACTTACAAAACCATTTACGAGTAAGAGCAAAGCTTTATTAAATCTGGATCCAACTCAGGAAGAGAAAAACTTGTTCTGGTGTTTTATTACTAATATAACTTTATTGAAAGTTCTTGATGTAATAACAAAGTAGATATAATGCTATGTTATCTTTAATCGAATTACATCATACAATCGCAGATTGGCCCATAATCATAGGCTTTTTGTAGTCTTAAAGTAGCTTCCATCGAAGATCCTATGTTAGCTTTAGACCCTTACACAGCCTATACAATATTCGAATATAGGTTTTAGGCTTTTACCTTAGGATTTTATATAATAACCTATAAGCTTTATTCGTAGATTTTTATATAGTCCAGTATTCATTTTACGCGAAGATCTCTATATAATCATAAGAAAGAATTAATTGCAGATTTGATGGTCTAAGGTTAGTTTTAGTATAATCTTTTGATATAACGCTGGACTAGCTTTAATTGAAGGCTTTTATGTTCTTAGATTAACTATTGTTTAGGTTTCAACGAAATCAAAATGGATAAGACACCACGAATGCTGATGAAATGTGTAGCAGCACAGAAAATATGTATTCCATTTTGCTGGTATCTAATTATGGTCAACAAACTCTGCTTTGGTATTGCCAAACAGAGACAACAAGGCAATTTACGATTCTAAACTTGTTTAACTATACTTGAAGGATTTGTGAATCTTTAATCAAAAGACTTAATATAGTTCCAGATCAAGATAGCTCGATGATATTTATATAATCTTATATTGTTTTTAATTGAAGCTTTGAACATAGTTCTTTACAGACTTCTAGATTAAGTTTTAATCGAGGATATTAATATAACTGCAGATTAGCTTTAGACATAGTTCTTTTTAAAGATCCCAATAAATTTTAATCAAATATATTTATATAAACTTTAACAAAAATACATATATGATTTCCTAAGCAATTGTTTCTTTCTACAGCTTTTTTAAACTCTCACATGACGAAGAAAATAAAAATTTTGCTTGCTTATAAGTCAGATTTTGAAATTTCTATCTGGGAGCGGAAATAAACGGATTTATGTGTCATTTTCTAATCATTTTTCTCTTTCGAGAGCTTTTTGAAGCTCCTAGATTTAGTAGAAAATTTAAATTTGGCTTTCTTATAAATCTATTCGTCCTACTATTCAAGGAACGGAGAGCATTTTTCCTCTTTCCAGAGCGTTCTGAAGCTCCCAAGCTACGTGGAAAATTCGACTTATTTATAACACTATTTATCTTACAAATCATAAGGGAGCCAAGTTTCGAAATTTCTATTAGAGAGCGGAAATAAACGGATTTATTTTTCATTTTCTAAGCATTTTTTCTTGTCCAGAAGTCGGAAAGTCGGAAGCATTTTTCCAATGCCTATTTCTATATATGGTAATAAAATACGCAATTATTTATTTGGTTTCTCATGTTATCAACAATTGATGAACGTAAATCTAAAAAAAAAAAACAGAAATAATCACAGTTTGGTATGTTTTATGAACTGGAAGGATCATGAGTCCTTACGCCTTCAATAATAATAATCGCTAGAAAGTCATGATTAATGTACCAAACCATGGCTTATTTTGTGAACCGCTAGAGACAACAAAATATAATTTCTCATACCGCCCAATTTCATTAATTCATAACCTGAAAAATTCTTCATTTCGATTTTAAGTGTATTTTTGAGGAATAATGTTGATATTAGGACCTAAATAAAATTTCAACGAGTAGATGTATTCCAATCAAATTTTGATACGATATAGATAAATTTAATCTAAAACCAGGTTAAATTTTTTTGTATATTTTGTTTGTACCAAAACACCCAACATCTCAATCCTGGCAAAACGTGTTTCAAAAATTGACTTTTTTCATTAATATGAACACTCTGTCGTTATGCGAAGCGTTACTTATAAAATATTTTTGGGTATTTAATACACATATGCGGATCTATAATCAAACTATTCTTTTCTTTTCATCCTTGTCTTTTAAGAATTTATAAATAAAAAAAGACTAAAAATTTATTTACAAATCATAAATAGAGCTAGCGGGGGAACAGATGCTCCAAATGCCTACGAATTAACTTTACACGCACTTGTGTTCAGTTTTCTTTTGGAGACATGGAAAAAGTTGTTTGGGTCGGATCAAAAAATTAACTTAAAAGTGCAAAAAATATTACCACCTTTTTGGAAAAAAACCTCAAAGATTGCACGACACATTGTTAATAGTTAGTCCACTTTCTTAAAGTAGACAAAAATTACTTTTCAAATTGGAAAGGCTATATAGATTTATTATGTTGGTACTGCCAACTGGAGCAAAGATCGTGAAATTTAATATGAAGCTACATATATTATTGGTAAGAGTATATGAAATAGACTAAATAAATAATTGAAAATTTAAAGTTCAAGTTGAAAAGCCAGCTACAGTTACATTTTGGAATAGAGACATATGTTTATTTATTAAATGAAAAGTTTAGTAATTGAATGATTTGGCATTTGGATAAAAGATCGTACCATTTATGAAGCTGATTTATTTTACATGAGAAGTAAGTGAAATTGATAGTTTCCGTTCATAAACCAGAGTTAAGTTCATTTCTGAATTGGGAAAGTTTTTGATTTATTAAATAATAAGGAAGTAAGTGAATAATTTACCATTTTGGTCCTATTAACCTTATCAAACATTGTGCAATTTAATATGTAGATTTATTTTGTATGACAGTATGTGAGGCTAAATGATTGATATTCATAAGCCGTATGAGGTGATTTCACTCCTCAAAGCATTAAAACTAGTGCCATTTAAAATGATGGTTTATTTTGATTGGTTTTGGGAAAAAATAATCTGGTTTTTATTTTTTTAGAAATTTCAATACTCATAAAAATCAAAGCCAATAATTCATATTCCTTAAAACTGCAGGGTATATGTGGTTTAAGAACATATACAAATTAAAGTTCATAGTAGCACTTATATTGTAAATATGTATATAAAACTATGGTAGTTATAGCTCAAATTACAGTCATAGAATTCATAGATTTAGAATTTAGAACTCCAAAAACATACTTTTCATTCTGGCAATTATTTTTTATTCTTGTTTTTAAAGGTAAAGGCATTTCAGCATTTGAAAACTGAAATTATAAGGAAATTGCCAAATTGCCTCCTACTTTGTGTGAAGAAAAAAATTAAAAAAAAAGAAATAAAAAATAATAGTGTTTGCAGAAGGCGTATAAATAGTAGAGGTATTCACTTTGCGAGGTATATAAACATTAATGAAACAACATTAATGGTGTATAAGTTGAAATAGCATTAGAACATTTGTTGTCTTTTTAAATTATTCATTCTATTCAGTGATGCCAACTGTTGGCAACGCAGTCGCGTAGAAATTATTGAAAAAAATGATAAAAAGAGCTAAATTAAATACACAACGGTTTTGTAGTACATTCAAGACATGTTTTGTGAAAAAGCGCATAAAAGGGGCTAAAATTAAAACTATATCTCAAAATATTTATAACAAAGTGGTAAATTAAATAAATTAAAATATGGAGTATTTACTATTATGAATTTCGATCTAAAATTTTTCAGTTCTTTCAATAATTTGCAACTCAAACAATCTTATTTGTTTAAGATAGTTTTCAAAAAATTAGGTTTCCTTACAATTTGTTAAGATCTCCTAAAAAATTTTTATACTGTTCGAAAAAATATTTTCAAAACTTAGTGCAAACATTAAGATGTGCAATATTATTTAAATTGTCAAAATAAATAAATTAAATATTAAGAAAAATCACTAATACTCTATTAAAAAAAAAAAAAATCTTAGTCAAACAAACATGCATATGCAAGAAATGGGAAAAACTAAAAAGGCACTAAAAGGGCTAAGCGAAAATTGTTAAAAGCCCTATATTTGCGCATTTTGCAGTTTTGGGCTAGAAAATATTTTTCACGTTTTCGACTACTAAAAATTGGCTAAATCTAGCCTGAAAAGGGCTAAGTTAGCATCACTGATTCTATTTATTTATCTCACTTTCTTTTTCCCCTCTTTACTTAACTACTAACTAGCTAATAATAATAAAAAGTCATAAAAATAAAACATTAAATTCTAATAAACAAAATGAAAAAGAAATTTAATTTTCAAAATGTTTGTCGGTTTAACTTTAAACAACCTACAAGTATGTAGTTACCAGTAAAATTGATGTCCTATAGTGCCTGCAGAGGCGTTGGTGTTATGGTGGTCAGTGGTCATAAAAAAAATAATATTTTTTTTTTCTTTTTATGTTTATTACTTTCGCCATAGAATAACAATTTATTTTTAAGTAAAAACTATTGTAAAATTGATAATTTTAAGAAAATAAAACATGAAATTATATAAGAAAATAACAGGGTAATAAAAAAAAGAGACATAAAAATTAAGTAGAAAAAATCTATTAATAAAACAATAATTTTAATAGGAAAACAAAATATTAAGTATAATTTTTATTAAAAGCCCTTGACAAGTAATAAAATGTTGCCAGATAATTATATTTGTCTCCAAATTGGAGATTTAAACTCCAATGAATGGAACTTTTTTCTAAAATCTGGAATAGATGTAATTAAAACCATTTTAGATTCATTAAAAATATTCTTAGAACTGGTAGTGCCTCAACCAATTCTGTCGGACTTGTACTATGATTTTAATTTGATTTAAAATAATGTATTTGAGAACTTTTTGCTTAAGAACTAGTTCTGTATTACTCCGTCTTCAAATTGCTGATTCCCAAATGCCAGTTTAAAAAGCAAAAAAATGAATAATAATAATTTCATGCGATCTGGAACTAGTTAGAGTTAAATAAATTTCTCCTGGGTATTTTAATTTTTGAAATTTATAAAAAAAATTTCGTTAGATTTGCTTATTGTAAAAGAACATTGAAAAAATTTTAATTCAGGAAATATAAAATTCTAGGTAATTTTTTGTTAAATATTCTATTCATAGAAACATTTGATTTGGATTTTTAAATATTGAATAATTTATAGAAAATTTCAATAAATAATCTTTTTATTTAAATTTTATGAAAATTTTTTTTATAGAAAACATTTCAATGAATTTTCCGTTTATACATACGAGTAGGAAAATTATTTAAAAAATTCAAGTTCAATAGATATATTTTCCATTTAAAAAGTATTATTTTTTATAAAAATTTTAAATTTTTTTATTAAATTTTGTATTAAAATATTTTGGGGGCATAATTGGGGACATTGGGGGGATATAATTGGGGATTATAGTTTGGGGACATGAGGCAGAATTTTTCTGGCAGCACTGTAAGTAATGTTAATTTGAAAGGAAATTATTAATTTAATGCATTTATTATCTATAGTTTCTTTTCTTTTAATTATTAAAGATTTGTGTTTTATTTTAAAAGCTTTAAAGAGATAACTTTCTTTTCTTAAATTTTATGATTTAAAGATGAAATAAAAATAAATTAATTGAAAAAGGTTTTTTTAATGATGTTAGATAGTCATAAATTATATTCAATTATCAGTTTATTATTTTCTTTAGTAATAACAATTAAAAACAAAATTGATAACAAAAAAATCTTCTGAGAAAAAGAATTATTTAAAATTGTAATTATGACTAGAGAAATTTCATTTGTAGAAAATTCTTGTCTATAATCTTATAATATATTGGTTTCTTAATTATATTTAGTTTTGCTTTAACTAACTATTTTATTTCTTATTATACTTAAATAATTATTAGCAAAAACTATTTCTTTTATTTGGAATTTTGAAAAAATAACAATAAAACAAAAAACAAATCACTACCAAGAATTTTCTTGCAGCTCTATGATTTCTTGTTGAACTTCTTCATTTTCTGGTAGCTCATTAACGTAATGAACCACCATATAAAAACTTACTTACTTTTCCCAGAAATTTTCTCAAATATTCTACTCAATTATATATAAAATATCTTACTTATTAACACATGGTTTTAAGTTTTCTTTCCTCTACTATTTGGCTTAATTTTACCACAAGAACTCTATTCAATTTATAGTGAATTTCCACAAATTACTTCTTATTGTTGAAATACTTAGTTAGTTCAATGTATGTTATTTTCGTTAGATGGAAAATTGCAGTAAATTTTTGGGAATTACTTTTTTGTTTTTTATGTAACAACTAAATTGCATTAGCATTCTATGAATTCTAATAGAAAAAATTAGTATAGAAAAAAGAAAAGAAAAAATTGAATAGATACAATTTACAGTGAAATTAAATTCTTGGTTATAATAAATCTTATATATACCCAGCAGTTTCAGATGGTAGTCACAAATTAGTTGCTTGACTGACTACATTAGGGCACCACTAGTTACTTTATTAACTACGTGATTAGTCACTTGAATATGGGCATGACCTTGAAAGAAGTCTATTGCCACTTCCACGACTAAATGGTGTTACATTTTTGCACACACAGTCACTTTCACGGCTACAAAGTGGCACTTTTTTACAAAGGGTCGGAAAAGTTTTAGTTTGCTTAACGATCGTTTACAAAATGTATGAAAGAGGGTAATGAAATGTTCACATTTGAGTGTGCTAGGTGGAGTAGACACGAATGAACTTTACTGCCTAAAAGATAGTCAATTGACACCGAAAGAACTGCTGGGTATAGTCGACATTTTTATTTCCTTAATTTCAAATTGAGTTTCTTATTCTTTAAAATTGTTCCAATTTTAAAGTCTTCGTTCGAATAAAATATGACAAAAAAAATTTCTTATTAAATCTTACTGCCGTTAATTTTAAATAACTTTAACAGCATATCAAATTCATTTTAGGGTAAAATAAAAGCTTAAGAACGTCTCAAGGAATGAGACGAAACTTGAATTAGAAAAAGAAAAAGTCACAAAAATTAATGCCAAGTCCAAAAAGTAGAGAAAATCCGAAGAGCTATGTCAGACATTTTCTATCTCGTAATGGCACGTTGTGCTCATTTCTTCAAAATTAAATGGGATTCATGTTAAAGCTATACCTAAAATAGTGTCTACACAAGAGAAATTTGTGTCAAAACAGACGACAAAATCAGTACAAATCTATATAAAGTAATCTCAGTTAAACAACTTTTTACTATTTTTGGTTGGTACAGCTGTCAAACTGTAAATATTAAAAGCATTAATGAATTCACCTTATTGTTTTTTTTTTTTGCGTAACTGTTATGACTTTCCATAAATTGGGGTTAATTTTGATATTTTCCTTGATAAAAAATTGTCTAATATAGACACTAAGCAATGTTGCCAGGAGGTGAGAAAAAAGAGAGGTCATAAAAGGCTCAAAAAACTAAAGAAGGAATGAATATTTATATATATATATATATATTCGTCCAATCGACGACGGTGATTTTTAAAAAGTTTTTTTTACACAATTTTCCAAAATCGAACTTTCTTGAATTATTTAATTTGTATATAAGTGAAATAAAATAATACAACTATTTTTTCATTCACTTTATTGCCAATGATTCAGTAATCAAATTACTGCTTTTTTTTAGTAAAAAACGATATCACTGAAAAATGTGTAGTCGATTCGATAAAGTGAATCCTTGTGATGTTAATATAGTCGCGATTTTTTTTTCTTTTTGTGTGAATTAATATATAAAAATGCTTAAAAGAACATTTCTGTAAAAATAAAGTCAATAAAAGCAAATAAGAAACTATTTCCTTCTTGGTTGAAATTCTAAAATTTTTGCTTTTTAAGGCAATTCGAAGTATCAGAAAAGGCTAGAATAAAAGTTGGAAGTTAAAACGAAAATTTTGAAGCTGTATAGATTTTATCTTAAAAAGGCTAAACTGGCAATACTGACGCTATGTAAGCTTTAGTCATTCAAAGCTAAAAAAATTTAAATAGCAAAGCTAAGAAGAACTCTAAGGCAAAGTATAATCAAAACTCATCAATAATAAACAAATAAAGATTTCTTTTAATATTTTGTCTTAGCCTGAAAAAGATACGTAATTGTTGACTTTCCTTATGTTCCAAAGTATAAGATTTGTATACCGAATAATCGAGAAAATGGTCGTGAATAGTATCGAACTAAAAACAATAAAAATTTACAAAACGTGACATGTAACAGTGTTTTTAATATTTTCTGGCCAAATTTAGATTTGGGAATTTCAGTTTATTCCCAAAGAGCATTGGTTACTTATACTACACAGCATTTCGGCAATTGTAAAGAAATTGGATCCAAGTTAAAAGCGAAATTAAAGAGTCCACAACAGTGCTCAATTGTTATTATTAAGTTTAAATTCTTATAGAGAGATACCACGAAAAGTTACATGAAAATAAAATTTTTCTCAGAATTCATACCAAAAAAGTTAAAAAGAATCTAGTTAGCAATTAAATTTTATATAAAATTATATTTCAGAAAAATCTGGAGGAGATATTCTGTTCATCTTTTATTAAAAAAAACATATGTTATGTTTTATATAGACCCACATCTTAAAGGGACAAATTTGCTTTTTTAAAAGATAAAAAAACTAGATGTTGATAAAAATGTTTTCATTATCAGCCGTAAAATAATAGTAGCCCTTGACTTAAAAATATTTCTATTGAAAAGTTTAATTAATTCAGTGTTCCACAAATTTCCATAATTATAACTCAAAAAACTTTGTTATAAGCAATAAATTTTAATTTAAGTAAAATATTCCAGAAAATTTGGAACTTGTTCTAAAATCAAAATTCTTGGAACGCAACCAAATTGGCTATTCAATGAGTAGAACCGTATTGTAATTCTAAATGAGTTTTAAAGAATGATTTTGAGAACTAGTTCTGTATTACTACAAAATCACTTGTCTAAATAAGTTACTAGTTAACAAATCATTTTCAAGAACTGTAAAAAAAAATTAAATGGATTTAAAAAGTGGCCTTTAAGCAATGGCTCACTAGAATGGGAACAAAATTTTTTT
Organism: Protocalliphora azurea; assembly: GCA_932274085.1. Taxonomy (NCBI): domain Eukaryota; kingdom Metazoa; phylum Arthropoda; class Insecta; order Diptera; family Calliphoridae; genus Protocalliphora; species Protocalliphora azurea. Next base: position 147,326,616 of record OW026521.1, on the reverse strand, counting down.
ATTTTTTTTTTTTTTTTTTCATATGAAAAATGAAAACATTATGTATGAAAAGGGTTACCTATATATCAAAATATTTTTATTAATATCCCGAAAACTGATCGATAAGAATTTATGGAGAAGTTAATAATGTTGTATCACATAATGAATCTATGTCCCTCCGCATGTTCATCACTAAGGCAAATTTATGTCAATGTTTTCTCAACCTCTAACAACAGACCAAAAAAATGTATTCCATTAAAAATTAATTTTTCATCCAATTTGGGTGATTTTGTAACATTTTTGATGCTTACGATACAAATATATGAATATGTTGTTGCAATAATTAAAAGAATATTAATATAACGCCCCACAATGCTCCCAAAACGGGTTGTTTTTTTTGAAATAAATCTGAGGTGAGGTGAGCTGAGGTGGTTCTAAATTGATTTAGAGGAGCACCGGCCCCTAGCAGGTCATGAGAGTAGAGGTTAGACCTCCAAAATTGGTGACATCGGGTAAGTACTTTCTGTAAAAAATTCGCCAAAAGTTAATTTATGAATTAAATCTAAAAAAATTTTACATACACTCAGTCCTTGTAAATCTCAAAAAAAAAAATATGCTTATATGTAGGTAATGTTTTTTTGGGTTAAGAGATATTCAGGCCAAAGCAAATTTTAACCTTATTTATGGACACGTTTTTTTAAGTTTTTTTAAACTTGGGGACCTTAATTTGTGCCTTAAAATTTTTTAAAAATATCCACCAGATTTGTTACAAAATTTCAAATAATATTGCTGCAAGAATCATATAAATATATCCATTCTTTATAGATATATTTATAAAATTCTTGCAGCAATATTATTTAGCTTTTTTATTTTTGTTTTTTTTTTTTGACGACTTTTTATTTAAGCGATTTTTTTATATGGTTCTTTTTATATCGTGTGTTAACGATTCCTTTTTTCCTTTTTTGTGATTTTTTTTCATTTTTGGATTTTTCATTTCGATGAATTTTTTTGTGTTTTTTCGTTTTTGCGACTTTTTATATTTAAGCCTTTTTTTAAACTTTTTCCTTTTTCGATTTTTTCATTTTGGCGATTTATTTGTATTCTACAGTACTATCAACAACAATCAGAAATTTACTTTTATATTCCTTTGGAAAAAGAAAAAATCACATAATAAATTTTATTTAGCTCGAAAAAATAAAAACTCACCAAATAACATTTATTTTGGCTCAAAGAATATAAAAGTCGTAACAGTTACGGTACCTGATTTTAAATATCCAAATTATAAAAATGATAAAATGTATCTTGATAACGTAAATAAAATAATTAATTTTACATAAAAATGTGCATCTGCTAAAAATAAAAATTAACGGTATAAAAACAAAAACAAAACACCTTTCAAAAAGCAACACAAATTGTGTATTATTTCTACTTTGTTTCTCTAAATAAAAATAATAATAATAAATAAAACAATTCAAAGTATTAAATTGTTTTCTATTTTGTTTATCACTCCTCTCTTACAAATCTCTCAATAAAATGGAAAAAAACTCAATGTTGTGATATCATTACAACTTTTTTAGTTTATTTGTGTACAGAAATAACAATAATTACATTGCTTTGGATTGAGGGAGTTGTCTGAGAGACATAAGAAATAAAATAGAGAAAAGTTCAATAATTTAAATTTTTCACATGTATTAAAAACAACTTTTACCGCTTATAGCTTCTAAAATACTGAACGGATGTTAGTAAATCTGCACATCTATGAGAAAATACCTTTCGAAGAGTATATTCTTTATTAAAATCGGATGTATAGTGTGAGCTAAAATGGGATAACTAAAAATGTGTTTGCCTATTAATTATATAGGTATATTATTATTTTTAAACAGAAACACAAATAAATCAAATTTTAACATCCTCTCCTTGTGCTGCTTCAAATGCAGCTCTTCATTGTTAATTAAAACAACTTCTCATGCATCCACATGTTTAACTACCAAAACTTATATGAATCTAAAAAATTTTGTCTACTAAATAATTTATAAGAGAATTATTTAATTTATACTTATTAAGCTACTTATTTTATTTGATTTTATTAAATTGATATAAAAACACTTAACTGATTTGTTGAGTTATGTTCTTCCAAAAAAACAACATAAATTTAAAGTACAAAAATATACTTATTTTAATTTTCCATTTTTTAAACTTTGCCATAAAATAATCATTTGCATAGATTCCCTGTTCTTTTTTTAAGCCTTAATCAGAATACGCAGGTGTTTGCACAAAATATCACAAAAACGAGCACGAAATCCTCTATCATAAATTAAACAAAGAATAAAAAATCTCTGCCAACAAAATCATTGATGGCTATGAAATTGTTGGCTAAAACCTTGATTGCTGCACTAACAACAATATGTGGCAATCATCATACATGCGTGCCATTCCAAGTGATGACTTTGCTAGAATAAAACTAAGAAAAATAACATATGAAGCACAAAATTTATGTGTATGTGTTCACTTCAGTGGCTAAAGAGAAGCCTAGATTTGAGGCGAAATTTACATTTCAAGTCATATATATACAGATTGATTTCAAATAAATAAATGTCTTCTTTTTCTTATTTTTCAGTTTTGGCTGCTATCATGTTATAAAGCCTTCATCATAAAGTTGGGGGGGGTAAAAAATAGGAAAAAATAAACGTAGACAATTTGTAAAATATGCCGCAGTAAGACGTGATTATGGCTGAATTTTAAATATTTATTACTTAGAGCTGCTTTTGTATGTTTTATTTTTGTGGAAAGGGAAAAAATAAGAAAGAGACTTTTTAATATTACAAAAAATATTTTTGATTAAAATTCTTTTTATTTAAATATTTAAGGAATAATGTTTTTTTAATTTCTTTTCCATTTAACTTATTTATTTATTATTTTTTTATCATAAAATCTAAAAAATTTTAATTAGAATTTCTCTAATATCCGTAATTTATTTGCAACTTTATCATTGTCCTTAGGTTATATTTATGTATTGAAAATTAAATTGTAAAATAAGGGTAACTGCGCTTGGGACTTTTGTTTAAAAAAAATTTGGGAAATATTAATTTGTTTTAATATTTATCTCCTAAAAAAATTTTATTTACTTCAAGAATGAGTGTTGCATTAAATGAAAACGTTTTAATATATAACAGTTTCTTTAACAGTTTCTCATGACATTATCAAACAAACTCTAATAATAAAAATAAAATTTTCCCAAACATTTGATAAAAACTACTTGAAAGCCACTTAAAATTTATGAAAGAAAAAAAGTCAATTAAATTTATTTTTTATGTATTTTACTTTTATTTTCAATCTTTACCATCCATTAAAACAGTAAAAAGCAATACTTTTTTTCTTTTAGAAATCTCTAATATAAAAAGAGCTCTCTTATCAATTGAAAAAATAAAAAATTTATATACAAAATCACATATTTCATTCATATTTCTAGCATACTTGACAATTAATTAAAAAAAGCCAAGGCAGTAAAAATAAATATAAAGATATTTTCTTTTTTTTATGATAGTGATAATAGAATGAAAATTTAAATAAAAATTTTAAAAAATAGTAATTAAATTTATAATACTCGTATGTAAGTTGTCTGACATTTGAGACAGCGGCTAAAAATTAGAAAAAATGTGAGATATGTGAATTCTATCATTTTCAGTGTAGAAATTTACATAACACAGATTTTTTCGAGACTAGAAAAATTGATCTACATATTAGTTAAAAATCAGAGCAATCAGACATCTTAACAAATTTTTTCGAAAATTACCAAAAATAAGGTAAATCATAAAAAACAAAATAAAAAAATGTCTAGTAAATTATATTTTAGTTTTTAGGTTTTTAAATCGGTAATTTAAACATAATTCTGAAATTTTCGAAACAGTTTAAACATGTAAACATGTAAAAAAGTTTAAGTCGGTCAAGCTCGACCATATAACACCATTACGTCAAACTGATTTTCGAGGTTTTATGGACCGAATCATGTAATAAGCGTAATTTACATTTTAATAAATTTTATGTACGTATGCATAATAGTATTATGTTGATACTAATATTTATCTACTTTAGGATAATTCCCGTAAATAGGTTTTTTATGGTAGATGTAGTTAATAATGGACTGACTGATACTCACAAAAGTTCTAATTAATTTTTTTACTTATATAAAAGTTGTTTGTGTCAAATATAGTCATAACGTTAGTACGTTTATTTGGGATTAATTTACATTGAAGTGATTTACGAAGAGTAGTTTATAGCTTCTATATAAAGGACCGATATTTATTATATACAGATTTATACTTATATACTCGTATTTACATTTATTTGCATAAAAAACCTTAAAACTATTATTATATTTAAAGCATTTTTTAGCGTTTAACAGCTATTCTGGGACGACATTTATATGAAGACTACAAGGTTGAAATAATGAATCAATCATAATCAATATCAGTAGAGTTCTTCTCTATACTTTAGTCATTATTTGCCCTAATTTTCATCAAGATATTTATTTACAAATTTACATGGACAAACAACCATCCAACCGTCTAGCTAGACGGAAGGACGGACATCTTTAAAACGACTTAGAAAGCGATCTTGAGTCAAGCCCTATAAGGTATACCATAAGAATAATTTTTCTCTGTGATACAAATATCAGCACCAACGCACAACACCCGAACCATCTATGGTGGTGTAGAAAATAAAATCAAATGGAACCATAATTTTTATAGAGAAAGATAAAATGAAAAAAGCTTTTTTTCATAAATTTTATTAGTTTACAAAATATATGATATTCTAGAATTTTTCACACTAAATTCAGAAATTTTAGAAAACAACTTGAATCGTACAAAAAAATAGAAGTCATACTATGTATTTATGGTATTAAATATAATGTTTAGGATTTTTTCTGGAATTTCATAATGAATGTTTCATACATAATAATGTTATAGAACCATTCCCATTATCTTTCACACCAAACCCTAAGTTAACATTTAAAGAAAAACTTTAAATATTATTTTTAAATATCCCTTAATCATACATCCCTTTTTTAACTTGCTTAATATTAACATTTCTAAAATGCTATTTAATCATCATCTAGTTTTAATAGATATTTAATATGCGACTAAACTAAGTTATTTTAACCCTTTTACACTTAATGACTTTAGTTTTTACATTATACAGCCGTCACTTATAATGCGAATGAAAAAATAAAATACCTTCACCATAAAAGTAAATAAAGGTTCACATTTAACGCCTTTTTTGTACACATTTCAAGGGTCGATCAGTCAAATTATTCAAAACAGTTTAATGGATACAACATGTGAACAAATTGCCAGCAATATATATATAATACAATATTGAAACACTCTGATGAACAGTTGACTCATTCGGTTGCACTAAGTGCATAATTATAACATACACAATGAATGGGAGACGGCCAAAAAATGCTAATTAAAAACAGTAAGTTCTTTTATCAAAACCCTGGACAAATGTTTGGCATGAAGCTCCCCATGTGTGTGGCACTCGCAGGAGTAGTATGTGTGTGTTCAAAGCGGTAAAATTACAAAGTCATTACAAAACGTAGACATGTCTATACAAACAATGACAAACGTTTCTCTTCTATTTTTTTGCGTTTTATATTGCAACTCCAATGTTGTAATTCAACTCAATTTTGGTTCTTTCAACCAACTGTGAAATGACACTGGCGTCATTCAAGTCATAGGAAATCATTACATTATATACAACAGAATACATGTGTGTGTCTGGTTGTAGTTTTTGTTTTTTAGAGAGAGGATCTACCGCAGTGTGTTAGTCTTTCATATTCCTTGCTGTCGTTTGCTTTTTGTAATGAATTGGAAAATGAACAAAATCAATATGATTTTTTTGTGCAATAAATGTTTTGAATAACAATTGACAATATTTTTATCTGTATAAGTAGTATATTTTTACTGCAAATTTACAATTTAAATAAAGGATAATGAGGTATTTATCAAATGTTGATTGTTAGCTATTAGTAACCAAAAAATACACTGGAAGAAATACCACTTAATAATATTAGTAGATTGGAAAAAGCTTTACTACTAACTAAAATTAAAAATTAAACTGAGAATAAACTAAAACTGACTTGGGCTGCACTAGAACTAAAATAGAACTGAACTATAATTGAACTAGACCTGAACTAGAACTCAACAAGAACTCAAGAAGAACTAAATTAGAACTGAACTAGAACTGAACTAAAATTGAACTAAAAGTGAACTAGAACTGATGTAGAACTGAACTAATACTGAAATAGATCTGAATGAGATCTGAACTAGAACTGAATTAAAACTAAACTAGAATTGAACTAGAACTGAACTAGATCTAAAGTAGAATTGAGCTATAACTGAACTAGAATTAACTAAAACTAAATTAAAAATGAACTAGAAACGAACTAGAACTGAACTAGAACTGAATCAGAAGTGAACTAGAAATAAACTAGAACTGAACTAAAACTGAACTAGAACTAAATTAAAACTAAACTAGAACTGAACTAGAACTGAATTTGAACTGAACTAGAACTGAACTAAAACTGAACTAGAACTGAACTATACCTGAACTAAAGCTGAACTAAAACTAAATAAAACCTGAACTAAAACTGCACTAGAACTGATCTAGAACTGAACTAAAACTGAACTAATACTGAACTAGAACTGAACTAGAACTGAATTAGAACTGAACTAATACTGAACTAGAACTGAACCTAAACTGAACTATAACTTTTTTTTTTTATTTATTACTTATTTCAAAAAGGTTACAGCTATTTTTTACAATTCAATAGATTACCATATAATATTTTTTTCATAATTTAAAAGAAGATGCAATTTAAAATTTAAAATATAAGTCGGGTTGTCCTCGGCTAGAAAATTAAATTTATAGACGTACGTACACATCGAAAACAAAGACATATGCTGCAATAATAACAACAACAATATCGGACCATTATTCGTTATTTTGTTGTGTTGATGAAGAAGTAAACAATCAGGGCAAGGAAAACCTTTTAAAGCAGGGACCACAATTTTACAATTATAAAATAAATAAACAAATTCGCGATACAAATTGGAATGCGTTTATACAACAAACATCGAATCCAAATAATTTGTTTAATAATATACAAGAAAGATTTAATGAAATATATAACAAATCAATTAGGAAAGAAAGAAATATAAAAAAAAGGTCATTAAATCCCTGGATAAGTGAAGATATTGTGAAAGCTTGTGATTTTCGGGATAAACTTTTTAAAAAATGGCGCAATAATCGAAAAAACAAAATATATGAAAGTGAATATAAAAATTTTAGAAATCAATTAAATAAAACAATTATTTTTGAGAAAAATAAATATTATAAAAATAAATTTATTGAAAATCGACACGATATGCGAATAACGTGGCAATTAATAAATGAATTAATTGGTAAAAAATCTACAAATATTGATGATTTTATAATGAAACATTTTAGAAACGAAGACATAACTAATATAACAAACAACTTCTCTTTAAATTTCAATACAAATATCAAAAAAATTATACATTGCTGCAACATACAAACAATACAAACTTCAAATATTCCAGTGACTAACACTATTTATGTTGAATATACAAACGAAGAAGAAATTTACAATATTTTAAAAAATATTAACATTAGAAAAGGGGCCGGAGCTGACGGAATACGACCGAAAGATCTTAAAATAAATGCTACTTTTTTAACACCAATTTTTACAACATTAATAAATTCTAGTTTAGAACAAGCAATTGTGCCAAGTCTGCTTAAAACATCAATAGTTAGACCAATATATAAAAATGGCGATAAATTGGATGTTAATAATTATAGACCAATAGCTATTTTGTCTGTCGTGGAAAAAATCCTTGAGGAAATAATAGTCAGAAGACTAACAAACTTTTTGCAAAAATATAAAATCATCAATAAAAATCAGTTTGGATTCCAAAAAGGTAAAAATATCAACAAACTTTTAGGAAATTTTTCAACTTATATCAATGAATGCCTAAGTAAACATATGCATATATTAGCTTTATTTATCGATTTCAGTAAAGCATTTGATACTCTTTCGCATAAGAAATTATTGGCGATACTAGAGAGAAATGGTATAAGAGGAAATTTACTACAATGGTTTGAAAGCTATTTAGATTGCAGAAACTTCTACGTAAAAATCAATAATAAATTAAGCAACAAAATGTCATATGATTGTGGGGTACCGCAAGGTTCAAAACTTGGACCCATATTGTATATAATATATGCAAATGACATGCTCAAATGTTTAAAAGAAGGAACAACCTTCGCATATGCCGATGATACCGCCATAATTGTAGCTGATAACAATATAGCAAACGCAAAAAACATAATGCAACAACAACTGGATATAGCAACCAGATGGAGCCATGATAATGGTCTTATCATCAATGCGAATAAAACAAAAATAATGCATATTAAACCACCACACATTGCAGATTCAAATATAGAAATAAAATTTCACAACACAGATTGCTTACACAGAAATATCTGCAATACCACACAGGCTAATAACACTTCTTGTCCCATTATAGAAAAAACCAATTCCTATAAATATTTAGGAGTAATCATTGATAACACATTTAAATGGAAAGCACATATTCAAAACTTACAAAAAAAACTCAGAAAGGCCTCATATATACTTTACCATTTAAGCAACTGCGCTCCTTACAGTGTACTCCGCCAAGCGTACTTCTCACTAGCCGAATCATATATCAGACACGGAATAACAGCATGGGGAAATGTCAGATATAATAGCACACTACAGAAAACACAAGACAGCCTGCTTAGAATCTTATGGAAAAAACATCACCATAACTATCAGAACAATCCCAACACCACTACCGATTCCACCAATGTTCCTAAAACAAACAGCTTGGCAAAACACCTAAACATTATGAATGTCAAAAACATATACCACACAACACTTATCAAAGAATTTGATGACGACAGTAGATTTTTGCAAACAATTGATCACACACATAACACAAGAATAAAATCACAAGGAAGATATAAAGTCCAACGTTTTACAAATGAGTATGGCCGAAACACACTGCCCGTCGTATTGCCCACTGTTCTAAATAAAATACCCATAAATATACTAAATACTAAAAATAAATACAAAAAACACAAAGACATTAAAAACTACTTAATAAATTTGCAATGAACACTCGTTGAATTAAATATAATGAATTATTAATAAAATTTCCTGCAGACAAGCTTATGAGCTTTGCGGGATAATATTATAAAATTCTCTAAAATAAACAAGATTTAAAACAGATAAAATTAAAAATATAATAATAAATAAATTAAATGAATAAAATTAAAATTAAAATAAACCATATAAATGAAAATAAAATATATGAAAGACCGAATATTAAAACCTCAGCAACTGGAGATGTGTATAGGAACACGAATTATAAATGAAATTTTCCAGCAATGAAGTAACTTCAACATAAGCCGAGGACAACCCAACTTATATTTTTCTTTTCAATTTTTTAAAATATTAATATAAAATGTTAATCTATTGAATTGTAAACAATAACTGTAAATAAATAAATAAATAAATAAATAAATAAAAAAAAAAAAAAAAAAAAAAAAAAACATCTCCAAGTGCGTACATTTTATTTTATTTTATTTTATTTTATTTTATTTTATTTTATTTTATTTATTTTTCATTTATTTGGTTTATTTTATTTTAATTTATTTACTATTAGATTTTTAATTTTAATACTTTTAATCTAAGTTAATTCTAGTGAATTTTCATAGTAATATCCCGCAAAGCTCGTAAGTTTGTCTGCAGGAAATTTAATAATAATTTATTTCATATTAAATTCAACGAGTGTTCATTGCAAATTTATTAGGTATCTTTTAATTTCTTTGACTTTTTTTGTATTTATTTTTAGTATTTAGGATATTTATGGGTATTTTGTTTAGAATAGTGGGCAATACGACGGGCATTATGTTTCGGCCATACTCATTTGTGAAACGTTGAACTTTATATCTTCCTTGTGTTTTTATTCTTTTATTATGTGTGTGATCAGTTGCCTGCAAGAATCGGCTGTCATCATCAAATTCCTTGATAATTGTTGTATAATATATGTTTTTAACATTCATAATGTTTAGATTTTTTGCCAATCTCTTTCTTTTAGGAACATTGGTGAAATCGTTTGTAGTGTTGGTATTGTTCTGGTAGTAATGGTGATGTTTTTTCCATATAAATGTAAGCAGGCTGAACTAGAACTGAACTAGAACTGAATTAGAACTGAACTAGAACTAAACTAAACTACTTAATTTTGTTAAAAAAAAATCTTGTTAATTTTGCAAATCTTCTCTTGTTTTTTTTTAGCAAAAATTGTGGTTATATTTTTCACATTTAAAATAATTCCAACTTGAAATTTTGCCAAGTTTTTGCAACTTCCCTTTTACTTTTGCCATTCTGGTAGCAAGTGTTTTGTTGCCACTTTTCTTAAGTATCTATGTCTATATTTAAAATTTATTAAATGATCTTAAATACTCATAAATTTCCTCTAAAAATCATGCACTTGCACAACATTATATGTTGTAGAATATTGAAAGCAACAAGAACATTGAAAACAACTAATTCTAAGTATATATGAAGTCTACAGATCTTATGAATTGTATGCCCTGTTTTCTTAAATATTATTTTTAGCTTATAAAGTTGCTTTAAATGTTTCACATTACTTATGTATGTTGCTGCAACAACTTAGAGCAAATATTTGCCTTACATGTTGAAAAAGAAATAAAAAAGAAAATAGTGTTTAGTTTAGCAAATTAGCAGACATACAGGGAAAATGTTTCATACATTTATCATTTAATTAACACGAACTATACGGAGTCTAAAATTAGCTATAAATTGTTTACTATTTTTGCATTTTTTTATTTATACAAAATAAACAGGCTAGAGTTGTGAGTTACAAGACATAATAAGTAATAAATAAAATGATTGAAGAGTATTTTTATTAACACAATATTTTTGCAAAGAAAAATATTTAGAAAACATTTGTAAAATTTTATTTCGTTTTTTAAATTCGTGTGTATACAAAAGTCCTTATATTTTTTGTCACAAAATATCTAACAATGTCTTTATTTTATTAAGTATTTTGGTAATCCTGTTAAACTTTTTTCCCATTGCAAACTTCACCCCATCTTAAAGTATCTGTTATATCTCATGACCTTCTTTTACAATTATTTGTCATTATTTGTTTCTCTGCCTTTGTTATAGCACTTTCCACCCTTTAAAACAAAACTCATCAATGTTGCAATATGTATTTTAAGCTTCATTGCTCTTTTAGTATGCTCTTCAATAGTTAATGAAAATTATTGAGAAATAAATATTTGCTATTTAGTATTAACATTGCAACACCAAATAACCTCCCCTAAAAATTATGTGAAGATATTGGAAAAAATTATTAGGGCAAATAAATTAAATGAAATGTATTGAATGGTCCCCTTTTCAATGAAATTAAAACAATGAGGGGAATATAAAGCAGAAGTTTAAGAAACAAATATGAGTTCAAAATGGAAATAAAATAAATTATAGTTTTTTTTTTTTAATCCCAAATAGTGCAAAAACTATTATTGACATTGCAGACAATTCATTACTGGTGAATACTAAATGAAATACATTAAGCTCACACTAGACTAATATTTGATGATTTTTGCAAGAGTTTTATTTGTCTAATATGAACATTAAATATTTTTATTTATTTAACAAAAATATTTGCCTTAAGTCAAAAATATGGCAACTGTGAAAATTCTGTGAACACAATGTGTAAAATATTTGCCAGTATTTTGAACAAATTTTTGTTTGATCTTAAAAAATTAATGTAAAATCAAACCAACAGCTAATATTGCGGATTGCTTTAGTTTTATGTACGTTAAATTGAGAAAAAAATATAATAATAAAATAAATGATCAATTTAACTATATTTTAAAATAAAAATTTCAATATATTAATAATTTTTTATTAAATAATGGCGTGAAGAGAAAAAGGGTTCTTATTAAACAAAAAGTTTTTACTTATAAAAAAATTTTAACATATACAAGAATAATTGGAAATAAAAATACATTACTTATTTTTTGCCTGAATGACTAGTTATTTTTGTTTGAGTCGTCGACGAATTTATGTAGTTAGTTTTGACTCTAGGGGTGCTCAAAAATGTGTACCTAAACGAAAATATAAAGAAAAAAGAAAAAACAAAAAATGTTGCGCCAGTGAGATTTGAATTTGGACACAAATTAACCATTCATTTTTAAATGACTAACGTCTAACTCAGTACACCATCTCGTACTTCGTTTTTAAGTGACAAAACTTTTTTAGTATAAAATATCTCTTTAGACATTTTGTTAAAAATGTCAAAAAAAATCGTACAGCATCAGAATGGGGTTGAACCAACAATCTTCTGGTTGTTAATCCAGCGCTATAGCCAACTGATTCACGTTTTTTCTATTATACAATTTAGTACTTATTTACGTAATATAGAGTAGGAAAATAATAATGACGCCTCATTACCAAGAAACTAGTTTAATAAGTAGTTGCGATTACCGAGAACCAAAAGGTTTTTGCTGGGATTTTAGTGTAATTTTCATTAATATAGGGGATATTGCACAATTTAATCAAACTTCAATAAAATATTAACCAATAAAATTTTGAATCCTACAATGGACTGTTTTGTAGGATGGATTATTGCCTAACGTTTAGCATAAAAATAGTAAGATTAATTTATCTCTTTTTAAATGCAAAATGTTGGGATGAAGTGAAAAGTATTAAAAATGAGAAATTTAAAGATATTTAAAGTTCATTAAATAAGTGTGTATTTATGAGACCATTGGAATTTAAAAATTCAAGTAAGTGATGAAAACAGATAGATAATAACTAATAAAACTAATAGAAAATTGAAATAAAATTTTGTAAAATAAATAGTTTTTTCCAGTATTTCGAATAGTGTAATTCATAAGAGTAATAAATTGTCATCATTTTAGCACACTTTATCTGCGTAGGCCATTTGCATGAGTTTTATCATACCTAGTGTATATTTTTAGAGCATCAACTATTTTCGCTAATTTTTTTTTTAAATCTACATTTTCTTCCTCTATAAGCTAATGTACAACTATGCAAGGCATTTTTAGTCTTACCATTTGCAGTTTATTGAATTATATCCAATTTTCCTATGTTCTATAGTTTTTACTAAAACATCACATTTTTGTATTTGTTTTATTAAATTTTCTTAAAGATTTTCATGTCATTCATAGCTGAAGTAATTAAATATTATATTTTCAGCAAAATTGCAAAAAATATTGGCGAAGAATTTATTAAATTATATAATGCATTTTATCCCAATATATTCTTACTACAATACCCCAATTTCATAAGAAGAGATTTGAAAAACCATTATTTTTTTAGGACACAATTTTTTACAGTTAAATTATATACAAAATAATATATTTAATTTTATATTCACCGACTTAAAACACTTTTTTAGAATATTATGTTAGCTTGCGCTTGAGAAGCAAGAAAATCAGAGATTTCATGGGTGAAATATAAATTAGAAATGTTGCGCATTAATGACAAACATTTACCAGCAGCTGTTTTTGAAAAAAAAATAATAATAATAATAATAAAAATACGTGAATTATTAAAATTTTCTTCATTAGACATTTTAAGTTTTTCCCAATTTTTATTTTTTTTTTTTTTTTTTTTTCTTGGAAAATTTGACCTTTTTAAAGCTCAATTTAGCCACTTTTTTTCTCGTCTCCTGGCATCACTGCCTACTACAAGGAAAGGTTTCAAAGTTTTGGTGAAATATAAACCACACAGAAAAAATTTTGGTTCACAATTTTTAATTAATTAATTAAAATAGGAATTATAGTTCTAAAATTGCTACAAAGCACTTCAAAAATTTAATACTTTTACATATGAAACATAACCCAAATTTATATGGAATTTTTTTTTGGTATATTTTTCATTCAGTCATTTTGCTGGCTGTATTATGTTTCACAAATTTATTACAGTATTTATTAAAAAAAAGAAAACAAACAAATTTTTAAATTTTTTCTCGTCAGATTTTTTTCTTTTTGATATTTAGCCTTTTTTTCTCGTCTCCTGGCAACACTGCCTACTACAAGGAAAGGTTTCAAATCTTTGGCGAAATATAAAACGCACAGAAAAAATTTTAGTTTAAAATTTTTGAATTATTTTTTATATATTTTTTTTTTGATTGGGTTTATTTTAATATCTAATTAAAATTTCAATATATTTAACAACCTTTTTACTTGATTTAAAAACTTATGACAACCTTTAAAGTATTTTAAACCAAAAAGAAAAACATTAAGTGAAAAATTTTTTCTGTCAATCAAACTTAAAATTTTATGATTTTTATGTCTGTATCTTTGGTTTGCTATCGTTTTTTGCTCTCTTTTGGAACATTACGTAGTTGAAAGTAAGCTATAATAATTCCTGATCGCTGCCGTGTTGATTTCTATGAGAATAATATTTTAGTTGCTTCTGTCAACGTTAAAGGATTAATGAATCTTGAACATTTACGTCCCTAAACTCAAGCAAATCCTAAAGGGTTTTAAGAAGTTTTAAATACTACAGAAGATAATGAGAGGAAGACTTTACATCTCATTGTGACTCGAAACCTCGTGATTCTGAAGCTATGGCTTTAGATTTCTCTTTTCCTGACGCTGAAGAACTCTTTGGCATACCGAAGTTAATCGTGAATCTTTTCTGTGTATATTTAAAAAATTTGTGACGAAACGGTTAAAATTTCCTCCAGATTTCTAGGTTATGGAATTTGAAATAATATTGCTGTTTAATTTTTAAGTATATATACAAATTTATCATGGGTTGGCGTAATATTATTAGTTGTGGTACTTTTGCAGTCGATTGATAAAGGTTAGAATTGTTCATTTATTTTCTAAATATTTTACCCTATTGTAAATTTAAAAAATATTTAAAAAATATTTTACTAAAATAAATAGCACTTTCACTTTATATTAAATCAAAACATCCACACAAAACGAAATTATTTTTGAAAATTATTATAAATCGACAAAAAAAAAAAAAACAAAATAATAAAAATGAGAAAGAAAGATATAGTGGGTCAAGATCTACTATATGAAACCATATACCATTGTGTAAGGGAAGAGGAACTATATTATGCCTGTGGCCAATTTTACTAAATATAATATATATATATATACAGAATATTGCTAACATCTATATAATTTTATGCACTTTAGGGCAACTCCTGGAAGTGGGTTTATATGGAAGCTATGGTAAATTATGGACCGATTCTCATAAAATTCGTCAATTTTGTTTCCACTTACATAAAACTTATTTGTGTCGAATATTAACTTAATACACATACATTCGCATGTGATTTATGCACGTTAAAGTGTTTTTCGGAAAAGGGGTTTATACGGGAGCTAATGTCAGTTGTGGACAGATTTTCATAAAATTTGGTAGAAAGATTAATACTAGTACACAACTTCCCTGCACTGATTTTCATTAAACTATTCTTATTTTTCAGGCAATTTCTATAGGTTTTATTTTGTATCATAAAAGTACCACGTGCAAAATTTCATTGAATTATCTTTGAAATTACGATCCGTACTTTGTGTATAAGTTTTACATGGACAGCCAGCTAGACGGACTGACGGACATCGTTATGTCAATTTAAAGAGTGATTCTGAGTCGAGGAGTATACTTTAAAGTAGGTGGTGTAGGGTACAATAAAGTTTTCAATAAATTCATTTCATTTTTGATATCAAATAAATTTATGGAAGTTCTGTGTTTGATCAAATAATTTTAAATAAACAGTTTACATCTTATCTGAACAGGCTTGAAATATGTTTTCAATTTCACGTATTTTACGATATTTGATAGCTGTTTCATCGATCAAGAAACCTCAAATAAATACGCGTAATTTGAACAGAAAATCAACTCTGTTGCAAAAATTGCGGGAAAGAAAGAACTTAGCTTTAGTTTATTTGTTAATAGAAAGTGCATGTATTAGACAGAAAACTATTAGCATTTTTAATAAAATGTTAATATAAAATATTTAGCACTAAAGCTATTTTTACAGAAATTTTAGATCAGTTCTAGTTCTGTTCTAGTTCAGTTTTAGTTCACTTCTAGTTCAGTTCTAGTTCACTTCTAATTCAATTATCGTTCAGTTTTAGTTCGCTTCTAATTTAATTCTTGTTTAAAGAAATAAAAGTCTAGTTAAGTTCTACTTCGGCGACTAGCAAGAAGATTATTGTTACGAAAAGAAGTTCTAGTTCAGAAAAAATTTTCATTTCTACTTCAGTTTGAGTTTAATTGTAGTTCTATTGGTTCTACTAGTTCTAAAAACAATTTTATCAAATAATTTCATTATTTTTCAACATTAGACCCTGTAGATAAGCCAAAGGCTTCTGGGGATTAGATTTAAGAAAATTATTTCTTAAAATATAGAACTACTAAAATTTAAAATTAAAAAAAAAATCTTCATTTCTACATCTAGTCTAGTTCAGTTCCAAACATTTTTTGCATTTAATGCTATTGAAAATTTTATCTCATTCCATTAAGTCTTTAATATTATTCCATCTGTTGATGTTTCTTTTATTAAATTAAATTTAATATTTTCTTATAAACATTGAAGCATGTTTTAAAAGGATTAAATGATTTGACAAGTCTCAAAATCAGCTGCATTGACATCAAGCATTTAATATCTTTTTCCTTGAATGTTAGCTGTCGTCTTTTTTACACGCCTAAAATATATTTATTATACTACATGAAAAATTGTCTACTAAAAGACTTAAATTTTGTGTAAAGGGAAAAAGTCTTATTAAATTTAAAGCCTTTTGATAAAAACAAATTTAAAATACTTACAATACAAGTTTTGGGATGTTGTTAGGGTATGGCGTAATATTAAATGAAATAAGTTTTAAATATATAAAATGTTATATATATCATCATGAGTAAGAATATGTTGAAGCTGTTATGACAAGTTAGGTCTAATCTGGAATACACTACAACAAATCATTTAGAAAAGAGTCAAAGGTCTTGTAAGTGTAAATATATGAAATTCCCTTGTTTTGTAACGGTTTTAATTTTAACTTATTTTTCATAAAATTTTACGCCTATATTAATTTTAAAATCTGGCTAGATATACAACTTTTTTTTGGCTTTTAAACTTCTTCCAATATTTGTTTATAATATAGCGAAAATAATTCAAAACTTTTAAGAAGAAACAGTTGATCCTTCATATGAAAGTTATATGAACAAGTGTAATAAATATCAAGAAAAGAAAAACATTTAACAAGTTCAAGAGCTATTTTTTTCTTCTTCTACTTGTCTTGTTAAATTCTTAATCCAATTGTAGCCTCTTGACAAGTTAAATATTTTATAAGTTTTTTTTTTTTTCTTATTTTTTAGTCACTCCAACTCCTCTACAGCAATACCATTCTCGTCTTAGTCACATCGAAACAGGCAGACATATTGGCGGACAGACAAACAGACATGTTTGTTGTCTCCATTGTAAATACATATGTATATATTGTATAATATTTTGACATTAATCCAAACAAACATAAATTTATAATAATTCTCTTCAAAGTAATAAAAACACACTCTCTAATTCTCAAAACATTTCAAATATTTATACTTCGTTTTTACATCAACAAATAAAAACACTTTTTATACGTCATACCGTCCTTCCTACCGTCTGTCTTTATAAGCTATTAGTTTTTGTGTTCCGTTTTTTTTTTTTTAAGTCATTGAGAAAAGTATGTTTGACAATAAAGGAAAATAATAAAAAAATATATGGTCAAATATTATTTACGTTTCATTGTATCATGATGACATATTATATTAAACTGTTATATATTTATATACTCGTACACACAAACACATACATACTCCTACTTCTTTTGTGTTATTATGTTGTTTTTTTTTTTTTTTTATAAGGATACATAAATTTTTTAAAGGAAGGTAGATTATATTTTCTTTTTACCACAAACTGTCTTCTTTCATTTGTAATAAATAATATAATGCGAAGTAGTAGGTGTGTTTTTAACAAACAAATAACAGCTTGATTCTGTTTCTTGAAGGGGTTTGTTTTCATCATCAAAATTACTGTAGTGTAGCCTACATAATATTTAAAAACTAAATATTATTATTAATATTATTTTTATTCCTTAGCTTTATGGGAGAACTGCTAAAGAAAAGAAAGCTGTTTATTTTATATAAATATTTAATCTTTGTAGGCAATTTGTCTTTATATCAAATGAAATTTATTTATTTGTCTTTTTCAAGTGCTTTATTAATGGAAATTAAATACAATTTTTCTTTTCTTTATAACATTGCAGGTATTTTCTTCATAAAAACATATATATTTTATATAAAATGCCTTCAAAATATTTAAATTACTGAGGAAATTCTAGAAAATTCACTTGGTTTTTAGAAAATATTAGCTAAGAGCCTAAGAATTGAAAATGTTTGAGGTTCTTGGAGGCAGAAAAAACCAGGTAGAACACAATAAATACATCGAAAAAAAAAATATATTTAAAGAATATTAAAGTTACTGTTCTGCTCTAGTTTTGATCTGACTTGGTTGTGGTTCATTTCTAGTTTAGTTCTAGTTCAGCTCTAGTTCAGTTCTAATTAAGCCTTAGTTCAGTTATTGTTCAGTTTTTGTTCAGTTCTACTTCAGTTCTTGTTCATTTCTAGTTCAGTTCAAGTTCAGTTCTAGTTCAGTCCTAGTTCAGTTCCAGTTCAGTTCTACTTCAGTTCCAGTTCAGTTCTAGTTTAGTTCTAGTTTGTTTCTAGTTCAATTCTAGTCCAGGTTAAGTACAGTTCTAGTTCTAATTCTTGTTCAGTTCTAGTTCTTGTTCAGTTCTAGTTAAGTTCTAGTTCTTTTCTCGTTCAGTTATAGTTCAGTTCTAGTCCAATTCTAGTTCATTTCTAGTCCAATTCAAGTACAGTTCTATTTCAGTAATAGTTCATTTCTAGTTTAGTTCTAGTTCTTTTCTCGTTCAGTTCTAGTCCAGTTCTAGTTCATTTCTAGTCCATTTCAAGTACAGTTCTATTTCAGTAATAGTTAATTTCTAGCTTCGTTCTAGTTCACTTCTAGTTCTGTTATATTTCTGTTTTAGATCTGATCTAGTTCAATTTTACTTTAGTATTATTAATTTCGTATAAAAAAATTTAAATTATTTTTCATTATTTTATCAAATTAAGTAGCATCAGGAGATTAATTTTATAATTATCTTCAATAATTAAATCAAAAACTGTCCTTCTCGTTAATTTTAAAAAAATGTCTACTAATTAATCATAACACTATTTGTCTCCATTTCTTTTTATTAGCCATAATTATTAACATAGTCTACCTTTCCATTTTTTGAAAAACCCCTAATGACCAGTTTTCATATCCATTACCATATTAACTACCAGCAATTAATAACAATTAAATTACATACCTGAAAGTAAAAGAAAAACAAAAGCTTTAATTAATTTAAATAAATTTATATTTAAAATTGTTAAATAGTTTTTATATTTAAGTATGTATAAAAAGCAGGGTAACTGTTTAACTCACACATACTCTCAAGTTTCTTAGAAAATAAAGATTAATATAATTTTAACTTAAATGCCCATTAATCCTCTCTAATGACCTGTTTAAGGCAGCTGGTGTTTTTTGCTATAATACTTAAACAGCTGAAAGGAATCTAATGTATGTAGTAGGTGATTTAAATAACAAAATATAAAGGACTACAATTAATAACTAAAACTCATATTCATTGTAGAATAAAGCTAAAGAGGGACGAAATACGTTTTATTCCAGTTGAGCAATAGGGATCAAAATCAAGGTGTGAAGTTTAACAAAGAGTACAGTGTTCTTAACAAAAATGAAAAAAAAAGCTTTTTGTCCCCAAAACATAATGATAAATAAAATGAAATTACTTTCCTTTTTCGGTTTAACTTGGAAAGGTAGACAATTTGTTAGCAGAAATGACGAAGGGAAATTTGTAAAACTGTATGTAGGGAAAGGAATATTTGTATAATGTGGCACACGCATTTTTTTAGAAAAAAAACTGTTTTTCCATTAAAATAACAAACTAAAGACAGCAATTCATTTGTTAAAGGTCTTGTTTAAAATGTAGAAAATACATACCAACAACATTTACAAAGGGAATGTATACAAAAAAAAAAAAAAAAAATAAAACCAAGGGGGCACTTTGTTAATGTCAGTTTAGATTTTGAAAATGTTAAACAATAAATGTATGAATGTAAGAGGCACATGTGTTCATATGTAAATTTAGATGTATGACTATTTAGTTTTGAATAGATAATGTGGGTCACCTCATATATAACACAAATAGTTGTGAATAGTTCTCGTTGTAAAAACAGGTGATTTTCACAATGAATGCTTGATTTTTTCATTTTTTTCTTTCCATATGCACTCATTTGTTAAACATGACATATTGTAGAGATACTTTTTCAAATTTAGGTTTTTAGGTTTATATTTATAAAACCTTTTCTGTTAAAAAAATTAGAATGATTTGTTTAAATCATTTTTAGTTGTCTCTAGATTTTATTTTGGAAAAAATTGAGAAATAAAAAAGCTTTGTTTAAAGATTGTTGAGATGTTGAAGACTTTAAACTTAAAATGTTTTATGTTAAATTTAAAGAAATGATTAATTGAAATTAAAATAAATTTAAATAAACCACTTCATGTTAAGAAAATATATGATACGAGGGCGGATCAATAAGTCCGTGACTTTTCGAACTTCCCTCGTAGTTACATGAAATGCAACACTATTTCCATCAAGTACCACCTGTTAATAGACCACTGTCAAATTTTGAGCAAGTTTCGTCACTTACTTTTCGTAAAAAATATGATTTTTCGAGGTCCTTAAAATAGGCATTTGTTTGGTCAATAATTTCATCGTTGGAGCTGAATCTCTTTCCACCCAGCCATTTCTTTAGGTTTAAAAATAAGAAGTAGTCATTAGGGGCAAAATCCGGAGAATATGGTGGATGAAGTACCAATTTGTAGCCCAACTCATAGAGTTTTGTCACTGAGACTGCACACGTGTGCACCCGTGCATTATCTTGATGAAAAAGAAGTTTTTTCTTGGTCATATGGAGTCGTTTTCTTTTTAAATCCTCATTAAATCGGTCTAATAGTTGGCGAATATTATCGCCATTTATTGTTTTTCCCTTTTGAAGGTAGTCGATGTGGATTATCCCGCGTGCATCCCAAAAAACTGTTGCCATCATCTTATTGGCCGACAAACTTACCTTGATCTTCTTCGGAGCAGGTTCTCCCTGAGAAACCCATTGTTTAGACTGCTGCTTAGTCTTCAGAGTACAATAATGGATCCATGTTTCGTCCACAGTTACAAAACGCCCCAAAAACTCATTCGGATTGCGGTTAAACAGCTCCAAACAATCCTTTGAAATTGTACACGTTTACGTTTATGGTCAATGGAGAGCAAACGCGGCACCCATTTTGCAGACAACTTTCTTAAACCCAGCTGATTATTTAAAATCGAAATCACACTGCCATATGAAATGCCTATGGCATCAACAATCTCACGCACTTTTACTCCTCGGTCGGCCAACACCATATCGTTAATTTTTTCCGCATTTTCGGGTGTACTGACCGCAATTGGCCGTTCAGAACGTTCAGCGTCATTTGTACTTGTGCGACCACAACGAAAGTCAATAAATCACTTTTTTAGCATTGAAATCGATGGTGTAGAATCCCCATAGTATTTAACGAGCTTTTCCTTGGTTTGTTTGACGGTTTTTTTTTTTTTTTTTGCAAAAAATAATGTTTAATAAGCACTCGAAATTCACTTTTTTCCATTTTTAGAAAAATACACGAGGTTGTATGTTTTGAACAGCTGTTAAACGCAAAGTAAATGACGACACTTGCTCAAAATTTGACAGTAGTCTATTAACAGGTGGTACTTGTTGGGAATAGTGTTGTGTCACGGACTTATTGATGCGCCGTCGTAGTTAAAGCTTAGTTCAGTTCTTGTTCAGTTCTAGTTCAATTTTAGTCATAGTTCTCGTTCTAATTCACTACTACTTCAGTTCTACAACAGTTAAGTTCTACTTTGTTTTTAAATCAGTTATAGTTGAGTTCTATTTCGGTTCTAGTTCACTTCTATTCACTTCTAGTTCAGGTTCATTTATAGTTCAGTTCTGTTCTAGTTCACTTCTTGTTCAGTTCTAATTCAGTTGAATAAGTTCTGTTCTATTTTAGTTTTTTTCTGTTCTACTTAAGTTTTAGCTAATCTCTACTCTACAATTTTCTAATTTATCCCTCCCTCAATGGGTTAATTTCCACACATATAAAACATATACAATTCAACACTTAAATCTCAGCTTATTATAAAAGCAAAACAAAGATTAAAAAACTAAAATAAAAAATTCAACCAAAACACTTTCAAAGAATGTCAGTGTAATAGATTAAAGGCGTTAAACAACATGACATTACCATGGCGATTGCCAACATTTTGATAGAGGTCTCACATGAGATTTACGAGTTCAGTAACAAAAACACATACATTTATCCATATGTATGTATGTATGTATACATACTTACTTGCATTCAACTATTTATAACTATTTGTCTTTGAATTGTGGTTTTTAGACTTTTAGACAAATGTCAAGCATTTGATAATGCATTTGGAGAATAACAAAGAAAAACGAAAAATACTTTGAAAGACATACAAATAAAATTCAAATAGAAATTTCAAAGCTCGGTGGAAAATAAAATCCATTAGTGTAAACATGCGTGTCGAACTAAGGCTAGAGAAAATGTTAAAAAATTTATATTGCACAACAGTGTGAAACAAAAGTAAAAAGATAGTTAAACAATATTTTAAAGAGATGTTATGATGAATATGATGAATATAAGTCTCGGAAGCTATTAAATTATACATAGATTTAGTAATTCAAGAATTTCTCATCGTTTAACGTAATATCTTGGAATTCATAAATTCCTTCTTTTCTTTTATTCTCTAATTTTCTTACCCACTGTCCGCAAGGCTTAAATAATTCTTTAAACAAATGTTTTAAATGTTTACTACTGTGCATCACCAGCAAATACCGTGTCCAATTCTCCTTGACATTCGCAATCTTTATGATGGCTGGTTTTTACATAGTTCTAAGGCTTTAATCATTATCTTCATTTATTTGGTTTTTGTTTTTTTTTTCGTTGCCTTCCCGCATTTTATTAAAATTAAAAAAAAAACTCATTTAGTTAGTTTGAATTATGAATAAATAGTGTTTGGTGCGAGTGTGTCTCCTCTGAGATTAATGGTCAAGTGACATGCAAAACAAGTTAGATTTTTTCTTTGCCAACATTCATGTGGACGTGTGCATAAGCGACAGTGAGTTACAGGAAATAAATAATGAAATATTTTAAACAAAGGAATTTAAACAAAGTGAAATATAAGTAGACTAAAGTCTAGACTATAGAGTAAACTAGACTTTAAATTAGACTACAGATTATATTATAGATCCATCTATATACCAATCTATACTATAGACTACTGTATAATAGATTGCAGATTGGATTATAGACTATTCAATATTGTAGACTAAAGATTACATTATTGACTAGGCTATAAATAAAACTATGGAATCAATTATAGATTTTAATAAATACTTGACTGGACTATAGACTTCACTATATAACCGACTATACAACTGGCTATAGACTCGACTGCAGACTGGAGTATAGACAACACTTTGGAATGATCTATAGTCTACCATAGACTAGGCTGCACTATAGTTTACGTAGACCAGGCTATAGACTAGACTATAAAAATTGTATAAGCTAGACAATTGCACAAGAGTTGAACTAGAATTAAATGGGAAATAAATTAGAACTAAACTAGAACTGAACTAGAACTGAACTTGAGCTGAACTAGAACTGAACTAGAACTGAGCAGAACTGAATTGGAACTGAACTAAAACTGAGGTGGAACTGAACTGAACTTGAACTAGAACTGAACTAGATCTGAACTAGAACTGATCTAAAACTGAACTAGAATTAAACTAGAACTGAATTAGAACTAAACTAGAACTCAAATATCAGCTGATAGACTTATAAAAGTTTTATAGCTTTTTTTTAATAATTTTTCTTTCAACTTTGTCCACTGTTTATCAGACTATTTGTCGCCTTTCCAGTTTAATTCGTACTGCTCTGTTTTAACCAGGCTTTCTTCTCCAGATAAATTGATTAATAAGTTTTGCCAACAACTTTTAATTAATTTAAAAAAGATTATGTGGACAACTAACCAACAAATCAGCCAACTATGTATTTCAACATACGAGTACATCGTAAATTGATGTTGACAATTTATTTGCAATTTTAAGACAGAGAAAATCTCTGCGAAACAGGTTGTTTTCACATGACATTCGCAACGTAAATATTAGTGGTACAATTAATCTAGAGATTAAAATTTTACACTTCAATTGAAATTAATCCATTAAAAAATAAATATATGAGATTTTTTAAAAACTTTAAAACATTTGCCAAAGGAAACGGGAAAATGGACAAATGACATTTAAAATGACATATAGCTAATGTAAACAATTTTGAAAACGGTAGACAAACAAATGTTAAATAAATTTTAATAAAATGTTGAAAATTAAATGTGATTTTCCAAAGGAGGGTTTTGAGGTGCAAAATAATTAAAAATTTTATAAACAAATTTAAACAGATTAAATGTTTTTTTCTATATGGAATCGTTTTCTTATATAAATTTTAATGTTATTATCGCCATTTCTTTTAATTATAAATTTAAAACCGCTTAAAATTATATTTAATGTAAAATTACAAAAGTTTTGTTAAATTTGCTTATACTTTCTTTAAAACACCCCATATCATATTTTTTTTAAGAAAAGAACTCCACCCAATTTTTGCCTCAAGTATGGTAACTAATCATTACGATTTTTTCTTTCTATTTATATATAAAAAACATTTTCGATATTCTGTATGGAGAAAAATGCCTTCTCTTATAGATATTTAAAAACAACCTCCCTGTAATAAAGTTCCCAAAAAATTGCCAAATTTTGCATGGTATACCTTTTTTTATAGGCATGGGTGTTACAATGATAAACAAAAAAAAAAAAAAAATTGTGTATATGCCACTGAAAAGTTCTATACACCCTGTAAGTCTGGTATTTAATGTAGAAAATTTTCTATATGACTTTCTTTCTATACATATATAATAGTCAAAGTTAGAACCTTCTAAATAATTCTATATTAATAAAAATTTATTTCTAAATGACTCTCAGAACTGTAGAGTAGTTCAACACACGTATTCTCCAATACATATACATTTGTTTAATTACTGATACTGTGAGTTTTATGCCGGAATAAGGGTAGAATATAGTTTTTTGTAGAGGTATTAAAGCTTCAACATTTGAAAGCGTTGTTTGTTGTTGTGGTGGCACAAAAGCTTAACGAAAAATAAGGATATTTGTGGCACATCATTAGTAGAAGAAATCAAAAAATTTTTGTTATATTGTTATGGGGACCGGAAGAAATGAGAGGGGGGTAAAAGGAAGAATTTCATTCAGTATGTATAAGAAACGGGGGACAATGAGGGAGCGAGCATGAATATAGCAAAATAAGGGAGTTTTTTTTTCTTTTGTGCCAAACAGGAATTTTAATTATTTTTCTTCTTAGAAAAGACAACGAACTTTGATAAACAAAAAATTTTGTTAATTTTAATGGTAATGTTATAAGAATATTTATTTATTTAAAAAATGCATCAATGACAAAATATTAAAAACAAATTATGCTGCTTAAAGCTCCTTAAATACTTTAAAATAAGGATTTTATGTGAAAATATGCAAAAATATGATCTTAAAGGTTAAATATGCTGTTAAGTCCAAAATAAGCAAAAACATGCTTTCCACGCTTAAATTCTTAAGAATCACTGACTCAACCGAAAATCTGCCTGTGAATATGCCCAACTACTTAGGCTGTAATTTTTAAGATAATTTAATAATTTTTTCCAGGAAGATAAGACGAAAAAATGAGTCAATCTCGGAATTTGGTGTAGGGAAGCGAATTTTGATATATAGCTTGGTCTTGGCGTCTTATACATTTTTTTAAAACCGGTATCGTAATTGTTTGGATACTATTACAACATTTATAGAGTATAATATTTCCAACGATTTTGCTGCAGTACATTTTTATGCAGCATTATTAGTTTTGGAGTTATAGTGCATCTTATGTTCGGTTTAATGTTTTTTAGTATCCACTATATTTCAGGACGTCATTGTGAAATTGTGAGGATAATTCCCTCTTTTTTAAAATATTTGCAAACTTGTTGAATTTTTCTTATCAAATTGCAAACACAGAAAAATGTGTTGGAAAATGGTTCCAATAATACAATTTTAATAAAGTGGACCAGTAGTTGATAGTAATTATTAAATATATATATATGTAAATTTGACAGATTTTTCATATTCATAATATCATAATTTTTAATATTCATAATTTTGATGGACTTATGATTGCTATAAAAGAACACTTATTCATCTGAGCCAATTTGTATCTTAATAATTTTAACTAAAGCAATTTGGAAGCGACAGCCGAGTTAATACTTCGTAGTGATGGTTGTAATAATTGTTTTAGTTAAAGGAACTTCATATACGGCTATGATAGAAAAAAAAAATAAACTAAATTCCACAGTTGTAACCAAATATTTGGTTAATTTGTTTTGACATTTTTAAAATTTTTAATTTTTGAAATAAAAATTAGAAACAAAACATTTAAAATTTTGCTTTTCTCTTAAAACATCTTCGATATAAGTATTATTTCTGAAAAACTTGAACTCACCATATTACCAAAGATGTTCTCAGAATCAGCGCTACCGTTGAGAGTTTTTAAAAAATGTCCAGAAAGGGGGATTTAAAAAATAAAGTCGCCAAAAAGGGGATTTTTTTAAAGGGGCCAACTGCTGCAATACCTAAAAACTCCTCAAAATTTGTTTATTAAATAAAAACAAAAACAAAAAATATTGTATTATAAGAAAAACTATTAAACTAAATTATATTAATAATAATTTTTATTATTGAAAAAAAAGGATTTATTCATAAAAATAGTTAATTAATTGTCTTTTTATTAATTAAACTTCTGTACTTTATACAAATACTCATCTAACAAATTTAGAACTGAAAGCATGGCAAATATTGACCCTAAGTCTATTGAGCAACTTATTTTTCATTGGTGATAATTAAGAAAAAAGGCGTTTCGCCGAGGCAATGATGTGAGCCAAAGTAAAAATATAAATAAGGATATAAGTATCAATCAATCAAATCTATTTTTTAATTTTCACAATACGGTCCAAAAAGATTCGTCATTTGATGTTTTAAATAGTTGTTCATAAACTTTACCATTAGAATTAGTTTTTAACAGTTTTAGTTCATTTATAAATTTTTCGTGGTCTGTTTTACAACACTATATTTCTAAAAAATCTCAAAATAACTAATTTCTTCATTGGAATTAATATAAAAAATGAGTCGAGATATTTCAAACAACTTAGTTTATCGTAATTTAGCACATAGTCTTAAAAAGTCGTCATTTAGGTCTTTTTTAGAAAAGGGGCCAAAAAAGTGCCCAGGTGGTAGAAAAAGGAATAATTGGCGACTAAAGTCACCAAGGGATATAAAGGGTAAGAAAATTATATCTTGTATATTTATTAATTAAAAATTTGTTCATAGCGAAACGAAATGGTTAGAATTGCAACAAAATATTTGTTTATCTATCTACATGATATTGAAAGATTAAAATATTCCTGAAATCATATTGTTATAAGTTAGTTTAGTGACCGTGACTTTGCAGTCTTGGAAGTATGTGACATAGAAGTGTAGACTGCAAAACCTCAATGTATAAGACTAACTACACAGAAAAAAAGTCACCAATCGCCAAATATATTAGTAAATAATTCATTCAATGAAAAACTTTTTCTAAATTTGGACCTCTCACCAAAATGATTATATCAATCACTAGAAACTATAAAAAACAAAAAACAGAAAAATGTTTGCAATTAAAAAATTGATCAAATCAATCAAATAGATGACTGAATGAATTAAAAATTTAAGTGAGAAATAAAATTTTACTTAAATTTTATTTTCATTTTATATTTATTTGAATATATTTATTAAGTTTAAATGCAAAAAGAAACAACTGTGTTAATTGAAAAATATACGGTAATAAGTTTTCTGTGTATAGCTCACAAATTATTCAGATTCATAGTGATATAAATTGGTGAATAATTTCGTTTCCTAACTAAATCAAAAGATAAATTCCTTACATCAAAACATTTGTCTAAAAATTTGTATAAGAGTGGATTTGTATTGGTATGTGTTTATTGTTTTGTGTATAGAAATATCTTTATAAAAATAAATGTGTATATCTCAATGTATATATTTACTTATTTACCAATCCATGATAAAATAAAATAAAAAAAAATAAATTCTCTGTGCATCTATTAATCATAAAAATATATGCTTTTTTATTTGAACATGCCTAATAAATATTGATTAATTTTATAAATAATTTTTATTTACCATAACCGAATTGAATTTATCAAAACGGTTCCATTACCAATATATTCAGTAATTCGAACCGAATTGTAAGATGGTACATGCAACCGAAAAAATTCGATTATCTAAAAATTCGGTTATCACAACGAAACTGTTTTCTCTGTACATCTATTAACCATAACACATCATCAGTGTTTAGCCAAAGAAATTAACTCTTCGGATCTTATTTTACAGCACATTTAGATTTTTATTCACATTAACTTTTCGAGAGTATTTATCTTGTCGGACCATATCTAATAGCCGTTGTAGCCAAATAACTAATAGCTAGGCTGAATAATTAATTTCTTCGAATTATCTGAAGCTGTCAGTTATCAAAATTCTATAGCTATGCATATAGGAACTATTGTTATTGAAATGGGGCAACTTTTTTTTTTTTTTTTTTGCAAAAGTTTACCCATTTTTTTTTTTTTTTTTTTTTTTTATTTGAAGAACTGAAATAAATGCTTTTTTAATATACATAGGAAAAAGTTTAATAAATACTGTATTAATTAAAGAATGGAATTGATAGAAGGAAACTATTAAACGATTATATTGATTGACACTAATTAGATGGTCCCAAAATGGTCCACATAATTTGCACTAAAACCCCGATTAAAATAGAACTCATAGCTATGAACGGCATGTAACACATAATAATAAGTACCCTGAGAAAACATATTAGTTGTGTTAACCGTATTCTACGCCAGTCGAATTTTGTCGGTTCCAAGTACTATAGGTGAACCAATTTTTTGTGTTTTAAAAAATCGGTTTATTCGACATTTCCAACATAAATGCTTAGAAATGTTTTATAAAAGTACTGAAAAGTTCTAAATTTAAAAGGACAACAGCTTTGTGGTACAGCTATGACAAGTTTTGCGTAAAAGCGAAAAAATGGACTAAGATTTAAATTTCTTTTAAACATATAAGCAAAATGTTTAACATTAAACAACCATTATATTATATTAATAGCATACTGGGTAAATTAAAATGCATGTTACAAAGATTCTACTATTATGCACCTCGATCCCAAATTGTTCAGTTCTTTCAATACTAGCATCGATTGATGTGAACTTATCTCCGAATCACTGAATTAATTACATTTATTTTAATACACATTTATTTTTGCCTTTGTTTCTTATTTTTTATTAATTTTGTAAAAGTCTTTAAAACTATTTTTATTTTAAATAACTTAAATTCAAGATATCATAAAATACTACCGATAATTTTTGGCTGGGAACTCCAAATATATTTTTTCCTAATTTTATTTAAACAACTAAAGGTTTCAACCAGTGTTGCCCGGATATGAGAAAAAAAAGAGGTTAAATTGAAAAGAGCTAAATGCCCCAGAAAATACGGCTGCAAAAATGTTTTTTTTTTTTTTAATTTAGAAACTTATTTTTTCTCGTTCTCTCGTTAGTTTTTGATATTTTTCTAAAGAACTAATAATAAATTTATAAAAATGCCTTAATGAAAATTCGCCCAAAAAATTCTCATACAAATTTAAATAAAAATATCATATCATAATAGGAATTTATTTAAAATTTTTGTATTTGAAAATATTGTTTTCATATAAAATTCCTAAAAACTTGTTGAACCTTTTTATATGTAAATAAAATACATGTGAATATTATTCATGATTGAAATATTAAAATCCCTACAAACATTTAGAAGATATCTTCCTTGAAGAAATTTACGCAACATTTTTCTAATATTGTATTTTTTCAGTTTAAAGAAAATTAGGAAGAAAATGTATATATACAATTTTAATTTTTTTTTTTATCGGCCCTTTTTCAGTAAGGTGATTATCTCCGCAATAGATTTATGATATCTCACTGAGATCATCTGGAAGAAATTAATACAATACTTTTATTTTTCAGTCACAATTTTTTCAGTTGTAGAAAAATTGTTAAAAAATTAAAAAATATTGAAGAAATTTGTTTGTCTTAGCAAAAAATAAAAAAATGATATTTAATATGAGTGGTTTAGTTTTAGTTAAGATTTATGTACATACTTTACAAGATGTAAAAGTTTTCTTTATTATATTATTTCGATATTTATTTAGTTGTAATTGTTCTTTATATTTATTAAATCCTCCAGAAAATTGTCATTTTTCACGGCTAGAGGAATTGAGATAATTAAAAAATTTTTCCAGCATATTATTTCGGAATGCATTATAAATTATAGGGTATTTATAGAAAAATTTTGCGTTATATAACTCAGGACTTATTCCCGAAAAAAGAAATAATGTCGAGGCAAAAAATCAAAAATTCAAAATTCAAGCGTAAATATGTATATTTTTAACTCTAAGAGTTAACTTAGGTAAGTAAGCATATTTGTTGAATTTAAGATTTTTTGAAATACTTATATACTCATTGCGGTCAACTTTTAGACCCTGTAGCTTATCTCGTATTATTGCAGGGTGACTAAAAAATGATTTCTCTTAAAGACTACTAGTTCGGATCAACGAATGGATCTTAGCCAGAACCAATTCGGCTTGGGAGAGTAGAGTGGACTGCAAGGTATCGAAGGAGATATGGCCGGCACTCGACAGTACAGACACAAGTACTCTTCTGAGTTTGAGTAGGAGAAGTTTGAGGATCATGATAGGAGTCATAACGGGACACTGTTTGACAGGGAATAAGAGGTCTAAATGGAACGCAGGTATTTCTGATTTCTGTAGAATGTGTGAGGACGTCGAAGAGACCGAGTCTATTAAGCATATTATGTGTTACTGTCCACGATTGCAGCATCGTCGGATGAAATGTTTGGGCAGTCAATTTCTCGACGGACTATGTGATGTCCGGAACAGGGAGCTTGCAGACGTCATAGGTTTCGTCATGGGAATAGGCTGGCTAAGTGGGAGTTAGGGGTGTAACCCTGATGATTTTTAGATTTATTCTTTTACCCTCACTATCTTCTTGTAACTCTCTTTACTCTCTTTTCTTCTTCTTCTATTCTATCTATTATAACTGAAGGGACTCACGATGGACCGATATTGGTCTCTAGGTGGAGATGTGATACAATTGAATGTATCAAGTCAATCTTTTCTATCTATCTAGATTCTAGTACACGACTTTTTCATACATTTAAATTCCATCCGACCAGTAGTTTAGGAGACACAGATTTTTTACTAAAATTTTTTTAATTGATTATAAATATACGTATATTTGTTGAAAAAATTAATTTGAAAATTTTTGTTTTCAAGTTTTTTTTTCTTTTTTCATCTGGGTGATTATATAGCAATATTGACTATTTTTCTTCCAGGTTTATTGATTTCTTATTGCTTATATGTATCGCCTGTAATGCATAATATCTCCTGATAGATGAAACTTCCGAAATACGGATATAATTATTGCGGCAATAAAATTTTTCTTCTAAGCAATACGAATTCACATATAGAGCCTACTTCCGGGAACCACGCTAGAACGCATAAATAACATAACATAAAGCATATATATTTCATTGAAATATACAACACTCTTAATACAAGTATCGGCCAATAATTTACCTCAGGTCCCATATGAGACCCCGAACTTTGATGGATAAACAGAAGCTAAACGAGCTTGACCGACTATATTTTTCTCACTTGTTTATTTTATTGAAAACAAATTTCTCGAAATTGTTATATTACGAAAATATTGTTTTCAGCAATACGTTATAATAATATTATAATCGATACCTAAGATAATATCGCTTTCGCTATCATATCAATTTTTTTTTTTTTTTTTTTGTTTTTTAGTTACATCGAATTTTATGCAAATATATTTTATACCAAAGACCTTTATTTTCGGAACTACATAAATATATTGCGAGGGAGCATAATATATTTCAACAGAAACAGGAAAGTTTAGATTTATTTCAAAACATTTATGTATATTATAATATAAAGCGCTTTATAGTATAGTTAAACTATTTTCTACGATTTTGAAGAGGTTTTCTCTGTAGCTTTTAAACTCTCAGATACTTTTGTTACCCAAATAACGTTCTTTTATTTCCCTCCATTATATGCTCTTTAAAATACACTTAAATTTTTTATGGTATTAGTTGTAAAACTTAATATACAACCTACAATATTTGTTATAGCAACAAAACTAGCTACAAGATACACAATTAACACTTTTACTACTTAGCTGCTACTGTTACTACATATTTATGTACAAAGTTTATTTTTAACTGCTCACTTACGATATTTCACTCTACACCATTTTATGATTATTTCATCTGGGAGTAGAGAAATATCTGTCTGTCTATCTATCAGTCTGTCTGTCTGTCTATCTGGCACTTAACAAAACAGCATTGTTATGTAACCAAAACAAAAAATAGTGTTTTTATATTATTTAAACAAATAGTTCAAACAAGTATCATTCTATTGGGGGAATGGACCAAATAGAAAGGGTGATGAATGAAACAGTTAAAATAACAAAAATAATAATCGTAAAAAAACGGTAGCTAAACTACATATGTACATACATTTTATACATTTAAACAGAAATCGAAACATTTTTTATTTTTTCATCTTTTTTTTTTTAAGAGATAATAAAATGTTTTATGTCTCTGGATACTCGCGTGTAAACATGATGATGATGGAAGCGATATAAAAAAAAACGTTAATGACTTTATTGATTAAAACATTGAAAAACAAAAATAAAAAATATAGATAATGAAATTAAAATTGAAAATGAAAAATAATTTAAAATATTTTTAATAAATGAAAAATAATTCCACAAAATAATTATGAAGGTTTTCAAAAATTTTCTTGGCAAGTTTTTTTTCAAGCACAAGTCAAACCCAACAAAGTGACATAAGAAAAAAAATTGTAACCCAGAAAATGTAATGCTGCAAAGATGGCTGATGATGATGCAGCATCAAATATTGAAAATTAATAAAAATCATGATTTACGATGTGTCAATTTCAGCTGGTGCTGTTTGCTTCAACTATTGTGTTATTCAATACCATTTTTTTCTGTGCTCAATGTTTAATTTTTTGTTCTTGTTTTTGTTTGGGGGCTACTGACTATTGTCAGTTAAGCTTCCTGCTGTGTTCTGTTGGTTTGATGGTTTTAAATATGAACAAAAAAAATGTGTGATAAAAAACCAAATTTTAACATGGGTTAAAAGTTGTGTGGTCCACCACAATTTGTTAAAAGTTTTTTCGTTAATGTATTTGTAATAGGGTGATCGACTCGGTTTTTCAACCGGTTTTGTTGTTTAAGTCCTATCGTTTTTTTTTTCAAAATGTTAATTTTTCGAATCAGTGATGCCAACTTAGCCCGTTTTTAGTAGTTCAAAACGCGAAAAATATTTTTTATTCCGAAACTAAAAACACTTCAAATTTAGCACTTTTAACAATTTTCTTTTAGCCCTTTTTACTCTTTTTTTATTTTTTTTCAAAAATGGAAAGTTATTATATTTTTTTTAATTTTTACTTTTATTTGACTATTTTT
Organism: Protocalliphora azurea; assembly: GCA_932274085.1. NCBI lineage: Eukaryota > Metazoa > Arthropoda > Insecta > Diptera > Calliphoridae > Protocalliphora > Protocalliphora azurea. The sequence goes on along the minus strand of OW026521.1, from coordinate 147,292,479 downwards.
GTACTAAGTTCTCTCTATTTTTGTGAAAAGACTAGTAACGAAATTTATCCAGGGGAGGGTTATTGTGTATTTCGATTCGAAAAGAAAATCTTTCGAAATTGTGCTTAAAATACACTGACTTTCGAAACCATTTTCTTTCGAATCGAAATACACAATAACCCCACAGGCAATTCGTAAAGAAACTTTATTATTAAAAAAAAAACTGTCTTCAACAATTAAAATTGTTTGAGTGCAAAAGTATTGAAAGAACTGAACAATTTTGGGATCGAGGTGCATAATAGTAGAATCTTTGTAACCTGCATTTTAATTTACCCAGTTTGCTATTAATATAATATAATGGTTGTTTAATGTTAAACATTTTGCTTATATGTTTAAAAGAAATTTAAATCTTAGTCCATTTTTTCGCTTTTTCGCAAAACTTGTCATAGCTGTACCACAAAGCTGTTGTCCTTTTAAATTTAGAACTTTTCAGTACTTTTATAACACATTTCTAAGCATTTATGTTGGTAATAGTTGGCATCACTGTTTCGAATGTCGAATAAACCGGTTTTTTAAAACACAAAAAATTGGTTCAATTCTTCTATAAATGAACCATTTATATTAACAAATTTTATAAGGTTTTTATTTTAACTGTTAATATCTATGTACCAACTAATTTACTTTTAAAGAAAAAAATATAAAAAATGCTCAAAATAGTTCTGAATTTTCTTTTAGAAAAAAAAAATCGTCAAATCTTCAGCAGTCCCTTTTTAGAATCAAAAATCGTTAAATATGGCAACAATGTCTAAAAGTTTAAACAAATATTAGAGAGATAATTATGTTGAATGAAATACTCATATCAATGGAATTTGTTTTTCCACTTGTAATACCTGTAACATTCTTACAAACAATTTGAATATTTTAAGGTTTTTATTCATTCAATGTATGTATTAATAATTAATTACATTTTTCTAAGGGTGCAGTATTTGAAAGAGGTCTACCTTTAAAATTTATTCCAAAAAAATTCAGGCACACTTTTCCCATATTAAATCATAGTTTCCACACATATTATATACAACTTAGTTTCACTTTTGATGATTGTTTTTTACCTTAATTAAAATTTATTTATATTTCATAAATTCTTACATGAATATTATAAGATTTATTGAGTTTTTTAGAGAAATATAGTCTTTTAACAGAAATATTTACTTATGTAAAAAACCGGTTAATCGGTTTTTTCAGAATTTCGAAAACACTAACCGATTTTTTGAAAATACCAACTATTCGAACTATTCGAAAAGCAGTTTCTACAAAAAAAAAAAAAAAAAAAAAAAAAAAACGAATAATCGATCACCCTAATTTATACCCTACACCACCACAGGTATTTGGGGTATTATGCGTTTGTGCTGGTGTTTGTAATATTGGTCCCAGACCCACCTTTAAGTATACAAATCGACTCAGAATCACTTTCTGAGTCGATTGAACGATGAGAACTTGTGAATAAAGTCTAGATTGAAATTTTGAAGTAAATTTGATGAAATTCGGCACAAATAATTATTTTGGCATAAATACGAAGCCTATTGAAATTAGTTATGCTCGGTCCAATATTTCACTTAGCCTCCGTACAAATATCTTTCCGCAATAATGGTTAACGTTCATAAATAAATTTTAATGAAATATACCGCAACTAAGTTGTTTATGAGTATAAATCTTAGGAACAAATTTCTTGAATATCGTCCATAATTCCCCTTCCAAAAATCACACTAATGTGCATTAATTGCATGAAAATATTAGTATCAAGTATAGTATTCCACACAAATAAGTTTTATATAAGTATAAATGATAGTGCTAAATTTTATGAAGATTAGTGCATAATTTACCATAGCTCCCATATAAGGCACACTTTCGGGAATCACCCAAAAGTACATAAATTCATAAAAAAGTTAATATCAACCTAATATTCAGTATACTTTATACATAAGACCCTACACCAAATTTTGGTTCATATACACAATCGTGTAAGGTATCGTATGTTCGGGCTTGACCGACTATATCTTTCTTACTTGTTTTTTATTATGTATTTATTTAAAATGTCAAAACCTTTATGTGTCTATAAATATGATGTGGAGATAGTAAAATAAAACGTAAAAAAGTTGTTTATCAAAATGAAGCAGGACGTGCGTACTTTTTTAACATTTTACTAAACGTTTTACTTTACTCTTTTATTGGAATGTTGAAAGAGCAGTTCCTATAAAGTTATCAAACAATCTACAGCTACAATTTCTGGATTTTAGAACCACTCTAGATTTTTTTCCAAAATATTTAATTTTTTTATAAATAACTTAAAAAATTAACAAGGTATCAATTTTTATACCACACAAAATAAGTAAAATATTACTTTATATTTTTAAATTAACACAATCGTTTCATTTTACATGTACAATGGTCGGTCTCGACTGCCTATATGTTTCTTATTGTTTGTATTGAATTTAGACTAAATCTGTTTATCTGTTTCTAAATCTGTGAAAACTAAAATAATTAATCGAGTGAAAAACATCAAAGCATATAAGATAATTGCCGTTGCCTACTTTACATATCGAATTTTTAAAACTCAAAAAAAAAAAATAAAAATAAATAAATAATAAATAATATTTTATAAATATTTGTGATTCGAACAAAAAAACACAATTTTTTCCCTTACCACCTCCGATTTTGATTACCGCAACACAAAATTTTAAATTCTTAAAAATTTTTAAATTTGCTGTAGTTTTTTTTATTGTGCTTTAAAAATTGTTTTTTTTTTCAAACTATATATTTTTTTAAACACATACAATTATATATCTTCGAACTTATTTCTTCGATTTAAACACACTTGGGCTCAAACTTATTCAAATAAATTTTTTAAAAATGACATTTTTGAAAGGAAAAGGATAATGAACTCAATATTTGTCCTTATTCCATTCCATTTTTAAAATTATTCTTTAAAATATTTCTTTAAATGTTGGCAACAAAATATAAACTACTTAAAATGGGACAATTTGGGGGATGCTGAGAAAATAACATTTAGTAAAATAAAAGATCATTTATTTCAGTAATAATTTGAAAATTTCAAATGTTTTTTTGAACGAAACAATTTGTATGTTTATAAAAGCTCGTCTTATATTTCAACTTATTATTAGCGATTCTATTTTACATATTTGAAAAATTTTATAAAAAAAAATAATCCTGAAAATATTTTGACAATAAATTGGCGATTTCTAACTGATTGCTTTGATTGATGAATAATGTCTGAGCTGTTCCAAAGAATCTATTTATGAGTTTATATTTCAGTTTTGCAAAATCGTAAAATACATTAAAAATTATAAAATTATTACTGAAATAAATGAGTTTTATTACCAAATTTTAATTTTCTCAGCGTCCCCTACTCTAAATTTTTTACATGTTGTTGCCAAACTTTAAGTAATATTTTAAAGAAAATTTATAAAAACTTAAAATATGATTTTTAAATAAATTTGATACAAAGACAAATATTGATTTTATTATCCTTTTCTTTTCAAAAATGGAGTTTTTGTAAAAATAATTGAAAACTTATCTGACCCAAGTACGATTGAATCGAATCAACAAGTCCGAAGATATATGGATTTAAATTTCATGTATTTGAATAAATTGTTTGAAAAACCATAAATATATCGATTATGGATGTACAGTGATGCATATTCCTATAAACGCACATCGATTTTTTTTATCAACTTACTAAAAATAGGGCTAAAATTAATTAAGGTGCTACAAATTAAATTTTTAAATTATTTATTGACCACTTAAGCAATTAATTACAAAAAATTTATAATGTACATTAATTTTTTTTATTATAATTTTAGTAGTTTAGTACCATTTTTACGCACTTAAACTAATGAACCAATTTGGCATTATTAATTATGTGTTGATGAACCTTTGTTTTGAATAACTTCAAAAATACGGGCTGGTAGTGATTCGACTAATTTTTTAAGAAAATCACTCTCAGTTTCTTCCCAGGCTTGTTTAATTTTTAGTTTTAACACCGTTATTGTCTTTATTGTTTCATTCTGTGCATTTCTTGTGTAAACTTTACGGGCAATGTACCCCCACAGATTTTCCATTGGATTTAAATTCGGACTACCCAAACCATAACACTGCCTTCACCGAAATTGCGTTTCGTCATACAAATTTCGTTCGACCACAAATCATGGCAATGGCAAGAATATGAATCAGGTTCGTTCAAATCGAATTTGTTTTCATCAGAAAAGATTACTTTATTCCACTCATCTGTCCATTTCATGTATTTTAAACGATTTTCCTTATGATGCTGTTTTAACATTTGCTTATATTTTGTTTTCTAATATTTTATGTTACCATCTGTTCGCAAAATGTTTGAAAGCTTATTTTTTATTTATGTAGTATTTAATTTATTGCGAGTGGCTTCTTTTTTATTTTATTAATTTGCCTTTTTTGTTCATTTTTGATTACCTGCTATTGGTTTCTGCACTCCGTATTTCTTCCCTTTCTTGAGAACGGTTATTTTTTCGTCCAATTTCTCTGTTAGAACAGCCTTGATCATGAAAAAAAATGAATTTGAATTTTTTCCTGGTCTGTAAGAAAAGTTATTTTGGGCATCCTTTAAGATGATGTAATTTCCCAATTAAAACAAAAATATTTCTAGTAAACAGAGATGTTATTATCAGAAACTTACCTTAAGTGAAACAAACAACTAAAACTGTTAAAATTTTTTGATATTTTTTTTTTTTTTCAATAACTTTTTAGACAAATCTTTCTTAACTGTGTTTATAGGAATATTACATTGAAATGATCACCCATATGTTCTGATTGCTAAATTAAAGAAAACAAAAAAAGGCAGATATAAATATTTCTTACATAAAAAGTACCATTATATCGCGAGTTATTTTAACAACACAATATTGTTTTTGGTTAAGAGAAACGAATATACCTCAAAGAAAAACAAACATTTTAAATGCATTTATAGGAATATGCACCAGTGCATATGTTTAGAAATAATTTAATATATTCTAAATTAATATTTTTGGCATCAAAACTAATCTAGATTCTTATTATTGCTTAAAATAAACTAAAATATAACTGTAATTTAAGCCTCGTATTCACAAACAAATTAAAAATTTAAAATGCCTTTTAAGACAAATTTTTCATATAATTTTTGTTTCTAAAATGTATTTTAAGTTTAAAATTGGTTTGCTAAATATATAATAATAATATTCTTGATATGTTTTTATACATTTGGCCCAAAAGTCAATTTAAATTATTTCAAAAATATTTACAAAATAAATCTCTGGCTTTAATACACAAAATCTTATGACTTAATTTACTTGCATAAAAATTGCAGTATGTGATTATTACATCTTATATAACGAGTTAAAGGCAACAACAATGAATTATTATGGTTAATAAAAACCACACATACACTCTTACAAACACTTCTACCCAAACTCATACATAGATATCAACTGTTACATTATAAATTGTAATAATACTGCAGTATTTTCCTCTATGTATATATATTTTTTGTCTACTTCCTGTATAAAAACGGCTGCTTAAGCAAAAGCAGACACATCCGTATCCTTATCTTTAATAAAACAACACCAAGAGTACTAAGCTCTCACATATACTAACATCCTTTCTCTCACCCTCTCTATGTATATTTAACACTTGAACATATGATAGAGAAAGCAAATATAGGAGAAGCTACTTATTATTTGGTTTATGAAAAAAAAAAAGAAAATGATAGAAAAACTTGTTAAATAAATGCAATAAAATACATACTAATGTACTTACTTAAGTTTAAGTGAAGTAAAAGTTTTAAAGTAGCAAAGATTTATAAGTAAATAAAAATAGTTTTTTTATGTTCAAATCAAAATGATTGCCTGCCAGCAAATTGAAAATAATATTTTTTGAGGTTTTCACTCTTAAATATTGGCATAAGATATGGTTTGATATCCTAATGAAGTTTTAAATTTATTTTGCTCGTTCTACTATGGAAAATTTCTACAGTCATGAGTGCCAAATATTATTTTAAATGCCTGTAATTTTTGTATGAAATTGAAAAGATGCAATACATATATAAATTTTCCTCCTTAAAAGTTCTTTCACATGATAATGTGTTAAAAAAAAATCGAGGTTTTCTTTTTGTTTTTCTTAGTTTTCCAAAAAATATTAAACATTTTAATAACGAGAAAAGTTTGCCATCTCCACATATTTGCTTGAATTTTTGCTTTAGTTGTTGCATGATATAATGTGTTCTTGTGGCACATTTTCGTTGCCAATGACTGGGGATATGTTCTTTATAAATTTTCCTAATACACAAATGTTTTTGCTAGTGTTCAGTGGGTGGCTAAAAATTTGCATTTAATACGGCAGATGATTTTAAGATTTTCTTTTCTTTTTAATTTAGGGAAATTTTGCAAACTATTTCTTAGGAAATGAAGAAATTTTATATTTTTAAAAACTAAGCAAAGTTTAAATACATAAGATTTAGTTAATTCTAATTCTAGAAAATCATTTTAAATTATATATGTATATGTATAACCACCTTTTTAGTTAATTTTTGTAATAATATAAATAAAGTATATTTAAATAAACTTTATTTCTTAGAATTTTAAAACATTAATTTTTAATTAAAACTATGTAATAGCAAAAGTTTAATTAAATTTATGAATTTAATTTTTATTTTCAAAAAAGATTAAAATCTTAATCTCTTTAAATTTATCGAACATTTCTCATCTTGTTATAAAAAAAACAACATAAAATTTAAACTCTGTCACTCCAAATTTAAATCACAGTAAAACTACAAAGAGTAAAAAACAATAAAAATAAAATTTATTATGCAATTGTTGCTAATCATCAAGCGTAAAATGTTTTATGTTTTTTTTTCTGCAAAACAAAAAACACAAAAAATCCAAACCTTAAACCAACATAAAAGTTTAACTAAAAAAAATCTTAATTTTTTTCCCAGAATTACAAACATTAACAATGCGGTTATTGCTCTCTTAGAGAGAAAAAAAAACCAAATAAACTAAAAACGACTATACACAACTTCATAATCCTCATCATTTGCAAATGCAAACAAACATAGTTTATGTAAAAAAAAGCAAAATCGTGTATCGAAATAAAAGCTCCAACACCAATAATTGTCATCAACACTAAAGTTTTACAGAGAAAACAACATAAAACAAGTAAGAATGTTATATTCGGCTTTGTTGAATCCATTATACTTATCGTCTGGAAATTTAAATATAATTTAAAATGTCACCTTATATGGGAGGTTTACCACCCACCTCCCATATAAGTGGGCGAATAATGCCCAGTTTACATCGATCCTTGAACTAAACTTTTATTTTATTTATATAAATCTTATGTATGAATTGGAGTTGCGATGGACATCAATTTTTTCTAGTATTTAGCTCATTGCTTATTATTTGGCCTATTTTCAATAAATCTTCGTCCTCCTAGGAGGTCCCCCTAAGACCGATACTTTTTTCAATAGACACACAAATAGATAAACATAACTAGACTATCTTAGATTTTCTCGAGGATCCAGAATATACAATATACTTTGTGGGGTCTTAGACGATTACTTCGACATGTTACACACGATATGACAAAACCAATATACTCCCATGTTTTTTGATGAAAGAAAAACTATAAAATTTGCTCATACTTGCTCAACATTTAGTTGTGAATGTTAAAAAAAAAATAACGGGGCTTTTTTAAGCACATGAGCATCAATATATGAGTTTGTTTGTTTATGTGTTTCTTGTTGACTCATTTATAGCGGCATCTTCTCTTATTCTAGGTTTCATATTTATTTTTGCTCTCGTGCACTATATTTGCTTTTAAGTATCAACACTATTGCACAATTTTTATATACTTACACATGGTTGCGTATGAGTATGTGCAGTGCAAACAATCATTGCACTGTGGTATCAATCGCAAAAGTGTATCTGTATATCTTAAACTACTGGTCGGATCAAATTGAAATGTATAGAAGAGTTGTAGAGGAGAATCTAAGCTTTCAGAAAATTGATGTTGTAGACATCCTCTAATAACAGAAAATACGATACAGGGTGTCAAAGTTCACCACCTCGAGTATGTAAAAATTTAAAAAAAACCGTAGCTTCTACAAATCAAGTCCGATTTCAAAGATATTTCAAAAGATATTTACGCTTGAATTTTGAATTTTTAATTTTTTTTCCTTGACTTTATTTCGTTTTTCGGAAATAATTCCTGTATTACCTTAACTTTATTTCATTTTTGGGGAATATGTCCTGTATTATATAAGAAATCTTTTAATATATTCTGTAATTTTCAAAATATTCCGAAATGATATGCTGAAAAAAAATTTTGAATATCTCAATTCGTCTAGCCGTGAATAATATTCTTAAATTAGTAAGAAAGATTGATATTTTTTTACAAAAATATAGTACAATTCCTTCACTTTTTCCTCAAAGTCATTTTAATAAAAAAATGTTTCTCTTTACACATTTCAAAAGGCAAGACTTCGTAAATGGTTAATAAAGAAACTTTAATTTTATTGAGATTTGCACCCCACATCCAGCGTTGGTCGAAATGCTGAATATTAGAAAATAATTCAGGTTTTTGATGTTTTTCTTTTTCTACTTTAATTTATTGATGCTTTTAAATTAAAAAATATATTTATATCGTTTTTGCACTAAACTGCATTCCGCTCAGCCAAAAGCTTTATTTAATGAAATAGTTAACTTTTCAAAAGAGTTTATTAATTTTTTTACTATTTTTTTACTATTATTTTTCTTGTATTCTATAAAAAAAGTAACAGTTTTTGATTCTTCAAAATCATTTAAAAAATTTTAACAACTAATCGATAAACTATAAATTTTTACTAAATCAATGCTATATGTAGAGTGCAAATTTAAATTTCCATTATGAAATATGTACAGAAAAAAATTTTATTAACAAAACTTTGAGAAAAAAATGAAAGAGTTGTATATTTTTTGTAAAAAAAAAATAGCAATTCTTAATATCAATTTCAGAGTGCTGATTTTGAAAATTATTCAGGGCTAGACGAATTGTTGTAATCAAAAAATTTTTCAGCGTATTATTTCGGAATATATTAGAAATCACAGAATATTTTGCAAAAATATTTCGCTCCTATACCTCAGGGCTTATTCCCGAAAAAGCAAAATAAAAGCAAAAAAATCAATAATTAAAAATTCAGAAAAATAATTTAGGTAACTTAGCATGTTTTTTCTTTAACCCGCTAAGCATATAATAAATATAAAAATCTTTAAAATTGAATTAATTTGCAGAAGTTACGATTTTTTGAAACTTTAATATACTCGAAGTGGTTGACTTTTACATCCTGCAGCATGATCATAGATGAATTCAATCCCACCAGTAGTTTAGGCGATAAAGATTTATTATCGAAATTTTTGCGATTGGCACCACTGTTCATTTTTTATTGCAAGGGTGGTGCACTTAAAATGTTAGCAATAATTTTTTAGACTTTTATTGTATTTTTCTTGATATTTTATTATTTTTATTTTTTGCAATATTTTTTCCAACTATATTTACAGTAAATATTTTGCAGCACAAGTAGTTTATTAGTAATATGCATTTTGTAATAAAACAAGCATAAATACTACTGCGATAGTTTCATAATTTCCACTAAAGAAACAAAGTTTAATAAATTTGTTTGAATAAAGGGGTCAATCAGATTGAATTAAAAAAAAAAAATCGTTTCTATTGAAAAAATATATTTACATAATTTTTTTCAGTAATTATCAATAAAGATAATAAAATATATTGAGCATTTCATTTAATTTGTGTTAATAATTTGATTCTCACTTTCAAATTATTAAAAATAGTTCCCACAATTTTACGGATAATTTTGAAAATTTTTTTTAAATACCTATTTTATTAAATTACAATCAAATGTATATTTTTGAAGAGCTAATTTAGCATTGCGATGGGCCAAAGAATTGTAGATTTTGATTATTAGATCTGATTTCGCCGGGAAAAAGAAATCAATTGAAATTAACTTAAGGTAGACCTTTTCATCCAATTTATTACCAGCCTCTAATCAAAGCCCCATCTCAACTTTACTATGTTAAATAAATGCTTTTGGTTTGATCCCCATCGAAATAAATTATATTGTAGCTGTACATAATACAATTGGTTAGGAGTTTGCATTATACTGAAGTTTATATTGTGACTTACATTTTTCCCTATAAATGACATCTACGCCTTCGCCTGTAAAGATTTCGCTGTGAGTTTGATTGCATCGCATTTAAGCAAAACTTTGAATTGGAGGTAATATACTTCATTATTTCTGCATACATTCCTACAAGTGAAGATTGCCATTGATTTGACTTTACAATGCAGATAGTGGAACAATTTTATCATTGAATAGATAAAAAAAAATGTTTTCATAACTCATAATATCTAAACAGTCTTATCAGTTTGCACAATATGTCTTTGGGAGACATGTTTATCATATTCCTGAATTCTGGAGTCATTAGAATTTGTTTCAGCAATATAACTAAACTTTCTGCCCCTCAATTGGTACTAAGAGTTTCTCTACTCTCTTAGTTCCAATTTTGCAATATTTAGTAGGGAAATTTAAAGGTATCAATGTACCCAGCTTATATGAAAATTTTGTTAATTTTACGATATTTTTTCTTAGAATTTTAATCCTGTTATCCTTTCATGAGCTGCATCAAAATGAAAAGGATATATTTTTGGGGATTTTTGTAGTTTTTTTCATATTTCTATCATAAGAACAAAAAATTTGGATATTTGAATTTTTTACACATTTATCTTTCAAAAACTAAACCCAACATAGAACGATATAATTCTCTAGCACCTATATCAAAATGGTTTTGTTCCAATTATTAAATTTTGAGCATGTTGGAATTTTACTTAAAATTTTGGAAATATGCTTTCTTTTGTATACATTTATTTACAAAAAACTAAACGAAATTTGTTTCAAAATACGCATATTTTTATACACTTTTTGATGATATATAATACTTTATACTTCGAATTATTTACAATGAAAGAAATTAAGTTAGAATTAAAAAAAGCGAAAAAAGCCATCTGGTATAACCGTTAAAGAAAATGTTAATACGACAAAAATTCAAAAACTAGAAATGTTTTAGACCGATCTGTGATATCCTCAAGAAGACTTATTACGCTATGACATATTTCGAGCTATTTTTCATTGTAGCATGGTGTACCAATAAAAAATTTGCAGAAAAAGATAATATATCGAATATTTATTAAAAAAAAAAAAAAAAACATCGAACGTCCCCTATCAAAAGTAAATTTACAAAACATTTCTTAAAAAATAAATTAATCGAAAATTTTCTATAAACAGAAAATTTATCCAAAATTTTCTATAAACAGAAAATTTATCAAAAATTTTCTATAAACAGAAAATTTATCCAAAATTTTCTATAAACCAAAATTTTCTACAAGAAGAGAATTTACCGAAAATGGAGAATTTATTCAAAATTTTTTTATAAATTGAAAATTTATCGAAAATTTTCTTTAAATGGAACATTTATCGAAAATTTTCTATAAATGGAAAATTTATCGAAAATTTTCTATAAATGGAAAATTTATCGAAAATTTTCTATAAATGGAAAATTTATCGAAAATTTTCTATAAATGGAAAATTTATCGAAAATTTTCTATAAATGGAAAATTTATCGAAAATTTTCTATAAATGGAAAATTTATCGAAAATTTTCTATAAATGGAAAATTTATCGAAAATTTTCTATAAATGGAAAATTTATCGAAAATTTTCTATAAATGGAAAATTTATCGAAAATTTTCTATAAATGAAAAATTTATCGAAATTATTCTATAAATTTTCTATAAAAAGAAAATTTATCGAAAATTTTCTATTAAGAGAAATTTATCGAAAATTTTCTATTAAGAGAAATTTATCGAAAATTTTCTATAAAAAGAATTTTTTTTTAAAGACAATTATCACAAATTTTTTATAATGAGAGAATTTATCAAAAATTTTCCATAAATATAAAAAAACTTACATTTTTAAATAAAGTTCAAAAATAGAAAATTCATTCAAAAATTCTTACACAAACTGCATTTGTGAAAATTTTCTCTAAATAGAATATTTCACAAAAATTTTGTACATACGTTAAAGTTATCGAAATTTTCCATAAATATAAAATTTATCTAACATTTTTTATCTAATTTTTTCTATAAATTGAAAATTTTTTGAATTTCTTTAAAATGAAAATTTATTGAAATTTATTCTAAACAGAAAATTCATCGAAAATTTTTTATAAATATTAAATTTATTTAAAGTTTTCTATAATTTTTTTAATGTACAAATTAATACAAAAATCTCAAAATCACTCTCCACGAAATTCTATTCCCAAATGAAAACTTAAATTCCCAATTTGGGAACATGTCACCGCCATACTGAAACGGAGCCGTAGATATGTTAATATTCATTCCATTTGGAAAATTAAAGGTTATATTTTCGATTATTAATAAAAAAAATATGTGTATAAAATTATTTTCACAGAAAAGTCTTTTAAATGTAATCATGCGAACTTTGGAAGCATAAGTTTGTAAATTAATGTACATATATTATTGTTTGCCCTGATTATTTTCTCAAATTTCCACCCCTAGTTTCCTCTAAAGCTTTTACACTTCCAAAAAATGATTATAAGCTATTGACTTTACAAATACTCATACAGTGACAATTATTATCTTCATCTCAGTGACAACAATGAAGATGACACTACAGACAATGATGGTGATGCTGTTGTTACTCAATACTATCATGAGGATAATGATGAATAATGTCATTGACGATGATGCATGTAGTAGCAAAAGTAGTAAAAGTTAAAAGTTCAAAACTCATATAGTAAATGATATTTATATAAATTTGCAACTTCTGTAAGATAGGAATAAATACCCTACAGTTCCTTTTAGTGGAAATATAACATACCTACTTATTGGTAATTTAAGGTATACGAGTAGCTATCACATAGTTTCATTTTAGCTACTATATAGATTCTGACCTAAAGAGGCTACAAAATCACTAGGTTGGAGAAATGTTATCAGAGCTGAAAAGTAAAACACACTATTTCTATATGTATGAGTTTGTGTATAAATGTATCTTTGTAAACATAAGTGCTTCTATATATTCAACTATAAATTTTTCTGTTAAGTAGCGTAATGTTGCTTGTACATATATACAAATATGTATATAGCACATATTGTACAAAACATAAAAGCTAATATAACACTTGCATACATAGACATACCCTCAAAAATATTCCCTTTTCTTTAATATTATTTTATATAAAAATATATTTTAAAAATATCCAATAACTTGTTGTTATATTTAAAGTATCCCCTTCCGTAAACAACACTATGAAGATAATTTTATAGTGGTAGTAGTAGCAGTAGTAAGTGTAAATAGTAGTAGTTCTATTTAAAGTAGTTGCAGCAAGTGTTAAATTGATGATAGTTGACTATAAGTCAAGTACAAGTCAAGGAGAAAATATGTTATTTAACATTAGAATTTTGTTGCTTTTGTTGGTTTCATTATAGGAGATAGTATCTTTATAGTTGAAACTACTCTTGGGTGAAGTGTCTGTGTCTTCTTGCTTTTGTGTTGCAAGTATACATTGTTGTGTGTGTGTGTGTTTTTTTTTTGTTTCGTATGGCTGTAGATCGAGCACAATAGTTGTGATTGTATTTAACAAATTATGCATTAAATGAAAGTGATGTGTTGCAAAATAATTTAATAAACATCTTTTATTGAGATTAATGTGCTGGGCTTGGGAGAGAACTCATTAATTGTGCAGAAGATTTAAGGGAGACAGAAAGAGAAGAAGAAGAGGAGGTAGTTTAACTGCTTAATTTGTTATTAAACAAATAAGAAGATATTTGTATGCGATTATTCTGAGAAATCTCCAAAAATTTTCTCTTTATAGACAATTTTTGATTTTAGAAAATTTTTGTAGAAAATATTCGAAGAAATTTTTTCAGTTAGAAAATTTTTGACAAATTTTTGTTTTATGGAAAATTTTTGATGTTTTCTTTTTATAGAAAATGTTTAATAGATTTTCTTTTTGTAGACAAATTTCTATACATTTTATTCTTATAAAAAATTATCGATAGATATTAATTTTATAAAAAATTTTCAGTATTTTTTTTTTTCTTTAATAGAAAATTTTCGATTACTTTACGTTTTATAAAAGTTTTTGACAATTTTTTTTTTTTATAGAACAACTTCGATAAATTCTCTATTTATAGAAAAATTTTGATAAATTTCTCTGTTTTGGAATATATGGTATATATTTTCTATTTTAGAAATATTTCTATATATTTTCTATTTATAGAAACTTTTCAATAAATTTTGTTTTTATAGAAAATTTTTGATAAACTTTTTTTTATTTAAGATTTTCAATAAATTTCCTATTTGTAGAACATTTTTAATAAATTTTATTTTTAAAGAAAATTTTCGATAAATTTCTTTTTTATAGAAATTTATCGACAAGTGTTCCCTTTTATAGTAAATTTTCGATGAACTTACTTATTATAGAAAATTTCGATAAGTTATCCTTTCAAGGAAATTTTTTAAAATTTTTTTATAGAAAGTTCATAGCAAATTTTATTTTTATAGAAAATTTTCAATAAACTTTCTTTTTATAGAAAATTTTCAATAAATTTACTTTTTATAGAAAATTTTCGATAAATTTGCCTTTTGTAGAAAATTTTCTATAAATTTATTTTTATAGAAAATTTTGGATAATATTTCTATTTTATAGATAACTTTCGATAAATTCTCTTTTTATAAAAAATTTTCGGTAGATTTCCTTTCTGTAGAAAATTTTCGGTAGATTTCCTTTCTGTAGAAAATTTTCGATAAATTTTCTTTTTATAGAAAATTTTTGATAAATTTTCTGTATTGTAGAAAATTTTCTATAAATTTTCTGTATTGTAGAAAATTTTCGATAAATTTACTGTTTTGTAGAAAATTTTCGATAAATTTACTGTTTTGTAGAAAATTTTCGATAAATTTTCTGTATTGTAAAAAGTTTTCGATAAATTTACTGTTTTGTAGAACATTTTCGTTAAATTTTCTGTTTTGTAGGAAATTTTCAATAAATTTTCTGTTTTAGAGAAAATTTTCGATAAATTTTCTTTTATAGAAAATTTTTGATAAATTTTCTTTTATAGAAAATTTTTGATAAATTTTCTTTTATAGAAAATTTTTGATAAATTTTCTTTTACAGAAAATTTTTGAAAATTTTCGATAAATTTACATTTTTAGAAAATTTTTGATAAATTTACTTTTTATAGAAAATTTTCAATAAATTTACTTTTTATACAAAAAATATATCAATTTTTGTTTTATAGGAAATTTTCGATAAATTTCTGTTTTATAGAAAATTTTCGATAAATTTTCTGTTTTATGGATAATTTTCGGTAAATTTTCTGTTTTATAGATAATTTTCGATAAATTCTCTTTTTATAGATAATTTTTGATAAATTCTCTTTTTATAGATAATTTTCTATAAATTCACTTTTTATAAAAAATTGTCCATCAATTTTTGGATAAAATTTCACCTTATAGGAAATTTTCGATAAATTTTCTTTTTATAGGACAAGTTCGACAAGTTTGCTACTTATAGAAAATTTTCGATAAGTTTTATTTTATAGAAAGTTCTCAATAAATTTTCTTTTTATAGAAAATTCTCGGTAATTTTTAATTAGTATTGTTTTTATAAAAAATGTACAATAAATATTCTTTTTGTAGAGAATTTTAGATAATTTTTTTTCTTAATATTCGATAAATTTTCTTTTGGTAGAAAATATTTAAAAGAATTTTTTATAAAAAATTTTCAGAAGTTTTCATTAAAAATTTTTTTATGAATCTTTTTAAAGAAAATTTTAAATAAATTTTTTTATAATAAATTATTGATAAATATTCATTTTATATAAAATTTTCCATTTATAAATTTTTCTGTTAAATATTTTATAAACGTTTTGTTGCCTACTTTTAGGATATAACTTTCAGTTTTAATATTTTCCTTAATAACCATCAGTTTCTTATGCTCATCATCCTTTAACCTTGACCAATTATATTGTAAAGATTTCATAAACATATAATTTATAATCACATCAACGTATTTAAAGAGCAAAAACAATATCTGTATTAAATTACATTTACTTAAAAAATCAGCGAAAAAATCAAACTAAAACTTATGCCAAAAACAAAACAAAAAATACATACGAAAAAAATTATATGAGTTATAAGATGAAAAAGCGGGTTAACTCCTCATAAATGGTTATCTTGTCTTACATCAACATTACGAACGAGACACGGCTACTGTTGTGTAGAGACTGTGGCAGTCACAACAATGACAGACACATTAAATGGTTGGCTAAAGCCAGGGGAAACAAGAAGAGTTGAAAACTTACAAAAACCATTTGGTCAGTTTTTTTATATATTTAAACAAATAAAACAAAAAATCCATTTAGAATACATTTATAAAACAAACTCAACTTTATAAAGATTGTATTATAAAAATATAAAAAATGATTTACTGGCCACGATGTAAGAGTTGCACGTAGCAAAATAAGCGAAACATACAACAAGCAGGCAAGCAAAGCAAAAAAAAAAAAAAAAAACATAAAGTATAAAGTAGACTACCGTCATTGTCGTCGCCGTTTCACTGTCTGCCATGACAATGCAGGCCAGACGTTTTTTAAAGCCCATAAGAGTTAAGAGCAGCAGTGAGCAACTCTAGCCATGACTGAATGAATGGAACTCACACAATAAAAAAAGCTACAAAGTTATAAAAAAAACAGCTTAAGTTCCTTTAACAAATGATGACCATGTCGATTGTGTAATAAACTGTTTACATACATATGCAACTAGGCTACAAACAACATAACCAGGCGTATGCTGTTGTGTATATTTTGTTGTAAATTTTATTGTGGCATAGAAAACAAACAAACCAACATTATAAAAAAAAATTCTGTGTACTTGTTGGAAAAAAATTTACGTGCAGCATGATGTTGCCAAAATTATGAAGTGTATGTTTGTTTGATTTTTTTTTTTAAGTCATTTGAAAAATAAAAATCTTATTCTAAACTCAATTTGTGTGTTAGGGGAAGTGGAAGTTTATAGACATACATATGAATAAATGTTACCAAGCATAAATGGTGCTTACAAGTAAATAACACAGGTCAAAAAAATCGCAAAAAAAAATAAAATATAGCGCGAATAATTCTTCAAAATTATTATTTCTAAGGCTTAATGTAGTGTAGAAAGTTAAATGAAAATTTCCATCGCGTTACAATTTTAATCCATTGACGATCAAATATAAATATAATATCTGTGGAGTTTTTAGGTTATGTAAATTTTTAGGTAATGCTAGAACAAATTAATCACTCATTTTTTATAGACAAGAAATAGTGCTATAAAGATATAGTATAAGTAAAGTCTCCAACTTGCCACATATAGAGCATATTCTTTAAAATTTTAAAAATCAAAAATTACTCAATTAACCCTCATAAAGCCATCGAAAAACGAGGTGTAGGGGTGTAGAGAGGAAATTTTTATCTGATATAACTAGCCCTTGATCACAGATCTCAAAAATTATAACATTTTTAAAATCACACTGACAGAAAATCCTAGAAGCCAAAAGTTTGAAATAAAAAATAAAAAATCCAAATTAAATAAAAAAATCAACAAAAAAATTAAAAAGAAAAAATTACATCGTGAATAATTGCGCTTAATTCTAACTCCCTAGACTGAATATAGTGAAAAAAGTTAAATATATTTTCATCACGTCATATTTTTAACCCATTGATCACCAAAAGCAATGTATATCTCTAAGAAATTTGTAGGTTATATTATTTTGTAGATAACGGATAGAATTAGGTATACGTTTTTTATAGAGAAGGAATACTGCAACAAAAGTGTAGAACATGCCATATCTTCAACTTTCCCTACATAGCCCCTAGAAGTCTTTAAAGTTGTAAAAATGGAGACTTGACTTGTACTACATTTTTGTAGCAAAATTTCTTGTCTATGAAATATGAATGATTAATTTGCTCTACCTATTACCTAAAAACTCCTCAGGGAAGTATATTTTGTGAAGTTCTAGAGAAAAACCGAAATGTTTCTGGTGATTGGAATAAATATACATATTTTTAACGAAAATTTTTTATTGTTGATCAGTGTAATTTACAAATAAAAACAATTTAATTATACAAAGAATATTGAAATAAATTTAAATTTTAAGGATAAACAAAATTTAGGAATATTTCCTGCTGAGTTGGACCATCACAATATTATTCGAAAATGTTTACAGTTATCTTACAAATACTCTTAGGGAAAAAATACCACCCAGAATCGAATTCATAATGTTTTTTTTTTTTTTTAATAATTCGATACTGCTTTGGTGTCAAGTTAATAGCAATTCGGTATCAATCAATATTCATTTGAACACATAAGAGTATATAATTGGCAATGAATGGTGTCATTTTGTACACGGGCTTTATTTTTTTTATATCATTTATTATAATCATGATATAGTTCAATGAAATTAAATTTTGTTTAAAAATTTTAGAATTTAAATTTAATTTGTCGAATTTTTTTAAACAAACTAAAACCACATTTTAATTTTTTTTAAACATCTGTTTAAATAAAATTTCCATAAAATCTTAAAAACTTTAACAATATTTCTGCAGTTTTTTTAATTATGCCTTAATTTGTAAATTTCATTTATTATTTGCAATCATCATCATCATCATCAACGACTGACTGCCAACCACCTAAATATTTTTATTGCAAAATTATCAACAACAATTACAGTCATGTAAATTTTTTTCTGTCATATTTTACATACTTATTTGTGTATATGTCATTTTTAAATCATTTTATTCGATAGGAATACAATACTTACTTTCCTTCCGTTTATGCAGACATATTTGCATATATGTTTTTTTCTTCTTTTGTTTAATATTTTGACAGCTGTCAATAATGACAATTTAGTAGGTACTTGTGTACAGATTGTTTATCGTTGGAGTTTTGATTGTTATAATAAACTGCATACAAACAATTTGTATTTATAATGTCTGTCGGATAATGACTAAAGTAATTTGATCAAAAAGGATTACATTTGGCTATTAAAAAGATAACAATGTAAAAAAAAATACTACAAGGAAATTAAAAAAAATAAATAACAAGAGTAGGTTGTCTGTGCAAAAAATAATAACAATTTAATTAAATTAATGTGGTTTTAAGTTTACTTGTTGTCAAAGTTTTTTCTTGCAAAAGCTGTTATGGATGATGGCAATTAACAATTGTCAATTAAATGGTAATTAAACAAATAATGTTCAAAATGTCTGATTGATTTTATGTCTACTACAGTAAAGAAAGTAAATACCTATGTCAGATTGTAAAAAAAATTTGTCAGAATTTATAATTGATATGTATAAAACCATACCATGTTATTGTTTTCTAAAAATGTCCCCAATTTTCATTTTATGAGTATTTATTTTTGTTAATTCTTAATTTTTACATTTTGACTTATTTTGATTTTTAACTTCTTTTAGTTTATTTTTTTATTCTTGTTTCATTTTTCATTTCTATTATATTTTTCAAAAATTCCTTTTAAACTTTGCGACAAACAGAATATTTTATCGAGCTTGAAGAATTTTATAAAAAAAAGAAACGAAAAGAATAAAATTATTCCTAGATAATGTAAAAAGGATAATGTTTTTTTATGATGATTTTGTGTGGTGTATTTTTTTAATATTTAATAAACATACATACATACATGACATAAAATAGCAAATTTAAGGTAAAAGAAGAAACAAGGAAATTAACAAGGAAAAACTGGAAAAGTTTAAAGAAAATTTAAAGATTACTGCATAAACTAAACATTCTCTCAGAATTATTTTAATATGTATGAAATTATTTAAAACAAAGTATGAAATTATTTAAAATATGTTAAAATTTGTTTTATAAAATTGCAAAAAATTTTGATTAAAGTTTAATTTAAAAATTTCTATAAAATTAAATTTACTTTTATAGAAAATTTTCAATCACATTTCCTTTCATAATTAACTATCGATAAATTTTCTTCTCATAAGAAACTTTCTCTAAAGTTTCTTTTTGTAAACAATTTTGGATTAATTTCAGTTTTGCCGGAAAAACATCAATAAATTTGCACTTTATAAAAAATTTTCGATTAAAATTATTTTTATACAAAACTTTCGATTTATTTTCTTTTTCAATAAATCTTCTCTCAGTAGCTTTTCATAAAATTTATTATTTTTTTAGGAAATTTTTTGATAAATTTTCTTTGTATAAAAAACCTTTGATAATTTTTTTTAATTGTCGAAAAATGGGAAATTTTTTATTTATTTTTATAGGAAATTTTCAATAAATTTTGCCTCGATAGGAAACATTAGCTAAATTTTTTCTTTGTAAGTCGTTTTTAATAAATTTTCTTTTTATAGAAAATTTTAAATCATTTTTCAGCAAATTTTCGATAATTTTTTAGAGAAAGTATACCGTATTTTTATATAGGAAATTTTCGAAAAATATTTCTTTAAAAAAATATCGATTTTCATTTTACTGAAATTTTTTAATACATTTTCTTCCTATAAGTAATTTTTGATCAACTTTTATACAAAATTTTCTATAAATTTCCTTTTTGCCGTAATATACAATATTTTAATTTCATAATATACAATATAATAATTTTTACTATAATTTTCTTTATATAAGAAATTCTATTTTTGTAGAAAAATTTTTCTCCGAAATTTTTGATATATTTTCCTTTTATAGGAAATTTGCGATAAATTTTTTTATATACAAAACTTTAGATTAATTTTTCTTTTATAGGTTGTTTTTGATCAATTTTGTTTTTCCAGGAATTTGTTGATCAATTGTAATTATATAGAAAATTTTCGGTCAATTTAGTTTTATAAGAAATCTTCAATAAATTTTTATTTTAGAGAAATTTTTCAATTAATTTTATTTTTATTAATTTTAATTTTGTATGAAACTTTTGTTTCTAACAGAAATTTTTTGATAAATTTTAATTTTGTAGGAAATTTTATTTTTACTAAAAATTATTGATAAATCTTCTTTTTTTAGAAATTTTCATAAATGTTAGTTTTATAAAAAATTGTTAATATATGTTTCACTTAACTTTTTTTTGCTAATTATTTTAAGTTAAGTTTTATAGTTGATTTTCTATTAAATTATTTTGTAAGAATTGTATGACAAAGCGGGGATTTATATTTAAAAAATGTAATTTTTGGGCACATCGAACTTTAGATTGGAGAAACGATATAACATTTGTTTATAATTAATTCTTTAAAAATAAATTAAAATTTTTAAACTAGGACAGAGTTTTTTTTAATTAATCTATTACATCATTATCTTATAAAATTTAATTAAAATAATAATTGAATAAATGAATTTTACGGCCTATCCCAAGATATCGAACAAAAAATTTATTCGACAAAATGTAAGGAAAACAATAACAAAATTTGAAATTTATTTATTTTCCATATAAATTGTCGAAACGAATTTTTCGTTCGACATCGTCGAAGAGACCGTTGTTTTACAAAAACTGACATTTCTTCCACAAATTCACGGTCTTCACCCACGCTCTCCGATCCAGCCGCAATATTCTCTTCACTGCGAGCCGCATGTGTTTTATATTTTGGCGTATCATCAAATTACGTATACTGGGACTTAAACTTGTGGATGGTATTGGCCGCTAATGCAGATCATAGCAATGCTACAAAGTGTGATCGAAAATTGGACCTTCCGAATAAACCCCCTACAGCATACTCGCAGTCAATATTTGAATGAAATTATTTTTAAAAAGTAAATGTTAGAAAATATTCTTCCAGGTCATAATAAAGGTTCCGATATTCAAGTCTATTTTAAGTGTTTTATTTAAGATTAAAAAACTAAAAACCTTATATACTAAATTTATATATTTTCAAGTTTATACAAACTACTTACATTAAATAAAATACACAATTCTTGTCAAGGTATCATTTGTAATAAATATTTTATTTAAGAACTCTGAATTCGTATAGTATTTTATTTTTTATGCAATGGTATAGCTTTAATTAAATTTTGAATAACATCAATTAATATAATGGTTAGTTCTAGGAAATTTTTTAATCATAAAATGTACTGATCGAGTTTAAAAAAATGAATTGAGGTTTATATAAAAATCAATTATTTTCTGTTAATTAATATTATTATTGTTTTGATGATTGTAGCAAAATTAAACAAACATTTAATTAATATAGCAATTTCGAAATTGTTATCGATTTTTATTTTATTTATTCTTTTTTCTTTTTTCGGTGCAATTTTCGAAAATAATTAAATTTTGAGATTAACTTTTTTTCTTTTTATTACTCATGAAAAATTTTGAAGTTAAGTGTAAAAGGATCTGTGTTAATTTAATTTATTAATCCATTAATTTATAAACAAAAAATAAAATTCGCAACTTTGTAAATGCCTTTTCCCTGTAGATTTTTTGTGTGTTTTTTTTAATTTGACAATATATATTTTTGAGTCTAATATACTTTTACAAGCACATTTTTAATTCAGAACATATGAGTGGTATGTAAATCCTTAAAAATAATTTTTTTTTAAACTTTTTGAATAAATTTCACTCACAAAAGGACCTCAAATTTAAAAAAGTATTTAAATTTTTTGTCTTCTAAAGGCAACGATATTTCATTTAATACTTAAATATCTCTAAACTACAAACTTATAAAAAATAAATAAAATTTTATTTTGTTTTCCACTTCCTTATTAAGGACTTTTTGTGCTGCGAGAAAAAAATAAATAAAATAAGAAAATAATAAAATGGCTAAGAAAATAACATTTGACATAAAATATTTACAATACAAAATGGAAGACCATAAGCACGTTTAACTTGCTGTCTGTATGTCCGTCTTTCTATCTATACTTTTCAAATAAGTACATAGAAATGTATATAAATTTTTAAGTATGTAATCTACACCATCAAAAGGAATTTGTAACTTTTTTCGTGGCTTTTTTTCTATTTTAAAAATTTAACATTTTTCTAGAGGTCACTTTGAAATTTGTTAGCTAAAAAGCAGAATTTTTATAGTAGATTTTCAATTTTCTTTTTACACAAAAAAAAGGTAGAAAACTTGTTAAGTGTTTGGCTTTCAATAGTGATTAAATAAGGATTTCTGTTTAAAATTTTATTTTAAGACTTTTGTAAGGAAAAGTTGTAGAAAAGCTTTTAAAGAAAAATGTTTTGTCTGCTATTTTCAGCAAAAACATATTTAGAGAAGAAAAAAAAGTAATTTCCTGTTGTATTACAAATATCAAAATCACGCAGGAACTATAATTGGATTAGTGTCAAGGTGCCTCAAATCTAACACAAAATTCCATTTATTTCATTTCTTTTTTCGTTCATTTTTTCGAACTAAATTCCAAAAGGGAGTAGGCCATAAATGCTTTATACTAAAAAATGTATATCTAAAGCTCCCTAGAGGCTTTTGCCAGTGTCATATACTTTCTATCGTTAACTTATTTTTATCTTTAGCCCTCCAAATTGGGGAGGTTTTGTTGTGCGTTTTGCGCGTTAGCTAAGTTTGCTTTTAAGCAATTTGTGCGTGTTAAATTGTACCAATGTGTTTAATATATAATTACTTTCTGCCTCACATACAAATACAATTTTATAGAAAGCCAAAAACTGTTATCATTTTAATCAGATAAATGATAAAATGTTGAAAAGAATATAGAGCAAATATTTCTGTGGCTCGAAAATTAGATTAACTTAACAGAATTTTTTTTGGATGTGTATATATTTTTGATTTTCCTTTTTGAATTATTAATCTCTGACAGTTTGATAACGTACATAGCTTCAATTAAATATGTTGCTGTAAATTAACATAAATAAGTGAAGGGCAAAGAAAAGGAAATGATATTTGTTCTTTTTTTTTATCAGGTATTTGCAATTTTATTAAAAAATATTTATGTATTAACATAAAATTGTTTCCTTGAAAACAATAAAAATTTATGAATATAGCTAGGGAATTATATAACATTTAAACTTATTAGCAGGGCAACCAAAAATATGCGCATTCATATTTTTTCCTGGGCTTCCAATGGACCAAACTGTTAGTTATTTAACCGTTTCAGACAATTTTAAGAACTTTGGCATCGATTGGTTATAGCATATTAGTGCATATTAATAGCACATTTTATACTTAGCAACATATTTTGTCATATTTTCATTGAAAAAAGGCATATTTCCGCATATTTATACTTAAGTGCATAATTTTGCACATACTAACTAAATAGCATAATTTTACATCTAAGAGTAGATTTGCCAGATGGCCGTGATTGAACTTGATTGTCAAGATATTTTAGAAGTTGTTAAGTTGCAAGTTCACACGTAATTTTTCAAGCAGAAAACAATTTGATATATAAAAAGTTGAATGAAATCTGAAGCGTTGACGAAGAATATATATATATATA
The DNA here is from genome assembly GCA_932274085.1 of Protocalliphora azurea. Lineage (NCBI taxonomy): Eukaryota > Metazoa > Arthropoda > Insecta > Diptera > Calliphoridae > Protocalliphora > Protocalliphora azurea. The sequence continues at coordinate 147,267,889 of OW026521.1, read as the reverse complement.
TATATATTTTTTTTTTGTTAGTGATAAGACTGAAGCATATTTTTATATTTTACAATTCCTTTTGCTTTACTACACCCTGAAAGTGATACTTCAACAGAACTACCAGCATAATGATTGAATTTTGAATAGCCTTAAAATCATATATGTACTCGCATATGAGATTTATGAATCGTTTTACAAAAGTGAACTGTTTTTAATTTAAAAAAATATTTTTGAGAACAAACTAATTACGATATGTTATACATCGAACACTGTTTCTTAGAGACTAATTTGAAAACTTCTAAAACACATTCCTTTATGCGATGTAGTAATTCTTTAATGTCATGAATAAGTGTTCAAAAGCATTATTAATAGATATTAAAATATTTGTATTAAGTCGATATAAAGAAGCTATGCCATATGTTTCATTTTTTTAAATAATAGTTGCAAAAATCGATTGTAAACTTTTATTTTCGAAAAAAATTTAAAAGTTATAGCCCTATTGCATTTACATACTCTCATATAGGTTTCATATAAAAATAAAAGATTTTTGGCGGATGTCAATTGTCAAGTTTTTTGTCTTTTATTTATTTATTTTTTTTATTTTTTTGAAATCATATTTCAGGATTTGTCAAGTTAGATTACAATTCGAATTTAGAAACGCTATCTAAGAGATAAATTTTGCATATTTTGCACCCAATAAAATTGTTGACATAATTTCCCATTAGAGAAATTTTCTTTTAACTGTCACGTACCTTTGTCAACCTTAATTCCCTAATAATTTTCATCTTATAAATTAAAGAAATTTTGTAATTTCCTGATACATTATATTAGCTTTAAATGTTTTTAAGTTCAAAAAGAAAATATTTTTTAGAAATTGCTAATAAAAATTGATTTCTTTTAGTATGAATAGTCGGTAATTTAAAATTTAGTCAGAAAAAATTATATTGTAAAGGTATATTTTTTATTTAAAAGGAGCATTTTTATATGCAAAGAACACTTTTTTTTAGAGATTTTTTGGTTATCCTGCTTATTAGCCAATCAAATGACTATCTGCTTCCGAGATACATACATTCTCATAGTCAAAGAATTAGAACATTTTTGAAAGAATTTTGTGAAAAAGTTTAACAAAAATTATCTTAATATAAATATGTAAAGGATTAAAATGAATTGTATCATTTCTAAAAATTTTTGATGGGATACTATAGAAAAAAGGAATTTATACTTTAATGAAAATTTTTCTATTCGAAAAAAAATTTAAAATTTTTTTATAACATTTTCTACAGGGATCTTAGGAATAATATATATCCTGGATGATCATAACTGTAGAAACAGGGTTTCTAATTTATCGGACTTTTTCTGTTACCAGGTAACAGAATATAATTTAAAATATTAAATATTAAACATTAAATATTAAGTATTAAATATTAAATATTAAATATTAAATATTAAATATTAAATATTAAACATTAAATATTAAATATTAAATATTAAATATTAATTATTGAATATTAAATATTAATAGTGCGTTGCGATACAAATTTCTTTGACTTAAACAAAACAAAATTTCACTTAAAAGATTCTGTATATTACATCAATGAATTAAAATCTTATAGGACTTTGAAAACAAATATTATCTAATAGTGAACAAGTCATCTTATAAATATTTCAAATATTTTCTCTTATTTTCTACGATTTCAAAGATACCAAAATTTATTTTATAGAATTTAAAGGAGCACTATGATTTTTTACATAAAAAATTTAAATTCCTGAAAATTCCCGAAATATTCGGTTTTTGAAAAAAAATTTTTTTGGAGGCCCACAATAACTGGAGGACATATTTTATTCGTCAATATATTTTGTAAGGTCCTGAGTATTTTGCTATTCAAAATGGTAAAAATTCTTTCATAAATGGCTGCTCTTTTTGTAGTGTATGACCTATTTTATTTTACACCTACCTATTTTTCTTAAGAAGCCGCGAAAAATTGTTGTTACCGTAATTAACTGCCGAATGAAATAACTTCCATTGAAATAAGTTCCAGCAAAAATGAATAAATATTTTAAATACCACAAAAGGGAATACCCTTGAACCCGGCCATAGGCCGGCTATGCTAAAATTCTTTCGTTAGCAAATCCAGTGTACTAAATACCATAGAGGAAAAATTTTTTTGCCCGGGCTCAATAAAAATGAAAAAAGTGCCAAACGAAATGAAATAATTCCCAACTAATTAGTTTATAGTCTTTTTTTATATGTATAGTTTTTTTAGAATTTTTGTATTTCTGTTTAAGTTCATTGAATAATTGTAGAAGAATACATTGTAAAAGTTTTATTGGACACTCGGCAGAATGGAATGCATTTTCTGGTCCACCACGACCGTCATCAGCACTCTTTAGAAGATTAAAAGGACATGAAATAACTCTCTACAAAATTTCGTTAGGAGTAAATTATGAAATAACTTAACATGGAAAAAATTAAATAAGTTTCAACTCACCCACCCAATTTGTAAAAAAAAAGTTTGGGAGTTATTTTATCTTTTTGCTCGGACTTGTTTCATTTGGGTGTCATATAATGAGTTTGTGACATAAAAATTTGAGCAGGTATTTCACATTGAAGTGTTTTGTTACGGATGTACGACAACATTTTTTTAGTAGTTAGCTTACAAACTTTTCAAGATAATAATGTGAAAAAAGACCCCGAAAAATTTATAAATGAACGTAAACTGTTAGAAACTAAAGCTAATGATAAAACTTTTGAAAATATATTTAAAACATAAAATTCCGAATCCTTTTGGATCGAATTGGAAAAATTAAAAAACAGATTTGATGAATACTTATATCCTAATTTATATTTTTACTTTGGTTCTTAGCTGTGCCTCGCTGATTACTAATGAAAAATAAATTACGAAATAGATTTAAGGCCAACATTTGTGAATACATATTTTCAGTCCTAAATTTGTCAGGCGGGGATTTGTAAGAAACAGAAGTTTAATTGATAAAAAAAAAGAATTTTATGTTTTTTTTTATGAATAGATCTTTATTTTATGTTTTTGTTTTTATCAAATAAACACAATTTAAGAAGTTTTTTTTACTGAAGCATTTTGCCCCTTTACTTTAAAAAATCCCCTTTTTAGCGATTTCATTTTTTTTAAATACCCTTTTTTGGACACTTTTTAAAAAATCTCAGCAATAACACTGTTTTTAATAAATATTGTTTTGAAAGGCATTTTAAATCTAAAAGTTGTTTGTGAATACGGCTGCACAGTGGGGCCTTTAAAAAAAATAAATGGTAATAAATCTAGATCTTTTAAACAGCCAGAACCGATTTTGATGAAACTTAAAACATCGATAGAAGAGGAAATGTTGTTTGCTGGAGTGTGTAACTTAAGAACCAGCTAGTGGATGAAAAACATATCGGAGCTTGTAACTTTTATACATATGAACCGATTTTAAACGTTTTTATATTTCTGCCTTTTGCTAAACAAGACAAAGAAATGCTTACTGTACCACATTATCTTTTATAGTTTAAAAGACATTTAACTTTAAAAATTTAATTTCCCATTTTTTCGGCCTGACTTTTTGCGTTTCAAAATTTTATAAAAAAAATTATGTTGAAAATCTCCAAAATTTTCTAAATTATGCTAAAGATAATTTTACTTAGTTAATTCAATTCGATAACAAAATTTTTTTTCAAAATTAAAATTTCAAAACAGGTCTCAAAAATTGAAATTTTTTGCCAAAAAAATCAACTTATAGTTATTGGACAAAAACGCAAAAATGTCAAGGCCAAAAATGGGAAATTAAATTTTTAAACTTAAATATCTTTAAACCTTAAAAGATAATGTGGTACCGTAAGTATTTCTTTATCTTGTTTAGTAATATTCAGAAATATAAAAATATTTAAAATCGTTTCATATTTGTAAAAGTTAAAAACTAAGATATATTTTTCATCCACGTGGTGATCAACTCTGGTCCACTGCAGCGCCCAAGTATTCAGAAAGTTTATCGATGTAACAGCTGTTTAAGAGATCCAGATTTATTACCGTTAATTTTACAAAAGGCCCCACTATAGGGTGTTGGCTTTAATTTTACAGCCTATTTCTCTATGTCAAGCGAAAAATTCATTTCGACAATTTATATGGGAAACAACAAAAAATTAATTTTTTTTTTTTTTTTTTTCATAAATTCTGTCGAGATGAATTTTTCGTTCAACATAGAGAAACAGGCAGTTAGTCTTTTCAGTTGACACTTATTATTAATTTTATTTATGAATTTCGTTAAATGAGTGACGCAAAATCGTAAAATATTAATAACAAACTAAATTTTTTTTATAACCAATTCGAGATGAAACTGGAAATTTGTTTTTGAACAATGGACAAGATGTCCTAGACCCGTGATTTTCAATCGATTCTAGACAACTGAAGATTTAAAAATTTTAAAATGAAATTTTTTTTAATTATTTTAATATTTTTCCTGTATTCTGCTCATCAATAAGCATCGTTTGAGTCGTCTTTAAAACAAAAAAAAAAAAAAAAAAAAATGGAAACTCTATTTTACATAATACACTTTAATACAGTACTTTGACTTGTGAAGTTTTATTCCGAAAGAAACTAAATAAATAATATAGATTCTATATATGATCTGCCTGAGATTTTGATAAATGTTATGTATATGGCCTAAACGTTAAGAATAAATATTTTTTTGTTCATTCAATTATTTTTGCTTTAAATGTGTTTTCCTAAAATATAGCAAAATGGTTTCATTTTATAGGTCATAATATTTTAGCCATTAATATCATTATAACATTAAGAAACCATACATTGTGTATATAATGTATATTGTGTTTATATTTGATGCCCTTTTAAAAGCTTATTAAGTAATCAAATACAAATTATGTTTAGTTACAACAAAAAAAAAAAAATCTCACATTTTTTTGAAATTAATGGCCATACGCTTTTAACAAAAGCAAAAAAAGAATATATATATTCCCAGCATAAAATAAAGCAAAAAACAAAAAAAAAATTTAAAAATAACAAAATACTTGAAAACCATTAAACGACCTTTAAAAAAATATAATTGGAAACAAATTTTGGGGCAATAAATTTTAAAAAGATTATATATATATATATATATATATATATATATATATATATATATATATATATATATATATATATATATAAATATATATATATATAAATATATATATATATATATATATATATGAGCAGAACTCAATTTTTAATAAGTAAATATGTTAAATGAGAGTTTATATTGGGGAAGGCTAAACAACTTAATTATGAAAAATATTAGATGAGTAAATATAAAAGAACTTTAAAGTCTTTGTATACAATTTAAAAAAAAAAATATTTTTTTATTTAACAATATGTTTACATATGTTATCTGCAATCAAACAAGAAGAAAACATTATTATTTATATTAAAAAACAAAAACAAAAACAATCTCCTACATTTGTTCAACAAACTAAAACTTACCAAAAGAATCACTAGAAAAAGAACGCATTTGTAGAGAATCCATAAATATCTACATGTTGACAGTTTTAATAACATTTGAAAACATTTGTCCTCTTGCTACAAATAAAAAACCATTTACAGAACAAAAATATACAAAAACTGAAACTCAAAAAAAAACAACTTGAAAAATAAACTACCCAACAAAAAAAAAAAAAAAAAACTATCAAATGCTTAAAAAAAATAACATTTTCACCACTTCAAAAGTAGAAATAAGTGCATATTTTTGCTTTTTTGGAAGTTATTAATAATTACTTATTAATTAATAATTACTAATAAAATTAAAATTCTAAGAAAATTAAAATTTTACAAACTTTGAACAATTTAATAAGGCTGAAACAGAATTTTCATAAAAAAAGGTTATACATATAGTTTCAAACGATGTACTTCAAAAGCAATGAACCAGAAGCTTAAAAGAAGAACATCTTAACAATGACAATCCTGAGTTAAAAAAAGAACTTCTGCAGCTCTTTTTCAGCTCTAAGTACTTTCTTCCAATGGTAAGAAAATGTTAAAATCATGGCTTTTTCAGATATTTTTCAGTTCCTTTTTTGCTGGGTAGAAAAATAAAATCAACTGATAACAAATTTATTTTCTTGCTTTATACGAGTACACTTTTTCCATTCTAATTTTATTGAAAAAATTAAAAAAAAAAACAAAACTAAAATCTCTATCTGTTTGGCTTCGTATTTCAGCTGCTCTTTACTCCATATCCATCTTTAGTTTTCTATCTTTTTTTTTTTTTTTTTTGTTTTTAGAATATCTTATGAACAGATCTTTTTGTTGTTGTCGTCTATGAATTTCGTTGAATTGTGTTGCCGTATGGAGATTTTTATGTTAATGAGACATTTTAAGTGAAAAAATGCATGTTTTGTCTATTTTCTCCTTTTTCTAAAGCATACATACTTAAACGAATGTAGATACCAGCTATTGGGGCCATTTAAGATTTGTATCTAACCTAAAAGAAAACAAACAATTTTTAGAATCTTTGGAACAGAAACAAAAAATACCCTACTCCCACTCAAGGTACCATTACATTTGAGATGGTAAAATTAGCGACTTTAATCCCAATCAACGCTATAGATATGATGACAGCGTTGTTAACAAGCATACGGTTCGAAGGACCATCGATCGATAATTGCTCTTAGTGGTATTAGTACTCGGATTTGTAATAACTTAATAAAGAATTTATATTCTAAAAATTTGAGATGTTAACAAGCGTACGGTTCGAAGGACCATCGATCGATAATTGCTCTTAGCGGTATTAGTACTCGTATTTGTAATAACTTAATAAAGGATTTATATTCTAAAAATTTGAGATGGGCTCTAGAAAAATTCTACAGAATTTTATTTATAATAAAAACAAAGAAATATATTATTATTATATTTATTATAATTATTCCCAAGAAAATAGTTTGCTAATTTTACAAACTCTCTATAATATAGTGTCAACATTAGACAATTTTTTATCAAGACAAACTTCAAACTTAACGCGAATTTGTGGAAGGTGACAACAGTTGCACAAAAACAACAATATGGAGTATTCATTATTATTTTTTATATATGCAGTTTGACAACTGTAACAATCAAAATTGTAACCAACTGTTTAATTAAGGTTACCTTGTATATATTCGCACTGATTTTGGCGTTTGTTTTGATAAAAATTTGCCTAATGTAGACACTAGGTAAATAAACTCTCTGATAACTGATCAAATACCTTTTTAAACAATAATTTCTATTTTTTTCATTTTAATTTAATTTAAAATCTCATTAGTGTCTCATTTTATTTTACCAGCATAAATAATATTTATTCATATATTTCTGCGCAACATTTTTAACAAATCCCCCTCCCCCCTCCCCCCTCCCAAAAAAAATTGTATATAAAAATGAAATATTACCAAAGCAATAAAAACTTTTTTTCATTCAGACACACAAAAATATAATATTTTATATGTTCTATACACCAACCAAATATAATATAAACTCAATTTATTAAAAAAAGAAATACTTAAAAAGAACCGAAAAAATTATTATTTTATTTTTGTTTAAGATGAAAATGTTTTATAGGAATTGTAGTAAAAATGAGAAAAAATAAAATTAATGACTTTTTATAACTGTGGCATAGCAAGCCACAACTATATCATGGATTTAATACATACATATGCACTAAACTACTTACCCATACAAGCATAACAAACTACTTTTAAACAACCTATTAACATTAAAATTGCTTTCCTTTATACGAGTATGCATTATGATCGTATTAATGGAAATATTTAAAAAACAAATTGTTTTGAAAATGTATTTTTTTTTTTTGCATTTTACTCTTAAATGCATATTCTTTAATTCTTTCATATTTTTGGGTTTTAAATGCTAGTGTTAATATTTTGTGCTTTAAAACATATTTTAATATATTTTGCCATACTTTGCCTTTAAAGCAATTTTTAAGCAAATTTCTTACTACTTTTGTTTTTACTGTCAAATTTGTAATTTTCTCAATAAATATGTTAGCTGTGAAATTTCCTTAAATGCAAAAGAAGTCTCCTTACAAACACATGTTTGGATTTTATATAACATATATTTTCATATCATGCTATAAAGCATATTTTGTCATATTTTGCCTTTAAAGCATTTTTCAAAAATATTTTGGTAATTTCCTAACATTTTTGTTTTTGCTTTAAAATTTCCTTTTTTAAATACAACAGCACAATTATTTTCATTTCATGGAAGTTTGTACTTTCTCTTCAAAGCAAACGTTTTTGAATAAAATTAATAGGCAAACACATTTCCTGTAACCCCTTTTATGCTCTCAGAATTGGAATTTATTCAAATATACCATTAAAAAGGCAATTTCTCACAGATGTGCAGAGTATAAATTTTATCTGTTCAATATTTTAGTAGTTAGAACTCAAACATATTTGTATAAGCCTCAAACAAAAGTGCAACTCAAACTATTAATCTTCTTTTTCTATTTTATTTATTATGCCTTTCGTACAAATCTCTCAATTTAATGCAGTTGTATTGTAGTTATTTCTTTACAAAAACAAACCAAAAAAGTAGACCTGATATAACAATGAGTGAGTTTTTTCCCCTTTTAATTGAAAGATTTATAAGAGAGGAGTGATAAACAAAAAGGAAAAAAATTTTAACTTTTGAATAAATCTTTTTCAATTTTTTGCTTAATACTGAGAAACATAGTAGTAAAAGTAAACAATTTGAGTTTAATTTTTAAAAGGTGTTTTATTTTTATCAAATGCATATTTTTATGTGAAATTAATTATTTTACTTGATAAGCTCATTTTATTGTTTTTTATATTGTCTAATTAAAAATGTTATGACTTTCATCATAAAAGTAAGATGATATTTTTTACTTTTGTATTTTTTGAGAAATAATAGCGGTAATTTTATGATTTCTTGCCGAGCTGAAATAAATAAATAATAAAAATCACAAGACAAGATTTTTATTATTCTTTTAAGTTAATATAAAGGTTATTTTTTGATTTTTCTTATATTGAAAAATAGTATTGTAAAATACAAAAAGTAGATAAAATAAAAAAATTTGCAAAATGAAAACGCTAAAAAAACGCAAAATTAAAAAAAAAAATTTCAAACGGAAAGAATTGCAATATCGGGGGAAAATATCGCCAAAACCAAAATAAAAAATAAACGCTAAATTGTAAAAAATCGCTAAATTGGAAAAATTCCCCCAGATGGAAAAATTGTCATAAAAAAGACGCTGAAATAAAAAAATTGCCAAAATAAAAAAATGAAAAAACCCCGAAGTTAAAAAATCGCTAAAACTAAAAAAAACAACAACAAGGAAAAGAAAACGAAAAAAAATCATCAAAATAAAAAAGCTTATATGAAAAAAAGCCAAAGCAAAAAAATCTCTTTTGGCATTTTTTCAGCTTCAGCGTTTTTTTTTCTTTTTTGGCGTTTATTGTATTGTAAAAAATGTAAAATATTGTATATAAAATATTATATACCAAAATAAGTTTTATTTGCACTTAACTTTTTTTCAATACCATAGCAGTAATATTCGCAAAAAAAATTAAATAGTAAATAAGATGAAACTACAAAAATTGCCAAAACGGAAAAACGCCAAAAAAACAAAAAATAAAAAAATAAGTTTTATTTACACTAAACTTTTTTCCAATTAGCTTTTCTAAATGCAAAAAAGTTTTCTTAATCAATTACTGATCTAAACCTAGAAATTTCGAAAACCAAGATATAGTTAATTAGCGAAATAGGTTTCGTGGTGAAAAATATTTATATTTTGGGGTCCTAAAAATTCTTAAAATTGTCATAGTTACAGATTCCGCTTTACCTTAAAAAAAGTACCTAATTATAAGCTTTTAAATTTTGTCAACATGTATTAGTAACACAACATTTTCTGTTATTGGTGTAACGCTCAGGTTCGAAGGACCATTTTATAAATATTTTTATATAATATTTAAAAAATTCTCTTATGGCATATATTTTATGAAAATTGTTGAAAATGTGTAAACTTTAATATTTTCCATGTTCGCAGGACCATTTTAATAAATGCTTCGTAATTTCTTTATTGTATGTATCATTTTCAGTTTTTAAATAAAGATTTTCTTTCTAAGCAGTCTATTGTTTACAGTTTTTCATAATTTTCTTAAACCATTAAGTTCTTTTTAAATTTTACTGCCTTATTCATATTTTTGATACCAAAAGTTTTTAGAACAATTTTCCATACAAATATGAATAATAAAACTCTATTACACTGTGCGTTCGAATAAAATACTACACAAAATTTTCGTAAGAACTCTTAATGCCATTAATTCTAAATATCTTTCTTGATTAGAGTATCTGCTAGAGACGAGTAAGATTTATGAGTATTTTCATTTTTTAAAAAATCAAATATGAGACATGTTAAAGTTATGCCTAAACTTTAATCAATCAAAGTTAAAAAAAAATTTTAAATAACTAAACTGAGAAGAGCTCTGAGACATAGAATGATCAATGCTCCTCAATAAATAAAAATATTTTCAGTATTTTGTATTAGAATGAAAAAACTACGTTATTGCTGACTTTTCTCGAGTTCCAAGGTACAAGTTTTGTACACCGAATAATCGAGATAATGGTCCTGAAAACAATAAAAATTTTAAAAACAATTTGCCGTATAATAAATTTACTCAAAATGCGACAAGATATGTGATTGTTTTGCTTTTTTAGTTTGAGTGAACTCGAATAATCATAACAAAGAGGTTGATGACACTCGTAACACGCAAAAGTGTTTTTACATTTATTGACCAGATTTGGAATTTTGTCGTTGCAGTAGAAGCTGCCACATTTGGGAATATTATTTTAGTCCCAAAGAATATTAGTTGTTTAAAATACCCAGAATTTTGGAAATTGCAAAGGAATTGGATCCAAGTTAAAAGCAAATTAAAGAGGGCCCCAGCAGTACTTAATTGTGGTTATTAACAGTGTTGCCAGAAGTCTAGAAAAAAAGAGACAAAATTCAACTTTAAAAAAGATCAAAAAGGCTAAATATCCCAAAAAGAAATAAGGCCAGAAAAAAGTTAGAATTCTTTATTTAATTTAAAAACTAATTTTTTCTCGTTTCATAATTTTTTTATATTTTTTAAAGAATAACTGTCAGTAAAATGATCCAAATAAAAAATCGCCTGAAAAATTTCCATAAAAATTTGGGTTATATTTCATATGAAAAATTACCTAATGTTTTGAAGTGATTTTTCGACATTTTTGAACTATAATTCCTTTTGATTAGATATTTTTAAATTTTTGGGTAATTTTTCGCTTTTATAAGAATTTTGCCGAAATTACATTTATAAAAAGTTTCTATGATTAATGAAGCAAATAAAAAATAATTTAATAATCAATTTAGTATTTCCATACAACTAGTTATTAGTATTTTAGTGTATTTTTTAATAATGAAGCGCCGCAGGCAAAAATTTTTTTTAAATATTAAAAATATAGCTTTTTGTGCGAATAAATACACAAAAATGTTGAAATGAATGATAAATGATAAAATTAGTAGGTAATATGAAATTATTTTCTTAGTTATTGCAATATTAGTATTTTAGCTGTTTTAAGGCAATTTTAAGAATCAGAAAAGGCTAGAAGCTAAAATGAAAAATTTAAGTATAAAAGCAAAATAAAAAGACTAAGTTTAACCTTAAAAAGGATAAACTGGCAACACTGATTATTAATTTCAAAATTTCGTTAAAAATTAAAAATAATATAGTTAACAAGTAATTTTTATATAAATTGATATATCGGAAAAATCTAGAAAAGAAATCCTACAAGTATTTAAATTAATTTAACGTAATACTAATTTATTCTGTTCATCTTTTATTAAAAAAAGCAAGTTATGTTTTATTTGAACTCACACCTTATTTAGCTTGAAACTATTTTTATGGGGTATTATGTGTTTTCGTTGATATTTGTAACGCATACAAAAAGTTATCCAACACCTATTATTAATTACTTTTTAAATCGATCTAACGATATTCGTTTGGCTGCTCATGTAAACCGTGTGCACAAAGTACGGGTCGCAATTTTAAAGATAATTCAATGAAATTTGGCACGCGGAACTTTTATGATTCAAGGACGAATTCTATTGAAATTGGTTGTGATCTGTTCATTATTTCACCTAGCCCCCATATAGAGTTTAAACACTCAAAAATACCTTAAAAATAATAATATTTTAATGAAATTTTATGAAGATGGGTCCACAATTGACCCTACCGTATAAATCTCTCTTCCGAAAATCACTTTAACGTGCATAAATCCCATAAGAATATTAGTATCAAGTTAATATTCGACACAAATAAGTTTTATGTAAGTAGAAACAACGTTACCAAATTTTATGGGAATCGGTCCATAATTTACCCACTTCCATGAATCGCCCTAAAGTGCATAAAATCACCTAGATGTTAGAATCAACGCATTATTATGTATATGTATATTTTATTTTAAATTTTGTAAAATTGGCCACAGGTGTAATATAAATCTCCTTCCCGAATTTTTATGCTCGTACATAATGGTGTAGGGTATCATATAGTCGGTCTTGACATACTATATCTTTCTTTCTCTTTTTTTTTCTTGGGTTTTAAACATTTTCTGAGCATTTTGAAGTAAAGTAAAACTTCTAACTAGTTATTTGTTATATTTTTTTATAAACTTTTAGTTTCCGAAAAAAAGCAAACAACCATTAAAAAACTTTTTAATATTTTTCCCTAAAATAAATTTTACTCAGGAGCTTATGAATTGTAGACTTCACAAGCAAAACTATAAGAGGTCTTATACTCATATTGTATATTAAATTAAACTACTAGAGCTTGTTGGGTCTTCTATTATATATTTTAGTTATAAATAGAAAATTTTTATTTATATGATTTTTTCTACATTTTATTTTTTGTTTTATTTCCTTATGACTTATTATATTATTTGTAAGCATTTTGCAGTAGATAAAATTCTAGCAGAAGTTTTCTGGATTTTTTTTTTTTACTTTTTCGTACAAATTTTTATTTCAAGCTACAAGTACTTTTGAGTAATAAACCAGTAATAATTAATAGTACTTAAATAATGCAATGTTTTTACAAAATTATTTAAAATCGAAATTATTATAATATTAGAAGATTTTTAAAGATATTTTTTTGTTAACTGCTCAAAAGTAAAGTTCTAAAGAGATATTGTTTTAGTTATTATTAGAAGTTTGTATTCTGAAATATTTACAAATAAATTGAAGAGGAGAAGGTAACACACATCATGCTATCATAGCGTGGGTCGAAGAAAAAGTTGTGCTATGCACCCTCTAGAATGAAAAAAAAGTTTATGAGGTTTCCAAAAATGCGAAAATATCTATTGCCACGCCCTAAAATATTGCCCTTTTTGTTTTTTAAATATAGCATCACCTTTTTAAATCCGATTTTAGAATGTGGTATGTCGTTGTTAATGGTTTGACACTCGCTTAAATTTTCTTCCTTGGTGATTTTTGAAGCCGACATCAAATTCTAGATGTCACTTCTGGTATCTCGGATACATCACTCTAATGTCCAACTATTTTCATATGTAATGAAAGTCCTTTGTTAACCTATTATATTTGGTTTTTCATTTTTTGTATTTCATTTTGTGCATAAATAATAAAATTGCAAAGTTTTTAAAAAAGTGTTTAAAATTAAAGCAATTTCATTTAACAAAATTTAAAACAAACTGAAGATAAAATAATTTAAAAATGTTTTTGGTGCCAAAAATGTTTATTTTTTACTTTATTCCATAACTTGTACAATTATAAACCAAAGTTAAGGCATAACCACAAATAAATAATATTTTTCCTATATAAGAATTTTTTTTTTTTTTAATATAACTTTACTATTTCAACAAAATTTTTTAAGTGAAATACATTTAAGCTTACACAGTTTTTTGAACCTTATGAACTATTCCTTCATTTAAGCTCTAGCTCTGATGCTATCATAATGTTAGGTACGAAAAAAATTTTAAATTCTTTAAAAGTTTAAAAAATTAAAGGTAAGAGAAAAAAAAGTGCTTTATGACTTGGATAACTGAGTACAATAGATCAGTTTAGTAAGCAGCCTTAGTTCTTTCCAGTGTAGCCAGTTCAGCTATTTTAAGGCTAAATCTAGCTTTTTGATTTTGTTATTAATCTCAAAATTTTCTTTCTAGCTTCTAGCTTTTTTTCTAGTCTTTTTGATTGCCTTAAAAGGCTAAAATGTAAGTATCTCAACAACGAAGAAAACAATTTTACTATTTCATTCTCCAAATTAAAAGTGTCTTAACTAATTTTGTGATGTTACTAAATCGATAATTAAAATTATTTTTTAATATTCTTCATTAACAATAGAAACCAATTATGAAAATTATTGAAAAAAGATCTTATTAATAAGAAAAATCACCCAAAAATTTGGAAATGCTTAATCAAAAAGGAATATAAGTAATTGAAAAATAAGCATAATTTGTTTGAAAATTTGGGCGATTTTCCATTGAGTCATTTTGCAGGGTGTTTTTTATGGCTGCTAGGAAAATGAGCCAATGCAAAATCGCACAAATCAAATATAGAAAAATCGCTCAAAAACTCCAATACAAATTTATGTCATACATCATTGGAAAAAACCAAAAATTTTGCGTTTTTTTTCATAATTTCTGGCATATAATTAATTTTTTAATAACACATTTTTGATATTTTGGCTGATTTTTCCCTTTACTTATGTCTCCAAATTTTTAAAACATGCATGAGAAAGTAAGTGAAAAATCATCCTATTCAGTAAAGGCCAGAGTTGAGAACACCTGCGTTCGGCTGAAACTATTTTAATCCAGTCCGGAACCCTATCCAGACCAAAGATAAAAGTATTTTCATTCTGAGTATGACTGATTTTGTCCAGAAATTTTATCATATAATGTGTTAGTTTTCATACCAGAAAGTTTAATAATGGACATTGGATGAGACTGATTTTTCGTATATATTTGGGCATTTCCATTTTTTTTTTCTTAAAAATTTTTAACTTCTTTTGGGTAATTTTTCATTTGGCTTATTTTTCTATTTTTACTTTGGGTCATTTTGCTGGCAGCCGTTATTTATAAATTTATTACAATTTTTTAGAAAAATTCCAAAAACTAATGAGAACGAGAAAAAAATATGTTTCTAAATTTAGAAAAAAAATCTGTTTTATGGCCTTATTTTTTGGGACATTTAGCCTTTTTTGACCTTTTTTAAAATTGAGTTTAGCCCATTTTTTTTGACATCCTGACTACACTGGTTGGATCAAATTTAAGCTTTAATAAATGTATAAGGAAAGGATAATTTTAAATGCTATTAGTAGCAAAATATATTATTCGATGTACAACTCTTTAAACTAATATATTTTTTCACTATTTAAAAGATGATATATGTCGGTGTTGCCAATTTTTAGTGCTAAATCTAGCACCTTTTAATCATATTTGGTATGAAGCTCCTAGCTTTTTTTTCTACCACTTTTCTAATTCTTTGTGGCATTTTTATATATATATTAATATGTAGTTTTATTTTATTTTGTGAAATACATATTCGTTTCTTTAGTAAAAGTTTTAGTTAAAATAAAGTAAAAAAAGAGGTTTATTTAATTAAAATTGTTTTTTAATATAATTTTGTTAAAAATGTAAATTTTAGAAAATATTTGATTTAGTTCATTTAGGGATATTTTATAGGAAGTTAGTATTTTTATATTTTATTTATAAGATTTTTAATATTTTATTATTTTTCGGTAACAAAAACAAGAAAAATGCTGTGAAAACTCGAATTTTTGAAAAAAGAATCGGATTTTAATTGAAATTCTAATTTTTGATTCAAAATCTACTTTTTAGTGGAAAAAAAATGAATTATATAATTCTTTGTGTCATTTCATCAAAATGTTAAACATACTGTTATTTTGAATAACATATAATAATAATTCAGATAATATTTGATAATATGTGATTATATTAGTATCTTGAAAAATCTACTCATGAATTTGGTTTAACTTCAATTTTATTACTTTTTAATTTCTTCTGAAACTACTTTTTAATGTTTTTTTTATTTTTTAATGTTATTTTAGCTTCAAAACTTAAAATAAATAATATATCTCTTTTTTAATAAATAGCAATTTTTTCCAGCATATTTTATAACATTTGCGAGCACTTTTTTGTATTTTTTTTTTTTTATACTTCAGCAATTTTTCCCACTTAAGTTTTGGCAACACTGTTGAACAGGGAAACCAAAAAAAATATAAAAAAAAAAATTAAAGATGAAATTTTTTACATACACGTCACTAAAGAAAATTCTTAAAAAAATATATGTTAATAAAAATATTCTCAAAAAATTTTATATGGTATTTTAAAATACAAGCTTTGACCAAACCACTGCAAAAAAAATTATTTTGATATCTTTTATATAACAAAAGTTATGCCCATTTAAATAAATATATTAATCACCTTCAAAGCTATAGAGTTGCCACAGTTCTCAAAATAAAAATGAGAAAAGTTAATTTTACATGCCTCTGTATGCTGCTCTATACATGGACCAAATTTTATCAAGGGTCAAAATTTTTTAAATTTAAATGGAATTATAATTTTGTGTAAAATAAAGAAATTGAAGAAATTATTTAAATTAAATTTTCCTTAATTTGGGGCAATAAATATAAAATTTTTGTTTTTATATATTAAAAAAAATACTAAGTTACAGAATCAAGCGAAAAAAAATTATAATTCTTTTTCAATACTCCATCGAGCTCCTGTTATTTTAGTATTAAAATTTTAATGCTCATATAATAAGCGCCATCTTATGGATTTTGAGTGAATTACTTTAAGTAAAAATATTATATTTTTTCGCTTTCTTGGTTGTTGTTTCAAATTTGGAATAATTTTAATTAATTTTTTTTTTCATTTTAACAAAATGAGTTTTGATATTAAAGTTCAGCAAAATATTATTAATATATAAAACATTATATTTAAAAAATAATAACAGCTTTAATTTACATATATAATGAAGAATTAAAAAAGTAAAACTTGAATGCATTTTATTAAAAAATGAATTTTTGAAAATTATTTTCCTGAAACAGTTTAAAACCATATTTTCTGAATTTAGCGCCCTCATGTAGTCAGAAAAATAAATATTCCTAAAAAATTATTTCAAAATTATATAAGATATATTATTATCTTTCTAAAAATATATACTTCAATACAATTTGAAAAATGTTTTTATTTTGATTTTTGTCTATGGGAAAAAGCACTGTGGGATCATTTCAAATTTGATATTAAAAAAACAATATCCATTTTCCACTTACCTTGAACTCCTTGCAATGAGATCGTTATCAGCAATGTCAAATATAAAATCAAAAATATTCCTTTATTTATGCTCGTATAAACCATTCTATTAACATAGATTTTATTCAAATTTTGTTGTAGTTGATGGTTAGTAAAATTTTCTTGGCAGTGTTTTGGATGTTTGGCGCTAGGATGACAGCTCTTAGCATAAGAACTGCTTTCTGAGCGGGGCATATTTATAACATCTTTTCTCTTTAGTACAAAATAATATTTTTCTTCTCCTTTTACACAAAAATTTTCTTTAAGTCTATAAGAAACTTAAAGGATGTTTAGAGTTTTAGTAATATTTATTAAAATATAAAAGCATACTTTTAGGCGTTGCGAAGAGGAAGTAGTTTATGCTGTTTTCATGTTTTGCACTTAATACAAAATACAATGTTGGAGAAAAATTTTATTATTTGTTTCGTTTTTTGCTCCTTTACTAAAGAAAGGAATTTTTATTTTATTTCGATTTTCTTTGCTTTTTATAGCTGTTAAGGAAACTACAACATTGAGTGTCAAGTGCAATGCTTGCTATTTGGAAATGTAATATAACCTTACACTTGATCCTTAACACTAACAGCAGCAGCGACAATAACAAAAAAGTAAATTCTTTAGTATAATACACGTTTTTCAAGTGCTTCCAACGACACCACGTAGTAGTTGTACTTGTTGTCCTCTAGTTGTCGCCTTTTATTTTCTTCTCTGTCTAGTGTTGTAGCAAAAAAAAAAAAACACAACGAAAGGATGTGGAAATTGTTAAGTATTTTCCCCTTTAGCTGCTCTTGATTCGAATGTTGGTAACCAACAAAAAAAGGACATTCACCATAAAATGCTTAAAGTTGAAGTTTTTATGAGCGTCTTGTTACGTTCAAGGCAATTTATCACTTGCTTCTGTGTGTTGTTTCTTCTTTTCTATTGCTCGTCTACTTGCAACATTAGAGTCTGTAAAAAGTTTTGGATAATGTTGCTCTATTTGTTATTTAGTTGTTATTGTTTATGTTTTATGAATTTATATGTTTATAAAATTTTCAGTGGCTGGATGTCTGTATATCCGTCTGGCTTCAAAAATGTTGGCAAATAATGTCACGTTGACGCAAGCAGCTTAAGTGTGTTACGTGTTCAAATTTAGATGCAACAATTATTATTTTATTATTGCTTTTGTAGTTATTATACATCGAGCGAAGCAGCTGCAAAAAATTAAGAGAAAAAAAAAGAAAAATTAATTTTATTTTGTTAAATAAATTATGATTAAAATAATAAATATTTTAAGTCAAGAGTAGAAAATTGAATTAGAAACAATTTTCACTAAAATGCTTAAAAATTATGTGGATCATTTACATCCATATTTCATAATAAAAAGCCTAAATATATGCTATATTAAACTGAAATTGAAAAAGCAGTTGTTTCGCCGGCATTTTTTCTTTCTCAAAACAGTGGTCGGCATTATTCACATTCCCCAGGAGTCCAATGACTTTGGTAAGTTAAGCATACAAAACAAGAAAATCAAGAAATCTCATAACGGTGAGTGAAAAAATTATTCAATTATTATTTACCCCCTTATTTTGTAAATAGCTTCACCTCACTTTGAAAGGTTGTCCATTCAAATTTTTGAAACACAAAAAACTATTTTTATGAAAACGTTTTAAAAGTAAGGTGAAGTGTTTTACAAAATCATGCCCTTAGCAACGTACTTTTAAACCAAAATGTGCTTTAAATCAGTACCTGCTCAATATAGCATAATCAATATATTTGAAAGTATTAAAGTTCACTTAAAAACTTAAAATTTAAAATCATTTAAAGATCTAAAACACACCTGCAAAACCAAATTCTCATCTTTTAATTTAACTATTTCCACAATCCCTCATTTTTATTCATCTAGTTGCTCACCTAAATGAAATATTTCTACGCAACCACTGGTCCCCGGAGTATTATTATCTACTTCCCTATTCTAAATATATATATATATATATATATATATATATATATAATTTTTTTTTTTCAATACCATATTTATATGATATCAACCTTAAATGGTTCCAACTAAACTAGTTTACTGTAAAGGTATTCCTCTAACAATTTCGCATTAAAAAAAAAGGGAAAAAGCGAAAACAAAAACAAATACTTGAAATTACATCCTCATATGGCCTTACAACTATAACTACCTACAAAATGTACATATTCATTTGATTTTTACCCAGGTTTATCTTAAACACTACTAGTATCTTCAAACTGAAAACAACAACTCAAACCTTCCAACCACTCTACTTAAAACAATGAGTAAACTAAGCAGGCAGAGCTTTTTTTTTTTTTTTTGATAGAATTTTTAAAAAGGAAATGCGTCACTATAGTTGTTGTTATTGGTTTGGTGGTGATGTGCCAGGTATCATTCTCTATGGCATTCAACACAATTCTTACTAAACAACGGTAATAAGCAATTTCTTTTTCCTTTACAATTGTTTACTTTTCTTTTTTATTTCTTCCTCTTACTCACATTTTTTTAAACTCTGTATCTGTTAGTGGCCGTATTATACTGGAAATCTCCAATACATACATACATATGTATGTATATCATGTTGTTATCGTTTGGCCTGGGTTAGAAGAAATTTAAAATTCTCTAGAGATTTAAAGAAACGAACGGTGGGATGAGAAAAGGGAAATGTTAAACTCTATGGCGTTGATTAACTATGAGTTCGAAGGGCCATCTTATTAAGCAATAATAGAGGATTAGAAATTAAGTTGAACTTAAATAATAATTGTGTTGGGAAATGGTATTGTTCAATGCAAAATATTGGACTAGTTTGATTATTATTTGTTTGAACTTTAAATTTTGGAAGAAAAATAGAATATTAGATTCATTATAACAGATTTAAAACTCACTTAGTTAATTAACTATGAAGAAATAAGTACTACAGACCATGGAGATTCCATTCAGAATTTTTTTATTTTTGCTTTTGAGTTAAAAGGACCAATATTTTAAACTAAATTTTTAATAGATTTATAAATCTAAAAAATAAATTAAAATAATCCATATAGACAAAGAGTCAGAAAAAAAAATTGATATCATGGTTTAAGGGGAATATCTTAACTATTATTTATATTGTTAGGCCTATTATATAAATTTCTTTCAAAATTAAACTTCGTAGGACCATTTATAGCCATTTATTTGTTCAAATTTCAAGGTTCCAAAGACCATTTATGTACGCTTGAAAAAATTAATTTATGTTAACATTTGAAGGACTAAATAAAAAAATAAGTAAGAAAGATATAGTCGGTCAACCCCAACCATATGATACACTACACCATTGGTATGTGCACTAAAATTTGAAAAGGTGTCTTATATTAGACCCGTGGCCAATTGTGGATCAACAATTGTATTAAGTGTAAAATAAACATAGGAATGACACATATTTATATAAATTTATGCACTTTAGGGCAATTCATGAAAATGGGCCTTATATGGGAGTTATGGTAAATTATGGACCGATCCCCATAAAATTACGCACTCTAATTTTTACTTATATAAAACTTATTTGTGTCGAATGCTAGCTTGATACTAGCATTTGTATGGGATTAATGCACGTTAAAATGATATTCGTAATAGGGTTTTATATGGGAGCTATGGTCAATTATGGACCGATCTTCATAATTTGGCAAAAAGATTGATACTTATACAAAACTTCTTTGCACCAAATTCCTAAATTTAAGATACTGATGATAATAAAATCCCTATATGGGGAGGACACTTGTATGGGGGCTAGGTGAAATAATAGATTGATCATAACCAATTTCAATAGGCTTCGTGAGTGTGAAAAATTTCATCAAGATATCTATAAAATTGTGACCTGTACTTTGTTCACCAAGTTTACATGGACATGGACCAGACGGACGGCTAGCTGTCCTTGTTAGACACAGATAATGATTCTCGATCGAACTATATACTTCGAAGTGGGGAAACGGAGATTTTTTCTGTGCGTTGCAAGCATCACCCCAAACGCATAACACCCCAACCACTTATGGTGGTGTAGGGTATAAAAAAGAAATTAAGAAATCAAAAATAAAGTTGGAAAGTGATTTCAGAGTACTTGTACATATATTCAATATTTATAATTTAAAAACAAAAATTTAATGTTCGAGGGACCATTTAAAAATAATAACTGAAATAATAAAATCAGAAACTACTCTTAATTTAGGATTCTTCATTTAAAACTGTTCAAAAATTTATTTGATTAGAATAAAATACTAAACTCACATTTTATTTAATTCAAAGATTACAAAACTTATTTTAAAATTTGCACTCTCACACAATTAAACTAATTAATTACAATAATTATTACACTCAAGGGACCACAATCAAAGCATTCCCATATTTTGGATTCGAAGAACCAAAATTATAATTTCTGAAACTTATTACAAACGACATTTAAATGAAAGTATTTAATGAAACTATTGTATCTTTAGCATCATACATTCAAATACTAGTTTTATTACAAATTATTTAACCATAGCAGTTTTTTAACTCTCTCATCCCACTGTCGTTCACCAACGTTTGCCCACTTTACCTCTAAAAGTGCCAAAGAAACAAACACTAAACTTAAAGGTGTTCGTTCTTCCTCCTATGATCAAGTATCCGGCAGTTTTGTTGTAACAATGAAAATTACAAGGAAATACGCACAATTTAAAGAAGCAACAAAAGAGAAAAATTGTTAAGAAAATCACCATAAACAGCGAAGCAGCAGATTGAATAAATGTTACACAAACTAATATATATTTTTCTTTATTCCACTGAAATGAAATTCATAATTTGGAAAAAACGAATGATATTTTTTAGTTTGTTATGTTTTATTCACATTATAACCAAACAGCTGGAGAATTATTTATTAAACACAATGTAGGTGGAGTTTTTGCTTGTTTCATATTTGTAAAATAACTTCTATACAGTGTCTCACTAAAATATTTGAATGTTTTTAATTTTTTATAAAAACGGTTTTATTATTTTATTTAAAAGAAAAATCCTTAGATTCATTAATTGATTCTATTAATATACAATTAATTTTTGTTTTTTATTTATCTAATGTTATAATTTAAAATAAACCAATTTTTATTTAAAAACAAAAAAGTCACTAATTTATGTGAGACACTATATACAAACTGTTAGCCAGAAAGAAAAAATATTATTAGCAGGAAATTGGCCACTTAATAAGCAGAAAAAATGTAGTTATAAAGCAAAAAAGCCAGGAATATATGAAGGCAAAAAATAAATATGAAACAACAAAATAATTTGCATAAAATAATAATAATTGTGGATGAATATCGGTAAATTTAAATAAAAAATGAAATAAGTAATACCTACAAAGAGAAAAATAAAAATATGTATTATAAAGCCTATTATGCAGTAAAAACTGTGGAAAAATTTAACTTGTATATATATATATATATATATATATATATATATATATATATATATATAATATATATATATATATATATTATATACAAGTTATGATATTGTAGTCATAAATTTAAAATATTATAAAATATGTATATATATATATATATATATATATATATATGTATATTTAATTCTATATAGTTATAATTTTATATTTTTATAATTTTATAACATTTTTAATTAACTTAACTTTACAATTTTAAAATTTTTTGTGATTTTATAATTTTACAATATTACAATTTTATAATTTTACAATTTTATAATTTTTTAATTAATTTTACAAATTAATAATTATATAATTTTTTAATTTTAATTTTAATTTTATAATTATATAATTCTATAATTTTAATTTTTTATAATTTTATAATTCTCTAATTCAATAATAATAATTCATATTATTTTATAATTTTGAAATTTTATTATTTTATAAGTTTATAATTTTATAATTCTACATTTTTATAATTTTTTAATTTTATGATTATATAATTATTTTTATTTTATAATATTATAATTTTATATTTTTTTAATTTTATAATTTACAATTTTATAATTTTATAATTTTATAACTATAATTTTATAATTTTTTAATTTTATAATTCTATAATTTTACAATTTTATAATTTTATAGTTTTATAATTTTTTATTTTTATAATTCTACAATTTTATAATTTTGTAAATTTATAATTTTTTAATTTTATAATTTTGCATTTTGAAATTTTATAAACTTATAATCCTATAATTTTACAATTTTTATAATTTTATCACTCTATAATTTTATAATTTTATAATTAACAATTTTTTAATTTTGTAATTAATAATATTTTAATTTTATATATATTTTTTTTAATTCTTTAATTTTATTATTTTTCAATAATTTTGTAATTTTGTAGTATTATTATTTTACAATTTCTTAAGTTTATAAATTTTTAATTTTAGATTTATATAATTTTTCGATTTTATAAATCTATAATTTTATAGTTCTCTAATTTTATAATTTTGAAATTTTTTTAATTATATAATTTGCATTTTCAATTTTATAAATTTATAATTCTATAATTTTACGATTTTATAATTTGCAAGTTCAATAAACTTATAATTTTGTAATGTTATTATTTTACAATTCTATAAATTTATATTTTTATAATTATATAATTTTTTTAGTTTTGTAATTTCTTAATTTTTTTTTTTTTTTTTTGTTTTACAATTTTATAATATATAATTTTTTAATTTTATAATTTTTTAATTTTATAATTTTTTAATTTTATAATTTTTTAATTTTATATTTTATAATTTTGAAAGTTTATAATTTTAGTGTTTGTACTTTATGAACTTTATAACTTTACAACTGTGTAAATTTGTAAATTAATAACACAGCAATTTTATAACTTTATGACTTTCTAACTTAAGAGCTTTATAACTTTTTAAATTTAAACATTATAATTTTATAACTATAGCCTTATAACTTTTTAGTTATATTTCTATTAGCTATGAACCACAGTTCATTTGTAACTTCTTTAAAAGACATCCATTTATTTTTTCATTTTTTTTTTTTACCAAAAAGACCTTTTTTTCTAGATCTTACTTAAAAAAAACAAATAATATTTTTGTTGGTTCTTTGCCAAAAATGTTTATTTAATAAAGACCAAAAAGAATGACAGAAAAAAAGTATAAATTTACATTATTATATGGTTTTTATTTCTCTTCTATCTCGTTCTGCAAGACAAAGCTAATTTCTTTTATTTACTTGCAAAAGCAAACGATAAAAATAAAAGATTTTTGGAAATGTCACTAACTTTTTTCTTCCAAAAATCCTATAAAAACTTGAACAAGATGTTTAGATACTTCATATAAAGCTATGTGTAGGAAAGACTTTTCATAAAATCCTGATGTGATAAAGAGGAGGGGGAAATGCAAGCAAATGTGTGTATTTTTGTGTTCATTGTATATAATTTCGGTTGACCCACGTAAAAAAAATGACGCAAAAAAAAAAAGAAATAACAGACTACACTTCATTATTTATATTGGAAAATTATAGAGTTGCGCACATTTACCACTTACAACAAATAACGCAGCAGACAACAACGACAACAAAAAAAGTATAAAATAAGACAACAAGATTGTGGCATGTTTAAGGCCGCAACATCTTAACCGCAACTTGAAAACATTAAATAACAAAGAACAAACAGGAAAAATGCACAAAAAACGGCAAAATTTTTTGAATTTATATTCTTAAAGTTGAGCCAATTACAAGCAGAATTATTAGGAGTATTCACAGAGGATAAAAAAAGTATTATAAAATTAATTTTTTTAAATAACGAATATCAAACGTTAAATGTAAGTTACCTAATTTTCAAAAAGATTAAATTTTCTCATATGTCCTGTGAATACCCTTAATATTTTTTTAATGAAATTTAAGGTTTTTACGTTTTACGTTGTATTACTTTTAAGTAACAAGAAAATTATTTTTATTTACCACAAGCATGTCGAAAAATGCTTGCACTCATACACACATTCTTGTAGTAAAAGTGTTGCTTAAACCGAAAAAGGAATATTGTTCCTTTTTCATCTTTTATAGCAAAATTTTAGTGAATTTTTAATACTTTTAATTTTGCATAAATTTTGTGCTTAAAGTGCCATTAAAATGTGTTTAAAAACTCTGTAGAAACACAAACCACTAACAACAATGTTTTTTAGACATCGTCAGAATTTTTATTTTTCTCTCTGTGTTCTTTCTTAATTTTTAAATTTTTTTTAGGCAAAATACAATTTTGTGCAATTTATGTTTTGCTCTTTTTGAGATAAAATTAAATAATTTTTATTAGTTAAAAGTTTTCGGTTTAGTTTTGTGGCTGCTTGTAATAAAAGAAGATGTGGTTTTATGCTTGATTTACTTGACATGGTGTAGTGCAACTTGTAGTGGTTAATTGGCTTGAAATTTTTTAAAGAACTTTAATTATTCAAAGAAGCAAAGAAAAATATTAAAAGAAATCATAAAATTCTAACACACAATTTTTGGAAAATTAATTTAAAATAATTAAATGTAGAAGAAATTTGAAAAGATTTATAGTGTTTCAGTGAAATTTTAAATACTATTATGAATTCTAAAGTTAAAAAGAAAGAAAGATATAATTGTTCTAGTCCAAACATGTGATATCCTACATCATTGTTTATGTGCACCAAAATTCGGGAAGGAGTCCATTATTGAACCTGTGGCCAATTGTGGACCGATACTTGTATTACTAACATTTATAGAGGATTTATGCAACAACTCCAAAAGAAAGACGAAATATTCTTAGAATTACATCAAATTCTGCCATGGCGGTATCAAAAATACGTAAAAAAGTGGAGTGTGTGCCAGTCTAAGAACAGTGCACCGTATTTTAAAGTCGTGTCCATACATAGTCCGACGAAAACTGCAAAAAAAACACCATTTAATGAAAAACGCAAAAATACAATGACATGGTTCGACAAATGGTTTAAAGTTGTATTTTCCGATGAAAAAAGTTTAATATTGATGGTCCCCACGGGCATAACTATTACTTCCATGACTTAAATATGGAGGAATTATTTTTGAGCCGCAGACACAGCCGAGAGGGCGGAATAATTGTATGGATTATTGTATCCAACAAAATGACTGCAACGACTTACAAAAACATTCTGGAGGAAGCATTTCCAAAATTTAATGATTTCTTTGGACCCGTACCTTGGACGTACCAACACGACGATTCATACCGCCAGAGCAGTAAAACAATAGATTAATCAACCAGGTGTTCAACTTTTGGTTTGGCCCCCATATTCTCCAGACCTGAACCCAATGGAAAATGTCTGGTGTTGGCTTGCAAGAAAAATTTATGAAGGAGGAAAACAATTTGAGACGATAGAATCCTTAAATAATGCAATAACGGAAGCATGGAATTCAATTTCGCTAAATTACTTAGAGTCATTATACAAGTCGATGCCAAATCGCATTATTGAGGTTATTTCTAAAAACTGTTGCAGTTCTCTTTACTAATTGAATGCTAGAAGATAATAACTTTCATTTTAATAACCTAAAATATAAAAATAAATTACAGTTTGCTTAGTTTTAAAATATTCCTTATTCAAGTGACACACGAAAAAGTACCATAGAAATACATGTCTTTAAATAAATGTATAATTTTAGTATAACAAAATATGTGTACTTTTTATTTCTTCAGGAAAATAAAGCCAACACTTTGAAATTTAGTTGCGCAAAAAATGATTTTTTTCTGAACTTTAGTTTAAGCGATATACTTAATTAAAGATAAAAAAATGTGATTCCTTATTTAAGTGGCAGGCAGTGTAATGCTAACATTTATAATGCGCTTTAAAGTTAATTTTGAAGAGGAGTTTATATGGGAGCTATGATCCATTATATACCAATCTTCATTAAATTTTGGTACAAAGGTTTACACTTACAGAAAATTTACTCGTGTCGGACTACATTTAAATATTGCGATATTTAAGGCATTTATAATTGTTAAACTCCTTTTCCGGGGGGACATTTGTATGGTGGCTAGGTGAAATAATGAACCGATCATAACCAATTTCAATAGGCTTCGTTCTTAAATTAATATTTATTAATTTATTTTTATCTTTTCCTAAAACTTAAAATTATAATTAATTTTTTCTTGAACGATTAGTCGTCAAATGGTCATACTCTTCGCCCGCCTTCATGGCCTACATGCACTGTTGCCAGATTTGCCAATTTATCTGTATTTTAACGAATTTTTATTGTAAAAATTTCAAAGTGTGATTTGAAGATTTTTGTTCAAATATTTGTATGAAATGTTCACACATGCCAATTTTTCTTGTTTAAATATGATTCTGTATTGTAGTAGATAGAGAGAGAGAGTGAGCGAGAAAAGTACTATAATAATTTTAAACTTTTACTTAGAAATTCGTTTGTAATTTAATCAGTATTAGTGAAACAAAATTTTTTTGCGAAAAGAAAAATATTATTTTATAATTTTATTTTCGGATAAAAAATGTTTAAGAATGTTTTAAGTATTAAAGAATTTAATTCAAAATAAAACCAATACATACAATTTTTTAAGTTATTTTTTAAAATGAGTTTGTGTTGCCGTAAATTAGGATCACCAGCTGACTTGATTTTTAAACAATTTTTATAATAATTCAGTGTACTTTTAACTGCGTTTAAAGAAATGGCCGTTCGCTCTTAGTTTACGAGTTATAGATCTCTAAAGTTTTTATATATTTTTCTGAATATCTTTCTTAATACATATGCGATTTAAATTATATTATTACTGTTTAAAAGTTCAAATGATATATAATATGACCATATTCATTAAATTCTGGAGAAGAGAAAGTCCCTGAGTCCGGCCAAAGGCCATCTGTAAGGAAAAATCTTTACTAACGTTAAAAAGAAAATATTTTTATTTTAACTGGGCCGGTAATCTTAATTTGTTCCTATTTTTCAAATTTTATATAATATAAAACAATGCTGGAAGTTTATTTAATAAATAAATAGCTTCAAAACTTAATATTATTTTTCTAACATAAACATAAATAGCCAAAAAGATATGAATTTTAATTTTTCCGATTTGTTTACGGTTTTAAAAATACTATGCCGATTTTGAAAATTTTTCGTCGAATTTTACGGGAAACTTTTGAATTTAAACTACGAAATTAATTTGCCACCAGCTCTCCAAAAGTATCCCAGTGGTTACTTAAAACTAATGTGCAGTGTTGCCAGTTTAGCCTTTTTAAGGCTAAATCTAGCCTTTTTATTTTGGTTTTAGCCTCAAAATGTTCGTTTTAGCTTCTAGCCTTTTTTGACTCTTTAAATTGACTTAAAAAGCCTAAAATGTTACTATTTCAACAACGTAAAAAATAATATTTTATTATTTACTACTAATTTTATTTATATTGATTCATTCATATAAGCATTTTTGTGTACTAGTTCGCACAAAAAATCTATATCTTCTATATTTAAGAAAAATTTTCGCCTGCGGCGCTTCATTTCCCCAATCAAGAACAACTAATGTTGTGAAACTACTAAATCGATTATTGCAATTATTTTTTCTATTTGCTTATTTAACCATTGAAACTATCTAATTTTACATAATTTTAGCAAATTCTTATAATCACGCAAAAACTTAAAAATGCTTAATCAAAAAAGAATTATAGTTTAAAAATGTCAAAAAATCACTTCAAAATAATGAATAATTTTTCATATGAAATATAACCCAAATTTGTATGGGAATTTTGTTGGCGATTTTTCATTTGGGTCATTTTACTGACTGCTGTTCTAAGTTTTATTTATAAATTTATTACAATATCTTTAAAAAATATAAAAAACTAATGAGAATGCCAAAAAATAAGTTTTTATAGTAACGAAAAAAATTTAACTTCTTGTTGGCCTTATTTTTTGAGACACTTAGCATTTTTTGACCTTTTTTAAGTTGATTTTAACCTCTTTTTTCTCGGCTCCTGGCAACACTGCTGATGCGGAATTAATGCTTGTGTCAAAATAATAATTTTTGTCAAATTTTATCAAAATAGCTTTTAAGTTGCCTCCTTTACTTTGTTTAAAAGGTTTGCACGGACAGACGCCAGCCAAACGGACGGAGGGACATCGTTAAATCGGGCGATTCTAAAACTTAAAAATTTCAAATTTACTATATATCGAAATTATAACATTGAAAACCTATACAGTTGTAGGACTATAAAGTTATAAAATTATGATATAATTATATTATAAAATCACAAAATTATGAAATAAAACAAGCCAAGATCATAAAATTATAATATTATAAAATTATAAAAGTTATAAAATTAAAATACATATAAAATTATAAAATTGCAAAATTTTAAAATTATAAAATTATACAATATAAAGTTATAAAATTACAAAGTTATAAAAATTATAAAAATAAAAAGTTACAAAATTAAAAATAAAATTAAAATTATACAATTCTAAAATCATAAAATTAAAAAAAAATTATAAAAATATAAAATTATAAAATAAAAAAATTGTAAAATTTTAAAATTATAAAATTAAAGTCATAAAGTTTCTTAACAATATTTAGTCCAAAATTTTCTATTACGCCTAATATAATTTTGTGTATTTTTCTTCTTACAAGCTCTAGCAAATTACTCGTATATATTTAATGCATAAAAAATTTCAAAACTACCACTCTTCTTGTTGTAAGCCTCCGCAAGTTTATATTACTAAAATTATCTCAGCCTTTTAGGCTAAATTGGAACACAGATTCAAACGATAAGGGCGTTGGTTATTATCATCTGTTGTTATTTTTTTTTTATTTTTTTTTGAAAAACCAAAGAAATAGGGTTTTTATAACTTTTAACATTTATAGTCTTACAGTTTTTTTCAGTGTTATCCCCAGAGTGTTGATCTGTATCTGTGATTCTTTTAAACCTGGTTCGTAATCTGTTTTGCTGTCATACAGTTGGTTGTATTAGTTGCTGGTAGAGTTGGTTTTCTTTTGTTAAGTGTTTGATCATGAGCTGATAATTTAGTTTTGAATGCCTTCTTTTTTTATATCTTGCCTTAATTTTTTCTACACGTAGTTTTCAGTATTAAGCATCATGTGGTCATTATTTTTATATTATACAATCGCAGTTTAAGACGATGATGGACAGGCGTTAAGGTTTTCAAAAAAGTCTATTAATTAGTAACTCAATATCTGTTACATTAGATTAATTAAAAATTACATACGTTGTAAGGAATTTCACAGCAAAATGTGTAAATTTATTTTTAAGTTTAAAGTAATTCAGGCAACAAATCTTATATTACTTGAGAATGTCTTGTTTAAAAAAAGTGGCAGCAGATTTAAATATATGATTTAACAAATATTAAGTTTTATATTTTTGTCTAATAAACAATGAAATCTGTTACCAACACTTGTCCGGCCCTATTCATAAAAATTAACATTAATTTGTTGTGATTTAAAATAACCATGTCTACATATTAGTTCTCCTCTCAATTTTAATGGAAACTATAGTTTCATTATATTAATATCAGCTTTTTTTGCTGCGTTGTTAGTTTATGCTTCATGAATTCGTAATGTAATTTTTAATTTGTTTTATTTGGGAATTTATTTTTTGAGCAACAAAACATAATAATGTTTTTGTAACCTTTTTAGAATTACACTAATATTGTTGTTATTGTGTAATAGAAATTTCTAGAACAATTCAAATAAATAAATTCATTGTTGTTAAACATTTCTGTTTACAAAGGTCCTTTTGATATCTTTTTTCAGTTTGTTGGTTTTATGGTTTAGTATTTATTTATTTTTTTTTTCTAAATCTTTTGTGTTCAGCAAAGTGTAGCATGTTTTTAGGGAAAAAAAATGGACAAAGTATTTGTTTAAATAAAAATAAAGAAATTAAAAAAATAATAATAATTAAATTTTTGCAAATATAAATAACCTAGATTATGCTATAGTCTATAGCCGACATTACAGCCAAGTGTTTAGTATACACTAAAATTCAGACTAAAGTTTAGACAATAGTATAGTGCGTACTATTGCCTATACTATGATAATGATAACTGATCAGACTAAAATCTGCACTATAGGCTAGACTATTACCTCGAAAAAAATCTAATTAAAAGACTTTAGCCTAATCTAGTTAATAGTAAGAATTATAGTCTTGCCAATAGTCCAAACTATGCTCTACTAGTCAAAATTTCAAACCATAGTACCGCCTATAGTGTATTCTACAGTCCAGACAATAGTCTATTCTATAGTCCAGACTATAGTCTATTGTATAGTTCAGTCTATAGTCTATTCTATAGTCCAGTCTATAGTCTATTCTATAGTCCAGTCTATAGTCTATTCTATAGTCCGGACTATAGTATATTCTATAGTCCAATCTATAGTCTATTCTATAGTCCGGACTATAGTATATTCTATAGTCCGGACTATAGTATATTCTATAGTCCGGACTATAGTCTATTCTATAGTCCGGACTATAGTCTATTCTATAGTCCGGACTATAGTCTATTCTATAGTCCGGACTATAGTCTATTCTATAGTCCGGACTATAGTCTATTCTATAGTCCGGACTATAGTCTATTCTATAGTCCGGACTATAGTCTATTCTATAGTCCGGACTATAGTCTATTCTATAGTCCGGACTATAGTCTATTCTATAGTCCGGACTATAGTCTGTTCTATAGTCCGGACTATAGTCTATTCTATAGTCCGGACTATAGTCTATTCTATAGTCCGGACTATAGTCTATTCTATAGTCCAGTCTATAGTCTATTCTATAGTCCAGTCTATAGTCTATTCTATAGTCCAGTCTATAGTCTATTCTATAGTCCGGACTATAGTATATTCTATAGTCCAATCTATAGTCTATTCTATAGTCCGGACTATAGTATATTCTATAGTCCGGACTATAGTATATTCTATAGTCCGGACTATAGTCTATTCTATAGTCCGGACTATAGTCTATTCTATAGTCCGGACTATAGTCTATTCTATAGTCCGGACTATAGTCTATTCTATAGTCCGGACTATAGTCTATTCTATAGTCCGGACTATAGTCTATTCTATAGTCCGGACTATAGTCTATTCTATAGTCCGGACTATAGTCTATTCTATAGTCCGGACTATAGTCTGTTCTATAGTCCGGACTATAGTCTATTCTATAGTCCGGACTATAGTCTATTCTATAGTCCAGTCTATAGTCTATTCTATAGTCCAGTCTATAGTCTATTCTATAGTCCAGTCTATAGTCTATTCTATAGTCCAGACTATAGTATATTCAATAGTTCAAAATATAGTCTATTTTATATTCCAGACTATATTCTATATCATAATAGAGACTATAATCTAGTCGATATTTTAAACTATAGTCTAGACAATACTACAGACAGTGTATTTAATTATTCAGGCTATAATCTAGTGTATAGTTTATAAGAAATTTTCACAAAATCTTTCACAGCCCCCTAATATATTTTCTTTAATATCAAAAATTTGCCCCTGAAAACTAGTTTAAAGGCATTTTATCCACATAAATAAGTACAATCAAACCGTTGGAAACCATGTATGGTAACCTTGAAATACTACAAAGAAGCACTACCCATAAATACTACTCAATAAAGAAAAAAAAATAATAAAATAAAATAAACCGAACATGTTTAAGGGGCATAACTTTAACTTGTTCCATATGATTTGCCATACTCGTGACTTACTACAGAAATGGACTAGCAAGAAAAAAATATAAAAATCTTAAGACAGCAAAACGCCAAACTAACAAAGGATAGACATTTTAAGCAGCACCACGCCATCACCATTAACTAACTATATACAACGAAAGCAACACCAAACGTGCTTTTGCAATTAAAATTAAATACTTTAAGATGAATAACATAACAAAGAGTGTGACATACATATAATACAATATCATGCAACAACAACTATTTAAAACAAACTACTAACATATTCTTGTTGATAGCTAAACGTATTTCAGATATAGGAGCCCGACAAATAAATGATACCAGTGCCAACAAATTTGCAACATTTATAAACAGAGTTCAACATTTTAACAATCGTTTATAAAAAAAAAAATTATGAAGCATTTATGATTTTAAATTGCAACTAAGAAAACTTTAAATAAAAAAATATGACTAACAATCGTTTGTGAAAAAAACAGCAGGCGTTATTAACTAAATTGTAAATGAGGTGTTAAGTGGTTTTAATAATTCTCTTAGCTAACACATAAACGCCCAAATCGTGTTTAAAGGGAGGGGATGGAGGGAGACTATTCTTAAGACAAAACAATAACTTAACCTTATTAATAAAATAAAGTAAATAAATAAAGTAAATAAAACACTACCCTTCCAAATTGTTTGTATAATTACGCCACTGTTTGCAATAAATTGTAGTATCTAGTTTTAATTCGTAACAACTGCATTTATATGTGCTGGAGTTTCTTATTTACATTTCTTTAATAAATGTTTGTTTTGTTAATTAAATATTTGGATAAATCATAAAATTATTAAAATCAGTTTTACGCTTTGAGTGTTATAATAAAAAGCGGTTTGTTTTAACTTGAATATGAGAGTAAAATAAGATTAAAATAGTTTATTATTACTTTCATTTTTAAATAAATGTTGACTGAGTTGTGTCATAATTTGTTTTAGTTATAAATATTTGTGTGCCAATTATTTATTCATAATTAAAAATATATTGCGATATAAGAATAAAGACGTGAATGACTCATTACCAGGGCAACCACAAATATGCTCTAAGAAAGTGTTTTGTGCGCATAAAAATGCTCTTAAAATCGGCAAATATACCTTTAAAATTAAAAAAAATGCTCCAAATATGTTGTTTTTTCTCGCTAAATTTTAAATCATCTACTGTTCATATTAAAAATAATTTGATTTTTAGTAGCAACTGCTAAAAGATATTTTCCTTTTGTCTCTTAATTGTAAAATATGCAAATCAGTGTAATATATGCAAAATTATGCTCTTAAGTATAAAATATGCAAAAATGTGCCAGTTAAATTGCTAAAATATGCTCTAAACTAAGGATTTTCTATAAAAATATGACCAAATAAGCTATTAAGCAAAATATGAAAAAACAAATAGATGCCAAAATATTTAAGATTGTTTGAGACAGATAAAAAACTAACAGTTTGGTTCATTTGAAGTGCAGAAAGAAATATGATTTTGCATATCTTCGGTTACCCTGCTCGTTATATTATAGTACAGACAATGGTGTATAGCCCAGTATAGTCAATAGTTCATATTTTATTTCATTGTACAGTCCAATCTGTAATCTAAGTTATAGTCAAGTCTAGACCATAGTTTAGTCCATTGTCCATAATATAGTATATAGAAGAGACTATAATGTATTCAATAGCACAGACTATAGTTTATCTTGTAACTCAGCTTTTAACGTAAAGTGCAGAACACAATCTATTCTATAGACCATATTGTAGTCAAGAATATAGCCTAGATTATAGCTACGCTAAAATCTACAGTCAATAGCCCAAAGTTTAGTCTAGCCTTTAGTCCAGTATATAATCTATATAACAGCATATAGATTAGTTTATAGTTCAAGCTATAGAATAGTCTATAGTTCACTTTGTATTCTAGTTCATAAGGTATACTATTATCTAGTCTATACTTTAGATTATTCTGTAGTCTATAGCCTAGGCCATGTTCTAGACTAAGATATAGCCAAATGTACTACAGACTATATGCAAGTCTAAACTACAGATTACGGACTAATCTATAGATTATGGTCTAGTATATACTAGAAATTATAAATTAGTCTATAGTACAGACTATAGTCTAGTCTAGTATATAGTACAGACTACAGTCAAGTGTATAGTACAGACTACAGTCTAGTGTATAGTACAGACTACAGTCTGGTCTATCGTACAGAATATGGTCTCGTCTAGTATATAGTACAGACTATAGTCTAGTCTATAGTACAGACTATAGTCTAGTCTATAGTACAGACTATAGTCTAGTCTATAGTACAGACTATAGTCTAGTCTATAGTACAGACTATAGTCTAGTCTATAGTACAGACTATAGTCTACTCTATAGTACAGACTATAGTCTAGTCTATAGTACAGACTATAGTCTAGTCTATAGTACAGACTATAGTCTACTCTATAGTACAGACTATAGTCTAGTCTATAGTACAGACTATAGTCTACTCTATAGTACAGACTATAGTCTACTCTATAGTACAGACTATAGTCTAGTCTATAGTACAGACTATAGTCTAGTCTATAGTACAGACTATAGTCTAGTCTATAGTACAGACTATAGTCTAGTCTATAGTACAGACTATAGTCTAGTCTATAGTACAGACTATAGTCTAGTCTATAGTACAGACTATAGTCTAGTCTATAGTACAGACTATAGTCTAGTCTATAGTACAGACTATAGTCTAGTCTATAGTACAGACTATAGTCTTCATCTATAGTACAGACTATAGTCTTCATCTATAGTACAGACTATAGTCTAGTCTATAGTACAGACTATAGTCTAGTCTATAGTACAGACTATAGTCTAGTCTATAGTACAGACTATAGTCTAGTCTATAGTACAGACTATAGTCTAGTCTATAGTACAGACTATAGTCTAGTCTATAGTACAGACTATAGTCTTCATCTATAGTACAGACTATAGTCTAGTCTATAGTACAGACTATAGTCTAGTCTATAGTACAGACTATAGTCTAGTCTATAGTACAGACTATAGTCTTCATCTATAGTACAGACTATAGTCTAGTCTATAGTACAGACTATAGTCTAGTCTATAGTACAGACTATAGTCTAGTCTATAGTACAGACTATAGTCTAGTCTATAGTACAGACTATAGTCTAGTCTATAGTACAGACTATAGTCTAGTCTATAGTACAGACTATAGTCTAGTCTATAGTACAGACTATAGTCTAGTCTATAGTACAGACTATAGTCTAGTCTATAGTACAGACTATAGTCTAGTCTATAGTACAGACTATAGTCTAGTCTATAGTACAGACTATAGTCTAGTCTATAGTACAGACTATAGTCTAGTCTATAGTACAGACTATAGTCTAGTCTATAGTACAGACTATAGTCTAGTCTATAGTACAGACTATAGTCTAGTCTATAGTACAGACTATAGTCTAGTCTATAGTACAGACTATAGTCTAGTCTATAGTACAGACTATAGTCTAGTCTATAGTACAGACTATAGTCTAGTCTATAGTACAGACTATAGTCTAGTCTATAGTACAGACTATAGTCTAGTCTATAGTACAGACTATAGTCTACTCTATAGTACAGACTATAGTCTACTCTATAGTACAGACTATAGTCTACTCTATAGTACAGACTATAGTCTACTCTATAGTACAGACTATAGTCTACTCTATAGTACAGACTATAGTCTACTCTATAGTACAGACTATAGTCTAGTCTATAGTACAGACTATAGTCTACTCTATAGTACAGACTATAGTCTAGTCTATAGTACAGACTATAGTCTACTCTATAGTACAGACTATAGTCTACTCTATAGTACAGACTATAGTCTACTCTATAGTACAGACTATAGTCTAGTCTATAGTACAGACTATAGTCTACTCTATAGTACAGACTATAGTCTAGTCTATAGTACAGACTATAGTCTACTCTATAGTACAGACTATAGTCTAGTCTATAGTACAGACTATAGTCTACTCTATAGTACAGACTATAGTCTAGTCTATAGTACAGACTATAGTCTAGTCTATAGTACAGACTATAGTCTAGTCTATAGTACAGACTATAGTCTACTCTATAGTACAGACTATAGTCTAGTCTATAGTACAGACTATAGTCTACTCTATAGTACAGACTATAGTCTAGTCTATAGTACAGACTATAGTCTACTCTATAGTACAGACTATAGTCTAGTCTATAGTACAGACTATAGTCTACTCTATAGTACAGACTATAGTCTACTCTATAGTACAGACTATAGTCTACTCTATAGTACAGACTATAGTCTACTCTATAGTACAGACTATAGTCTACTCTATAGTACAGACTATAGTCTACTCTATAGTACAGACTATAGTCTACTCTATAGTACAGACTATAGTCTACTCTATAGTACAGACTATAGTCTACTCTATAGTACAGACTATAGTCTACTCTATAGTACAGACTATAGTCTACTCTATAGTACAGACTATAGTCTAGTCTATAGTACAGACTATAGTCTAGTCTATAGTACAGACTATAGTCTAGTCTATAGTACAGACTATAGTCTAGTCTATAGTACAGACTATAGTCTAGTCTATAGTACAGACTATAGTCTAGTCTATAGTACAGACTATAGTCTAGTCTATAGTACAGACTATAGTCTAGTCTATAGTACAGACTATAGTCTAGTCTATAGTACAGACTATAGTCTAGTCTATAGTACAGACTTCTATAGTACAGACTATAGTCTAGTCTATAGTACAGACTATAGTCTAGTCTATAGTACAGACTATAGTCTAGTCTATAGTACAGACTATAGTCTAGTCTATAGTACAGACTAT
This sequence comes from Protocalliphora azurea, assembly GCA_932274085.1. NCBI lineage: Eukaryota > Metazoa > Arthropoda > Insecta > Diptera > Calliphoridae > Protocalliphora > Protocalliphora azurea. The sequence continues at coordinate 147,230,046 of OW026521.1, read as the reverse complement.
AGTCTAGTCTATAGTACAGACTATAGTCTAGTCTATAGTACAGACTATAGTCTAGATCTATAGTACAGACTATAGTCTTCAGCTATAGTACAGACTATAGTCTAGTCTATAGTACAGACTATAGTCTAGTCTATAGTACAGACTATAGTCTAGTCTATAGTACAGACTATAGTCTAGTCTATAGTACAGACTATAGTCTAGTCTATAGTACAGACTATAGTCTAGTCTATAGTACAGACTATAGTCTTCATCTATAGTACAGACTATAGTCTAGTCTATAGTACAGACTATAGTCTAGTCTATAGTACAGACTATAGTCTTCATCTATAGTACAGACTATAGTCTAGTCTATAGTACAGACTATAGTCTAGTCTATAGTACAGACTATAGTCTAGTCTATAGTACAGACTATAGTCTAGTCTATAGTACAGACTATAGTCTAGTCTATAGTACAGACTATAGTCTAGTCTATAGTACAGACTATAGTCTAGTCTATAGTACAGACTATAGTCTAGTCTATAGTACAGACTATAGTCTGTACTATAGTACAGACTATAGTCTAGTCTATAGTACAGACTATAGTCTAGTCTATAGTACAGACTATAGTCTAGTCTATAGTACAGACTATAGTCTAGTCTATAGTACAGACTATAGTCTAGTCTATAGTACAGACTATAGTCTAGTCTATAGTACAGACTATAGTCTAGTCTATAGTACAGACTATAGTCTAGTCTATAGTACAGACTATAGTCTAGTCTATAGTACAGACTATAGTCTAGTCTATAGTACAGACTATAGTCTAGTCTATAGTACAGGACTATAGTCTAGTCTATAGTACAGACTATAGTCTAGTCTATAGTACAGACTATAGTCTACTTCTATAGTACAGACTATAGTCTACTCTATAGTACAGACTATAGTCTACTCTATAGTACAGACTATAGTCTACTCTATAGTACAGACTATAGTCTACTCTATAGTACAGACTATAGTCTACTCTATAGTACAGACTATAGTCTAGTCTATAGTACAGACTATAGTCTACTCTATAGTACAGACTATAGTCTAGTCTATAGTACAGACTATAGTCTACTCTATAGTACAGACTATAGTCTAGTCTATAGTACAGACTATAGTCTACTCTATAGTACAGACTATAGTCTAGTCTATAGTACAGACTATAGTCTACTCTATAGTACAGACTATAGTCTAGTCTATAGTACAGACTATAGTCTACTCTATAGTACAGACTATAGTCTAGTCTATAGTACAGACTATAGTCTACTCTATAGTACAGACTATAGTCTAGTCTATAGTACAGACTATAGTCTAGCTCTATAGTACAGACTATAGTCCTAGTCTATAGTACAGACTATAGTCTACTCTATAGTACAGACTATAGTCTAGTCTATAGTACAGACTATAGTCTACTCTATAGTACAGACTATAGTCTAGTCTATAGTACAGACTATAGTCTACTCTATAGTACAGACTATAGTCTAGTCTATAGTACAGACTATAGTCTACTCTATAGTACAGACTATAGTCCTACTCTATAGTACAGACTATAGTCTACTCTATAGTACAGACTATAGTCTACTCTATAGTACAGACTATAGTCTACTCTATAGTACAGGACTATAGTCTACTCTATAGTACAGACTATAGTCTACTCTATAGTACAGACTATAGTCTACTCTATAGTACAGACTATAGTCTACTCTATAGTACAGACTATAGTCTACTCTATAGTACAGACTATAGTCTACTCTATAGTACAGACTATAGTCTAGTCTATAGTACAGACTATAGTCTAGTCTATAGTACAGACTATAGTCTAGTCTATAGTACAGGACTATAGTCTAGTCTATAGTACAGACTATAGTCTAGTCTATAGTACAGACTATAGTCTAGTCTATAGTACAGACTATAGTCTAGTCTATAGTACAGACTATAGTCTAGTCTATAGTACAGACTATAGTCTAGTCTATAGTACAGACTATAGTCTAGTCTATAGTACAGACTATAGTCTAGTCTATAGTACAGACTATAGTCCTAGTCTATAGTACAGACTATAGTCTAGTCTATAGTACAGACTATAGTCTAGTCTATAGTACAGACTATAGTCTACTCTATAGTACAGACTATAGTCTAGTCTATAGTACAGACTATAGTCTACTCTATAGTACAGACTATAGTCTAGTCTATAGTACAGACTATAGTCTACTCTATAGTACAGACTATAGTCTAGTCTATAGTACAGACTATAGTCCTAGTCTATAGTACAGACTATAGTCTAGTCTATAGTACAGACTATAGTCTAGTCTATAGTACAGACTATAGTCTAGTCTATAGTACAGACTATAGTCTAGTCTATAGTACAGACTATAGTCTAGTCTATAGTACAGACTATAGTCTACTCTATAGTACAGACTATAGTCTAGTCTATAGTACAGACTATAGTCTACTCTATAGACTAGACTATAGTCTCTATAGTACAGACTATAGTCTACTCTATAGTACAGACTATAGTCTACTCTATAGTACAGACTATAGTCTAGTCTATAGTACAGGACTATAGTCTACTCTATAGTACAGACTATAGTCTAGTCTATAGTACAGACTATAGTCTACTCTATAGTACAGACTATAGTCTACTCTATAGTACAGACTATAGTCTACTCTATAGTACAGACTATAGTCTAGTCTATAGTACAGACTATAGTCTACTCTATAGTACAGACTATAGTCTACTCTATAGTACAGACTATAGTCTACTCTATAGTACAGACTATAGTCTACTCTATAGTACAGACTATAGTCTACTCTATAGTACAGACTATAGTCTACTCTATAGTACAGACTATAGTCTACTCTATAGTACAGACTATAGTCTACTCTATAGTACAGACTATAGTCTAGTCTATAGTACAGACTATAGTCTACTCTATAGTACAGACTATAGTCTACTCTATAGTACAGACTATAGTCTACTCTATAGTACAGACTATAGTCTAGTCTATAGTACAGACTATAGTCTACTCTATAGTACAGACTATAGTCTAGTCTATAGTACAGACTATAGTCTACTCTATAGTACAGACTATAGTCTAGTCTATAGTACAGACTATAGTCTAGTCTATAGTACAGACTATAGTCTACTCTATAGTACAGACTATAGTCTACTCTATAGTACAGACTATAGTCTACTCTATAGGTACAGACTATAGTCTACTCTATAGTACAGACTATAGTCTACTCTATAGTACAGACTATAGTCTACTCTATAGTACAGACTATAGTCTACTCTATAGTACAGACTATAGTCTACTCTATAGTACAGACTATAGTCTAGTCTATAGTACAGACTATAGTCTACTCTATAGTACAGACTATAGTCTAGTCTATAGTACAGACTATAGTCTACTCTATAGTACAGACTATAGTCTAGTCTATAGTACAGACTATAGTCTACTCTATAGTACAGACTATAGTCTAGTCTATAGTACAGACTATAGTCTACTCTATAGTACAGACTATAGTCTACTCTATAGTACAGACTATAGTCTACTCTATAGTACAGACTATAGTCTACTCTATAGTACAGACTATAGTCTACTCTATAGTACAGACTATAGTCTACTCTATAGTACAGACTATAGTCTACTCTATAGTACAGACTATAGTCTACTCTATAGTACAGACTATAGTCTACTCTATAGTACAGACTATAGTCTACTCTATAGTACAGACTATAGTCTAGTCTATAGTACAGACTATAGTCTACTCTATAGTACAGACTATAGTCTACTCTATAGTACAGACTATAGTCTAGTCTATAGTACAGACTATAGTCTACTCTATAGTACAGGACTATAGTCTAGTCTATAGTACAGACTATAGTCTACTCTATAGTACAGACTATAGTCTACTCTATAGTACAGACTATAGTCTACTCTATAGTACAGACTATAGTCTACTCTATAGTACAGACTATAGTCTACTCTATAGTACAGACTATAGTCTACTCTATAGTACAGACTATAGTCTACTCTATAGTACAGACTATAGTCTACTCTATAGTACAGACTATAGTCTACTCTATAGTACAGACTATAGTCTAGTCTTTTTTTTTTTTTTTTTTTTACGAGGAAAAAATCATCGAAAGACTCTGGTCGTTCAATGATACCAGGTGTGCGAGACTTTAACACGCTAAAACAACCTCGTATTCTCCAGCCCCCATTCCCTGCGGAACCACCGCAAAAGTATTTCCTCGCAGGGGGGAAAGGTATCAAAACCCTAACTAATCAAAATTTCCTCTTCTAACTTCCTCTTGCCTCCGCAACTCTAAAAGGACTGTTTTCACGTATTTGCAAACGTTCTCCCAGTTCTCGAGTGATACAAGCATAATTTGTACTATGTTACTTGAACATATCTCACCGCCTATTTGCCTTTCCAAGTTCGTTCTCTCATATTCAAAACGTGGACACACAAAAAAACACATGATTCGAATCCTCTTCATCCTCTACGCAACGCGGACAATATTGAGAGCTATCAAGTCCAAAACGGTATAGGTATGAGCGGAAACAACCGTGTCCACTAAGGAATTGGGTCAGGTAGTAATTCAGATAACCATGCCGTCTTCCACACCATACTTCTACATTTGGGATAAGCTTATATGTCCATCTACCTTTCGAAGCTGATGACCATTTCATTTGCCACTCCGCCATGCTGTCTCTTCTAATAACACTAACATCTCTACCATTTTCCGGTATGGACCGTGCTTCGAATTCATATTTGACGTCTCTTGCCAATATATCGATTGGTATCATGGCAGCAATTACAAAGGCTGCTTCATCCGATACAGTTCTATATGCAGAAGATACTCGCAGTGCTGCTAGTCTGTAGACAGATCTAATTTTACCGCTGTAGGTCCTTAGCCTGGTGGATTCTGCCCATATTGGAGCAGCATAGAGAATTACACTCGTGACAACCCCAGCTAACACTTTCCTTCTTAAATATTTTGGACCTCGTGTATTCGGCATTACCCTGCACAGCGCTGTACATATACCTGTGGCTTTATCTCTCACGTAATTTAGGTGGTGTTTAAATGATAAACGATTATCTATCACCACACCCAGGTATTTGAGACAATCCTTTGTACCTATTTCACAGTCTCCAACTTGAAGATTTATATATTCCATCGTTCTACGACTGGATATCAATACCGCTTCCGTCTTATGCTCAGCTAACGATAGACCCATTTCAATGAGCCATGACCGTACCACATGGATACTACTCTCGGAAACTGTTTTAGCTTCGTTAATAGTTTTTGCCACTATCACCAGGGCTATATCATCAGCGAACCCAATAACTTTTGCTCTTCTTGGAAGATTTAATCTCAAGATACCATCATACATCACATTCCACAACAATGGTCCAAGCACCGATCCTTGTGGTACTCCGCCTGTGACATTATATTCCTTCATTCCCTTGTCTGTTTCATATATAAGAACTCTTTGCCGGAAGTAATCCTTTATTATTGCCACAAGATAAGCTGGAACATTTATTCGTACAAGAGCATTGACTATATTCTCCCAATTTGCCGTGTTAAATGCATTTTTGACATCTAGAGTCACGAGTACACAATATTCCTTGGATCCTTTTCTCCAGCTGCTACCATCTATTGCATCTTTTGCAATGCTTACAACCATTGCAATTGCATCAATTGTCGACCTATGTTTTCTAAAACCATATTGCATTTTTGACAGACCATCCAATGTTTCAATGCATTCTTCGAGTCTATTGCAAATGATTCTCTCCAATAGCTTTCCGCTGGTATCTATCATGCACAGTGGTCTGTACGATGACGGTTCCTCTAAAGGCTTCTTATCCTTGGGTAGGAGCACAAGTTTTTGCCTTTTCCACATTGATGGGAATGAACCATGCCTTAGGCATGAGTTCATCAGCTGCAGCATTTGGTTTGGACAGCACTTTACAGCCTCTTTTAGGACGAGGTTTGGGATACCATCTGGTCCCGGGGCTTTTTTATCCTCGAATTTTGTAACAGCCTTTTGGATTTCCAATAACGTAATTTCTGGAAAGTAGAAAATCTCTCGGATGTTCTGAGTATTCCATGTTGCAGTACGTTGCTCCGGAAACAGATGAGTCACTATTTCAGTAAGAATTTTAGCTTCCTTGGGTGATGGTGAGCTCAGACATTTAAGCTTTTTTCTCACAAGTTTGTACGCTAAGCCAAAGGGGTTATGCTCTAGATCATTGCATATCTCCAGGAATCGTAGTCTTTTACTTTTACGTATTGCTAGCTTAAAGGCCTTTTTCTTTTGCTTAAAAATCTCGTGACAAAGTTCATTTTCTATTCTACATCGAGTTCTTACATAGCGTCTTCTGGCTTTGATGCAATCCTTTCGCAGCTGAGCTATTTCTTCATTCCACCAGTATACAGGAGTTTTCTTAAATTCACGTTTCCTTCTCTTCATAGACATATTACAAGCTTGCGTCATATGACTTATAAACTGTTCAGCCATATTTTCAGGAGTACCACATAATTCTACGTCTTCCATAAATATAGAGAACAACTGCCTATCAAAAGTATTGGATTTCCAACCGCTTATTTCTCTTCTGGAGCCTGCTTCGGACGACGATGTAGACATACCTAAGTCCATAATGATTGCAGTGTGATCACTTTGGGTGTATATGTCGGAAATATGCCAATATATCCCGTTATGGATATTAGAGCTAGCAAACGCAATATCTATTATTGATCCTCTACCATTTCTGTTAAATGTCTGCACATTTCCACTATTTATCAAAACCACATCAAGCAACGCAAATGCTTCAAGCAAGATTCTGCCTCTTTCATTTGTCTTTGGGCAGCCCCATTCCGTAGCCCAGGCGTTAAAATCCCCAGCTATAAGGATAGGGCTCTTTCCGATCGCATCAGTTGTTAAAGCATGTATGATCTTCTTGTATTCACCAATGTCAAATCTTGGGGGAATATAGCAGCTGTACAAGTGTATTCCAGAGACCATAGTACGGACAAAACAACACTCAAATCTTACTTTCCTCAAAATGTGACTATTTGTAGACCAAATTGCGCATGTGCCAGAGGTATCACTGAACCAACATGGTGGAGTTAAGTTTCTATATTGCTCACTAATAATACATATATCTACATTTAATTCACGGACGGTTTGTGCCAATAAGTCTTGGGCAGTTTCGCAATGGTTCATGTTCAGTTGTAATAGTCTCATTTTGATTTAAGTTTGTTAAACGCCTTCCTGTATTGCGGACAGACAGTTGCTCCGGTAATATGATTAGTGTCAGATCCATTTTCTCTACAAAGAAGACACATTGCATTGTTAGTGCAGAATTTGATTTTGTGTCCACTTTCTCCACAGCGAATGCACAAGCCAGAGTAGTCATTAGTACTTTTACATCCAGAAGCTGTATGACCAAAATTCAAGCATCGGTAACATCTTCTTGGACTTATTTTCTCACGTATGCGACATAACACCCATCCTATACGTATCTTAGACTTCTCCATAAGTATATTGGCCAATACAGGGTTTACTCCAATTGTGGCAGTTTGGGTACATCCATATGCAGTTCTCATTGACTTTATTGCTGATGGTTGCAATATATTAAACTCTTCTGAAACATTTAGGAGAGCTTCATAAACTTCCTCTCTTGTCGTAACCTCATCGATGTCTTTTATTTCCAGAAGTACTTCTTGAATTAGTGCACGCACTGCTGCTTCTGGACCAAGAACGCTTTTGACCGCAGTTCTAAATTCCACTGTGTTCTGATGAGCCGGTTTAATTAACTCTAAAAGTAATTCACCTTTCTCTGTTTTCCTTATATTTTTAACATTTTTTCCTAAAATGTTCAGTTTCGGATCACGTTTAACCTGCTTGAGGATATCGGCGTATGATGTATCTCCGCAAGCTGTAATAATAAGAGCATCTGGCTTAATTATTTTCCTTTTCATTTTGGTTTTTGGGCGCACTTCCTTCCATTCAGAATTTGGAGCCTCCAAATCTACACTTTCGGCATCTTTATTGGTAGCCGTTGCGGTGGGTTTGGGTTTGTTACTTTCCGAGTTCTTATGATTCGAATCTTTCTTCTTCTTGGTTTTATTTCCCTTGGGACTTTGCGTTTTGGGGCCTCTCTTGACAGCTGGTGTTTTTGGTGTTTCATGGACCGTGATTTTGGGCCATGCTTCCGTCTGAGTTTCTCTGTTTATAGGTTGTTTATCTACTAAATTGCTTGACGTGCACTTTAACTCATTTGATACTAGCAAAAATAATGCATGTATCTCCCTTGTCATCGAGTGAATATCTTTGTGGATATTCGTACGAGTTGATATAAATTCCATCAACTGCGAAATTTTTCCTCCAAGCTTGGTTACATTGTTAGTTTGTTTATTGCTGCCACTTGCTACGTTCAATGGAGGTGATCTCATTATAACCGTGCTTCTTTTAAATGGAGATTCAACAACTCCGAGTTCATCTCCTTTCTTATTACCCGATGGTTGTCCGATAATCGAACATTTTCCAAATGGTGTCTCTTCAACTCTTATATTCATCCTTGTTCTTTCTTCTGATTCCAACATTTAGCTTCGTGGTCCCAACTCAAAGCCGCTATCTCCGCTCGTTGTGCAGTCACTTGTATGATCCCATGGGTCCCTATGCCAGCAGTGAGGTCCATGCGAGGGTTGACGAATGACCCTTATGAGACCTTTCGCCAGAGCCAGATCAGTGTAAGTCGGGAATTTAACATCCGATCCTGCACCACCAACCTAACGGTGACGAGCCTTGAACGTACTTTGAGATTTGCCAAGTTTTAATGGGACGGAGGCAGTTGTAGCATTAGCCTGGAAGCCATTTCTGCAGAATTTCACTTCTGCATACTAAGGTAACAGAATACTACAACTGTCAGCCCGGGGGTTCTGTCAATTCATATCCTTGTTTCCAGAAATGCCATAATCAAGACCGTACTGGGCTTAGTCTTGATGCCTTTCGGCAGGGGTGTCAGGTGCACGAGGTTACCGTTAAATCGGTCTAAACTCCCAAGTGTGGACTAGGGAAACCACGAAGTCGTCAAGCTTCTAACTACGCCTCTCTTGAGGGTACCCTTGTGGTTGGATACATAGTTTAGGGCGATATCCACTCGCCCTGTCACAGGACTTCTCCGAGCACATGTACTTTTTTTAGCACGCTCTCCATACCTGCCAAAACTAGGGTCCGCGGGATCGTTACACCCGTTATACTCTCCAGAGAATACCCTTGCGGGTGACTATAGTCTAGTCTATAGTACAGACTATAGTCTAGTCTATAGTACAGACTATAGTCTAGTCTATAGTACAGACTATAGTCTAGTCTATAGTACAGACTATAGTCTAGTCTATAGTACAGACTATAGTCTAGTCTGTAGTACAGACTATAGTCTACTCTATAGTAGAGACTATAGTCTACTCTATAGTAGAGACTATAGTCTACTCTATAGTAGAGACTATAGTCTACTCTATAGTAGAGACTATAGTCTACTCTATAGTACAGACTATAGTCTACTCTATAGTACAGACTATAGTCTACTCTATAGTACAGACTATAGTCTACTCTATAGTACAGACTATAGTCTACTCTATAGTACAGACTATAGTCTACTCTATAGTACAGACTATAGTCTACTCTATAGTACAGACTATAGTCTACTCTATAGTACAGACTATAGTCTACTCTATAGTACAGACTATAGTCTACTCTATAGTACAGACTATAGTCTACTCTATAGTACAGACTATAGTCTACTCTATAGTACAGACTATAGTCTACTCTATAGTACAGACTATAGTCTACTCTATAGTACAGACTATAGTATACTCTATAGTAGAGACTATAGTCTAGTCTATAGTACAGACTATAGTCTACTCTATAGTAGAGACTATAGTCTAGTCTATAGTACAGACTATAGTCTAGTCTATAGTAGAGAATATAGTCTAGTCTATAGTAGAGACTATAGTCTAGTCTATAGTAGAGACTATAGTCTAGTCTATAGTAGAGACTATAGTCTAGTCTATAGTAGAGACTATAGTCTAGTCTATAGTAGAGACTATAGTCTAGTCTATAGTAGAGACTATAGTCTAGTCTATAGTAGAGACTATAGTCTAGTCTATAGTAGAGACTATAGTCTAGTCTATAGTAGAGACTATAGTCTAGTCTATAGTAGAGACTATAGTCTAGTCTATAGTAGAGACTATAGTCTAGTCTATAGTAGAGACTATAGTCTAGTCTATAGTAGAGACTATAGTCTAGTCTATAGTAGAGACTATAGTCTAGTCTATAGTAGAGACTATAGTCTAGTCTATAGTAGAGACTATAGTCTAGTCTATAGTAGAGACTATAGTCTAGTCTATAGTAGAGACTATAGTCTAGTCTATAGTAGAGACTATAGTCTAGTCTATAGTAGAGACTATAGTCTAGTCTATAGTAGAGACTATAGTCTAGTCTATAGTAGAGACTATAGTCTAGTCTATAGTAGAGACTATAGTCTAGTCTATAGTAGAGACTATAGTCTAGTCTATAGTAGAGACTATAGTCTAGTCTATAGTAGAGACTATAGTCTAGTCTATAGTAGAGACTATAGTCTAGTCTATAGTAGAGACTATAGTCTAGTCTATAGTAGAGACTATAGTCCAGTCTATAGTAGAGACTATAGTCTAGTCTATAGTAGAGACTATAGTCCAGTCTATAGTAGAGACTATAGTCTAGTCTATAGTAGAGACTATAGTCTAGTCTATAGTAGAGACTATAGTCCAGTCTATAGTAGAGACTATAGTCTAGTCTATAGTAGAGACTATAGTCTAGTCTATAGTAGAGACTATAGTCCAGTCTATAGTAGAGACTATAGTCTAGTCTATAGTAGAGACTATAGTCCAGTCTATAGTAGAGACTATAGTCTAGTCTATAGTAGAGACTATAGTCCAGTCTATAGTAGAGACTATAGTCTAGTCTATAGTAGAGACTATAGTCCAGTCTATAGTAGAGACTATAGTCTAGTCTATAGTAGAGACTATAGTCTAGTCTATAGTAGAGACTATAGTCTAGTCTATAGTAGAGACTATAGTCTAGTCTATAGTAGAGACTATAGTCTAGTCTATAGTAGAGACTATAGTCTAGTCTATAGTAGAGACTATAGTCTAGTCTATAGTAGAGACTATAGTCTAGTCTATAGTAGAGACTATAGTCTAGTCTATAGTAGAGACTATAGTCTAGTCTATAGTAGAGACTATAGTCTAGTCTATAGTAGAGACTATAGTCTAGTCTATAGTAGAGACTATAGTCTAGTCTATAGTAGAGACTATAGTCTAGTCTATAGTAGAGACTATAGTCTAGTCTATAGTAGAGACTATAGTCTAGTCTATAGTAGAGACTATAGTCTAGTCTATAGTAGAGACTATAGTCTAGTCTATAGTAGAGACTATAGTCTAGTCTATAGTAGAGACTATAGTCTAGTCTATAGTAGAGACTATAGTCTAGTCTATAGTAGAGACTATAGTCTAGTCTATAGTAGAGACTATAGTCTAGTCTATAGTAGAGACTATAGTCTAGTCTATAGTAGAGACTATAGTCTAGTCTATAGTAGAGACTATAGTCTAGTCTATAGTAGAGACTATAGTCTAGTCTATAGTAGAGACTATAGTCTAGTCTATAGTAGAGACTATAGTCTAGTCTATAGTAGAGACTATAGTCTAGTCTATAGTAGAGACTATAGTCTAGTCTATAGTAGAGACTATAGTCTAGTCTATAGTAGAGACTATAGTCTAGTCTATAGTAGAGACTATAGTCTAGTCTATAGTAGAGACTATAGTCTAGTCTATAGTAGAGACTATAGTCTAGTCTATAGTAGAGACTATAGTCTAGTCTATAGTAGAGACTATAGTCTAGTCTATAGTAGAGACTATAGTCTAGTCTATAGTAGAGACTATAGTCTAGTCTATAGTAGAGACTATAGTCTAGTCTATAGTAGAGACTATAGTCTAGTCTATAGTAGAGACTATAGTCTAGTCTATAGTAGAGACTATAGTCTAGTCTATAGTAGAGACTATAGTCTAGTCTATAGTAGAGACTATAGTCTAGTCTATAGTAGAGACTATAGTCTAGTCTATAGTAGAGACTATAGTCTAGTCTATAGTAGAGACTATAGTCTAGTCTATAGTAGAGACTATAGTCTAGTCTATAGTAGAGACTATAGTCTAGTCTATAGTAGAGACTATAGTCTAGTCTATAGTAGAGACTATAGTCTAGTCTATAGTAGAGACTATAGTCTAGTCTATAGTAGAGACTATAGTCTAGTCTATAGTAGAGACTATAGTCTAGTCTATAGTAGAGACTATAGTCTAGTCTATAGTAGAGACTATAGTCTAGTCTATAGTAGAGACTATAGTCTAGTCTATAGTAGAGACTATAGTCTAGTCTATAGTAGAGACTATAGTCTAGTCTATAGTAGAGACTATAGTCTAGTCTATAGTAGAGACTATAGTCTAGTCTATAGTAGAGACTATAGTCTAGTCTATAGTAGAGACTATAGTCTAGTCTATAGTAGAGACTATAGTCTAGTCTATAGTAGAGACTATAGTCTAGTCTATAGTAGAGACTATAGTCTAGTCTATAGTAGAGACTATAGTCTAGTCTATAGTAGAGACTATAGTCTAGTCTATAGTAGAGACTATAGTCTAGTCTATAGTAGAGACTATAGTCTAGTCTATAGTAGAGACTATAGTCTAGTCTATAGTAGAGACTATAGTCTAGTCTATAGTAGAGACTATAGTCTAGTCTATAGTAGAGACTATAGTCTAGTCTATAGTAGAGACTATAGTCTAGTCTATAGTAGAGACTATAGTCTAGTCTATAGTAGAGACTATAGTCTAGTCTATAGTAGAGACTATAGTCTAGTCTATAGTAGAGACTATAGTCTAGTCTATAGTAGAGACTATAGTCTAGTCTATAGTAGAGACTATAGTCTAGTCTATAGTAGAGACTATAGTCTAGTCTATAGTAGAGACTATAGTCTAGTCTATAGTAGAGACTATAGTCTAGTCTATAGTAGAGACTATAGTCTAGTCTATAGTAGAGACTATAGTCTAGTCTATAGTAGAGACTATAGTCTAGTCTATAGTAGAGACTATAGTCTAGTCTATAGTAGAGACTATAGTCTAGTCTATAGTAGAGACTATAGTCTAGTCTATAGTAGAGACTATAGTCTAGTCTATAGTAGAGACTATAGTCTAGTCTATAGTAGAGACTATAGTCTAGTCTATAGTAGAGACTATAGTCTAGTCTATAGTAGAGACTATAGTCTAGTCTATAGTAGAGACTATAGTCTAGTCTATAGTAGAGACTATAGTCTAGTCTATAGTAGAGACTATAGTCTAGTCTATAGTAGAGACTATAGTCTAGTCTATAGTAGAGACTATAGTCTAGTCTATAGTAGAGACTATAGTCTAGTCTATAGTAGAGACTATAGTCTAGTCTATAGTAGAGACTATAGTCTAGTCTATAGTAGAGACTATAGTCTAGTCTATAGTAGAGACTATAGTCTAGTCTATAGTAGAGACTATAATCTAGTCTATAGTAGAGACTATAGTCTAGTCTATAGTAGAGACTATAATCTAGTCTATAGTAGAGACTATAGTCTAGTCTATAGTAGAGACTATAATCTAGTCTATAGTAGAGACTATAGTCTAGTCTATAGTAGAGACTATAATCTAGTCTATAGTAGAGACTATAGTCTAGTCTATAGTAGAGACTATAATCTAGTCTATAGTAGAGACTATAGTCTAGTCTATAGTAGAGACTATAATCTAGTCTATAGTAGAGACTATAGTCTAGTCTATAGTAGAGACTATAATCTAGTCTATAGTAGAGACTATAGTCTAGTCTATAGTAGAGACTATAGTCTAGTCTATAGTAGAGACTATAGTCCAGTCTTTTTTTTTTTTTTTTTTTCTATTAGGCAGGTGGAAATCTTCCATATGATACCCGATGCCACTTGAGGCCCAACGGGTTATGTCGGATTCCTACCGACTAAAACCACCTCCTTCGTCATTCAGCAACCCTGCGGAACTGTCTACAAAGATATTGCATCGCAGGGCAGGAGAGCCTTATCTAGGCTACTTCTGGTGTCTGGGATTTCCTCAGATTCTCTTCCGTTCCAAGTTTATCATGAATACTTTTAATCATTGAGGATATTGCATCCCAATTTTCCTTCCTATTTAGGATGATGTCAACAATATTTTGCGGATTAAGTTGGCATCCAAGGACCTCTTCAGTTTTCTGTCGATCGTGGCGAAAGCGTGCGCAGTAGAACACGACGTGTTCTGGGTCTTCCTCTTGGTTTGGACAGTTAGGGCAATATGGGGAGTTATCCAACCCGAATCTGTACAGGTAACTTCGGTATCCTCCGTGGCCTGAGAGAAACTGCGTTAAGTGGTAATTAACTTCTCCATGTCGTCTGTTTAGCCATACATCTATTTTCGGGATTAGTTTAAAGGTCCACCTTCCTTTGCGGCTGTCTTCCCATCTGCTCTGCCATTGCCTTATAGAAGCTTCTCTTTCAATTTTACGTACACGAGTGTCCAGTTGATTTGGGTCTCTTCTGTTTTCGTCCAAGCGTTTGGCTTCGTCAGCCAAGATATCTATAGGAATCATTCCCGCTATGACGTGGGCCGCTTCGTCGGATGTTGTTCGAAAAGAGCAGCATACTCGTAGGACCGATAACCTGTATACAGATTTTAGCTTCTTCGCTGCGGTCTTTACTTTCAGAGCTACTGACCATATGGGAGCAGCGTAAAGTATAACTGAGCTGACCACCGTCTATATTATCTTCCTTTTGGATTGCCTTGGTCCTCCTACATTCGGCATCATTCTTTCAAGAGCGGCTCTAATATTTACTGCCTTGTTAGTAGTATATTCCATATGTGTCCTAAAGTTAAGTCTGGCATCTATGAGAACTCCCAAATATTTGAGATGGGATTTTGATGTCACCTGGTGTTCTCCATGGTCTCTTTTTTACGCCTGCTTGTAACTAATACAATCTCCGTTTTATGTTCGGCAAGTTCCAACCCCACACTTTTCATCCAGTTTCTAATAGTCCATACTACTTCATTCGAGATTAGCTCCACTTCGTCCATATATCTTGCTGAAACCGTAACTGCTATGTCATCTGCAAAACCTATAATGTTCGCCTCTTCCGGAATGTTAAGCTCCAGAACATCGTTGTACATTATATTCCACAATAGTGGACCAAGCACAGAGCCTTGTGGAACTCCTGCAGTGACATTGTATGTTACGACTCCTTCGTCGGTTTGGTAACAGAGCTTTCTGTCTGTGAAATAGCTTACTATCAATCTTATTAAATACGCCGGTATGCCGATTCCGTTTAGCTTCTGAATTATTATTCCCCAGTTCGCAGAGTTAAACGCGTTCTTTACATCAAGCGTTATGATAGCACAGTACTTCCTACTTGCTCCCTTGCCTTCTATCGCCATTCGTGCTGTATCTACTACCATACGGATTGCATCGATGGTCGATCTAGCTTTTCGAAACCCAAATTGGTGGTTCGACAGACCATTTCTTTCCTCTACAATGGGTAGCAATCGATTTTGTATGATTTTCTCCAGAATTTTCCCTTGTGTGTCGAGTAGACATATTGGTCTATAGGCAGAGGGATCGCCTTGTGGTTTATTAGGCTTAGGAATTAGCACCAAATTTTGTTTTTTCCAACAGTTTGGAAACACTCCTTCCTTTAGACATTCATTAAATACATCCACGAACGGTTTCGTTGCTGTTCTAACTGCCAACTTAAGCGCATTGTTTGGAATTCCATCAGGTCCTGGAGCTTTGTTGTCTCCGATTTTCTTTGCTATCTGAAGCAGCTCCTCTTCTGTCACCAACGGTATGGATTCTATTGGGTTCATTCTTGTCGCCGTACTTATATTGCGTCTATGTTCCGGGAACAGAGTTCTGATTATCTTCCCTAGTAAAATGGGACAACTTGGCTGTGGGGACTTTCTGCCCTTAAGGCGCGAGGTTACCACCCTGTATGCCTTTCCCCAAGGATCATTATCTGCCTCTAAGCATATATTTCTGAAGCTATTTTTCTTGCTTCTTGAAATAGCATGTTGAAACTCTCGCCTTGCGGTTCGAAATTCGCGACACGCTTCTTCGAACTCTGGTCGTCCCATAAGACGTTTGGTTCGTCTTCTAGCTCTTATGCACAGCGCGCGGAGGTTATTGATTTCCGAGTTCCACCAGTAATTTGGGGGACAGTTCCTCGTCATTCTTCGTTTTGGCATAGCGACGTCACATGCGCTTTTGATTCTTGATTCCATTTGTTTCACTTTCTCCAGTGCTGTACCATTCAGCTCAAAGTTGTTTCCAAATTCCTGGGTAAATACTTCTTCGTTAAGTCTTTTAGAGGCCCAACCAATATATTCCGGTGCATCCCCTTCACGAGAAGGATGTCTACTACGCAAGCTATGGACTGAAAATATAATAGCTTGATGGTCACTGTGAGTGTATTGTTCGCTGACTCTCCAATTCATATCCCTTGCCAAGGAACTACTCATGAATGTTAAATCCACGACAGAGCTTCTTCCTCCAGTAGAGAATGTTGGTGTATTTCCACTATTTGCTAGCACTAGGTTATGCCTAGAAATCGCTTCGAGTAAAATACGTCCTCTGGTATTTGTTTTTCGGCTACCCCAATCAACAGCCCATGCATTAAAGTCTCCTGCTATAATTTTTGGATTATGATTATCTGAGTCTCTTAGCAGATTATCTAACATCTTCCCAAACTCTTCAATTGTTGCACTAGGAGGGGCATAGCAACTGTATATAGTAGAGACTATAGTCTAGTCTATAGTAGAGACTATAGTCTAGTCTATAGTAGAGACTATAGTCTAGTCTATAGTAGAGACTATAGTCTAGTCTATAGTAGAGACTATAGTCTAGTCTATAGTAGAGACTACAGTCTAGTCTATAGTAGAGACTATAGTCTAGTCTATAGTAGAGACTACAGTCTAGTCTATAGTAGAGACTATAGTCTAGTCTATAGTAGAGACTATAGTCTAGTCTATAGTAGAGACTATAGTCTAGTCTATAGTAGAGACTATAGTCTAGTCTATAGTAGAGACTATAGTCTAGTCTATAGTAGAGACTATAGTCTAGTCTATAGTAGAGACTATAGTCTAGTCTATAGTAGAGACTATAGTCTAGTCTATAGTAGAGACTATAGTCTAGTCTATAGTAGAGACTATAGTCTAGTCTATAGTAGAGACTATAGTCTAGTCTATAGTAGAGACTATAGTCTAGTCTATAGTAGAGACTATAGTCTAGTCTATAGTAGAGACTATAGTCTAGTCTATAGTAGAGACTATAGTCTAGTCTATAGTAGAGACTATAGTCTAGTCTATAGTAGAGACTATAGTCTAGTCTATAGTAGAGACTATAGTCTAGTCTATAGTAGAGACTATAGTCTAGTCTATAGTAGAGACTATAGTCTAGTCTATAGTAGAGACTATAGTCTAGTCTATAGTAGAGACTATAGTCTAGTCTATAGTAGAGACTATAGTCTAGTCTATAGTACAGACTATAGTCTAGTCTATAGTACAGACTATAGTCTAGTCTATAGTAGAGACTATAGTCTAGTCTATAGTACAGACTATAGTCTAGTCTATAGTAGAGACTATAGTCTAGTCTATAGTACAGACTATAGTCTAGTCTATAGTAGAGACTATAGTCTAGTCTATAGTACAGACTATAGTCTAGTCTATAGTAGAGACTATAGTCTAGTCTATAGTACAGACTATAGTCTAGTCTATAGTAGAGACTATAGTCTAGTCTATAGTACAGACTATAGTCTAGTCTATAGTAGAGACTATAGTCTAGTCTATAGTACAGACTATAGTCTAGTCTATAGTACAGACTATAGTCTAGTCTATAGTAGAGACTATAGTCTAGTCTATAGTACAGACTATAGTCTAGTCTATAGTAGAGACTATAGTCTAGTCTATAGTACAGACTATAGTCTAGTCTATAGTAGAGACTATAGTCTAGTCTATAGTACAGACTATAGTCTAGTCTATAGTAGAGACTATAGTCTAGTCTATAGTACAGACTATAGTCTAGTCTATAGTAGAGACTATAGTCTAGTCTATAGTACAGACTATAGTCTAGTCTATAGTAGAGACTATAGTCTAGTCTATAGTACAGACTATAGTCTAGTCTATAGTAGAGACTATAGTCTAGTCTATAGTACAGACTATAGTCTAGTCTATAGTAGAGACTATAGTCTAGTCTATAGTACAGACTATAGTCTAGTCTATAGTAGAGACTATAGTCTAGTCTATAGTACAGACTATAGTCTAGTCTATAGTAGAGACTATAGTCTAGTCTATAGTACAGACTATAGTCTAGTCTATAGTAGAGACTATAGTCTAGTCTATAGTACAGACTATAGTCTAGTCTATAGTAGAGACTATAGTCTAGTCTATAGTACAGACTATAGTCTAGTCTATAGTAGAGACTATAGTCTAGTCTATAGTACAGACTATAGTCTAGTCTATAGTAGAGACTATAGTCTAGTCTATAGTACAGACTATAGTCTAGTCTATAGTAGAGACTATAGTCTAGTCTATAGTAGAGACTATAGTCTAGTCTATAGTAGAGACTATAGTCTAGTCTATAGTACAGACTATAGTCTAGTCTATAGTAGAGACTATAGTCTAGTCTATAGTACAGACTATAGTCTAGTCTATAGTAGAGACTATAGTCTAGTCTATAGTAGAGACTATAGTCTAGTCTATAGTAGAGACTATAGTCTAGTCTATAGTAGAGACTATAGTCTAGTCTATAGTAGAGACTATAGTCTAGTCTATAGTAGAGACTATAGTCTAGTCTATAGTAGAGACTATAGTCTAGTCTATAGTAGAGACTATAGTCTAGTCTATAGTAGAGACTATAGTCTAGTCTATAGTAGAGACTATAGTCTAGTCTATAGTAGAGACTATAGTCTAGTCTATAGTAGAGACTATAGTCTAGTCTATAGTAGAGACTATAGTCTAGTCTATAGTAGAGACTATAGTCTAGTCTATAGTAGAGACTATAGTCTAGTCTATAGTAGAGACTATAGTCTAGTCTATAGTAGAGACTATAGTCTAGTCTATAGTAGAGACTATAGTCTAGTCTATAGTAGAGACTATAGTCTAGTCTATAGTAGAGACTATAGTCTAGTCTATAGTAGAGACTATAGTCTAGTCTATAGTAGAGACTATAGTCTAGTCTATAGTAGAGACTATAGTCTAGTCTATAGTAGGGACTATAGTCTAGTCTATAGTAGAGACTATAGTCTAGTCTATAGTACAGACTATAGTCTAGTCTATAGTAGAGACTATAGTCTAGTCTATAGTACAGACTATAGTCTAGTCTATAGTAGAGACTATAGTCTAGTCTATAGTAGAGACTATAGTCTAGTCTATAGTAGAGACTATAGTCTAGTCTATAGTAGAGACTATAGTCTAGTCTATAGTAGAGACTATAGTCTAGTCTATAGTAGAGACTATAGTCTAGTCTATAGTAGAGACTATAGTCTAGTCTATAGTAGAGACTATAGTCTAGTCTATAGTAGAGACTATAGTCTAGTCTATAGTAGAGACTATAGTCTAGTCTATAGTAGAGACTATAGTCTAGTCTATAGTAGAGACTATAGTCTAGTCTATAGTAGAGACTATAGTCTAGTCTATAGTAGAGACTATAGTCTAGTCTATAGTAGAGACTATAGTCTAGTCTATAGTAGAGACTATAGTCTAGTCTATAGTAGAGACTATAGTCTAGTCTATAGTAGAGACTATAGTCTAGTCTATAGTAGAGACTATAGTCTAGTCTATAGTAGAGACTATAGTCTAGTCTATAGTAGAGACTATAGTCTAGTCTATAGTAGAGACTATAGTCTAATCTATAGTAGAGACTATAGTCTAGTCTATAGTACAGACTATAGTCTAGTCTATAGTACAGACTATAGTCTAGTCTATAGTAGAGACTATAGTCTAGTCTATAGTACAGACTATAGTCTAGTCTATAGTAGAGACTATAGTCTAGTCTATAGTAGAGACTATAGTCTAGTCTATAGTAGAGACTATAGTCTAGTCTATAGTACAGACTATAGTCTAGTCTATAGTACAGACTATAGTCTAGTCTATAGTAGAGACTATAGTCTAGTCTATAGTACAGACTATAGTCTAGTCTATAGTAGAGACTATAGTCTAGTCTATAGTAGAGACTATAGTCTAGTCTATAGTAGAGACTATAGTCTAGTCTATAGTAGAGACTATAGTCTAGTCTATAGTAGAGACTATAGTCTAGTCTATAGTAGAGACTATAGTCTAGTCTATAGTACAGACTACAGTCTAGTCTATAGTAGAGACTATAGTCTAGTCTATAGTAGAGACTATAGTCTAGTCTATAGTACAGACTATAGTCTAGTCTATAGTACAGACTATAGTCTAGTCTATAGTAGAGACTATAGTCTAGTCTATAGTAGAGACTATAGTCTAGTCTATAGTAGAGACTATAGTCTAGTCTATAGTAGAGACTATAGTCTAGTCTATAGTAGAGACTATAGTCTAGTCTATAGTAGAGACTATAGTCTAGTCTATAGTAGAGACTATAGTCTAGTCTATAGTAGAGACTATAGTCTAGTCTATAGTAGAGACTATAGTCTAGTCTATAGTAGAGACTATAGTCTAGTCTATAGTAGAGACTATAGTCTAGTCTATAGTAGAGACTATAGTCTAGTCTATAGTAGAGACTATAGTCTAGTCTATAGTAGAGACTATAGTCTAGTCTATAGTAGAGACTATAGTCTAGTCTATAGTAGAGACTATAGTCTAGTCTATAGTACAGACTACAGTCTAGTCTATAGTAGAGACTATAGTCTAGTCTATAGTAGAGACTATAGTCTAGTCTATAGTACAGACTATAGTCTAGTCTATAGTAGAGACTATAGTCTAGTCTATAGTACAGACTATAGTCTAGTCTATAGTACAGACTATAGTCTAGTCTATAGTAGAGACTATAGTCTAGTCTATAGTACAGACTATAGTCTAGTCTATAGTAGAGACTATAGTCTAGTCTATAGTACAGACTATAGTCTAGTCTATAGTACAGACTATAGTCTAGTCTATAGTACAGACTATAGTCTAGTCTATAGTACAGAAATATGTACTATAGTCTAGTCTATAGTAGAGACTATAGTCTAGTCTATAGTAGAGACTATAGTCTAGTCTATAGTAGAGACTATAGTCTAGTCTATAGTAGAGACTATAGTCTAATCTATAGTAGAGACTATAGTCTAGTCTATAGTACAGACTATAGTCTAGTCTATAGTACAGACTATAGTCTAGTCTATAGTAGAGACTATAGTCTAGTCTATAGTACAGACTATAGTCTAGTCTATAGTAGAGACTATAGTCTAGTCTATAGTACAGACTATAGTCTAGTCTATAGTAGAGACTATAGTCTAGTCTATAGTAGAGACTATAGTCTAGTCTATAGTAGAGACTATAGTCTAGTCTATAGTACAGACTATAGTCTAGTCTATAGTACAGACTATAGTCTAGTCTATAGTAGAGACTATAGTCTAGTCTATAGTACAGACTATAGTCTAGTCTATAGTACAGACTATAGTCTAGTCTATAGTAGAGACTATAGTCTAGTCTATAGTAGAGACTATAGTCTAGTCTATAGTAGAGACTATAGTCTAGTCTATAGTAGAGACTATAGTCTAGTCTATAGTAGAGACTATAGTCTAGTCTATAGTAGAGACTATAGTCTAGTCTATAGTACAGACTACAGTCTAGTCTATAGTAGAGACTATAGTCTAGTCTATAGTAGAGACTATAGTCTAGTCTATAGTACAGACTATAGTCTAGTCTATAGTACAGACTATAGTCTAGTCTATAGTAGAGACTATAGTCTAGTCTATAGTAGAGACTATAGTCTAGTCTATAGTAGAGACTATAGTCTAGTCTATAGTAGAGACTATAGTCTAGTCTATAGTAGAGACTATAGTCTAGTCTATAGTAGAGACTATAGTCTAGTCTATAGTAGAGACTATAGTCTAGTCTATAGTAGAGACTATAGTCTAGTCTATAGTAGAGACTATAGTCTAGTCT
The DNA here is from genome assembly GCA_932274085.1 of Protocalliphora azurea. Taxonomy (NCBI): domain Eukaryota; kingdom Metazoa; phylum Arthropoda; class Insecta; order Diptera; family Calliphoridae; genus Protocalliphora; species Protocalliphora azurea. The sequence continues at coordinate 147,207,791 of OW026521.1, read as the reverse complement.
ATAGTAGAGACTATAGTCTAGTCTATAGTAGAGACTATAGTCTAGTCTATAGTAGAGACTATAGTCTAGTCTATAGTAGAGACTATAGTCTAGTCTATAGTAGAGACTATAGTCTAGTCTATAGTAGAGACTATAGTCTAGTCTATAGTACAGACTACAGTCTAGTCTATAGTAGAGACTATAGTCTAGTCTATAGTAGAGACTATAGTCTAGTCTATAGTACAGACTATAGTCTAGTCTATAGTAGAGACTATAGTCTAGTCTATAGTACAGACTATAGTCTAGTCTATAGTACAGACTATAGTCTAGTCTATAGTAGAGACTATAGTCTAGTCTATAGTAGAGACTATAGTCTAGTCTATAGTACAGACTATAGTCTAGTCTATAGTAGAGACTATAGTCTAGTCTATAGTACAGACTATAGTCTAGTCTATAGTACAGACTATAGTCTAGTCTATAGTACAGACTATAGTCTAGTCTATAGTACAGACTATAGTCTAGTCTATAGTAGAGACTATAGTCTAGTCTATAGTACAGACTATAGTCTAGTCTATAGTACAGACTATAGTCTAGCCTATAGTAGAGACAATAGTCTAGTCTATAGTACAGACTATAGTCTAGTCTATAGTACAGACTATAGTCTAGTCTATAGTAGAGACTATAGTCTAGTCTATAGTACAGACTATAGTCTAGTCTATAGTACAGACTATAGTCTAGTCTATAGTACAGACTATAGTCTAGTCTATAGTAGAGACTATAGTCTAGTCTATAGTAGAGACTATAGTCTAGTCTATAGTACAGACTATAGTCTAGTCTATAGTACAGACTATAGTCTAGTCTATAGTACAGACTATAGTCTAGTCTATAGTACAGACTATAGTCTAGTCTATAGTACAGACTATAGTCTAGTCTATAGTACAGACTATAGTCTAGTCTATAGTACAGACTATAGTCTAGTCTATAGTACAGACTATAGTCTAGTCTATAGTACAGACTAAGTTCCTTCCAGACTAGTTCCCCCCTTCGTAATACTTCGTTTACATATGTTATGAACCCATTTATACTGTTCCAATTTTCATGATGACATCACAACCTCCACCACATCTGCTGCTCCATATTTCTAAAGACTACAGTGTAGTCTTTAGTAAAGAGGATAGTGCAGTCTATAGTAAAAACTATAGTATAGTTTTTAGTAAAGACTATGGTATAGTCTATAGGCCATAATATATAGTCCATACTATATTTATTTAAGATTTTAGCCAGGGTCTAGTTTTTGATTTTAATTAAGCCTTTTCTACTCTCAATTCTCTCCCTAAGGTTTATTCCGTAGTCTAATCTAATTTCCATTATAACTAAAACTGTTTCCCTACTTTTTCTTCAATAAATAACACTGTGTCTCTTTAATTCATTATGATTAATAGATGATTAATTACTTTTCTACTAATAATCTCCCTACAAAAGTTCTTGCCACAATAGAAAGCCACTTAACTAAATATTCCTAAATATCAATAAAAAAAAAATAACCATAATTCATTATTGTCTTTTTTTAGTACTACGAGGAAACCTTTGCATATACGAGTAATTTGGACAAAGCGAAGTAAATAGTAATAAAAATTCTTATCTTTTTCCATAGAAATTAACTCGTTTATAGAACTATATCTTTTCATGATATTTTTATGAATAAAAAAATTATATTTCCTTTGATGAGCTTTATTATTAATAAACAAATCTTTTTTCTTTCTTTCAACTAATAATAAATATTAAAAATATATATTTATATTTTTTAACTTTTGTTTATTTGTTAGTTGTTTCAGTAAAATACTTTGATTTTAAAAACTTTATCTGTTGGAATATATTTAAGTGGGGGGTTCTTTGTTAGGTGTTAAGGTAATTTTTATCGTATCTATGGGAGCGTTTATTTAGTTAAAAAGGGCGTTTTTTATATTTGTTTTCGGGTAATCTATCATTTATTTTGTATGACTTTTATATGACAGTGTGTCATCTTTTTGTTGTTGGTTTTTAGAGGGAGTTAACTGCATTAGCTAGAGTTGTGAGGTGCATTTTTGGTTTATTGTGTATTATATGGAGCTATTGTGGGTTGTCATAAAATATTAACAATTTGGGTCAGTTTATTTTGGTTTTGAAGTTGATATAATTTGATTTATTTATTTTTACAATATATTAAACAATGTTTTGATATTTATTTGTTGACTTTATTAGGGAAAGTTAGTTTTAAGAATTGAAAAATTATTCATTTACCTATGATATTTTTCGTGGGCTTCGGTTTTTGTTTTCAACTTAATGGATAGATAAAACCTGCAAAGAAATTAAAAAAATATTAAATGTGATTAAATTTAACAAACTAAAAGAATTTTTAATAATTTCAAAATTAAAGTTTCTAACCTATAAATCGGTTTAAACATAGTCTGGTCTGGTCAATATACTAATAACCTATAGCCTGAATAGTAGTATTGTCTACGGTCTGAATAGTAGGCTAGTGTAGACTAGTCTAGAGTCTGTATTATAGAATAGAATTGTCTATAGTCTGGATAATATACTAGCCTATAGTCTAGTCTGTAGTTTGTTCTAGAGACCAGTTTATATTCCATGAAACAGACTAGATTATTATATGGTCTATATTCTAGACAATAATAAAATAGTTTATTGTCTAGTGTGGTCTATAGTTTGTAGTTATAGCTGCACTGAACATTACTCGTAGGTTATACTGACAAAAAATTTTCCTAGAATTTTAACGTAAAAAAATATTTAGAATACGAGAACAAATTTTTTCTTCACATCAATATAATTATTGCTCAAATCAAATTATCTTCTTCAAATCAATTAAAAAATTTTTGTCAAAAATATTTTGTAAAATATGATGATTTTAATATGAATATTCTCGTAATTAATTTCCAAGAAAATTAGTTAGTTTATTGGATTTGTAGTTGATATGTGGTGTTACCAGTTAGAGGATGCAAACTAGAAGGCCGGAAAATCGCTTGTTTCGTTTCAAGCGAACTTCGGGTTTTCGAATTCCCACTGAAGTTATTGTTCAGAGGCAATTAGTTAGTTATAAATTCACAATATTCAGGACTAATTTATGGCAAAACTCACAATAAAATTTACAATTTTATATTTAGTGTAAATAATTGGTATTTACATAAAAAATAAGTAGATAATACATTTCAAGGTAAATAATTATACAAAAGTTAATACATTAATAGGTTTGAACAGAATAAAATTTCATTAAAAACTTTAAGAAAAATCTGCTAAAACAAAGAAAATTTAGTTTAATTGGTAGTAACTTTTCATTAATAAAACAACACACCATTTTGTTCAATTTAACAGCCTTAAAAGAAGTTAATTTGAATAAATTATATGGTAACTAATTTTTTGTTAATTTTAAAATTGACTAATTTATTTTAGTCAATTTGAATAAAATTCTTCAATCTGACCAAAATTACTTAAACTCAAGGAAGACATATAAATTGAAGAAATTTTGATGAAATTAACTAAAATGTTATATTCAAATTTAATAAAATTCTTCAATGTGAATAAATATCTTCAAATTTACAAAAAGCATATAAAAGTGATGAAAATTCTTCAAAATAAATTTGGTTAAATTAAACAAAATAGAGTAGTAAATTTATTAAAAATTCTTCAAGATTTAGCTAATTTGTAAAATTGAAGAAAGTTTATTTGAATTATTATTATTTTATTGAAATTTTGTAAAAATTAACTAATTTATTTTAATTAAATTGAATAAAATTCTTCAATTTGACTAAATATCTTCAAACTGACTAAAGGCATACAGAATTGAAGAAATGTCGGTAAAATTAACTAATTTTTTTTTTTAGTTAAATTGAATAAAATTCTTCATATTTACTAAATACATGTAGAATTGAAGAAGTTTCGTTAAAGTTAACTAATTTATTTCAGTCAAATTGAATAGAATTCTTCAGTTTGACTAAATATCTTCAAACTGAATAAAGTCATGTAGAATTGAAGAAATTTCGTTAAAATTAACTAATTCTTCAAATTGAAGAATTATATATTTAATTGAAAAAGTTTCGTCAATATCGAAAACGCATATTGGAAAAGATCATTTGAACGACTAATAACAAAGCCTGTGCACGATTTTTTTTTGGGTCTATACACTTATTTTATGTTAAAAAAAAATTGGTATACATATTCAAATAAATAGATTCTAGTGAAAAATAGATATAAATTTGTATTATATCAGATATAAATATTTAAGAACTAACAAATATCCATTAATAATTAATAGTCATGCAGAAAATATTAACTTATGTGCAAACTAAACTAAAGCAAATGTTAAACGTTTATAAATTTGGAAGACTTTTTTTCATATTGTTCTCGGTAATGTTAAAAATTTGTAGTTATCAATATATATATATATATATATATATATATATATATGTAGGTATCTTTACTTATTTTAGAAATTATTTCCATATCAAATATACAAAATTTAAAAAATCAACTACTAGACGACGATCATCATCATCAATATCATCTCAAGGAGTAGTTTTGGATTATGAAAAATTGTACGGCCATAAATAAATGAAAATAAATTAACAAACCTACTACTTTGTTATAGATCATCCAGAAATAAACGATGAAAACAGTATTGAGGTAATATTGAGTGATAACCCCTCACGGGCAGAAATTGAGAGTCATTGTTGGGCAACCAAAAAATCGTTTAGTTCACATCTGATGTACTCAATAAATGGTCACACTAAAAAGTCTTTTACATTTAAATTGGTACAGAAATATGTATTTTATTTAGTTAAATGAAATTTTTAATAAATCTGTATTTTTCATTTTCTCATAGCAATGTCGATTTTAAACACTTGCACCCAAATGTGAGTTACTTCCATTCGAATCATGAAGCATATTTTTTGAATCATCGCCGTATTTGATTATCATATCAAGGATCAAACAAACCAACTTTTAAATCAAAATATGAAACAAATAGAAAATATATCTGAAGATAATATATTACTAATTACTAAATAACTAATTATTATTATTATTTTTTCAGATGGTCATTTATTTGGTTCATTTAACAGCGTACTAGTACCCCCCTTCATTATATATGTAATTACTTACAAACAAAACCTCTGCTACGCAAGTTTAAATAAAATATTCCTTTTTATAATATTTTATACTTATTATTTAGATATTTTTAAATTATTTTTACTGTTTATGAGAATAGACATTTTTGTTATGCATATATTAAATATACTTATTTCTTTTGAAAAAAGAAATTTTTAATTGTTTTATATATAATAAATATTATTAAAATATTTAAAATTTCTTATTTGCTTTATTTTGGATGATAGTATGTAGTCGTTTATAAATTAATAATTTTTTCTTTTTTATATTATTAGATATTTTTTATTATTATTTATATATTAATAATTTTTATATATAACATAATTTTAATTGTATAAAATAAAGACATTTTAAAATTGACGAAAGTTTGTCAAATTGAATAAAATTCAATAGTTAAAATGAATAAACATTCTTCAATTTGAAGAAAAATCCTAATTGATTTGAATAAATTGTCTATTCAATTCAACTAAAATTTAGTAAAATTAAATAAAATAGTGGTGTAAAATTGAATAAAAATTCTTCAATATAAAGAAAAATTTTAATCAATTGAATAAAATTTTATATAATTTGATAAAAAATTTGTCGAATAAACTACCTTTTAATTAACTAAATCAATTAGTCATATTGACGATTTTTTTGTCAATTTAACTGATTTACGAAAAACTATTAAAAAATTCTTTTGAATTGACTAATAGTTTTGTTGGTAGTTAAAATGAATAAATATTCTTCAATTTGAAGAAAAAAATTAATTAACTTGAATAAATTGTTTATTTAATTCAACTAAAATTTAGTAAAATTAAATAAAATAGTGTTTATAAAATCGAGTAAAAATTCTTCAACATGGAGAACAATTTTAGTTAATTTAAATAACATTTTATAAAATTTGACAAAAATTTGTCAATTTAACTATCTTTAATTAACCAAATCGATTATTCATATTGAAGATTTTTCGTCAATTTAACTGATTTACGAAAAATTAACAAACATTTTTATTGAATTGACTAATGATTTTTTGGTTGATATTTAACTTAATTTTCTTCAATTCTACACCCTTTTTTACCCTATTTTTTATTATTTTTTGGTTGAATGTATAGTCTGGTTTATAGTTCGAGTTTGACTGGTAAGCAGTCTGAACAATAAACTAGTCTGTATAATAGACTAATCTATAGTATTATCTATAGTCTAGTCTAAAGTTTATTGTCAAGTCTATAGCCTAGTCTATAAACTATTCTAATGTTAATTCTGTAGTAAGTATATAATCTGTTCTAATGCTTAGTATGTCATCCCTTCTTTTACAGAAAGCAATGTGGAGTATATTCTAGAAATCTAATGTATTCCATAGTCCTGTCCATAGTATTTTTTATATTCTAGTCTATAGTCTGGTGTACTCTAAAGTCTCTACTTTATTTTATAGTCTAATCTATAGTCTAATTTAAAAGCTGACAAACCCTTTGTTTTTATATTACCCTGTTTACGTATTCCCGTATATCCTAAATTAATTGCAAATATTTTTAAGAAAATTAAAGTCTTTTTCTCAAATATTTTTAATTAAAAAATCCCTATATGTTGCCATTAAATAATATCTTTTATTTTTAATTTCTACTGTTTGTTTTTGTTTTATTGTTTATTTTTCTCCCATTTTTCCTGAAACTTTTAACTTATTAACATTTTAATTATTTTTCTAAGAAATAATAATTACAAATAACATGTACAACTTTACTCCTACTACAACTCGTTTACTTTTAAACATTATTCATACCAACAAATCCCTACTACATATATGTACTAAGAAAAAAGTATCATTTTTCTCATCAGCATCAAGTAAATATCAGAATTCCATTGTACTAAGACGTTTAAGAGAATATTAAATTCTGTTTTTAACACATACGCATAACACATGTCATCTAAGCATGAACAATGTATGAATTTGAACCCTTTTTTTGCTTCGGCTGAATGTTTTTTCCCCTTTTTTAATGCCAATGTTACTAAACAGAAACTTCAACTAAATATTTAGCTCCTACATTATTACAGAAAGTACTTAAACTTTAGAATATTTTTTAAGCAAAAACATTGGAAAATTGTAGCGGGTATTAGGGGCATTAAAGTGCAAAAGTATTAGGGGTAATCATGGATTTTGAAACCTAACTGAAAGTGCAGTTATTTTGGCTTATAAAATATGTTGATAAAAGAACACAAAGTAAAGTCAAATATAAAGAAATATAGCATTTTACTTAGAAAAAGCAAACTCACTAGCGAATGGTAGATAAAAGGTGGTAAATGACCCTAAGCTGAGTCACTCTTAAACCCCTAAATCTTTAGAAATTTAACATTGAATTCTAATATTTTTATCTTTTAAAAATTGTTTTCAATCAAAAAATGTATCTTTTATATAATTTAAATTGTCATGGTAAGTGATTATCCCTAATACTTATACTTGAAGATATGTATTTAATTCCTTTGCAACATTATTTTATATATGACACACACAACAGTTGCTGATGTCGCTCAAACTGTTACATTATTTAATAATACACACATACTCTGCATAATGGAAGAGCTCCATATCACAACTTAAGAGATGAAAAACAGAAAAAAAACTAAAACGCCAACGCAGCAATTACAGGAAATACTCGTACATACACTGTAGCATTAAACACCATGACTCTTTACAGGCTTTTTATATCCTGCTATAGATTTCAATTGTTGTCAAATGTTCTACAAATGTGCGTTTGAGTTTGTAGTAAGCAATTTTAATATTCAAAGTAATTTACCAGTTTTTTCAGTTGTTAAATTTACCCTTAGGCTTAATAATCATATATGGCAATGATTCTGCTGCTGTGTTAAATCAGCCAACCGTTAGAAAACTTCAACTTCTTTGAAAGAAGTTTAAAGGAAAAAAGTTATTTAAAAACAGTTTTATGTTTCAAGAATTATTGAAATGTTTTATAAATATGGAGTATGTTTATGATCTATTTATTGGATTATTTTCTTTAGAATGTTATCTAGACCTAAAAGGCTTTAAATGTTGCTACATGCTTGAATTAAAGGGTAGGAACAAGGGGTATGTGTTTATTATATAAATAATATAAAGAAAATATTGCTATTTTTTCATATTGTGTGAAAAAATATTATAAGAAAAATTTACAACATATAAGCTATCCTTTTGTTTTTTGACGAAAGAAAAAATACAATTCCTTAGAGAAAGTTTAGGTTGCAATAAAATCCTGCTGATAAGAATACCATGAATGCTGATATAGTATGTATGTTGAGGCTCAGAAAATGTGTATTCCTTTCTCCTGGCATCTTATAGTACACATAGATAGAAACACATGGATTGTAATTTGTTATGGATGTTAAGCTAGGTTCTCTAAACAGCCACAACATAGAGAGATCGATCAGATTGACAAGTAATATACAAAATCATTAAATTCCTGATCTATGCTTTAAAAAAATATGATTCTATAATCACCCTGTTATAATAAGGGATGAGTTACAGGGTGTCAAATTTGACAACCTTTTACTTGAAAAAGATTTGGTAGCTTGCAAGTTTTACAAATAAAGATTAATTTAATTTCTTTGTGGAGACTTTTACGAGATAATGAAAATACATTCGCGCATTTCTAAGTTATCTTTTATAATTTCGAAGAAATTTGTGCTTTAATGTTCAGATTTTTTTTTTTTTTTTGCCTTGACTTTAGTTATATCCTACATAGGTCGTTATGTATCTGTGCATAACATGCACAGATATGCTCAAGATTAATGTGGGTAACTGCCTTGACGGCCTAACCCCACGCTGGTATTAGCATCGACCTGCCCTCAAGTGCCTTTTAGGGACACACAGATAGCAATTAGAGTGACTCATTGTCTCATTGTAAGTTACTCTCCCTTGCTTGGGAGTTGGAGCTATCTAATCTCCTGTCCCACTATTGGTGGCTTACGATGCCATGAACCACGCACTCATCCCGCGATTTGGGTTTAAACCACAGCCATCACGTGAACTCTCCGAAGAGCCTCTACAACAGCCAGTCTAGTACAACAGCACCGACAAGCAAGTACCGTAGTACCAGACCGTGACAGGTCTCTGATCAGTCCCCGAAGGTGCTTTTCTACTAGTATAGACACCAGAAAAGTCCAGGCAATAGTAAATCTATTTGTACCTGCCAAACTGATACGATCTCTTAGACCGAAAGGTGAGTATTAGAGTGTAGCATGAAAGACTTTTTTGTTCTATTACGTATGAGAGAAATCAAGGAAGAAATTTTTTCCGAGAAGACAATATTTTTCTGAATCGGTTTAACGACGTCCGTCCGTCTGCCTGGTCGGCTGGCTGGTTAGCTCTCTATCCCTGTAAACTTTTTGAACAAAGCACAGGTCGTAATTTTAAAGATATCTTGATGAAATTTGCAACAAGTAGGAAGAATATTAAAATTGGTCATGATACATTATTTGACTTATAAATGCCTTAAATATAGCAATATTTTAAAGAAATTCGGTGCAAAAGTTTCAATCTCTGTGAAAATTTTTTTGAAGTAATTGACCATAGCTCCCATATAAACTCCACTTCCTAATATCACTTTAATGCACATAAGTCCCACGTCAATGTAAGTATCAAGTTTATTTTTGACAGAAATAAGTCTTATAAAAGTAAAAATCACAGTGTCAAATTTTACGAGGATCGGTGACTATTTTACCATAGCTCCCATACAAGACCCACTTTCGGAAATCACCCTAAAGTGTATAATACAAATATAGGTTCACAATTGGTTTAATATAAGAGCCCTCCCTGAACTTCTATGCAATACACAATGGAATAGGGTATCATATGTTCGGGATTTCGTTAATAGAGAAGCACATTTTTTAAATAAGCTTATGATTTCCAATACGATCCGAAATATTACATCGAAAGATTGGTTATCTGCATTCGCCTAGTCGTTATAAAATTTGAAATGAATATGATGAAGGAGATAATATTTAAAAATAGAAATGGAGCCTTTTTATACTCACCATCAAAAAATTGTGCGGTATAAATTGGGTTTGTCATTCCGTGTGTAACATATCGAAATATTTATCTAAGACCCCACAAAGTATATGTATTTTGGGTTCTAGTAAAAATCTAAGACGATCTAACGATGTTCGTCCATCTGTCCATCATTTGAAAGCAGGATAGGGCTTGGAGCAAATACTGGGAAAACATGCTATCAGTCATAACACTTTTATGCCGATATCTGTTACAAAATAAACATGTATATCAACGGAATTTCGCACAAATAATTCAAAGACCAATGTAAACTCGGGAACCAAAAACGGTGGTCGTCCACTTACTTTTTACCTCCCATATAAGGTGAAATCGCAACGAAATTTTGTACAAATAGTCCAAGGACCAAAGTAAAATCGGAAAAAAATGTGTGTAGTCAGCCCACTTTACACCCACCTCCTATATAAAGAGAAATTATAAAAAGTTGCAAATGGTAGGTATATGAGCAATTTCAAAAAAGTTTGAGTAAAAATATTTTCAATTTTTTTTTTTGTTTTTTTCTGACACGATTATCGATTTGTGGTTTTATTAACAAATATTTATGCATGCAAAGTCCACTATCGAAACCAAAGCATCGCGATTTCATAAAGCATTTAAGGAGCTATTAGTGCATGTCAAAATTATTACTAAATTTTTAATATTTATAGAAGTACACTGAAAAGAAAAATTTTTAATTTTTTTTCACGATTACGTAATTGCAAAAAATTATAATTGTTTAAAAATCTTAAAGAGTATGTATAATATTAGACATACTTCAAGATAAGACATACTGAAAAAATCATATGAAAAATATAGCCGTTTAAAAATTACTATTCATTATAATATTCCTTACAAAAAACGCAATTTTATTTTTTTTTTAAGTTAATTTATACAAAATTTTAAATATTATTTAGTGATAAGTTTAACATGGAAAATAGTTTTTATTATTTTAAAATTCGAACTATTATACGAAATATGTGAGGCTGATTTTTGGGGTTAAGAACATCTTTTCTTTGGCTTATATAATTATAAGTCCTTAAAATATTTTGACGCCCCCTGAATTTTAGTATTAAGCAAATAAAATGCTTTCATTTATATTAATATTGACGTAATTAGAACTTTGCGGTAGTTGTCAGCAACCGATATGTGTTTGGAGAAGATAAATTATATTTCATAAATTTTTTGTCACATTACCAATTTTAACCATTAGAGTGATTCTTTGCAGGTACTTTTCGACAAGCCGAAGTCATATCTTATCCCAAAGAAAATGCGGAACAAAATTTGTTGAAAATTTAAAAAAATTATGTTTACGCGATATTTGGACAATTTGTGCAATTATGTGGAAGTTTGTGATGATGGTATCCTGTGCCTGGTTTCTGACATAAACGGGATATACCCCCAATTATGGAGAATCACTTCGTCTTTAAAATTTTGTTTTCTAAATTTAATTTCACACATTTTTAAAGATAAGACTCCGAATATGATTAAAATTTAATTTTTAAACTGATTAAAGTAGGCACCCTATGTCCAGCATTGGTCGAAAATTTTGAAATTTTAATCTAAAAAAGAAGAGTCTTTTGAGATTTTTTAAATTCAAAAAATATTTAGTAAATTGGTTACTGCTCAGCCAAAAATGTAGACAAGAGCGTGTATTTTATTGAATAAGTAAAATTTTCAAAATCATATTTTTTAAGTGTTCAAAAATCATATTAAAATTAACATTTTTAATTTTTTTTGTCATATTAGGAACATAACAAGTTTTCCTTGTTCCAAAATTTATTTGCATACTTTAAACGAGCAATTTTTCATAAATTTTCAAATATGAGATTTATTGTTATTTAATTTTAATTTTTTTGGCAAAACTCCTATCTTCTAAGTACGTAAGTATCAAATGTACCTCCCTCAAACCATAGATTTCAAGTAAAACAACTAAAAATTCATTGCAGAAACCCAAATAAAGAAGAAGACATGAATCATGATGATGTATGTTGGGGTGTTAAAAAAGAAACATATATAATTCTACTGTTGTCTAATTATGACCCACAAACAACAAACGAAAGCGACAAGGACATTCCAGGAGAATGTCTGCACTGGAAATTCCATATACTTTTGTTCTAAATGCTTATTTCTCTCGAAATGCTCTTTATAACTTATTAAGAACAAAATTTTATTCTATTTATGAACCTCCCTAATATATTTTAATTAATTTGTTAGACAATATACAAATCTGTCTTTCTATCAATTATCTGTTGCTTAAACAAGGATGAGTTTTCGTATATCTATTATCAATTCATGGTTTAAAATATCTTCGAAAACTACAAAATAAAATAGCAGCAAAAGTACTTTTTTAAAAAAACCAAAAAAAAAAAAAAAAGAGAAATGAAAAAATCTGTAGGAAGTGTAACCATAAACCATTAAACGTTACCAAAGTAGAGACATGTGTTCCAAACTATTTGTATGCCTGTCGCACATCAAAGAAAGTGGATTCGTATGTGCGTTAAATTATCAATTTCTAATGACAAAATTACATACACCGAGTGTTTCTAACACACATTAGAAATTGACAACAAAAAAATACAAGACTCATTTAAACTCAATTTAAAATGTTGTAGGGATTATAAGATTTCAATATATGTGAGCGAAAAAATAAAATTTCCCTACAATTTTAATTCATTAATGTCTGAAAGTTTATTTCATACCTAGAAGCCCTCTATAATGTAAAAATAAATAAATTGGCTACTTTACTGTCCTCAAATAATCAAGAGTAGAATCCAGTTCAAGTTTTGTGCTGGTTACGATATTGTCTCTTGGTAAACTCTGAAAATTTACAATAGTTCATCGTAAGACTAGTTAATATTGAAATATTTATTCATCTATCGAATAAATAACTAGATTAGAAGAAAATTTATCCGCAAAGTCATTAAATAGTGGTTAATTACCAAAACTGCAGGGTAATGTTTTAAGGAGGATAAAAGAGAGTCTGTGTGAGAGTTTAAATGTGTGGGTAGTGGTGGTTTAATTTTATAGCAGCCTGTATTTATTCTTTACGGCTTTAAACATTTTGCGTTGGTTGTTTAAACAACGAATTTCTTATTTTGGGTGTCTTTTATGTGTGTAAGATTGTCTGTCCCTCCGTCTGTCTGTCTGTCATTAATATTATTTTTCACTTTACTTTAACGCATTGTCATTGTTTATTTTATATATTGCCACAACCATGATGATGCTGATGCCGGTGATGCCTTGATGCTTCAATGCTCTCTCTTGTTGTTAATCTTAAATTTTTTGTGCAGCATGTGTCTTTTGTCATTTTATGTCTCATAGTAAGTTTCTCTGGTTTTAAATTTGGGAATTTTTTTTATGTTATTTTGTGTATATAGTAGACAACAAACAATGACTATCAAACATCAAGTAAAGTAACTAAACATTGGCATGATATTCTTTTTTTTCCACAACAAGATAATGCTAATTTTATATGTGTGTATATAAGATATTAAAATTGTAACAGTTGCAGCAAGTGTTTGGTTAAATACAATATGTTTCATAGAAGAAAGAATAAAGAAATAAAGGCGTTTCGATATTAATTAGCACCATCATAATAATGTAGTTATTTTAAATTATTGGGGAAGTAACATAGTATGGGTTTTGTCAAACATAACTGCAGTTTAAATTTATAATGAACACAAGTACATAATTAGATTTTGTGGGTTCTTGCCATTTATGTTGGGAATTAAAATGTTCATTATTTTATAAAAATGCTGTAATTTAGGATATTTTATGGTAGAAAAAAACACATATTTAGAAGTTAATTGCAAAGGTATAATTATTAATTTTGTTTTATAAAATTTTAAACCATAAATAATTACTTCTAATATTAACGCTTAGCCAGTAATCGTTCTACAAAGAATGGTTAGTAACCATTCTTTGTAAAAGTTTGGAATTTTTTCCACAGTCATTGACGAGCGGTCTTAAGAGTTGTTTTTAAATACAGGATTTTTGATATAATTTTTCACATACAAAAATAATTTCAAGAAATTTTTTCGGAATCACTTCTTTCTCACTTTTTTTTGAAACCAATGAGGCAGAATTGGTTGCGTTATTGAACTTGTGAACTAATCCACAAATTGTTTCAGCGAATTTTCAATTATGAATTTATCTTCGATCTAAAACAAATAGAAACTGGTAGTTTATATTAATTTGGCTCAGAAGATGAAAGCAAAATGATCTTCAATTTAATTAAAGCCTCATACTTTCCTCTAAATTCGAAAAATTTGTAACTTTCAGCAAAATCAACTTCACTATATAACTAATTTTACATCATTTGTCTGATTTAAGGCTGCCATATTTGCTTTGTTTAAAATGTTACATATACATTATATATATCACTGTAAAGGTAGATAAGTCTATCTTTATATTTTGTTAATATTTTTCATATAATTAAAAAATTTAAAGAATTTAACTAATAATATAAATAATTTCAGTGTTTATAATTTTTAAGTAATTTTAATTTTAGATTCGAAATTGTGTAAAATCTTAGTCTTTTAACAGATGAAAATGAGTTTTGGAATCCGAATTCAATGTTATCTTGTTAATATACTAAATGTATATTTAAATTAGGAACTAAATATTAATATATTTTTTGCACAGTTAAATAGTATGTTTAGAAAAATTCGACCATTTTATAAACTACCCATGTAATTTTTTTTTAGACCCATGAATTTTAAATTTCGTTTAAAAATTCACCCATTTTTAATTAATGCTAGACGTAATGCGCACATCTTAATCAGTTTCTCATTTTACTATTAATCATCTCTGGCGCCTTATCCTTGAGAAATATCTTAAAAATTAATATAATTTTATATTAGTAAAAAAGAACAAAGATTGATCTCAAATTTTATAATAAATCAGAACTTTTTCATATTAAATTCAAAGTATTAACTTTAGCAATCTTTAACGACTAGAAGAGTTAAGATAATCAATATCAATATTATTTTGGGATTCATTGGGGTCATAAGGTTTTTGAAAGAAAAGCTTGCTGCTTCATTACCGAAATTAGTTGAGAAAAACAAAAAATACAACTAAAGGCAAAAACAAAAATTCTACCAAATATATCTTAAAAATTAATATCTGCGTATAAATAACTCAGAGATGTAAACATATTTCATTTTCATCTTATCAAAGTCTTCATATTACTTGTAAAATTTACGTGTTCCTAAATATTTTCAAACTCGAGGAAGTCAACTTTGACATCCTGTAACTTAACAATATTATTTTAATGAAAGTTTAGGTCCTTCTTTATAACATGGTTGCTCAATTATTAGGGCAACTATGATATGTTTACAGAAATATTCGGAACCAAGTTATAGTTAATTTCATTAATGTTCATAGTTATAATACCTATATCTAAGTTACCAAAATTAAATATTTTAATACGGTTAACTGAAAGATATGATATTTTTTTTACCAAAAACAAGGTATAATAAATATACAAACATATCATTATTTCTGTATCTATAAAATGTTACAAATAAACAAAATATGTTAACATTTTACAAATAGATATATATTTTCTGAAAGCTCAGGTCCTTCTATATAACTTTCCTATATGCAGAGAAAGCATATGGTTGCTGTATTATTACGGCAACTATGATATATTTACAGAAATAGTCGTAAACAAGTATAAGTTCATCAATGTTCATAGTTATAATACCTATATCTAAGTTACCAGAATTAAATATTTTAATACGGTTAACTGAAACATATAATATTTTTATCAAAAACAAGATATGATAAACATACAAATATATCATTATTTCTGTATCTATAAAATGTTGCTAATAAACAAAATATGTTATATTTTTACAAAGTTAAATAATTTTTTAATTTAGTTCATAAAAAAAATTTCTATTTTTTTTCATAATATACAGATACAAGCATAAAACGCTACGTGATGTGATATTTGTTTGCATATATTTTACTTATAGCGAATCCCGATGTAATAGTACTTTTGAAATTTTATTACTTGTGGCCATAGACTCTTATTATATATAATTTTGTCTAATATTTTTTACGTAAGGAAAATTATTAAACGTTTGGTAAAACCAGTACTAAATTTGAGCGAGCAAAAAAAGTGCAACTATAAACAGATTTTTAAATTTTGATAAAAATCATTGTTGAAAAATGCTGAAAACTATAATATTGTTAAATACCATTTTCTCTTCTTACATATAGACCAAAAAAGATGAAATTCTACTTTCTATTAAATATTGATATGTTTCTATACTGTCCACAAAGATTAAAATATATGAACTTAACTTGATACTTCATCATTGTATAAGAAATTTCGATCGAAATAACGCGGCAAGTTTCGATCATTATTGTGATGGAACCAAAAGCCAAATATAATTTTTTCGCAATGATACGATACTCTTTAATGCCCAATAACGCAATAATGTCCAAATATCCCTTGATTTTGGTTATGAAGCAAATTCTAACACAGGGAAAGACAGTTAAGAATTATACCTGTTTTAACACTGTTTCTATGTTAAATAATAAAAAATTCAGCCTTCGTGATTATTTTACTGTTGCAATTTTTTACTATTAGAAATTAATATCTAAGGAAATATGCCTACCTAGATAGTCTAGATTCGAAATAAATAGGCTTAGAATTAAATTACTTAATTCAAATTCCTATAATAGGACCTCACTCTATTATACAGTACTTGTTAAATTAATAAAGTAGCTACCTCCAAGAGTAAATGTGCTAGTTTGATTTTATTAAACAAATGCGTGTATGTTAGAAGGGTTTCCCGTTACCATATTAACAACATTGAAGCAAAGATTTGTGGCAATAGTAGCTTTAAATGGCCACATGTGTAATATTAAATATCTACCATCATCATAATGCTATTTTAAAATATTTATAAGTTCTTAAAAATTCTTAATAATAATAAATAATGTTTTCTATTAATACAAAGGATATTAGTTAAATGACCTTAAATATATGTGCGTTGGTAGGGTAATTGATTGTAATACAATTAAATTATAATTCTCGTCATTTTTTAAAATACTTATTTTCATCAAAGTTAAAAAAAAGTTTTTACGAGCATTTATATGCTCGTATTAATATACAACTTCTTTTGCAAAATTTTGAATAATTTTCCTTATGTGTAACAATGTGAAACAAAATGACATAAAATAGTTGACTAAGAACGCAAGGAATAAAACCAGAACAGAATTGGCCAATTTAATAACGTATTAGCCCTAATCAATACGATAAAAAATCATATACCATAGCGTTGCATTTTTTATGCTCCCAACTATTTAATGGAAAGAATAAACAATTAATGAAAGAATAATGTTTGATCATAACAAGACAAAATTTGTATCATAATATGATAAATTTTAATCATGTTATGATAACTTCTTACCATAATATAATAAAACCGATATGAGAAAATCCGAACATAATGCAATAAGTGTGAGAAAATTTGTAAATGCAGTATGAAAAAAATCGTATCTGAATATGATAAAATTGGATCATGTTATGATTATTATAATCATATCTGTTATTATTTACATTTTTTACAGCAATCATATAATTTAACTATAATATGTTGCTCTTAGATTATGGTTACCACAAACATTTTTTTCTCTGCGTGTATACATAACTATTCGATCGAACTAGCAGTATAGAAGTTACGTAATTGTATTCGATCTTATTCGATGAATAATATGAACCAAATTTTTAATGTTTGTTATTAATCTAAATACACATACTATATCTTGATATTGAAAATCAGTCAAATTGATTCAGTAGAAAAAAATTTAAAACAAAGCAAATTTCCACATTTTTAATGATATTGTTTTATTATAATTAGGGCAAGTTTTTCAAACTTTTCGCTTGAAGAGTAAGTTTTTATTTCACAAGTATTTTTAAAAAAATATATATATTTTTTAAGTCTTTGCTTAAATCTGCAGTTATTGAATACCAAAATTATTTTTCTTAACAAAAACGCTATTTTTTTAGTGATTTTTTTGAATTAACTTATCCGTATGAATTATTTCGTAAATTTTTTGAATATTTCATAGATTATTATAAAGAAAAAATTCACACATATCATAAATGACTATTAAATTATATTTACGTTTTTTTTTAATATTTATTTCTTTTAATAAAAAATTAAAAACTATCAGAATTTTAAAGTTAGAAAAATACATATTTATGTATATAAGGAAAAACATGAATTTGTCTATTTTTCTATGCATATTTCTCAGCATATTATCCCATTATGCAATTCTAATTACAGATATATTCCCAATTACGTGTGACATCATCTAGAATCTTAATTATACTTTTTCCGCAGGAAATATTATGATTCACATAAAACAAATGATAAAAAATCAGAAGCTAATCATTTATATTAATCTAAACATGTTAGTATTAAAAATCTGGAAACATTGTCTCAGCAAAAAGAAGTTATAAATATAATTGTAAGATAACTGCAAACCTTGCTATGGATCTACTATATTTCTTGGGATTCCTTTAAATGTCTACTGAAACAGTCAATTTCTATATATCAATTAATAAGTTCAAATTGTGGTTTCTGTTATATCATTAAAAGCTTAAACGAGAACATTTTTATTTAAAATATTGAAAGTGATTTAACTCTTAGTCCATCTTACGACATCAAACATGATTGGAAAAAATGTTTTATTTTAAATCATTTCAAAACATAAATCAATCAATTATCAATACTGATGAGCTAAAACTAAAAAAAAGTAATAAAAAAAAAATAATAAAATGAAATAAAGTGATAATAAAGAGTCATTGATTAATATAGGCGTCTTCCCGTATTATTTATTGATTTTTATTCTTGTTCCCCATTTTTTGTTTCTTAATCTTAAACTTTAACGCATAAAGAAATTTACAATAACATGTAGCTTTTATTTTGTGCTGAATTTATTTTCTTCTTGGGTTTTACTAAAGCTCTCAATGATTTTTATGGGCGATAATTTAATTTGCGTATGTCAGACACAATCTTATATGTATAAGAATCTGTTGGATCTTTTTTTATTACTCTGAATAAGAAAAGAAAAGTAAAAGATACCGCAAAAAATATTGCTGTTGATTATTAACGAGTGTATAAAGATAATAAATGTGATGATTTTGAGAGACATTTTTATAAGTTTGTAAATAAATTTTATTGGAATTTTTTCACGTAATTGTTATTTTTCGCATTCTATTAATTGGAAATTATCAGCACTAAATTTTATATGATTTTATGTTAAAAAGAATAAAGATTATCTTATTTTATGGCAAATTATCACTATTAAAGTGTGATGTATATAAAATAAAGAAAATATTATAAAAAGGTGTTATAAGTATCAATAGTTTACTTTTTTGGTAATAAAAAAAAAATATATATATCTTAATATATGACACTTTATTTCTATGTTATAATAAATATTTTAGTAGCTGTAAATCTTATCTCCTAGAAAATTACCACAAATTTCTTTGCAAAATCGTTTCATTTAAATAAATAACGAAAGGAAACATTGATTCGTCGGCGCGGTATTTTTTATTCATCAGTTCAGTTCAGTTTTTTTAATTAACTCTAGTTCTTAAAATAAACTGTTATAAAGAAAATGAATAAGGTTCCACCATATATTGCAGCAAAACCCAAGAAGAAATTATCTGAATGGGTGTAATAGAGTACCAAAAAATTTTTACTTAAATTAACTCTAAGTTGTACCAGCATTGTTTATAAATCTGTTAAATAGTTTCAGAGATATTAAACAAAATTAGTCGAAAAAAGTTAAATTTTTTACAAAATTTTGAAAATGTTTATTTTACAAAATTTTTATAAAAATTGAAATCTCTATCTTATTATCTTATTAAAATCTATTAATAAATTCAGTGTAATTATCTCATTTAAAAAATATGCAAAAATAATAAAATTATTTACAAAAATATCATAATAGGATTTTAATTTATTTTAAGGATATAAAGGTCCATTTATTTGTAACATATTCAGCCTTATAATAAAGGAAAAAACTGAGCAGCTTTCCTAATTTTGCGATTTTTTTTTTTTTAACTATAATTTATAAAATTTAGTAGAATTTTATTTTTTGTTTAAACAATTTTTTAAATACCTCCGAAACTATTGAGCAGATTAAGCAAATAAGAAAGATTTAGTTGGTCAAGTCTGACCATATAATACCCCACACCATTGTGTATGTGAATCTTATATATGTCCGGTGGCCAATTGTGGACCAATACTTGCAATAAGGGTAGTGTATATTTCTCCAAACATACGTAAGCATTATTTTACGATATTTAAGCAGCTTAGGGTGATTCCCGGAAGTGGAACTTATGTTGGATATATGGTGAATTATGGGCCGATCTTCACCAAATTCGATCACAACCAATTTTAATACTCATTGTCCTTGTATCATAAAAGTCTCACGTGCCAAATTTCTTTGAATTATCTACCTGTACTTTGTGGACAATATTTACATGGACAGCCAGCCAGACGGACGGACATTGTTATATCGACTTAAAATGGATTCTGAATCGACTGTTATCTTTTAAAGTGGGTATTGGGTAATTCTTACTATGCCTATAGATTTAACTGGAGATTATTTTAAATAATTTTTTTGGTATTTATTTTTAGTTCTCAACATATGTTGCAATATATGTTGCAATCTTTCTAATTTTCAACATGACGTTATATTTTGAAAAAAAAAAAAAAAATAGTTTTCTGTCGCCCTTTGTAATTTGTATCACTTTCTGAATTATTGATGAACAAATTATCATTGCTTATTTTAATGTAAATGAAATATTGCTTACACATTTGCTATAGTAATTATTTTTTTATTGATTTTGAAATTGTGATATCGCAACAAAATTTTACCAGAAATTCCTATTTTTTTTTAATTTTTTATTATTTTTTATTTAGATTTAATTTTCTTTATAATACAAAGTTGTAGTGAAAAATTATCACAACTTTTCTAAAATAAAAACTAATATATAATATATATAATTTTTTTAATAAAAATAAAAAATTACTACATCATCACAACATTATTATTATAAAAAACTTTATTATAAAAAAAAATTAGCTATAACTCAAAAACTCTATCAGATTTAAACCAAAATTCTATATTGATTTTCTATACTGTTTTTCTATAGTCAATAAAATAAAAAATTTGTATAAATTAATTTAAAAAATTTTTTAATAAAACAAAGTTGTTATGAAAATTTATCACTACGATTCTTTGAACAAAAATAATAAATAATGTTTTAATTTCGCAATAAATTAATTTTTACATATTTGCTAACTACAACAATCAGTTTTTTATATTCCCTATAAAAATTTTGAATAAATAATATATGATTATCTTATTTTAGCAAAACAA
Source organism: Protocalliphora azurea (assembly GCA_932274085.1). NCBI lineage: Eukaryota > Metazoa > Arthropoda > Insecta > Diptera > Calliphoridae > Protocalliphora > Protocalliphora azurea. Next base: position 147,186,220 of record OW026521.1, on the reverse strand, counting down.
ATTTGTGATAAAAATTTATCACAACTTTATTTTTAACAAAACTAAAAGAAAAAAAAAAAAAATAATTTATTCTGCTTAAATTTGTATTTAAAATATTAACAGTTAATAATTTTTTTTTTGTATATTTGCTTATTTAGATTTAGTGATAAAAAATTATCACAAATTTATTTTTGCAAAAAAATTCAAGAAGCTTATACTAATTTTTATACTTTTTATGCATGTTAAAAATTCATATAAATAATTAATTTTAGTACTTTTTAACAAAACAAAGTTGTGATGAAAAATTATCACAACTTTTTTTTTAACAAATTATAAAAATTATGTATCGTTCATTCCACTAGAGATTTATTTATTCATATTTGGCGTCATTTAGTCTTTCTCATTATTATTTTTTCTAATTTCAAAAAAATCGCTAGTTTATTCACGATTTAAATTTTTATAAAAGTTACAAAAAATTCGACAAAGTACGTAAATGTAAACGTTAATGTCTCTTTACGATGTAGATGGATTTTAATGATTCAAGGCTGTAATGAAGACCAACTGAAACCCCTTTGAAACCAATAATGCAAAGGTAAATTGTTTATTTAAAAATGCACTCGTAATGCAACTGCAGTTTTACAATGCATTTTTGACAAATTTCTATATCTCCGATTTTAATTTTCATTTAATATGTTTAAAATCAATATCTTTACTACAAAATGCAAAAATAATTGTTCTGGGACAAGGTAATCTTAATATATATATATATATATTTTTTTAGAAAAATGACAACTACTTTTTTCATACAAAAATTAAACATTTTTACAATTTCCATTTTTTTATCGCATTCAGCATTATTTAATTTTAAGTGTTCACAACTCTTTAACTATACGTCGGATTTTATTGATTTAGAAACTAGTATAAAGATTATTACAATAAATATTCTAAACGATATTGAATAATTCAATAATGATTTAATTCAAAAATAACATTTTTGCTAAAGATACACTCACAACAAAAATTCAATTTTCAGATGCATTTTTAAGAAGTTTCAACCTTTTTTATTTTAATTATTTTTGATTAATTTTGAAGACAAATATGTTTATCACATAGTGCATTAGCAATCTAGGGTAAAGAGGTATTATACCACATATAACTGAAATTAGTTTTAAAATAAACTCACAAAAATAAAAATAAAAAAATGATTTTTGTATGAAAAAATCAGAAGGAATATTTATTTATTTTTTTTTTTAATAGTCGACTATATTGTCCCAAAAACACCTAATATTACAAACTTTAGTAAACATTACAATTTTTAGAAAGTAAAAAAAATTTAAAGGGTAGAAAATTTTCAAAAATGCATCTTAAACTTGCATTTGCGTTATGACGGCATTTTTAAGTGATAATATTTCTAAATAAATAAGTTTAAAGCGACATATTCATCTTCTATATATAATTTAAATCATTAAAATCCGTCTACAGCTTATAGAGGTATTAGTGCTTAAAGTTACACACTTCCTTTACTTTTTAAAAAATTAAAACCGTGAATAACTTCGCGAGTTTTTCAAAATTTAAAAATAAAAATGGAGATATTAAAATGACTCTATAGGGTATGCGTATACCTTATATTAACAAAATCCGAAGACCTAAGGTAATTGGCGTTCTTTCGTGGAATGAACGATATATTTTTTATGGAAAATATTGACTAATTATTTGTCAATATTTATATCTGCTATTTTATCACTAAGTTAAAATAACTTAGTGATAAAAAAATTATAACAATTTTATTATAACAATTTTATGTTTGCTATAAAATCTTCATATAAACAAAAACTATCACAAATAAAAAAAAAATCATTTATAAACATTTTTCCTATCATATAAATCATCATTATATAGAAATATTTCTTTTTTAATATCACTGACAATTTTCATTTAGTTTCTAACTTGACAAAATTTTAAAATTCGGACAGCTTTTTTAAAATTTATGGAAAAACAAACAAAAAATTCTGTTTAAATAAAACAAATATCATTATTTGGTCGCTTGTTGAAAATGTTGATAAAAATCATTTCCATAAAATTCTAGTCTGCCTTTCCCTCTCTTATAATATTCAGTCATGTGAATTTCGTTTGAAATGTAATATTTCAATTTAAAATTTTTCAATTCTAACAGCATTTCATTTTATTTTAAATAAAATATAAAAAAACACATATTATACAAATTGAAAAAGAATAAAATATTAAAAATAAAACAAGTATAGTGATAAATGTAAATGTAAATGTGAACTTTGTTACAATTTTATTACATATTTGTATGAATATGGGCTGCTACTGAATACGACTATTAAAATGTGATGTCACACTTTCAAACATAGTAAACAAAAAATTTGTAAATCTGTTTTCATTTATACAGCAGAAAAAGACAAACAGACAGTATGACATACATAATTTGTTAGATGAAATGTTTCAAAAGTTTTGAGAACGTGACAGTGTTTTTTTTTTATATATAGAAAAAATCTAAACATTTTTAACGTTATTAAGATTTTATTTCGTATTTGTTTTTAGGGGGATACAAAAAATAACAATATTCAGTTTAAATTTATTTTATTTTTTTATATGAGATTGTTATATTTTTTCTTTATTTGTTATTGCAAAATATAAACAATAAATTAGATAATGTAACGTAAGTAAATTGTAAAGAAAAAAAATATAAAAAAAGTTTAATAAATTTTATGACTTGACGCCATGGAAAAAAGGAAGGCAAACAACAATGAAAAATTATAAACAGCAAATAAACATTAAAAACGTGACTGACATTTTTTTCTTTCTTTCAACTTTAGGCTCTTCTTTTGTCTAAAACACTTTAAATAATAAAAAATTGTAACAAATTTATGTTTAGATATAGAAAAAAGCTTAGAGCTGGAAATTAACTACGTGGTTAATGTTTTGACTACGTTATTTCCAGTGCTGGGAGGTAAGTTACGTGGAAAAGAATTTTCGAGTTCGCAACGTAGCTAAAGTTTTAATTATATGAGTTAAAAAACGTTATTTCTTTCAATTCTTCTCTACATAAAAATACCACATAATTCTTCAAATAAATTACAACATTATTCTTCTCACTACGTTATATATTGCTGAAAATTTTATACAAAATTATAGCGTTGTTCTTTTTGTAAAATAAACTGCATATATATAGTAGCTATTGGTTAGTTTACGTTATTTACAAAAAGTTTTGTTATTGATTGAAACTAAATGGAAGTAAATACGCAGCCAAAGTTTTGACTACGTTATTTAAGCATATATTTTGCTATGAAGTCATATATTTTACTATAAAGTCATATATTTTTATAAAAAATACGTACTTATTCCACTTTGTTTCTCTAAAGAAGAAGCTCAGGGCTTTAGAAATAAAGTTAACTTCTAAGTCGTTTCTATTTTATTCATTCCCTCTCGTTAGAAACTTGATTAGTCACTTTTGCGGTCTAAAAAAAGTCTTTTGTAATTATTGAAAAATTCAAAACTGAATAAATAAACTACGTTTCGCTACATTGGAATGACATAGTTATCCTTTATGTCTATTTCTCTTCAAAATAAACTTAGAATTCTTGAACAAAATAAAGTAGTTAATATTCTAAACTACATATTTAAATAATTCCTTAATTAACTACATTATAACTTTTGCTCTTTATATCTTTATCTATTTCATAAAAAAAGATTGTTTCTGGTATTTGTTTTTTCTTTTTTTAATTTAAAATTATGAGTATGAATTCTTAAAATATTTCTACCATAATTATATTTGTTATAACTTCGACTTGTTAGCATTCAAATGGATTTTTGTATCATCAACTTTAAATAATTAATGTTATAGCTTTTTTGTAGATTTCATAGAATGATCAAAATACCCAAAGATGAACACATTGACTTGGTGGCAAGATAGTTGAACTTCAGCTCATCGATTATACTAAATCATGGCGTAGGTAGGATAATGGACAAACTTATGTCTTGGAGTACTCAAGATATATCCATACTAATATAAGCCATTGCATACCAAAAACTTTTTTGGAGAACCATTCTCTACTATTGTTTCTGGAAATCTGGAGTCTATTGTAAACACCGATGTTAAGAAAAGGGTTGATAGTATTGGCGAGGTCTACTTTTCTGAGGTATATATTACTAAAAACCCTTTTACATTAACAGATACATAAAATATATTTTAGACTTAAGTATCATAGAATATATGTACGAAAATATTTATAATTTGATAACAGTAAATATTCATACATAACGGGTGTTGGTACTGTATATGTATCTGTTAACTATTAAATGCATCTAAATGAGATCAAAGACGAAATTTTCAGTTGAATATTTACCATGTCTCGCATAATTAATACTTTTCATTAAATTAAATGTAAACACAAAAATAACAAAAGATTCAATCAAAACTAATAAAGGATAAACTTAATTTGCGAACATTTTGAAAGTTTCGATTAAAACCTTTGATTTAAATCAATCAATTTTACATTAATACCTTTGATCAGTATGCAATTAGCCTTAGAATAAGTTATAAACCTAAAGCTAAAATATATAAGTTTTCCACTTGAACTCTCTAAAAATGCAAAGCTTACTTATCGAAAATTAATCTAAATTCTCTACTTTCTTCTAAAAAGTTTAATATTAAACTTTAAAACCAAAACGGACCCAAGTGAGCTCTTACAAAGAGGCATAAAAATTCCTGTTTTAAAAATATAAAAAACTTGGTTTTACTGTTGAGTTTAAGTAACGTTGTCCATAAGCGGTAATCTATTACCAGGTAATATTAAGGGTAAAGCATAACGCAATGGAACAATTCAAACCTGGAAGGAAAAAAGAAAGCAATAAAATAATTAATCATATATTTTTATTTATAAATTTTTGTTTTCATATATAAGTAATAACGTAAAAATGTTTAAAAAAAATTTGAAGCTAATTAGAAATGCTATCACTAAATTTAAAAACATTTAGAAAAAAAATAATTGATAAAATTTTTATATAAATTAAAATCATTTACTAATATTATTACTATTAATAAAGTTTAGAAAAATCTTGAAATGGAAGGGGATAATAGGAGCTTGGTCCATGAACCCAGTTTTTTGATCATTAGAGTATTTCAGGTAAAACAGAAAACGAACTTTATGTATGTAATAAAAATAAATTTTTGAAAATGTTAAATATTTTGATATAAAGTGCTTCCTCTTTATTTATAATACGAATATGGATCTAATTGTGGTAAGATATTCGTGATATTTAGTGCACTGATATATCTTGATACGAAAAATCAGGATATATCACATAAATGGTGATATATCTAAGGTATTTGGTATTTTGTGAGCGTTAGAGGGCTAGGAGAAAACCATCAACAACATCATAAACAATATCAATAGGTTTCGTCCTCGAGCCAAAATGGCACTCTGTTACAGTGAAAAATCACGCGAGAAATGACATAGCGTAGACTATAGCCCTTTTTGATGACATCTTAAATCATGTTATTCAAAAAAAAATTGTTTTTGAATAGGTTCTTGTATAAATTTATTTCTAATTCCTTTATTTATTTATTTTTCCTTTTTTAACTTTTTTGGAAAGTGGAAGAAACAGGGCTTTCAACCGTATGCCGGTTTGTTTTGGTCAAATATTAAAAACAAATTTTCAAACAACTTCTAAAAAAAAAAAATAATTTGTTTCACAATTTTTCGAGTTTAACTGCGATTTGTTACAGTTTATGCTATAAAAGCCTATGCAACGATGCAATAATTTTTAAGAGCATTTTCGTTGAGAACATAATTAAATTTAATATTTTTAAAATTCTACAAAAATGTAAAACTTACTGAAACTTTCCATACACTTTTAATGTTATCCTAAAAAAGTAAAACCCAAGAAAAAGATATAAAAAAATATTTTGTCCTAAAATATATTAAGAATCTTTTAATAAACTTTAGAAAATGCTTAATAACTTTTTTAGTTCTTACAACAAAATTACATCAAAATTAAAATTTCGAAAAAGAAAAGAGAAATAAATTTTAAAATGGTGAACAATTTATTATTTAATTTGAGTGTATAGTTAAAAAGCTACATTCTTCTGCTTTCAAAATTAATTTAAAGATCTTAAATTTATGTAGTTGCGAAATCTTTAGTGCATGAACTATCCCAAAAATGGGTTTTACGTAATATTTCTGAATTTAGGGGATGTTTCGAAAATTTTTAAAATTGTTATGTGATGTCCTCAAGAAGGTCTACAAGACAAAAATTGATCATTATTCGAGTGGAAGTAAAAAATGTCAATTTGTAGCAACGTGTAGTTTGTTATGATTATAATATTATTTGACCATTATTGAAATACAACAAATTTTTATTCAGCAAATTTAAAATCCCATAAATATTGAAATACTTAAAAAATGGTTTAATATTTAAATATAATTCATAACGGTATTTAATTAACCCTTTTGAATATTTGAATTCAATTTTCATATTTGGAATTAGCTATTTATATAAAATGTGTTTAAAAAATTTCATAAGCTAATAATAGAAATTTGTGGTCGCCATATTGGATCCGCCATTTTGAATTCCTAAGTTCTTATTACAGAATTGTAATCAAAGATGTTTATTTTTCATACTTTTTATATTATGAATTTACAGTATTCTATTTATGGCAAAAAAAAACTGGGTTCATAGCCCAATGTGCTGTGCTGTAAATCAAATTCGACCGAAATTTTAATAAAAAAGAATTTTTTTTAGTACACTTCCTTAAGTAGAACCAAAAGATTTAAGATTTTAAGCTTTAACTTAATGAAAAAAAGAAGTTTTTCAAGTTGGAAAAAAATTCCTACTCTACTTTTGGCTCAAATTTCTATATATAATTTATAAATGACATTTTTCCCATTTCATTTTAATTCAACCTTATTATAAATAGTTTTTAAATAATTTTTCATAAAATTTCTACTATAAAAAAAAAAAATTTAATAAATCCTAATTTTGTTTGTCAAATGATCATCTAGTTTTATAAAATAGTAAATAATATGCTGCAAGTAAGCAGTAGTCATTGCCTAGTAATTACTTATACATACAAGTTTTCTATTTAGTTTTCAAACAAATTTTTCTTGCATAAATATTTGAAGAAACAAAATTGTGATAACAGCGCAAATTAAATTTTTTAGCCTTTATGAAATGTCTTAAAAGAATTCTAAATGCCCTTGGTATACATCTGCAATTACTTAGTAATTACTAAAGTAATGAGTTTTATATTTTTTCCACTTTCCTAAAAGGGCAACATTTTGTTGCGGCAATACATATTATTTTATTTAAACAATCTTCCAATTGATGTGTTTTTTAGACCCGCCTTAAGCAAAAACTTCCCCCTTATAACAAAAATGAAACATTTTTTTCGGGATTTCTTACAAAATTTATTATTCATATAAACAATACATATTATTTACTTTCTTGCAACATGTGTGCTGAAAACCTCAATATGTATTTGCCTACCACAATTCTTAAACAAAATTAAATGTTTATATTAAGCAAAGAAATTATGTTTATTTTTTTTACCCAACAAATCTGCCTCTTAAAATCTAAATACACAAGGACACTTGTAAAAATAATCATCATCATATTCATAAAACTCATAAACAGTTTCCTTTTTTCCCTAAAACAGCACAAAGAAAATGTAACTAAAAATGAAAAAAAAAAATAAATATTCTCTTACTTTTTAAAGAAAATAAATATTTTAACATATGGTCAAATGTTTGTTGAAAGGTCTTACTTTTCTAAATATTTTAAGCAAATCTTAAACTTTAAAATACTTTAAGATTTATTTCTTTTACAATTTCTTTTCTCTCATTTTACGTAAAATTAAATATATATAAATGAAGCTTGGAATGAATTGTTTCAGAATTTTATTTTATTATACATTTAAAAATTTGTTGGGAGAAATAAAAAGTAAAGAAGAAAAATATTTCTTAAATCTTTAGCAGATTATATTGGAACATGTGTTTTGTTGTGGAAATGACATGAAAAGCTGTTGTAAATACAAAATATGCAATATGTAGAAGCAAACCATAAATTCTTTAATAAATTGTAGGAGACTTAAAACCACAAGACAGAAAATAAAAAATATTTATATATATGAATGTTTGTATGTACATTCGAACTCATTTCCCTTTCATGTTATATGGAATATGTATGAGAAGTATAAAAGATTATACCACAGATTTTTTTTTGCATTTTAAAATAGTATAAATCTGCATAAAATAATACACCCCTTTAATATCAATTGATGACATACAATAAAGAGCTCTAAAATATAGCAGGAAATATAAAATTATGACAAAATATAAAAAACTATAAAATAACTGAAAAAATGAAATTTTCTAAAAAAAAAAATCATTGAAATATTTTGTAAGACCAATCAATTCTTCAATTGATTAAATTTTTTTCTCACTGCTATATCTTTACCCATAACTTTAGTGTTCTTTGTGTTATCGAACTGCTTAAAATCAATATATTTAAAAGTAATAGCAAAAATCTCTATTCTGCAAAACTTAAAATAAAAATAATGGAAATATATACAGACAACTTTTTCCTCCTTATTTTAAATCAAGCATAAAATACTACTTTACAAAATAATTCTTTCAAATACATACAGAAGAAGAAAATTGTTGCATAAAAAGTATTTAAGTCGCTGAGAAATGCTTTCAGTAAAAAGTACTCATAAATGCTAGTATTTAGAAAGAGTAAATATCTAAATAAAAGAAAATTATTTACAAATAGAAAATATAAATGAAAAAATTTTAAAGTTGAAAAGAAAAGCTTACAAAAGGTAATTTAAATGTTATTAAACACAACCATCTCAACTTCAAATAAATTTTTAAATTAATTTTATAGATTAAAATTAAAGAAAAATCACTTTGAACTAAAAAAACAAGACTAAGTTTGAAATCCGAATTTTAGCACCAAATTGATATTTTAGCATAAAAATCATATTTTAGCATATTATCATAAATTTTCTATTTTAGCATAAATTTAATATTTTAGCACAAAATTTGTATTTCAGCATAAAAATCATACTTTAGCTTGAAATATAAATTTTAGCACAAAATTCATATTTTAGAATAAATATCAAATTTTTGTATAAAATTTATATCTTTTCATAAATGTTAGATATTCTAATAAAATTTATATTTTTTCTTAAAATTATTATTTTGGTATAAAACTCATATTTAAGCACAATATTATTACTGTAGAGTAAAAAAAAATCAATTTGAACATAAATCAATATTTTAACATAAAATTCATATCTCACAATAAAAATTTCAAATAAAATTATTAGAAAAAATAAATTCTTTCTTTTCCTCTAACAAAAAATAAATCACAAATTTCATATTTTAGCATATCATTCATAATTTTAAATAAATTCAAAATGTGTGCATAAAATTCTTATTTTAGCATAAATTTCATATTTAAGCATGAAATCAAATTTATTTTTTACCATAAAATTCATATTTAAGCAAAAAGTTAATATTAAATTTAAAATTTAAATAAATTTAAAATTTAATTTAGAATAAATTCCATGTTTTACATGAAATACAAATTTGTTTGCCTCACATTTATATTTCACTTTAAATTTCCCATTTAAGCATAAAATTCATATTTTAGCACAAAATTTGTACTTTAGCATAAAAATCACATTTTAGCGTAGAATTTTTATTTTAACATAAATTTCAAATTTTAGCACAAAATTCATAATTTAGTATAAAAATCATATTTTAGCATAAAGTTCATATTTTAGTACACAATTTATATTTTAGCATAGAAATCGTATTGTAGCCTAAAATTAATATACGAAAATAAAATTTATATTCTAGCATAAATTTAATATTTTAGATAAAATTCATATCTCATAAAAATTAATATTATAGCATAAAATTTATAATTTATCATAAATTTCATATTTCAGCATTAAATTCATATTTTAGTACATATTTCATATTTCAGCATAAAATTAATATTTTAGCTTATATTTATATTTTACTATAAAATTAGTAATTTTGTAAATAATAATAATAATAATAATAATAATAAAAATAATAATAGTGCTCTTAACTTTGATTAGTTTGTTAAAAAAAATATATAAAAAAATATGAACTTTCTCTAATACCTGTTTAAAATTGTTATTACAATTAATTTGCAATTATCCTAAAATATGCAATATAATTTTCTATAACCATAATATTAAATTGCCTCCTTATTATAGGTCTTTTTTATATTTCAAACATAAAATAAAGCCAATTATATCTAATATATAAAATAACAGTATACACCCTAACACTTTAGCATAAAAAGCAAAATATATAGCCTATATTTAGGTGCTTTAGTGATTGGAAAAAATTGTATAGCTCTTAGGCATTATAATATCAATATAAACGAATTGAATTCTTTCCTTATTATTGCTAAAAAAGAAAAACAAGAAACATTTATCATTTATAATGATACACATAAATAAATGGAAAAACTTTAGTTTTCAACTATTTTTCTTATTTCCTCTCTTTTTGCTGCAAATAAAGAGGCCATTTTCGTTAAATGATTCATGAGATTTTCTAAATACAATATGTTAAGGGTACCTATAAGGTATAAGGGTACATTAAAACAATATTTGATTGTTTTATCCCAAAACTGTATAACAAATATTAACTAAAGGAAAGGAAAACTTTTGCAAAAAAAAGAGGTATAAATAAATATATGTATATAAATATATTTATAAAGCAGGATCCTTATAAAATAACAAAAGCAAACGAAATACGAACACTGGTCTTTGGAAGTAATAATGAAACAAAAACAGAAACATTATTAAATATATTTCTAAAGAGGGGTTGTTTAAGAGTTCCAAAAAGCAACAATAATAAGTTTACCTGATTCTAAAAGCAGCAAATACAAATACAAAAACAAGAAATATATATACAAACATTTGTATGCACATATATAAATGAGAAAAATATGCTACAAAAGGGAACAACTAAAGAAAGACACATGGAAAAAAGGCAGAAAAAAAGGCAAAAGAAATAACGACTTTTTACCACATACTCTTAATGTTAGATGGGTATAAAAAGGGAGAGAAGAGGGTGATAAACAACATTTTTTTTATTTTATTTTATTCTCTGTGTCATTACACGTAGACATTTATTTGTATCCTTTATAGATTCACACACACTCTTATACATAGAAACATTTTTATATTGTTGATTTTATGGATTTCTTTTATATTTTCTCTCTGCCTTAAAGAAGAAAAAATCAAGCATACTTTTAGGTTCGCTTGCCTTGTTTCTTTATTTTGCTAGCTAGCAGGAATGTATACATTTTAATTCTACATAGACAGCAAGGTGAAAGTTATTATTGAAATTGACATTTTTTTCCTTTACAGCTTTAGAAACAAAAACAGGCAAACTTCAGCAGCTGAAATCTAAAGACAAGCATTATTTGTAGTGACGGCAAAGAAACAGGTGGGGAAAAGACACAAAGCCTTAATGTAATGAAAATGCTAAAAGTAATATAGATCTACTCCCATAATACACAACTAACGGGTGTTAAGCGTAACTTTTTATATTATTCAACTGAATATTTGCAAAAACACCTTAAAGTAGGCTGTAGAGACTTCAACTTCTAGCAGAGAGACAAAAAAGAACGGAAACAAAATAAAATTTTTTTTCTATATATAATTTCATGGTGGCTGTTGTCTTTAGTTAAGTTTTATATATATATATGGAAATTGTAATGAAATTTGGCATTTAAGAATAACAAATCCTCCCCTTTCCCCCCTTCACACATGTTAATGCTTACATTTTATAGTCTTAAAAGAAAATTAATGTGTTTTTCTCCTTTTAACAAATAGGTTTTAAATTATGTTTTATTTTTAACATAAACATTAAAATATTTTTTTTTATATACATAGTTTTTGCATAAATTATTTTTATTATTTAATTTTATTGATTTTTTGTAAAGCATTATTATATTATGGTTTTATATTATTTTAATGTAATTTTATTAGTTTTATTATTATTTTTATTAATAATTTTAGGTTTTATTACCATTTAGAGAAAATTTAATAATTGTTAACATAGATTTCGAATGTAATTGTTACAAAAGTTTTCTAGGGGACTAATTGTCTGGTAAAATTTTTAGAAAAATGTATTAATTCTTAAAAATTTGATAATAATTTGATAAACTAATATTTTTGATCTTCTTGATTAAATTTATTTATCATATACATTTTGTTCATAAAATATTTTTTAAGAGATGTTAAATATCACAAATATATATCAAAATGTATTTAAATGAAAAAACCACATGGAGAGAAAACAAGGTATCTAAAAGATTTGGTTATTAAAATTTAGTTTTTCTAAAACCAAGCAGTTTTTGTTTAAACGGCATATTAGTTTTACACTTCATATTTTAGCATAAAAATCATATTTTATATAAAGTTCGTATTTTAGCACAAAATTCATATTTCAGCCCACAATTAGTATTTAAGCATAAAATTATTTTTTTGCATAAAATTTATATTTTAGAATAAAATTTATATTTCAGCATAATTAACATTTCAGTATAAAAATAATATTTTAGCGTAAAATACATATTTTATCACAGAATATTAAAAAAAATTATATATGAGCATAAAATTCAGCATGTAAATCATATTTTAGCTTAATAATCATATTTAAGCATAAAAATCATGTCTTAGTTTAAATTTCATATTTTAGTATGAAAATCTTATTTTAGCATAAATTTCATATTTTAGCATAAAATTAATAACATAATATAAAAATCGCAATTTAGCATAAAATTAATATTATAGCATAAAAATCACAATTTCTAATAAAATTCATATTTTAGTATAAAATAAGATTTATCCTAAAATCTTTATATTTTAGCATGAAATACATCTTTTAGCATTACACATATTTTAGTAAGAAATTTATTTTTTAGCAAGAAATCATACTTAATCATAAAATGTACATTTAGTCATATTTTAACTTAAATTCATACTTTTTTTAGCACAAAATTAATATTTTAGCATAAAGTTTATATTTTAGTACAAAATTCATATTTTAGCATAAAATTCATATTTTACCATAAAATTCATAACTTAGCTCAAAATTCTTTCTGCAATTTATTTACTTTTTAAGGTTGTATTTCAAATTTTACAACCAGTTAAAACCTAAATTGATTTAATTGAAAAATTTGTGGTAGCTAACTTCACTTTCAAATATATTTTTTTTCTTTACTCTTCAAAAACGTGATTCATTACCAAAATTTTTTAATTTTTTTTTTTTAGATTTTTTCTTCTTTTTTTTGATCCATTCCGATGGTTATAGTTTTATAGCATGTGTAATGAGTTAAAATAATAAAATATTTTCATTACAATAAAACAATGTAAAACATGTAATTACTAAAGCACGTTTGGACAAAAGTCTCAAAGTGGTTCAAAATCCAACATACAGAAAAAAATGAAATAGAAAATTATAACCATAACCAGTGACTGGTTAAGTATACGTTTCATATTTTATTGGCTGTAACAGTTAGACGCTTTTTTATTACGAAAAAGGCGTAAATATTGTTAACTAGATAGTTGGTCATAAAAATAAAAAGAAATGTACTAAAATTATACAAACTAGAATTGTATATAGAAATTGCAAACTGCGGTAGGTTGTAGGTATAAAAACAAAGAAACAATAATATGAAAAAATTTTTGTTGTAATAAAAATAAAATAATTATAATTTATTTTTATATAAGATAGACTAATAGACAGGCGTCTGGAGGTCTGCTAACAAATGAAAGAATTGTGTTAATTTTTTCTAAATATTTATACATAAAAAATAAATTTTCTTTAATCATTAAAGTTAGACAATTTTATATCAGTTTTTCTCATTTTTTTTCTTTGCTTTTTAAGAAGACCTCGAAAAAAGGAAATGAGCCATGATGTTAATATTTGCATAAATGTCGTTTAAATTGTATACAACTTAACACACACACTCTTCTTATATGAAAAATAATTGTTGTTTAAATGTTTGTAAATACATATTTTACTGTATGTTTGTGTTTATGTTTTTCTTTCTATTTTGTATTTAGTATTCTTACGCTTCAATTGTGTTTAATTAAACAACTCAAGTTGACCAATTTGTATGCAAATTATCTTAAATGATTCATATGATAATTTAATAAGTTTTATGAACTTATTTTCTAACGCACACAAACAACAAGCAAGCGGTGACATTTCAAATTAAAAAGGAAAACACTTTCCTCTATAACAAAAACTCATCCACCCTGTTACATTAAAAAAGGGAAAAACTGTTTGTTATTTTATATGAGAAAGAACAAAAAAGAAGAAAAATGGGGAATGTTAATAATATTTGCATAGTAATCGTTTAATAATAAATATGTATCGTTGCTGCTACAAAACGGCCTTTTTCTTTTATTCTTTCGAATTAAATAAACGTTCCAGTTCTAAGAAATAGATGTCAAGCTTTTGAAAATTAAGATAAACAGTTTTTAGTTCTACGCATTTTATTAAAAAAATAATAATAATAAATTTGCATAAATTTAAAATAAAAGTGCCAACAATAATAAAAAGCCTAATAGTAGGCCGTGTTTATTTTATATTCATGCAAAAGGACATAAACCTTAGAAAACAGGACACTAAATTCAAAATAATAAGTTAAAAAGGAAAATTGTAACTTATACTCATACAAGTTTCTGATTACAAAATGTTTCGAAGAGCAATGAAGTTAAAAGGAAAGTGAAAGTTATACTAGAAGTATGTTAAAAATTTCAAGAAAATAAATTGAATTTATTTAAAAAGGGCTAAAAGAGGTCTTGATGTAATAAATTAAACAATGATTAGCGAAACTTTTGAAAACTTTTTTTTATAATAAAATTCAAATTTCAGCATAAAATTTATAATTTAGTATAAAACTTGTTTTCGGCTAAAAATCATATTTTAGCATTAAACTAATGTTTTATTATAAAAAATATATTTTAGAATAAAATCATTTTATTAGACTAAAAGTCATAAATTTGCATAAAAATAATTTTTAAGTATTAAATTCATATTTTCGCATTAAAATCCTATTTGAGAATAAAATTTCTATTTAAGTATAATCTTCATATTTGAGCATAAAATGAAAATTAAATTTTAACAATAAATTCATATTTTAATATAAAATAAATTCTTTTTAAAAAAATGTTTATCTGGCTTTTAAAATTTTAAATAAAAAGAATCCATTGTACAAAATCAATGTATTAGTTAACAATTTATATTTTAGCCAAAAATTCATATACTAGTAAAAATTTCAAATTTGAGCATGAGATTCATATTTTTGCAATAGGATTTATTTTTAGTATAAAATTCTGCTTCAGGATCAAAATCACATTTTATCAAAAAAATTTGTATTAGAAAAAAATTCATATTTCAGTGTGAAGTGAGTATTTCGGCATAAAATTCAGACTTCAGCATAAAATTCACTTTTTTTTTATCAAAAAATTCATATTTTAACTTAACAGTTCATATTGTGATATGAAATTCAAGTTTATGAATACAAATCATATTTTAGCATAAAGTTAATATTTTAGCATAAAAATCTTATATTAACTTAAAATTTATAATTTTAAAATAAAGTTGAACATTTTTAATAAAATTTATATTTTATTATAATAATTTACAAGAGCATAAAATTTATATTTTAGCATTACATTTATACTTTTGTATAAGATTCATACTTTTGCATAAAATATATAATAATAAGGGTAAAGTTTATAATTTAGCATGAAATAAAAAATGTATAAAATTTATTTTCCTTTTGTTATATAATATAAAATTTACATTTTAGTATAAAATTCATATTATAGCATAATATTCATAATTTAGCATAACATATTTTAGAATATTTTTTCTTAATTTTAGCATAAAATATATAATTTTAGCATAAATTTATAACTTCAGCAAAACGTTTATAATACAAAATAAAACTTATAAGTTTAGCATAAAATTATAAATTTAGAATATATTTGATGTTAATAATTTATAACTTAGCATAAAATTTATATTTTTTATAAAATTCATATTTTATCATATAATTTATTTTAGCATAAAATTTATAACTTCAGCATAAAGTTTATAATTTAACATATAATCTTAGCATAAAATCAAATATTTATATTTTATTACAATAATTTTTTACAGCATAAAATTAATAACTTCAGCATAAAAATAATAAATTTTAGCACAAAATTAATAATTTAACATAAAATTAAAAGTTATTCAAAAATTTTGTTTTGTTATAGTTTATAATTGTTATATTAATTCATAATTTAGGATAACATATATATTAGTACAAAATTTAGATTTTTTGCATAACATTTGTATTTTAGCATAAAATTCACATATTAGCACAAATACATATTTAAGTGTAAAATTTTATTTTTGACATAAAATTTATATTAATTTATATTTATATTAGTTTATACTAAACTGTTTTAGTATAAAATTGATATTTTAGTATAAAATTCATATTTCAGCATTAAATATAAAATTCATATCTTAGCGTAAAATTAATATTTTACCATATATTTCTTACTTTTGAATAATTTTTTATATATTCTAATAAAATTCTTATTTTTAGTATGAAATTCATGATTTAGTTTAAAATTTTTATTGTAGCATAAAAATTCATAATTTAGCTTAAAATAAATATTTTAATATAAAAGTCATATTTTAGGTTTTTAAACAATTTCTTTTTTCGTTTTCAACATTTGTCTTTGAATTTTTCTCTATGCACCAATAAAAACAATTTTTTTTCCCCAATAATTGAAATTTATTTATTGCAATAATTGCTTTAAATTTCTTTAAATACGTTTATGGTTATATGATCAATTACAACAAATATTTGAATTTATTGATGTTCAATTTTGACTATGAACATTTCATTTTTGCTGTTTTTACTTTTTTTGGTGAAGCGTAACAAGAATTTATGACTGTATATTTTTGGTAGTAGGAACTTGTAACTAAATTTATTTTATTTAAAAATGATTGACTATTAGTTATTTCCTTTTAAAAGATTTTCTTACTTTTTCTTTAATTTCCTTTAGTTTTGTTAAGCAGTTGTTTTTATTGTTGTTTGGTATTACATTTAACACATAAATTTATGTTAATAATTTAACCATAAAATATGTTGGTTGTTGTATACATTCCAATACCCACAACAACAACAATAGTAAGTATTAAAACCAAACCAAATGTCTAACCAACACTTTCAAACTGTTGGAATGAATGAGTGTTTGAAAAGTAACACTCTTCTGGGCCTGTTTTTTTTATTATTTTTTTTTCTTTTTTGTTTTTGTTTTAAGCCTAAATCGAAAAACACTTTATATGTTTATAAATGAGTATTAAATGCGGTTTTATAGTCAATATGAATAAAAATAAAATAATAATATTCGTCTGATATCATTGTAGTCGTATGAAACATGAGACATGATTTGATTATAAAAATTGATCACGTTGTTAGACAGAAATGACGCTTATAAAACATGATTCTAATGATTATTATTTCTTATTTATTTATTTTTTTTTTTTCGTTGTGGTATGAGTTTTACAAAATTGTTTAAGAATTTTTTTTTTTTTTTTTTGTAAAAACACAAATAAATTTCTTATAGCATAAAAGGACGGAAGTTGGTTAAAGTTTTTTATAAAAAAGGATGGTTCCAGTGAATTATTAATAAAGCTGTTAAATAAGAAAAAATTTAGATGAAATTGCTTCGTAAAAATGTATGACAAAACATACAAAAAGTCAATAACTTTTAAAATTTTGAAATTTTTTAAATATGACCAATATAATTAAAATTTTAAAGCTAACAATAACTATTTGTTTTTTTTTTTTTTTTTCATTAAAATAGTTTTAAGGTGTTAATACTTTTGAACTTATTTTTATAAAAATTTTCAAAAAAAGTTGTAATTTACGAGTTCAGTAAACCCCTTTTAACAATAAATATAAAAATTATATTTGCCGATGTTGAATCATCTTTTAAAATTTATTTTTATAACCTTTCTGTATAATTATAGCTCAGTACAATAATACTTTATTAAACTAAATTTTAGTTGTTAATAAATAAATTAATATACATTAAAAAATCTTTTATCTATTAATAATCCCTCAACTACTGTGGCCCTCCATAACAAAAAAAACCTCCATTGTAGCAAAACAAAAGAAAAAAACAAAAAAAAAAAAAAACTCCTAACAAAAAGCCAGCAAATAAATCATTTAAAACATAAAATTCCTACCAATCATTCAGTGTAACGCCCTGGCCAAAAAATAAAAATAAAAGCCGCAAAATTTAAAATACCAAACATATAAACAACGTAAACTAATTAATCTTTAATCTTGATCTAAAAAGTAACAATAACTCAGGAAATTCATATATGAATTCCTATAAAAATATTTTAAGACCCATCTCTTATAACACACGTAAAGTATGAGTGTATGTGATGTGTGGTGGCCTGTCAAAAGATGTGCCACAAATTAAATGTGAAATGAAATTGTTTAAAATCGGCCAACAACATGATTTATGATTTTGAATGAAAAATATGTATAAACGAAAACTTTTTTTTGAAAGAAATAAACAAAATATCATCAAATAAAGTGGTACTGTTTGCTAATAACAACAACAGCAGAAAATATATGAAAACATAAATATAAAGCTTTGAAGCAGAAAATTAACACCCAACAAAAATATTTTTATAACTTATATGTAAAATAAACTCACCATGAATGTATAAATCTAAAGCAAAATTATTCAATTAAAAAATTGAAATATTATATTAACAATATGTAATTAATAAATTTAAAAAATGATATGTTTAAATAAAGCTTTTTAGTAAATACCAAAAGCTTTTGAAATAATAATGCTTTAAGCTGAAAAAATTAATAAGTATAAGAAATATGAAATTATTCAATTCAATACTTGAAAATTATTTTAGCTTTAAATTAAGTAACTCATATTTCTTTTTTTAATTAATTAAATAGAATATTAAAATTGTAAAACTAAATGTTTTAAAATATATAATAAAAAAAAGCTTTTCAGTTAGCTTTATTGAAAAAGCTGGAAATTTCAAAAATTATATAATGAAAAATTATATAAGGAACAAAAGAGTAATATTATTAATATTAAAAAGAAACTAAAAAGCTGTAGAAAAAATCTTTTCATATAAAATAAGTCTTATAAATAAATTAATCATTAAGCTCCTTAATATTAAATATTTCCAATACTACCCGATTATAAACATTTGACTGTCAATTGAAAGCTCTTGAATAGACATTTAGAGAAACACAAATAATTTTTTATAAAACATTCTTTGGCATATATTTGACATATTCGAAACTATTCAATTACACTCAGAAATGTTTATATCATTATTTTCAACGTTAAAAGTGCTATTAATGATGAAAAATTAAAAAAAAAGACAAAAAACGGAGCTGACTCAGAACATTCAATTTAAGCCGTTTTCGGGAATATTGTATTGTTAAGCTCTAACGAAATATTTTAGTGTTTTTCACAAAATATTTTTCTAATAATTTATTCAGAAAGCTTTTTTGGAACATCGTATTAGTAAACATATTGTTAAGAAAACATTTAAAAAAGCTTTAAAACTTTAATTAGAAACAGAGGAAGAAAATTATCTTTGATCTTTGGAAAAGTTTTCGACTATAGTTTTAATTAGAAATTTGTAGAATATCTTTAAAAAACATTTTAGAACTTATATAAATTTATATGTTGTAAAAAGCACTTACAAAAAGCCTTTAAAAATATACATGAAAAAGGTTATTAATATGTTTCAAAAGCTTTCACAGGTAACTTAACCCCAAAGTTTTTAGAATAAAAACAAAAGATATTTTATATATCTTAAATTAAATCCGAAATGAATCTTCATTATTTACGAAAAAAAATTAATAATTTGAATCAGAAAGTTTTAAGAAGAAATCTCAAAAGTTTTTAGAATGAAAATTTATTTTCAAAAATGTTTATAAAATTTATAAAATAATTTATTACATGAAAGCTTTTTATACATTATTATTAGATTTTCCTGAAGTAAAAATATTTTAATTTAATATTTATAGAATTAAATAAAAAATAGAATTACAAATTCTAAGAACTTTAAAATCTCTTATTATATTTTAAAAATTAATTATACAGAGAAAAATATCATAAATATAATTTTTTTTTCTCAAATAATATGAATATAAATATGGTTTTTTCCCAAACTTTTCTTCATAAAAAATAAAATTTATTTCATAGATATTATTAAATTGTACATAATAATAAATTTTGGAATTTTGCAAACAATTTTTCTAAAATATTGATTCAGTTTAAATAAACTAAATAAAATGCTAAATAAAATAGTTTTATAAATATTAACAAAAAATGCTTTCAAATGACAATTTTTTAAGAAAAAATTTTTAAAAAGATAATGTTTGAAAATGTGCATAACTTTGCATCCATTTATATTTAATATTTATTTATTTTTTGATTTTTTTTTTTTTTTTTTTTTTTTTGTTCTCATTATGTGGAGAAAAATAAGGAAAAACTAAAAATTTTCTTACAAATTTAAATATATATTCATTAGAGTGTCCCGTATTTAGCTCATCAACACGAATCGTTTGAGGGGTTTTCCTATATTGAATTATCAAAAGAGTGTTTCCTTGGGACGCCCTAACGTACATGAGTAATGAAAATTTAAAAATTCTTTCTAAGACTTCTTGATTTTTTTCATTTGAGAAGTATATAAAAAAAAATTTTTAACATTTAAAAAATTATTCTTGAACTATAATCAATGAAAGTCGGTTTTTATATTTATGTACAAACTTTTTTTCTGTGTAATAGAGCGCTTTTAAAACTATTCATAATAAAAAGTTTCATCAATTAAATTAATTCGTTTCACTTTCATTGAAGCTTTCACAAAAGTTTTAAAATAATATTAGATTAAATTTTTAATAATACATACATTATTAAAGTTTTAATTTAACAGTATATTATTAATATTTTTTTAGCTATATGAAGTTTTAAGTTAATTGTCATTAATGATAAAAATTTATTGAACATTTTTTATTGTGATAAAAATTTCGACAGATAAAAAAAAAAATAAATAAATAAAAATATTTATTTAATTTTTTTTTTTTTTTTGTATATATTTCAGCAAAGGTTTCAATTAGTGGCTTGTAACATTTTATATAAAACTGGAAAGCTGTTATAAAGCATTATTTTTTCATTCTTCAATATCTGTTTCATCAGGAAATTAGTTTTAATTCCCTTATTAAGTTTTGTTATATGATTTTATGAAAAACTTATTATTATGAATATGTATTAAATACCGATTTTATATATGTTAGGCTTAAACAAAAAAAAAAAAAAAAAAAAAGCTTTTACAGCTTTTGTTATATTCTTGAGAATTTTAATGAAAAGTTTCATTGTCTTAAAACCGTAATTCTAAATAAACTTATAAATTTAAATTTTGTATTTTTATTTTGTCACAACACATGACTAGTGGGATTTTTTTTATTTATTTTTATGATATAAATTAATACGTACGTATATAAGTATAAGAAAGTGTTTACAAAATTAAGATTTATTTGATTTATATGCACATAGTGGGTGTTTATATAAACATGACGGTCTCAACATTTAAACAGGGGTTTTATTATACCCAACAATTGCATAAGTAATAAATTTTCAGAAAATAACATTGCGTTGACAATTTAAAAATTTCAATGCATTTTTTTTGGTAATTTTTCACTGTCTTACACAGTGTGTCAATAGGGAAATATGCTTTGTAATAATTTTTGAATTAATTTTCATATTAAAATAATAGAGAATATTTTTTGGAAGTTTGATTTTTTTTTTTTTTTTTGAGTTCAGCTATCTATTATTTTTATATGAAGTAATAAAATTAATAGACCCCGAAATGTTTTATGTCAGTCTTATTAATAATATTATTATTGTTTTCTATTTTTTTTTTTCAAATGACACACCTTCATTATTACCATCTTAACGTTTACAAGAGAAAAATTATTATTTCCACAAATCATTTATTCATAAACATGTTCATAATAGTTTTTGATTTGGTTTGCTTTGGTTTTTATTATATTATTTTTATTATTTATTTTTCTAGCATTTTTTTTTATTTTTATAATTCTTGGTACTAGAGAATTAGCTTAAAGCTATTTGAGTATATTTCAATACTGGGTAAGAGATAATGGCTTAAAGCTATTTAGGTTACAAGTTTTGAACAGCGACAACAAACAAATCTTGAATGATAGTAAAGGGAAAAAAAATACTTTAAGAAACGCCAACACTTTGTTCAAAGAAAAGAATGATAAAAATAGACAAATTTATTTTTCATTTATTAGTTGTATTGGAAAAAAGGGAAGGTATGCCAAGTTAAGTACTTAAAGTGATTAACAAAACAAAAATTTTAAGCTTATTTGTGTTATTTCAATTCCTATATGTGTACGAGTGCTTACTGTTCCATCTATTAATAGGCTATTGTCAAATTTTGACAAAAATTTTGACTTTGCGTAAAAAATAGGATTTTTCGAGGTCCTTAAAATAGGCATTTGTTTGGTCAATAATTTCATCGTTGGAGCTGAATCTCTTTCCATCGAGCCATTTCTTTAGGTATGCAAATAGGAAGTAGTCACTAAGGGCTAAATGCGGAAAATATGGCGGATGAGGTACCAATTCGTAGCCCAATTCATAGGGTTTTGCCATTGAGACTGCACACGTGTGCACCCATGCATTATTTGGATGAAAAAGAACTTTTTTCTTGGCAATATGGGTCGTTTTCTTTTTAAATCCTCATTAAATCGTTCTAATAAGTTGGCATAATATTCGCCGTTTATTGTTTTTCCCTTTTGAAGGTAATCGATGTGGATTATCCCGCGTGCATCCCAGAAAACTGTTGCCATCACCTTATTGGCCGACAAACTTACCTTGGTTAGACTGCTGCTTAGTCTTCGGAGTACAGTAATGGATCCATGTTTCATCCACAGTTACAAAACGCAGCAAAAACTCATTCGGATTGCGGTTAAACAATTCCAAATAATCTTTTGAAGTTGTCACACGTTTACGTTTATGGTCAATTGAGAGCAAACGCGGCACCCATCTTGCAGACAACTTTCTTAAATCCAGCTGATCACTTAAAATCGATATCACACTGCCATATGAAATGCCTATGGCATCATCAATCTCACGCACTTTTACTCTTTGGTCGGCCAACACCATATCGTGGATTTTTTCGACATTTTCGGTTGTACTAACCTCAATTGGCCGTCCAGAACGTTCAGCGTCATTTGTACTTTTGCGACCACAACGAAAGTCAGTAAAGCACTTTTTTACCATTGAAATCAATCCCCATAGTAATTATCGAGCTTTTCCTTCGTTTGATTGACGGTTTTTTTCGCAAAAAATAATACTTAATGAGCAGTCGAAATTTACTTTTTTCCATTTTAAGAAAAATACACGAGGTTGCATGTTTTGAACAGCTGTTAAACGCAAAGTAAATGACGACACTTGCTCAAAATTTGACAGTAGTCTACTAACAGGTGGTATTTGATGGGAATAGTGTTACATTTCATATAACTACGAGGAAAGTTCGAAAAGTCACGGACTTATTTATCCGCCCTCGTATATTGGAATATATCAAGGCTATTAAAGCTAATTTTATATCGTTTCTGGGCCTAATCTAGGCCTTTGATTAGGGCTACCTCAAGACCTTTGATTAAAGCCAATGTTAGGTCATATCAAGGTTTTTGTGTAGAGCCAATTTTTGATTAGTTCTGAGCCTTTGGATTAATCTGATTTAAAGCTTTATCAAGACCTTCGGTTAAAGCATATCTTAGATAATAAAATATCCTTGATTAAAGCATTAGAATAAATTTAAGTCTCCGATGACGTTCCAATTGGGTTTTTATTGAAATCTTCGATTAAAGCCAATTTTAGGCTATATCAAGTCCTTTAATTAAATCAAATCTGGAATTGAATTAAATCATGCGATTAGGGCTAATTTGGGTTTATATTGAATCTTTTGAAAATTTTTAAACTAGGGCTTTATTAAGACATTCTATTAAAACAAAGCTTTGTTTATATAAAGACCATTGATTACAGTAAATTAACGAATTTATAAAAGTCTTTTATCTCAGGCTTTGCTTTAAGTTAATGCTGAAATAATGTCAAGGCCACGATTGAAGCTAATATAGAACTTTTTAAATATCTTTAATCAAAGCTTATCTAGGACTATATCTATAACTTCTACCGAAGTTAATCTCGCGTAAAACAAATGCTGTTTTACTTTATGTGCATCTGCAGAAAATTTTTAGGTTAGCTGAAAACGTTTTATTAAAACTAATTTAACTTTATTGTGCTCAAAAATCATTTAAAATAATAACCATTATAAAACCATAAATTTAGAATAAACAAAATCTATAAAGACCACCAAAACGTTACAACAAGATTTTTCAATATTTATTTCTCACACAAACCACATTTTTTTGTTTAAATTACAAAAAGAAAAATTAAAAAAATCAAAGTGTTTTTTTTTATAAAATTTATTTTAGTAACATTTGTCCACAAAAATATCAAATTACTTATATTTTTTAAAACGTTTAATAAATCCCTGATATTTTTAAATTTATTAGGTATTTAATTTATTTATTTATTTATTTTTTTTTTTTTTTTTATTTTTCTAACAAAATGCTGGTTAAAAAGTGAGATGACCAATGTTAACATGAGTGCAATAACCGTTAACTCTCAGGCTCGTTAATCATTATGGCTCATGTTTTTATTTTTAAGAAAAGTATAAAAGATATAAATTAAAATTTAAGAGTGTAAAAAACATCTTTAAATTTTTTTAATAATTTCGAATTAAATATATATTTTTTAAATTTGTTTATCTTTCTTTTTTAATTTAAAGATCTGGTAATTAAATTTATTTTAAAAATAAATAATACTGTTTTTTTTTTCAATTTCAACTAGATTATTTTGTTGTAGATAATTTTACTTTTATCTTTCCGGTCTACCTGTGTTAAGCAAATAGAGCCCAAGAGACAGGTGATTTATATTTCTATGAGTGTGTGTTTTTTTGTGACAATCATTGAGCAGCTGTTCGGATAATAAATAAGCATACAAACACATACAATTTAAAATTCTAAAATTAAAAATCTTAAAAACAAAATTTTTCTAGAAGAAATCAGAACACACTATTACTCCCACCAGAAGTATGTTCAGATTTCTTGTAACCTAAAGCTCTTGCTGGGAAAGCCTTGCTCCTTTTTTATTTTCTGTATGTAATAATTTTGTTTTATCTGGATTTTTTTTTTTAAATTTGCTTTTAAATTAGAAAAACGTAAAATGCTGAGAATTATATATTTAACTCCGTAATAAATTTTCCAGTTTTTATGCGATTTTACCTAGTTTTAATACCAAAACTTTCGGATATTTTCGGAAATTTTTAGCATATATGTTTAATTATAATTAGTTTTGGGTAGCACATAGTTTGAAAAAAACCTATTTCAACACACAGATATCAAACATGGACGTTGATCAAAATATCTTTTAAGCAGATGAATATTAAAACTGTATTTTACGACTTTTAGACAGAATAAGAAAATTATGTTATGTATTCATATTTTAACGAAATTAGATATACAAATTAAAATGCTTACCCAAAATGTTATTAATGGTCATTTTAACCATAGGTGAGTGTTAATATAGCATAGTGGTTCCAAAACGCTTTTTTGTAAATAATTATGGGAGGACACCGGTTTACTTTACACGTGTCTAAACATTAAAAAAAACATTAAACATTAAAAAAATTATATGGCCTAGCACAAAAAAAAATTTTATAAGTAAAAAAGT
The DNA here is from genome assembly GCA_932274085.1 of Protocalliphora azurea. NCBI lineage: Eukaryota > Metazoa > Arthropoda > Insecta > Diptera > Calliphoridae > Protocalliphora > Protocalliphora azurea. The sequence goes on along the minus strand of OW026521.1, from coordinate 147,160,263 downwards.
ATTTCCTTAAGAAAAAAAAAAAACAAAAATATGAATTTGTTTTAAAGTTCCAAATTCAAATTAAGATAACTTTTTATCGAATCTATATGTTTGTATGATTCTTGCAACAATATTATTTAGAATTTTATAAGGAATTCGACGAATGTTTAGAAAAAAATATTAGGGACGGTATTAAGCCCACCAAATTAAAAAAACCTAAAAGAAACGACGCTAAAAATAAGTGAAAAATTTATTTCGACATAAATATCTATTAAACTAAAAGAAATAACCCACACATATAACAATATTTTTAGTAGAGATTTACAACGACTATCTATATGTAAAAAATTTTTCTGTCCAATTATAAATGAATTTTTGGCGATTTTATAAAAATTTCATACCTAGATGACCAATTTTTGATGTCTACCCATTCCTACCCACCTGACTCGCTAGGAATCTGTGCTCCTCAAAACAATTCGAAAACACTTCGTCTCTGGCCATGTGAAATTTCAAACAGATATTTCTCAATTTACAGAAATATTTCCAAAAAAAAAAAAAAAATAATAATAAAGATTTTGAAACCACTGTGCACCCCTTAAGTTATGAGATGTAAAAAAACCTAATTCCTATAATAAAAATCTCGTAACTCCCTAAATTTTAAGTCAATTTTAGATTAACAAACTGATTTAGAAAGCAAAAGGAGATAACTTTTAAACAATATTAAAATTTTTTTAAATTTATTCCAAATAAGTAGGGACTTTTTTGACATATTTAAATTTATGTTGTTTTCTTTTTTTAAATTTCGACTTTGACGTAAATATTGTTTGAATTTTTTTAATTCAAGGGCGATTTGGAATTTTATGCATATTTTTTACCTCTAGTAGCCCATGTCATATTTTCATAGAAAATCCTTATTTTATAGCATATTTTAGCAATTGAAATGACATATTTCAGTATATTTCATACCTAATATATGGCATATTTTGAAATTAGGGAAAATTTCTTTTTTACTTTTAAATAATTTTTTCCAATGCGATTTCTTAATTATTTTCATATTGTAAATGTTTTTTGAATGTTCTTGTACAAAGAAAATATTTTTTTAGCAATTGCTAATAAAAGTCAAGTTACTTAATTTAAAAATTAGACAGAAAAGCTAATATTTTAAGAGTATATTTTTTTAATTTAAGGGCACATTTTTCGATTTTAAGAGCATATTTTATATACTTACTTTCGAGTATATTTTTTAGTTGCCCTCCAGCATGAAAACGGGTAAGTCTATGAAAAAAAAAACATTTCCACCACTATAAAGGTAGAACTAAAGGTATATTTTACACATTTCTAGGAAGTTATTATTAAATACTTCTAAAAAAGTGAAATGAACTTTTTTGTAGGAAAAAGGGTTAATAATTTCTAAGAAAATTTAAATTTGACAAATCGAAAAAAATATTATTGGGAAAAAAAATTCGAACACCCGACGAACTTCACCATCTCCGATTTCAATAAAATTTGGTAAACATATTCACTACGATAATACAAAATTTAAAGTTCTTCGAAATTTTTAATATTCGTTGTAGTTTTTGTCGCGATTCAAATTCACTTTTTTTCAGAATTTTTTTTCAAATACCTTGAATTTAAATACGTATATCTTTGGACATATTTGTCCGATTTTAGCAAACTTTGGCTCAAATTGATACCTACTAAATCTAGGATCTAATTATTTTTGTAAGAATCGTATTTATATCAAGAATATTTAAAAAAAAAATTATATCTTCCACTTTCTTTAAAATGTGCCTTCTGCAGCTCTTTTCAATGACAGCACATAATGTTAGAGTCATGACTTTTTCTACTCTTCAGTTTTTTTTTGTTTTTGCTGGTCCTGGTTATAACTTTTGAATAACGAAAGTTCAAGCAAAGATTAATAGATATAGTGCACATATCAAAATTTTATATCGCAGATAATCATATTTTCTTTTTAATTAATATTAACGAAATACATAAAATTTGAAAATTTTCTGAAACAAATTGATACCATTATTTCCAAATAAAACTAAATTTTCCACTTTATGCCTGATTTAATGACCATTTGTTAAGAAAACACCAAAAAAACAATATAACAAAGGTGTTTCTATTACATTTATTAATTTTTTTCCTGCTTCCTTTCCTTCTAGTAAAATAATTTTATAAAGAATAAGGGTCGCTTTAGCAAAAAAAGAAAATTATAAAAAAAATGAAACAATGGCAAATCAAATGGTGTTAAAATCAAGGATTACATTGCTATTTTTTACATAAACAAAAAAGGAATCATTCATTATAAAAAGCATATACAAACACACACACACACATACAAAAAGGTGCTAAAAAAGTTTGTAACAAAGAAAAATTTTTTCTAAATAATTATGGTGGTGTTAGAAGAGAAAAAACAGTAAATAGAAATACAATGATGTTTCAAAAATTAATGGCAGTCATAACATATTGTTGTCATAATTTGAAATAATAATAGACATTAGAAATGAGCACATGCATACACACAAACAACATTAACATTGTACTATTTTTAAGGGAAAAGAATTGTGGTTTAAAAAAAAAAAACTATTAGATAAGTATTATTAACCGAAGTTCTGATATTTCCGATATAATTTGCGAGCAATGCAATAAGTGTAGTTTTTTTTTGCTTAATAGAGAGGCGTTTTTTTTAATTTTTTTGAAACTAGCAATAGATTTTTTTCTATTTTTCAAAAGGGTGGATTGCACTTTCAGAAAGACATGAAGAGCAGCACAAAATAAAAAAATGTTTGAAAATTGTAGAATAAATGCATTTTATGGTCTATAAAATATACACATACATACAATCTAGCTTCTCTCTAACACATACAATTTTAGTTGTTTTTACAGTATTGATGTAAGTGTGTGTGAGTGTGTTTATTTTGTTTCCTTTTATTTTATATTCAACACAGGATATATGCCAGGCTAACCTTGTTATGAATTTTGTTTTTTTTTTCGAAAAAGTATTCATCCTTTTATATAGAGAAAAAGTGTTTTGCTGTTTACAGGGGTAGTTTTTTTCGTTGTTGGTTTCCTGTAAATTTTGTTGTTTTTGCTGTTCAATAAAGTAGTATCCTTAAACTGTAAGTATACGTGTACATGTATGTGTAGAGTTTAATAAACACAAATTGGAATTTTATGTTTCATATAGACGAGACACAGACTCGTATAAAGTTGTATATATAAAGGTACGTTCAGACTAGTCAAATATTTGACCAAAATGATGGAACCACTATATAAAACATTTCCTAATTTTCCTTTTTTTAATAGGAAACGATTTTTGATTTATCATTAATTATTGCTGATATTTTATGGAATTTTGTTTAACGCAAACAATATTTTTATAAAGCTAGTGGTCACGCAATTTTGATCAAATATTTGTCAAATGTGAATATAGCTTAAGACTTCTAAATTTGTATGAGTGTTATAGGTAGGTAAGTGTTTTACAATTACGTTTATGTATATGTGTTTGAGTGTATAAGTATAGGCAACAAAAACTTACTGTTGTTGTTCCTTTTTATATCCTTTTTGCGTGCTAACAATAACCCTGGCATTTCTTTTTTATTATTATCTACAACAAAACAATTTTTATAATTTTCTGTCTGGTTTCTTTTTTGAACAATACAAAAAGAAAATTTTCTAATTCTGTTTGAATATTTAATTTTTTTTATTTTCATTAAAAATATCATCAAATTTATTGAAATTCAATTACATTATTAAACAAATTTTCCTCTTGACTTATAATTTTTTTCGCTAACAGAAAATTCTCATTTCAAAAAAAACCCACTAAAACAGGGTGTTAAATGTTGTCATAAAAAGAGGGACGTCTGGCATTGTTAATATGATGAAAATAGAAAAAAAACAATCATTTATTGTTAAACAATTTACTTGTCTATACTCTGCCAAACGATATTGTAATATGAATTCTTAAACAATTTATTTTGATGAGAAAATTTTCCTTACTTATATGAGACTTTATATCTGGCTCTATGTTCGCTTAAATGCTTGGAAAATTTTTTTAATATATTATGTACATTAGGGTAGTCAAACATTCTTTTTTGGGAGCTACATTTAAACGTACATAAAATTATGAAAGGAGACATTATTTAGAACATTTTGTTCAAATTTCAACATTCTACGTTGATTGGAACAAGATGCTACACAGCCATTTATGTTGAATATCCTATAACAAATCTTACAAAAAAATAAAAAATCCTCAATTATATATACATCAAACGATAGCTAAGAAAAATGAATATACCCATATTTTGTATTTTTTTTTTTGAGTTAATAGGAAGGATAAAAACGTAATTTTAATAAAAAGAACTCATATAAAAAATTACGTAGAAATAAAAATGAAACTACTAAATTTTTAATAATGCTACCTTTTTTATAAAGTTTACGAAATATGGGTATAATAACTTTTTATTAGCTATCGTTTGATGTATATATCATTAATTTTGCTGAGAATAAATTTTTGACGATTTGTTCAAGAATCATTAACTTAAATGACCGCGTGTCATCCTGTTACAATCATCGTAGTTGAAAATTTGTAAAGATATTCTAAAAGATGTCCCCTTTCATAATTTGAGCTTTCTTTAAATTTTTGATATACTTTGGTTCTCCTCATACGATGTTGGATGACCCGATGTTGGATGACCCATGTAATAAAATAAGAAGCTAATATAACGGCTCTTCAATTCTTACACATTAGCTGAATAAACCATTATTTTAACACGGTGATGACATTAGCGATAACTAATTACCCCATATTATTACAAGTAGGCATATTAGAAAGTCATTACTGAGATGTCATTACAAGAACTAATTACTTACAAAAGCTATTCAATAACTCATTGATTTTAATGTATCGCGGAACTCATTATTAATGAAAACAATAAGTACTAGTTACATTTTAGGTTACAAATTACTAATTAAATGTTAGAATATAAAAAGCATTTTTGCTATTATTTCTATTTTAAACGAAAAAAGAAAATTTCATAAACTTGAATTACAGATTTCAAAAACATTTTTTTTTTTTAACTAAAATTTTTAAGTTGCAGTTATGAATATACATATATAGATATGTATATGCAGATGCAAATATTGCCTTTTCATATGCATATATATGAAAATATGTGAATTGATAAACTGAAATAAAAAATCAATAAAAAGTAGTATTTTCAAAAATTCTATCATAAATAAGTAATTACATATCGGGTTATAAATAAGCAGTCATTAAACTATTTTTAAGTAATGCATACGGTATGCTGTTGTCATTGAAAAGTAACTACATCTGTAGCTACATGCCATCACCAAGTTTTTGCTAGGTATGTTATATTCTTGTTGATTTTCTTTTTTAAATTTTTTTGGAACTAGAAGAATTAGGCCCCTTCAACCGCTTTGGGGAAAAATTAAAAGCAAATTTTTAAACATTAAAAGAATATTATTTATTTTTTTCCACAATTCTACGAGTTTAATTGCAATTTATTATAAATTTTTTTATAAAAGCCTATACAGCAGTTCAATAATTTTTTAAAAAATTTTTGTTTTAAAAACTGGACAAAAGCTGTGGAACTTATTCGCTTTTATTTAGAATTACTTGCTTAAACTTTCCATACATTTCTCATTTTTGTACCAAAAAGTATGTACCAAATCAAACAGCTAATAAAATACTTTGTCTTAAAATATATGAAAATTCTTTTGCTTAATTTTAGAAAAGGTTTAATAACTTTCTGTGTTTTTAAGCGAATTTATAAACAGAATTTATATACAAATGCGCTAAGTCTTAAATAAAAAAAATCCAAAAAGTTACTACAAAGTCGAAATATTGAAAAAAGATAATGTAAATAAATTAAAAATATTTAATAAGTCATTACCAGGGCAACCTAAAGCATGCGCTAAAAAAAAGTGTTTCATTTGCATAAAAAATGCTTTAAAGTCGGAAAATATGCCCATAAAATTAAACGGAATTAAAAAATAATTTGAAAATATCATATTACATTTTAAATGAATTAATTTTTATCAGCAATTGATTAAAATTTTTTCTCTTTGGAATAAAAAACATTCAAAGCCAATAAATTGTATCATTTATAAGATGAAAATTTGTAGGGAATTATAAAAATTCTTTTGAGAGCAAAATATGCAACATTTATTTCTGAAGTTATAAATATACAAAATTATGTTCTTTAGTGTAAAATATGAAAAATTATGCAATTTAAATTGCCTAAATAAGCTGTAAAATAAGGATTTTCTATGAAAATATGAAAAAATATACTGCTAAACTTAAAATATGAAATAATATGCTGTTACGAAAAAAATATGTAAGAATATGATGCAACCACTCGATGCCAAAGTTCTTAAAATTGTTTGGAACGTATAAATAACTAATAATTTGGTCATTTGAAGCTGAAGAAAAAATATGATTTTGCACATTTTTGGTAACCTGGTCATTACTTACTTATTCAGAATTTATTTAAAAGATTTCAATATAGTTAAAAACTTACATTCTTCTGCTTTTTAAATCGATTAGGAAATCCAAAATTGACTTAAAATTTAGAGAGCTACAAAATCGTTAGTTTAACAACTACCCCACAAAACGGAGTTTTAAAAATATCTCAAAATTTATGGACTATTTCGAAATTTTTGAATATAGTTATATAAAGTCGACAACACACATGAGGTCTTTCTTTGAGTGAAAATAAAAAGTGTCATGTGGTAGCAGAGTGTTATCAAACAATTCTAAAATACTTGTTTATGGTTTTGATGCCAGCTTTAATTTTTTAATTTTTATTTAATTCGTTTTATAAATTGAGAGAAAAAATCATAATATTTATATCATACTTATATTAAAATCAGGTAAATCGCTTTAGTAGAAAGAAAGTTATATAACAAAATATGGGCTCACCTCTGAAGAAGTATGTATATACTGTTCATCCACGAGAGATTTTTAAAGAAATGGAAATTTTCTTACGGAGGGTTATTAGATTTTGTTTATATTTCATATGAATTTAACCCATGGAGCCATTTTCACATTAATATTTTTTTCAGTTTCAAAAAATCTCAAATTTTTAGTTTTTATTATAATTTTTATAAAAAGTTAGAAAATCCGAGAAAGTACTTAAATTTAAAGGTTAATATTTAAATGATTCAAGGCTCCAATGAAGATCAACTCAAAACTTTTTTAAAGGTAATAATTCAAAAGGAAAATATTTATTCCCCTTTGATTTTAATTTTATTTTAATATGTTTAAAAGCAATATCTTTCCTTACAAAATGCAATGATAATTGTTCTGGAACAAGATGACCTACTATTTCAAATATTTTTTAGAAAAAAGACCAACAGTTTTTTCGTACAAAATTTAAATAAATAAGGTGAAATTTTAAAAAGTTCCAGATGGTGTATATATAGATTCGGTCAAGCCGAATATAACATTCTCACTTGTTTGTTGTAATAATGAAAAGAGGGATGAGGAAAAACAAATTAGAATTCATTGTGTTTTCTAATGATTGAAATTAATCTTATCTGACGGTACTCGTTTGCGTACATTTTTCTGTTAAAGTGTCATTTGTGAATGAAGTGATTTTTTCCAGAATTTTTTAACAGGCCAAAAGTTTATTCAACAATTTAAATTTTTTTACACGATATTTATCTGATACATTTCCCATTACATTTGTGTTATGGAATTAATGACCAAGATGTTGCAAAAAGTCCACCCATACATACTTTTTATCACCCTTTAGGCAGTATTTATATCTTTGAAAAAAAAAAATATCTCAGTGATTTTCGTGCTCCCTTTCTTTCGCCTTCACTTTTTTTCTAGCGTTCCTATTAAGAACTTTTTCCATTTCGCGGTTCTTCAGGCTAGCTTTTTTAACTCTTCTGATAAAAGATATAGATCAATTTAAAGAATGAGTCACATTCCATCCCAAGATTTAGAAATTTTCTATTAAAATTCATATTACTTTGTCTGCGATGCTAAAGTCTGTGAACCAACTTTTTCTTCGTTTATCAAGGTTTCTTTCGTTGGTCATGAACTTTTTGTATTTTCTATAACTCAAAAAACTAAATTTCTCTCCTAGAAATATTTTTATATGGTTGACTTATGTTTTGATTATAAAATTAAATTATTATTTCAAAAGAACTAATAATGTTATTACAACAAAATTATGCACAAAGTTACTGAGAATAATGGCAAATGTAATAAGATAACGGTTAATTTTCTTCACATATAGTAAAAGTTATTAGTCTTAAGGTGTGCACAGATTTTTTCGTTCGCAATCCTTTTGTAAAAATATGAAAAAATATATAAAAGAGGCCTATTTACCTTCCCATTAGGATATTCGGGTTTTCATAATAATCAGCTAACTCGATAAAAAAATATTCGAGGTTAAAGGTAGATTGTTCGTTTAACCGAATAGTCTTAGTAATACATATAAATAATAGTAACACTTATAATATTAACACTTATTATAGTAATTAATGTATTAAATAGTTATTTAGAAATACAATGTACATCAAAGGGTTACAAAGGGTTCATCTTTGCAGTTCTTTTGCCTTTTTGTTTGAAAAAATTATTTTTTTTTTTTTGACTCACTAATACAAAATATTTTCCTAATTAGGCTTTATTTAATAAATGAGTCCTTTTAATATAACCCTTTTTATTTTCGGCGTGAGAATGATTTTTTGTCAATTTAATATTTTGTTGTTTTTTATGACTTATATGATTTTGAAGTTACTTTATTCAAAAATATGTTTTCGGAATTTATATTGTCGCAAGATTAAATATTTATGAAGTTATAATATAATCTTTTCATGTTCCATTTTACTAAACATTCTTCCTCAGCAAAAAAAAAATACATTTAAATAAGTCAATAAGATCCTAAACTTTTGATCCAGAAGTAGTGCAAATTCGGATCATTTGCAATGAATTTAATATAGGCTTGTCAGTTGAAGATATTGCTGTTTTTAATACGGTTTTAGTTTTAATCGACAAATTTTTTAATAAAAAAAAACAAATATGCCTAAAATTATTTCTCATTAGTTTAAAGCAGTTAGTTTTAGTAACAAGTATTTGCAAAATTAACAACAGAAAATTCATCTGGATCTCTTTTTAATAACATTTTTGAATGCTAATTGTATTACTTCTTAAGCACAAGAAAACGTACACTTAATAATACTTTGAAAGTAATGAAAAAATACTTCCCTAAAAAGAAATAAAAGAAATGTTAGAAAAAATGTAGTTGATATAAATTTATTTTTAAAACAAAAAATGTTGCAATTTTATAAATTCGACACAAACTATTCGGTTTACTCGTTATTCGAAAATAGACGATTTTAAATTATTCTAACAATTAATCGACCAAAATTAATAGGATGACCGAAATGCAGTTAATCGTATTCAATACCCTACTATCCATTAATGGACATAAAATAAAATAGATATACATATATATATATATATATATATATATATATATGTATATATATATAGATAGATATAGATATACATACATATATATATATATATATATATATATATTATTTTATATATGTATATTATTTTATGTCGAATATCTGTTATTCATTATTTTATTTATTTATTCATTTATTTATTTTTTAATTAATATTCACGTAACTACAAAACATTTGCTTTCATTGAAATCTTTTAAATAAATATTAACTTTTTCTCCTTTAATAAATTCAACTATTAAACCTTTCAATTTCAAAATTAACCCAGCAGTTTTATTAATTTGAAAAAAAGCAACTACATTACTTTTATTTTCTCTAGAGTACTATTTACTTTTGAGCGTATTTATTTTCTTTTTTTCAGAAACGAAAAAAATTTCCCTTATCTTTTTCATTTAATTAATTACAATTTGTTAATTAAAATTCTTGAAATTTTGTTTGTTTTCATTACTATTTTATTCGTAAGCCAATTCTACATACAATTTTTATTTGAAAGTGCATTTTATATAATAAAATCATTTATACACAAAATACTCATTTTTATTATTTATAAAAATATCTTTCATCTACGTGTTTGTTTATTTATTTTTATTTCGTATGCTTATATGTGTGAGTTTACCACTGTGTTAGTTCCCCTTTTAAAAATAGTAACATGTTTTAAGGGAGTTTTTTTTTTATTTTTGCCAATTTTCATTTAGTTTTCTTTTTGCTCAGTAATCATGTAAAAAGCTAGAAAATTACATTTAATTTAGCAAACACTTTGCTGTTTAACACTTACAAACGTTTATTTATGCAAGAATGTATATATAGGAGTGTGTATATACGTACATGGAGAGAGATTTTTAAATATGTGTGAGTTTGCTTCACATGCCCAGACACATTAAGAGAATGAAAATTAATGGCATTTTATATGCGTTTTGCAAAAATTATATGCATGTTACTGGTAGTTATGTTTATGGGTTGGTTAGTTCGTCTGCTTGGTAGTAGTTAGTTTGCTGTATATTTGAAAAAAAAAACGAACGTTAACGGTAAATTATGAATTAATGTTAAGGAATATTAAGAATATTAAAAAAAAAAAAATAATTAATATGATAATTTATGCCTATTAGGGGTGTTAAATAAGTAAGTATCTTTTAATTATTAAAAACATATATGCATATAAGCAAAATCTATTAAATATAAACAAAATATCTTGATAAACAATAAATCTATTTGTCTTAATCATTTATATTATATGATGTATTTTACCTTATTATGGAATATGATAAAATTGTATAATATACATGATTAAGACAAACATATTTTATGTTTAATAGAAAAATTATTTTGGTTAAGAAAACATGTGTTTGATTACTATAACCCTGATATGCTTGCTGAAATTATAGGGATTATTCCAGTGAACATAATTTTATAAAAAAATACTTTTAAATATGATACGTTTGAAATAATAATGATCAACTGTAATTTTTTCTGTGTGTATTATTATAATAAATATGTTACACTTTGTCCAATCAACGACTGTGATTAAATAAAAAAAATAGCAAGTCATCTAACTCATTTAAAATTTGCCATGTTTTTTTTTCATATTTTATTACAAATATAATTTTCAAAGTATAACTTCAGTATCAAGAAATGACAACTTTAAAAAGCGAGTCGTCAATTCGACGAAGTGTAACACTTCAGGGTTAAATTTAAATTGTATTTGTTCATAATTTTGCTAAGATCAAACTATTCGTTTAGAGGTGTTAGATTTTTTTTTTCAAAATTCTTTGATTTTAGAATGAATGTTATAAACAGAAAAAAATATTACCGTATATTTTTCAATTAACACAGTGGTTTTATTTTGCACCTATATTTAATAAATATATTCAAATAAATATAAAATAAAATGTAAATAAAATTTTATTTCTCTCTTTTTTAATTCATTCAAAAATTTGCCTGTTTTTCATTTTTTACAGTTTATAGTAATTGACATAGTAATTGTTATGAGAGGTTGCAAATTTAAAAAAAAAAAAGTTTTTAATTGAGTGAATTATTTACTAATATATTTGGTGATTGGTGACCTTTTTCTGTGTAGAACCTTATTAAAAATTTCCATTATACACTATATTAAAATTTTAAAATCTGATTTATTCAATATGAGTGAAATTCTAAGTCTATATAGCTATGTCCATCAATCTGTCCTTCCGTTGAAATCACGAATCACCTAATGAGATGAAATAATTTTAATTTAATTTATCTTCATTTTATTTTTCAAAATTTTGGCTGAAGAAATTTTTTATGTTTTTTTTTTTTAATATTATTTTGTTTAAAACAAAACGTGGTATTAATCTTTAAAATCGTTTAAAACATATATATAACTTCACCGAAACTGAAGTTAATTCTTAATAAATTTGATGGTAATAATATTTTAATTAAACTGGTTACAAGTCTGAACTTACAATACCTGAAACTAATAGAGTGCAAAATTTTAGCACCAAAAGCTTTTTTTATAGTTATGATTGTTGTTAAAAGTTCAAAAACTTAGAAAAAGAGTTAAAAATTACTTAAATTTTTACAATTTTTCCACACTTTTTGTTCGCGCGCTTATGCTTTTTGATCTCATTCGATCCTATATAAACTAACCGGATTTTGTGGATAAATTCTATACCTTCTTTGTTGTTGTCCAGACTTTCAATAGTTACAAACAAAATGTTAAAAATTGTTTGTTTTTTTTTTCAGCAGGGTCTATGCGACCCTTAACGGAATATAAATTTGAAAGCAGGGATTGCTACTTTTTATAATTATGCATATTTATTTTGTGCTATAAAGTTTGGAAAAAAAGAGCGAAAATTTTAAAAAATGTTAGCTTTTTGCGAGGCACATTCACAGTTTCATATTTAATAATATGGATTACTGCGTGAATATAGTTTTTTATTATTTTACACAATAAAATCTAAGGAGCATTAAAAATAAATTTAATAAAAAAATGTATGGCTTTTTGAATATTAAGGAAAATTTTCACTTTTTGGTTTTGTATAAATTGCAATTTATACAAATCTTGGATGTATATATCGGGACAATAAATTTAAGTCAAATATCGTTAATAATTGAAAACAGTACACTTTTGTCGCAACGGATTTTTGCTAAAGAACATTTATCTTAATTTATGTTTGCAACGCTTAACGGAAATATAGAGACCAAAAACAAATTTACTTGAGTAAAAAAAGGATCACAATATTTAATAGCATTTCTCTGCAATAAAATGTAATAAAATATATATTCGTATAACATGTGGAGAAATAATTTAGATTCGAATACCTTTTTTCGCAAAATTTTTAAAATCCCAACTTTTAGTATAAAGAATTTTTTTTTTAATTTTACTAGGAAAGCCTAACATATGCAACACTAATACCATCAAACGTTGAAAATATCATACATTTGAATAACTCATTAAGTTTTGATTTTTCGCGTAATTTTTACCAGAATTATACATAAATTTTTATTTTGTAAAAATTATTATATGTTCAACTTAAAACAGCAATATTTTTCGCGCCAATCCACGAAATAATTAACGCGAACTGATTCTACATGCATTCAAGTAACTTTATACTTATACAAATGAATTTTTATGTACCACCAAAATAATTTTTTTTTCTGAGGCCTAAAATTAACAATTTTTGTTAATGACCCATATATGTACACATTATTCATTCCATGAAACAACGTCTTAAAATGTTCCCTTGCTCATTTGAATATTTTGATTTTTTTTTTTGTAATTTTGAAAAACTTGCGAATTTATTCACGATTTTAATTTTTTGAAAATTAAAAAAAAAAAAAATTGAAAAAGTGTGTAATTTTAGACACCAATCGGACAGTAAGCGGATTTTAATGATTTAAATAATATTTAGAAGAAGAATATGTCCTCTTTAAATGCAAATTTCCAAAATAATATTACCACTTAAAAATGTATTCATAATACAAATGAAATTTTAAAATGCATTTTTAAAAAATGTATACCCATTTAACTTTTGTCTTCCTCTGACATTGTAAAAATTATAATGTTTACTAAAAATAGCAATGAAAATTATTCTGGGACAAAATGGTCCACTAATTAAAAAAATATTCTTATAAATTTTTTAATATAAAAATAAAATTTTAAAATTTTTGTTTTATTTTTTATTTTTGAGAATTTATTTTGTAAATAATTTTGGCCATAACATTTCCTAATTCTTTGTTTATGGTATAATATCTTTTTGTCCCAGAATAATTACTAATGTACTCTGTAATAAACATAGTTTTCTTCAATATTAAGAAAAAATATTTAAAATCAAAAAGGTAGTAATGCTCTTAAAATGCATTTTTTAGCAAAAACTTTATTTTTGAATTTAACGATATCATTTATTTTTGAATTTAACGATATCATTTAGAATATTTATTGTAATAAACTTTATACTGATTTCTAAATCAAGAAAATCCGACATGTAGTAATAAAGTTATGAACACTTAAAATTACTTATTACTGAACGAGAGTAACCAAAAATATTAAAAAAAGAATATTATGAAAAAATTAAAGTTTTGTCTGAAAAAACTGATGCACTTTTTTCTAAAAAATATTTTAAATAGTAGATAAATAGACATTATTGTCTTTAAAGAGGTTTGAGTCGGCCTTCATTAGAGCCTTGAATCATTAAAATCCGTTAAAATCGCTAAGAGATATTAATATTTTAAATTACGTACTTTGTCTAATTTGTTAACTTTTATAAAAATTGAAATCGTAAAAAAATAATAATGAGAAAGACAAAACGAATCTGATGACCCTACGTCAAAAAATTGACTTTTTATATATCTCTTGTGGAATGAACGATATAAAAATTTAAGACAAAATATTTTTATTTACTTTTTATTTGGAGTCTACTTTCTGGGGCAAAAAATAAACATTTATGGAGAGTTTAAATAAGTTATAAAATGTAAAATCGAATAATTTTTTATTCATTTCAGAAGAAAATCTTAATTTACAACAAAAATATCTTGAAAAATTATGGCATCTAAGTATATGATTTTATAGAAATAATTATAATAAATTGCACTTAAACACAAAAAATTCTAAACAAATTTTATTTATTTTTTAATATTAATTAAGAACTTTTAACTTTTACCATTTGATCTAGACGAATTTAAATTCATATAATTGAAAAAACGAATTCGTCTACTTCCCAAAAGACTTTTCAAATCTGCAACTTTTAAATTTCACCTTATATGGAAGATGGGCGGTAAGGTGGACGGACCACGAACATTTTTGTTACCGAGTCTGCAGTGGTCTATGTGCTATTCGTAAAAAAAGTCGTTGCTGTTTTATCTTATATCGGAGATGGACGGTTTTTGTTTTCCATGTTTACATTGGTCCATGAACTATTCGTACAAAAGTTTGTAGAAATATATGCTCTTTTGAGAAAGATATCGGCCGAAAACTATAAACTGGAGTTACGACTTTATTATTTAAAAACCGATTTTGCTCATTTTCAATACCAAACAAACCTCATGTTATGTAAATATTTGAGCCAAATTTCGTCCCCCTAAGGTGTCCTCTTCAAGCCCTATACTACTTTCAACAGACAGAAAAACTTTTGGAGTCTTAGACGTTTATTTCTACATGTTTCAAAACCAATGTAAAAAAATATATATACATAAAATACCAGGGTCCAGTTTAGCAAGAGGTAGGTACTTATTATAAAATTGAAACTTAATAAAGCTGAGTATAAGAACCGGATAAATTTTAGAAGTATAATTTTTCTCAAATGTTCCTATAATTCTAGGAAACTGCAAAAATAATGAAATCTAAGAAATTTACAAACTAAAGTTTAAATTGATGATAAAATAGTTTAATTCGATAAGTGAATCAAAGATTGATAAAGATGTTGGCAAAAAATGAACCAAATAGAATAAATATATTAAAATTTCCTACATTGTAAAGACCGAAATTGGAAATGGAATAGAGAAATATACAAATAAACGCTGTAAAATTTATAAAAAAAATTTTTGTTAACTTCAAAAAAATTTTATTTTTAGTTTAAATTATATTTAAATAGAAAATTGGTAATATATCCATAAATACGTATTTTAGATTTAAGCGACTTTTGATTCACACTGGGATGCCTGCAAAAGCATTTATTTTCACCTAATATATGATTTTATAGAAAACGCTATTTTATTGATGTGACTACTGTCACATATTCAAATTACATATAAAAATTACTAATGTGAATTAAATAAATTTCGCCTAAAATAGTTTGAAGGTTTTAAATTTAAGTCAGCTAAACTACATTAACTAACAGAAAAAAATTTATAGAACAGTATCTGAACCAAGCTATTTAAAATTTTAATCTTAGGATGTAATTTGCAAAGTAATCCTTTTTGAAAAATTTTTGGCAATAACTGGCAGTGAGAACTTTAAAAAATAGCATTCTTACTTGTTTGAAACTTATTGAGTGTTCAAAAAAGATGTACTTTTAAAACCAGGGGGCAGTTGGTCAAACTCTATATAGAACAGTTTTTTTGTTACAATAACATTTGAGTCCATCCAAACGTCTTGAATCTATATATTATATAGATTTCTTGTCCAAAGTTATTGCTGCTCATGTTATTGAATTTTTTCAACATCTATTACGAAATTTAGTTATGAGAACACAAGCATTAGATTGTCACAACGAAACTGATTTCTTTGCTTACGAAACAATGAATATGGAAATGCTATAATATGAGCTAATCATGGAAAAATTTAAAATTTTATAAAATTTTTATTTTATAGTGAAGCTCATATAATATTGAGACATCATGAGTAAATAGTGTAAAATTCCAAAATTTAAAATTATGCTAAAATAGTTTTCCAAATGTGCTAAATTTAAAATTAAATTGTTATATCTTTTAACGCAAAGTTATTTATGCAATTATCAAAAATAGCACAACCGGGGTTTAAATTCTTGTACAGAATACATTCAAGATATTTTTTGAACGAAAAATTAATATTTCTGCACTTAAATTAATATAAAATGAAAGTTTTATTAATTTTGTATATGATTTCTAACATTTTATCTGCCTATATCTGCATATGTAATTATGGGATAAAAAACATTGACATACATTTTTGTGCTGGACATAATTATATCATCATAAATTCATAATAACGAAGAAAAATATATGTGATTCACCATTATGACCGTCATGATACAGTTAATTATTATTATATTGTATTTTAAATATTTATTAAAAAAAAATAAAATGTTTTATTCAAATTAAAACGATTTTTTAACAGAATATTTTTACAAATATCCAAATAATAATCACGAAACTTTGTGAGAAGCTGGAGGATATAATACCAAACAATATGTTGTTTATTATGGGTCATTACAAAACTATGTGATAATCTTATTAGGTCCGTCCGAATATATTTCTGTAAAATTTACATTTGACCGCAATGGGTGTTCTATTAACATTGTTCAAATCGTAAAAAGAATACAAAATATTTTCTTAATTATACTGAAAAAATGTGTTTCCCTATTTTCTGTCTTTAACTAATTAATCCCTTGCAAAAATCCTTACTAAATACTTATACTTCCACTGAAACTAAAGATCCCACATGTGATTTTAAGAATTTTGTTAATTTTTTCAGCAAAAGAAAAATACAAACCTTTATTAATCCTTTATCCTTGTTTCAAAAAAAGAAATAGTATCCAGAAATTCCTTTGAAGAGTTGCAGCAATTATTTTCAAAGATACATATTTCGTTTGCAGCTACAATATTAAAACACTTGTTCAGAAGTTACATATAAACAAATTTTTTTTGTAATTTTCCTTTTAATTTACAACAAACACACTTTTCATAATTTTCATTACTAAATTTTCTCAATGATTCCCTCTTATTTTTTATTATTTTATTTTTTTGTATTAACGTTACAAAATTTATTTATTTACTTTTTTACTAATTCTTCCAAGCACTTAATGCAGCATATTTTTGATTATTTTTCCAATTTTCTTTTATTTTTCAAAAGAGATTTTTTCTTTATTTTTATCTTGTAAGCACTCGGCAATAATAATTTTCTTTAACATTAAATTTTACTTTATTAGAATTTTCATTTTCTTTTTCGACTTATTTTTTTGGTAAATAAATTTCACTTTTTATTTTCAGGGGAAAGAATATTTCTTTTACACTATGGGTCTAATCAAGGAAGAAACACACTCATAATTGTAAAGGAAAAACCCGCACTATGATAATTTTTGAAAGTGCTTCGTTTTTGTTTTTATGTGTTTTCAAATGAAACGAACGTTTTTAATCCCAAAAAACACAAGAACACACAATATTCACTATGGCTCAATATTAGTTGTTTTTATTTTTCCATGGTTTTATGATGCTCTAGTTGATGCTTTTCCTTTTCGCTTTTCGTTTTTTGTTTTAAAAATTCATGTGAGTGTGAGGTTTTTTTAAGGATCCAATTTTTATGTGGCATGTATTCCGTAAATTTTTGTGTTTATGATTTTATTTTTTCTTCAACCATAACGCGAGTTTATGTTACAAATATACATACATATGTAATGTAGATGCACGATTTCTATTCATACACTTTTTTGTATTAAAAAAAAACACTCTTGAGTCTATAGACACACTACACGTTTATCATGGAATGGAGCCCCTTAAGTGTACAAATGGGGTTGATTTTCTTTTTTTTTACACCAACAATATATTGTAATTTTCAAATTAATTAAACAAACAGCCTATAATATTTGTTTTTATATTAAAATTTTTTAAATAATTTTCAAATTTAATTGATTAATTTTTTTCTCGATTTTCAATATTTTTAAAATATTCAACAAAAACATTTGCTCTCCAAAAACTACACACTTTTCAGAAAACAAACAAATACCGTTTTTGGCTGTCGTTAACGTCGCCGTCATACACGTTTAACAAGCGCTTTTAGTAACCGTACCCGGACAGTATCGCAATAGAACTAAAGAGTATCTTTAAACAATTAAAGCATTCAGTTACAATTTCAAGGCGAATTCATCTGCAAACAAACACATGCACCAGTCATAGAGACTTGAATTGAAATAAATTCGCCTTTTGTTGTATTTTGTGTGTGCGAGTGTTTTATTTTTAGGGTGCATTGGCTTTATAAAAAGTGTTTTCCCAAAAAAAAAAAAAACCTGGTATACCAACAACTTCATCCATGAGATACCCGGAGAGTTAAAAAACAAAAAGTGCGTGAGTGTTAACACCAGCCACCGTGAGAGGGAGAATCAATTAATAGAGAGCTAAGAGAGAGTTTGTTTTGTTTTGGTTTTTTCTTGCTTTTATATCTGAGAAATACAAACTGCTAGAATTATGTTTATGTTTTAGATACTTTTGAATTCGCCTCAACAATAACAGCAGACCAAGATAGCAGTATGTTAGAATCAGCTGTTTTTTGTTTTGAAAACAGTGTTTTAACAGACTGTTTATACAAATGTATTTGTTCGATATTGTGCATTACGGGAATTATATGAATTTATTTAATGTAAGCAATTATGAGAATCTATATATTATTATAGTAAATAAAGAGGCAAAATAGTAAATAAATCTCAATAAAAATACATATTATCGACAATCTTTGTTTAAATACCCAGCAAAAACTGGCTAGTGACATGTAATTACAAATGTAGTTTTTTTTCAGTGACAACAATATACCGTTTGCATTACATAGAAGTAGTTCAGTAACTACTTATTGCTAACTCTGTATGTAGTTACTTACTTATGATAAGATTTATGAAAATGCTACTTTTATTGATTTTTTAATTGTGCTTACCAATTCATATATTTAATTTTAACGTCAAAAAATCTGTTAAGCTTTTAAAATCCATAAAAAATATTTATGAAATCTTTTTGCGTTTAATATAAAAAAATAACAATAATAAAACAACAACATTTTGCACTTCATTAGTTATTTGTAAACTTAAATGTAACTAGTTATTCAGCTAATGTGTAAGTAGTGAAGAGCAGTTATATTAGTAATTACAAGGCAACCAAAGTTTTAGCTGCATAAGTTTTCTTTTAAATGTGCACTTCCCAGAGATCTCAGTCAATGAAACCGAGTTAATGTTATAATAATTTCGAAGTCGGTTTTGTTTTTGGAAACTTGATTAATAACATTGAATTAGTAACATTATAAGTAATCAAATTGAAAAGTCTTGTGGCCCACGGTTTTTATGGTGATTAGCTACAGTTCTTCAAAGTTGAAAAATTGGAACAATGTGATTGAAACAAACCAGTTTTTTCACATTTTTCTTTCTCTTACCCATAAGTTCAAATTCTTGGTTATAGAGTTATATAAGAAAACTGCTCTCCGAACATACATGAAAAATTTATATATTATGACTCTATTGCTATTCAGTCAAAAGTTATACTATGGCAAAATTTGAAAGAAAACCCAGCAAAAACTTTGCTTTCCTGGTAAGCTAGTAGGTATAATTGGTAACAAAAATAAACTACTTATTTTTTGCCTGAATAACTAATTATTTTTGTTCGAGTTGTCCACTAATTCATGTAGTTATTTTTATACTCTAGTTATTTTATACTCAAAAATATATACCTAAACAAAAATAAAAATAGAAAAAAAACAAACAAAAAATTGAAATCAATGAGATTTGATCTTGGGCACAAATTAACCAACCGTTTTTAATGATTAACGCCTTACTCAGTACAGCAAAATATCTTTTTAGATATTTTGTTATAAAAAACTAACAGCATCAGAATGGGGTTGAACCAACAACCTTCTGGGTGTTAATCCAGCGCTCTAGCCAACTCATCCACGTGATTGCAATATTACTGTGCTATTATACTATTGTGTACTTATTTATATAATACAGAGTAGGCAAATAATAATGACTCCTCATTACCAAGAAACTATTTTAATAAGTAGTTTCCGTTACCGAAAACTAAAAAGCTTTTTCTGGGAACTTTTAGCTATACACAATAGTACAATATTTGTGGAATTTTCCGTGACATATTAGAATTTAATATAGCATAGTTTATCTCTTACCTAAAGGTAAACAGTAAAACTATTATGGTAATATGCGTTTTTGTGCAATAAAAAAAGTCGTTTAAAAAATTTACTTATTTCATAAAATCTGCACTCCTGCACTGGTTTTTTGCCGGGCGGAAAGCAATTTAGTGTCAAATCGATCTAAATCTATTTTGTGATTAAATATAGTCATTAAATTAAAAAGAATCTCGCGTCATTTTTTTATTAATCAATATAAATGAATTTCAAAAATTTACCATTTTCGACCAATACTGTATGTAGGGTACAAACCTAAATCAATTTAAATTTTCTTTATTAACAATTTATAAAGCCTTGTTTTTTTAAATTTTCTTTTTACGTTGACCTTTAAGAAACTGACCTTAAAGCTCACATGCTTTTTTTTAATTTAGATTTTTTGAGTTAATTTTTGATGGAATTGTGCTAACATCACCGCGCGGAGTAAAAGAACAAATATAAATTCAAATCTGAAATGATTCCATGTGGTTTGAAAATAACAAGTTTTTTTTCCTGTAATCGCGGATTTTAGCAAATGTGTCCAATTCTTCTAATGTAAACTACAAATACTTATAGAAATAGGCCGTCTTGTGCTCAATCAATTGGTGCACATGCTGTGACCAGAAAGTATAAAAATATTATTTTTGAGTACCCCTAGAGTATACAAACAACTACATGAATTTGTGAACAACTCGAAAAAAAATAACTATTTAGTCAGGCAAAAAATAAGTAGTTTATTTTTGTTACCAATTTACCTGCTAGCTTACTAGGAAAGCAAAGTTTTTGCTGGGTTATGTTTCAAACTTTGCCATCGTATAACTTTTGACATATAAATTTTTCATCTATGTTCGGAGAGCAGTTCTCTTATATAACTCTATAACCAAAAATTTGAACTTGCGGGTAAGAAAAACAAAAATATGAAAAAACCTGGTTGTAGTATTGTGTATGTTAAGGAGTCATAAGTGAACAAGTAAGAATATTATATTTGGCGTGAACGAATCTATTATACCCACCATCTGAAACATTTTTTGTTCAACACTTACATAAAATTTCTCATTATATGGAAGGTGTGCGGTGAAGTGGCTAAAAGGCATCAATTTTTAGATTCTTGTACCTCGAAGATGCTTTGGTTTAGGAGATGTCGACGGAAAAATATAAACGGGAGTTACGACGGGCTTAAATATATTCTAGTGTTGCCCCATAATTTGTTATTTAATAATCGATTTTGCCCATTTTCAATGCCAAACAAGCCTTATCGAAGGGGAATAATTGAGCCAAATTTCGTTCCTCTTAGAAGTCCGTCCAGATGTTGCAAAAAGTGTAATTTTTTGTGAAATATACAATACTGATGTAGCGTAGTAATATTGACTTTAGTCTTTATTCTATAATTAACAATTATTTTAGCTAGATAACGAAGTTTAAGTTTATTTAAAAAAATTAGGGTCCCTATTTTTCCCGAAATTTGGTATTAAAACAAAATGATGTATACGTATTTGGTTTTGTGAGTTTGAGATATTCAGACAAAACGTTTGGCGGAAGTAGAATTTGTTATTTGAAATGATGGCATGCAAGTTCGGACTTGGATTAATGGAATACCATAATTCCCCTAAAACCGTAAAAAATGGGACTTTTTCAATTTTGTTAATACCAGCTTTGGTATTTTAAAACATAGCAGCAAAAGCCAAAAACTTTATTTTAAATAGATCGAATTCGAAAATATCTAGTCTGGCACCTATTATAAAATTTGGCGTATTTTCTTTTGTTAAATGATCTATATAAAGATATTTTTCGGAAAGTGTTATAAGTTTCTTTCGGAATAGTCCATCAATATGCTGATATTCTATTTGGCTTGATATTGTCTCTTAATAATAACTATGTTTGAAAGTCTCGCTCTATTTTCTCAACGGTCAGTAACACATCGCCGACATTTATGATTTCCTAAATGTTATCTGTGACCACTCTAAGCGTTAATCAGGCTGGAATGAATAGTGGGTGTTTTTTTTAATTTATTGATTACAAGTCCGTCGAATATTCTCTTCTTAATTTTGAAATCCCTCAGAGAAGGAAATATTTCGCTCAGAAACTTGAAACCTAAACCGTTCTTATTTAAAGCTTTAATAATGTTATGATGACTTTAGGACTATTTTTTAAGTCTTAGCTCTTATTTGCCATTTTTTGAGGGTTTCAAGGGAAGTTTAAATACACAAGTTTACAAATTCGGCTCAACTTTTGGATCTGAGCAGATGGAAAATTTGTTCGCAACATTATCTGTAATAACCAATCCCCTGCTTTGAAACTAATTATGGAAAGTTAGTTGATTTAACTAACTTTGGCCGTATAAGTAACGAAAAAGGAGGGAAAAATAGAGCAAAAATTAAAAAATAATACCAATTATTTTGGGACGAGGGCATATTTCTACTGTAGGACTCTTAATTATAAATAGTTACCAGCTAGTAGCATTACACAGTGGGGCAGAATATAAGCGTTACCTAGGAGTGTACAATTTAGGTTTGAAATAGAGCTCAACTCACCCCCAGGAGCGGAGCTTTTGGGGCTTCAAATAGGGTACTTCTGTCATAAAAAATGTTTGTTTTTTATCTCACTTCCCGTAATTCTTAATTATATACAAAAGATTTATAGGACCAAAATTACGCTACTTCAAAGTTTAATTTTTCACCAACAACTCCAATAATATAGCACTATTGTGGTTTTTAAAAGGATATAACAACTCATAAATAAATAATTTCTTCCCGCAGCTAATGCTCAAAGGTGTGTTTTTGTTAAATTATGCAAAAAGTGCAATTTTTCGTTACATATAAAATTTTAAGTGACGTAGTTTTAGTTCTATAAAAGTTATTGATTTCAATCTTTTTGTGTATAATTAGGAATTACGTCAGCTAGACAATTTGTCTCAACGAAATGGAGTCCATAGTTTTTGGAATTAAAATAAAATTCTTTTTTTTTTTTTTTTTTTTTTTTTTGAAAAAATGAAAATATTTTATCTCTAATAAAATCTTAGTTGGTTATGATATTCTAACGAAATTTTTGGCATTTGTTTACTTTATCCTTTAAAATGGTATAGTATAGAAAAACTTAATTCCCAACAAACCGGCCAAAATCCCAAAAATTTGAATTTTGTTGAATTTTGCTCATAAAGTTTTGTTACAGCTCTGGAAAAGGCTGTCGGCTAACTTTTTTGAACACATTGGAGTTTCCGAAATTGCATTCTGTTTGTAGATTCATGCCTTAGAATTTTGGAACATATAGGCAAACTTCAAAATTATGATGTAAAATAGGTCAATTAGTCCTATTGGGTGTTTGGACTTGTTCTTAATTCTAAAATTATATCTGCAAAGATGGCTTTCTGTAAAATATAAAATCATTATATTTTCTGAAGAAAAATTTTGTTTTAGGAAAAAAGAGAGTGTAGATACTTTTTCGGCCCAAAAAAATATGAAAAATCATAGTTTTAGCCATCTTTAAATTCAAGATCTTTTATTTTTGGATTCGGATTTTTTTCCACAGATAATTTTGTCAAAAAAATCCAACAAAGTCGGGCTGAAAGGTTGAGATATATATTAAAAATTGAGACAATTAAAATTTCAAATGTAAATAACTCGGAAGCATGCTTTTCGTAGGTCTAACCAAGAGCTTTAAAATAGAAATCGGGTAATAAACAAAAATGTGGCTAGCAGTTAACAATTGTCTACCCTATTGTAGTACTCTACTTTGAGCACCCTTAGCCACGCTCATTAGGGCTACCCCTTCCAAACTTAAAATTGTGCGCTCCTCTGCCAATTAGAAGTTATAGATTAATTTCGAAAAAATTTCGATTAAAACTCGTATTCACAAATCAATTTTAAATTTAAAATACATTTTAGATACAAAATTTGTATGAAAACTCTGATTTAAAATGCATTTTAAATTTAAAAGTTGTTTGTTAATACTGGGGTAAATTATTAAATTTAAGCTAAAAAACTTAATATTTTAGCTTTTCAAAATTAAATTTCCCAAAAACGAGCGCTTTCAGCATCCTCGATTTAGTTTAATCCAATGGGTGTTAAAAAAAAATTAGTCTCATTTTCGAACACAGCGTAATTGAATAAAAAAAAACTACTTAAAATACACTTTGCTGACATTAGGTCATAAACTTTTAAAATTTATTAGACTATATTATATTTTTTAAAAGAATAATTCTAACATTATATAACAACATTGGTCCTTGGACCGAAATAATTAATATCCTTAATATATTTGAAAGATGATGGAAAACAATTTATCAAATACGTAATACATAAATATTGTAAAATATATTTTTTGGTAATAAAATTTCGTAAACTAAGTTGAAGCTATTTACAAATTAAGGTTCTTAAATTTACTAGATAGGCAAGTACTAAGAATAGTCGATTTCTATTTTTATTTCATAGTTTTTCTTCACAATTGTCTAATTCAATCAAATTTTCAAATCAAATTTTAAAAATTAGCGAAACAAATCGCCATCATTTATATATCGCCAAAAAATTCGCCACGTCGCCAAACGGAAAATTCAGACGCCAAAAGCAATTAAAAATCGCTACAATCCTGGTTTTTAGCTTACCGAATTTTTGCTGGAATCTTAAAAATATATGCATTTTGTTTCTAAATAATGTTGCCACCAACATGTTTTTCAATTCTTTGTCTTATAAATAATATTAAATATTAAAATAAATTAGTAAATGTTTTAAATACTCCAATATTAAAATTTATATTGAACAAATGTTGTACATATTTTATATAATATTATGTTACTATTTTGTCTAACTTCAGCAACAACAACAATAATAAGACATTTAACTCATTAGATTTCCGTTAATATTACTACCCAGATGTCACACATATTTTTTTTTTCTATGACCAAAAGAACAAAATAAAAAAACGAGAAAGAAAGATATAGTCGGTCAAGAGCGACTATATAATATCCTATACCATTTTGTATGAGCATAAAAATTCGGGAAGAGGACTTATATTACACCTGTGTCCAATTTCACTCAATGAAAAATAAAATATGCAAAGATGATTTTATGCACTTTAGGGCAATTCCTGGAAGTGTGTTTATACCGAAGCTATTGTAAATTATGGACCGATTCGTATACAATTTGGCAATGTTGCTTCTACTTATATAAAACTTATTTGTGTCGAATATTAACTTGATACTAACTAAGAGGTGTTTATATGGGAGCTATGGTCAATTGTGGATCGATCTTCACGAAATTTTGTACAAAGATTGATACTTGCACAGAACTTCTTCATATCGAATTTGATTAAAACATTCTTATTTGTAAGGCATTTTTGAGTGTTTAAACTCTATTTTGAGGGGACTTTTGTAAGGGGGCTATATGAAATAATGCACCGATCCATGTATCATAAAAGTCCCACGTTCCAAATTTCATTGAATTATCTTTGAAATTTCGGCCCGTACTTTATGCACAAGGTTTGTATGGACAGCCAGCCAGCCCGCCAACCGGACGGGCGGACATCGTCCGTTAAAAACATCAGCACAAACGCATAATGCCCCAACCATCTATGGTGGTGTAGGGTATAAAAAATAACAATAAACATAACAAAACAAGAAGTGTTACAAATTGCCTCCATTATTTGTCATATGTCTCTATTGAGAAAAATATAATAATAAATTTCTATTTAACACCATTCAACCATTTTCCGATTAAATTTAAATATTATTCGATTAATTTTTCAATCTTCTTTTTTTGTGATGTTAAATTTTTATAGAATAAAATACAAATAAAAATTAAAATTTCTATAATATAAAAAAATAATCTTAGTAAATTACTAAATGAATATTACAAAATTATAAACAAATTAATGTCACATTTTGTATAATTTATAACGATATTATATGATTTGATATTTATGGATTTTTAAATATTTTATTTTTTTAGTTCTATCTTAAACGGTTTTTTTTTTTACTTTTTTCATCTTAATGATTAAGGCAGGCCCTTAGCACTTGACTCAGCTAGAGATCGTTCGTTTGATGTGTTTTATTTTTTCTTTTAGGGTAAAAGAGGCACGAAAAACAGGTTCAGTTGAAATGTCTTAATGTATGTTAAAGAGGGATGGAAAAGTTGATGCTATAGTACTTTTTTTGCTACCATTTAACATTCAAAAATAGTCATTTGACACTGTCAAACGATTAGCCTGATATTCCATGATTCAAATTAAAAATTTTTAAATTAAAACATATTTTAGAGATATATAATTTTTGAATAGAATTCAATGTTTCTTTTAACGCTTTTGATTTACATTTATAATTGTTGTCAGAAGTAATTATTAAATTATAATGAATAACTCTGATTAAATGCTCGTTTTTCGAGTTCGAGGCACGTAATTTGAACAATTTAAATACATTATAGAAACATTTGTGTTGTGGATTTTATTTATAAAATTTTAAACTCTAAAATATTTATTATTAAAATCTCCAAGTTTCTATTCTCTGTAAATCAAATTGAATTTAAGATGTTCCGAATTTCAAAGATATCACATAATTAATTATATTCTAACAAAAATAAAGCTGAAGTAATCGATTTTAAGTAATTGATATTGGACGACTTTTTTCTCCATAAGTTAATAACAATAACAGGGTCAAATTTTATTAAGATCTTAATATTTCATTGTACTATAATATTTAACCTGAATAAGTCATTTAGTGAATTGGTAGCACATTTTAAATATACAAATTACATTCTTAATTTTTGCACTAAATAGATAATAAAATAAATAACTATCAAAAATTTTAATTTATTTGAATATAGTACTCTGAGAGTGAAAAAACACTATTTGAAATTTATTTGATTTTCCATCCCTGATGTTGAAATAAAAAGAAAATATTTTGTTCTTACATTTTTTTTTTTTAATTTTCTCTTAAAGAAAGACTTTCATTAGCACCCATTGATTTATAAATACTCACTAACAGTGCATCTCAACTGTGAAGACATTATTTGCTTTGAAGGTGCATCTGTGAAAATAATGACTTAATAGAGGCAGTAGACAAATTAAAGAAAAAAGAGAAATTATGTTTTGTTTTAAAAAGTGAAATGTTACATAGGAATTTACTTTTTCTATAAAATTGTCTATATATTGCACACTTAATGAACTGATAAGGGTTCTTCCAAAAATTTTATATAAAATAGTCAGGTATTTCTACATTTTTAAGGTACCTGTCAAAAGTAATTTAGTGCAGGGGTTCCCACAATAAATCACCTCGCGGACCCTTTCGAGAATTTTTAATGCAAAATGAGTAAAAAGGTGGTCCAGAAAATATATTAGTATATGTTTTAATTCCATCGTGTTTTTTTTTAATAAAAAAAAACTTCCTAAACCCATTTTATCTGGTCGCGCAATATGAGACCGAGCATGGTCACGATGGAAAGACGTGGGCACGTGTGTGATTTTATATTCCGGCCCTTTTTCGTTCAAAGCTCCTTTCATTACTGATCAGTTGTGTTCAGCATAGATCTTTCATAATCGTTTCATCTGATTTCTGAAACTTCTGATCCCATTAAATACAGAGCATTACTTGGGCGTAGGAAGGACATGATTTCTTATATTATTAAATATTTTTTTATTAAATAAAACAAAATGAAACTTTATAAATCATACCGAATTAACGAAAAATTAATATAAAAGTATAATGCCATTTCTAAGATTAAAAAAAGATGAAATATTTTATACAAATAAAATTACAACCTTTCGTAATTTATGTTAAAAACTATGTCTCAAATTTTAACGTTATTGTGTTATTTTGATGCTAAAACTTTTAAAAAATATACAGCAATATATTGCATAAATTTCACTATAAATAGCTTAGATTTTTTTAATAATTTTTATTAAATTAAACATAAATCTGGAGAATACTAAAAATTGGTTTATAATAATATTTTCTTGATAAATCTTCATGTTCAGAAGTCTGATGGAAATAATCACATATACATATAAATACAACATGAAATTATTTTTTTTAGAAGTATTTTAAAGTTATAAAATTTACATCTAACATTTACAGATTCATTTCTTGGATAAGGGATGCCGTTTGAAAAGAAAATGTTGTATTAGAATGAAAAATCTCCAAAACCAAGAAATTTTTTATAATAGTGAGTATTTTCAACTTATTTAATAATCATTTCAACAAATCGATAAAAAAGCTAAAGTAGTTAAAATTTAGGCATGATATAAAATAAAGTTGATTTAAAATTTCATGTGAACCAACTTGTAAGTAAATTCGTTTAACTATAGATAACCAAAAATATGATAGAAAAAAAGCTAACTCAATAGTCAAGAACCTAATTCATACAACATTAAAGTTCCTCTCAAATAACGTTCTAGTTGTATTATATACGTTAAATTCTTGCAAGTATCATGTTTAAAGTAACGTCATTGATATAAGGTGTTAAAAATAGCAAAATATTTTCTAAAGAATTATAAAACTACAAAAATATTGAATTTCCTGTTTTCCCGGGAAAATATAAAAAATTCCGTAAATTCCCGAGAGTATTTTGATGGGAAATCCCAGGATATACCGCCCGGAAATTCCTTGACCCCAAACCCTACTTGGGTGCCATGATTATTTGGCTTCAGTGACGATTTTACTGATTGGTCTGGCTTTGGATTATCGTAGTGGTTTTCCTTTTTATCGCCCGTAACCACTCCATGCTTTTGAATAAACCCAAATGCATTTAAAATCTGAAAATTGTTGCTTGTTAGTATGTTAGCATTTCTCGCTTTTAGGGTGATTCATGATCGAGCAAGGCCTGCAATTTTTTTTCTAACTTTTCTTGTACATCGAAAGCGCCACTTTTCAAATCATCTGAACGACATGAAAACATTGCCATAAATTAAATCTGGCAATATTGTGAGACGCAGCCACGTGGCAAAGTTGAATTTATTTTAACTTTTATTATAGGAACAGCACAGTAGATTAAAAAATATGATCAGCAGA
Source organism: Protocalliphora azurea (assembly GCA_932274085.1). Lineage (NCBI taxonomy): Eukaryota > Metazoa > Arthropoda > Insecta > Diptera > Calliphoridae > Protocalliphora > Protocalliphora azurea. Next base: position 147,130,738 of record OW026521.1, on the reverse strand, counting down.
TTGTCGACCGTCAATTCAAAATTCGATGGCTTTCCGCATTACTTTTCTTAAAACAAAATAATAAAATAAAACTTCCCAATCAGGCTTCTATTCTTTGGGAAACTCTCACAAGTACTAGATAATATAGAAAAGACTTTATTAGAAATTTTCATACCTCAATTTGTTCTTTGATCGACTTCGATCTCTTATTCTCCTCTTATTCCAAAGGAACAAAAAAAACTGTACACCATTTCAGACCTCTTCGCGAACCTCCTAAAACGGAACCCCTGATTTAGAGCATAAACACCTTCTCAATTGTGGCACCTAATTACTGCAGCGAGATATTAAATTTCCTTGGCCTTAAGAGGCCCTATTCATAATCAAATTTTAAATTTATTAAAGTTTGATAAGTTTTAGTTTTTTACGAAAAATTTATTTTATTAAAGACTAATAAGTTTTAAATTTGATTATATTCATAGCTTAAATATTTCATATAATTCATGTATGAGGAAATTTCAAAATTTTTCAAAACTCTTTGAAGCCGACTTTAAGTATCTTATATTACCAAAGTTTATTTAAAAAAACAGGAAAACTATGAACATATTTTAGTAGATCTTACAAAATAATTAAGATATTAAAAATTTTAGATCATTCACCAAAAATCTCAAGGAAATACAGTCATTCAAACCTAAAAAAAATATATAAAAAATTGAGTTGAAACTTTCAAGGATTTTTTTATTTATTTCAGTTTTACACTGACAATTTGCATTGTTAGATTAAAATTATTAACCAGTCGAGAAACAACACCACCCAGGAAATTTAGATGTTGTATAACAAGTAACCGTTTTACTATTTGGTGAAAAGTTATGCGGTGATAAAAAATGAAACCAAAAATTTAGAATTTTTTAAATTTTGCAGTTGTTTTTAGAAAATTTTCGCGCATAAGTGAAATTAAATTTAGAGAACAGAATTTTTAAGACGAAGTGATTCTCTATAATTCGAGGTATATCCCGTTCATGTGGAGAAGCCAGGCATGGAATACTGTCATCACAAACTTCCATGTAAATGGCGTAAATGTTTGTAAACTGTATGTTTTTTACTATTGATACCCCGTAAAAAGAATTCTTTAATAAATTACACTTCCGAGGCAAAGGAACGTTAAAAAAATTTTAAATTTAAAAATTGTGTGCACTTTTTAAAATTTTCATCAAATTTTGTTTCGCATTTTTTTTTTAATCTGAAATGTTTTAGATAACAGAAATTAAGAGTCATTTTAATGGTTAAAATTGATAATGTGAAAAAAATTTAAGAACATCATTTACCCCGGCTACAGCTGCATTCTGCTCTAAACACAATTCGTTTGCTGATAACCACCGTGAAGTATGAATTAAATGAATAATTAATACTAAAATTCAAGGGGCGTCAAAATATAATGTTCTTAAATCAGTCCCACATATTTCGCATTATAGTTTAAATTTTAAAATAATGAAAACCATTTTCGATGTAAACATATCACTAAATAAGGTACATATTTAAAATATTGAAAAAATGTTCTTTTTGAAAGAACTACAATCACATTTTTTGTAAGGAATATTATCATTAGTAAAGTTTAAGTGGCTATATTTTTCAAACCACTGTTGGTATTCATTTGATTTTTTTCAGAAAAATATACCAAAATATGTCTACAATTACTTACTAGTTTTAGAGATTTTTAGTCAATAAATTTTTTTTTTTTCTATTTACAACATTATTTTTTCTTTTCAGCGTACTTTGATAAATGTTAAAGATACTGTAATAGTTTTAATATGTGCTGATAGCACTTTAAAAGTTCTATAAAATTGCGTTATTTTGGTTGCGATAAAATATTACCTCTATTTTTAAGATTTTTTTTTAAGTTTCAACTTTAAACCTTTACAACTTTTGCGCGCATTAATAAAAATGATTAACTCAAACACATTTTGCGTGCATAAAATATTGCTAATGAAATCAATAAAACCACGACGTCAGTGTCAGAAGAAAAAAATATTTGAAAAATATTTTTATTAAAAATTTTTGAAATTCCTCATATATTCATATAATTTAGCGCTAAATTTCATAATCATTCATTTTATTTCATTTTATTTAATTTTATTTAATTTTATTTTATTTTTATTTTATTAGTAATATATTCTTATGTTTATGCAATATGTTGCTAAGAATTTTTTTAGCAACATGTTGCATAAATATAAGAATGAAATCAAATAGATTTTATTTCATTTAAAATTAAAATTTAAAAATAAAAACTAATCGAAATGAGGTATTTTCTTTTAATTTCAATATAAAACATAATACCAGCAACATGATTCTAATAAAACCTTACTATAATATATATAAACAAACATCTTATTCAAACCCATTAATTAATTCAACTACTAAAATAATTAAAAAACATTAATCATTAACCAAAAACCCAACATTTTCTCTAAAACACAAATATTTTCTTTAACAAAAATAAGTTGCCAGTAATGTTGATTTAAAAAATTAGCAACTTTAAGCAAATGCACATGTTTCACGAAAAAAAAACACCCACCATCAACTACTAATCTCAAATAATAAATATGTATGTATCTATTATGTAAACAAAAAGGTGTGTTTTGACAAAAAATAAATAAAGATTTTGTTACTTACTCATCATCTTCATCATCATTATCATCATCGTCGTCAGCGTCAACAACATGGGAATGTAAAATGGTACACGATGATGACAACAATGATGTTATAGAAGAAAAACATGCCGCCACCTTAAAAAGCATTTTAGAAAACCCTTAGAGGAACAAATAAGAAACAAATAACAGCAACAACATAATATAAAAAAACAAAAATAAATAATAACTATGTACATATTTGTATTAACAAAATGCTGAAGAAAAAAGTTTTATAATTTTAAATAAATAAACAAATCTGCATTAAAAGTGTGTTGTCAACATGTAACATTTAACACCTGATATTTTAAATATTTATATATACACCTTACTTTTCGCCTACAACTACATGTATGTAATAAATATGAACAAATGAATCAAAGTTGTAGAAAAAAAGTTAAACAAAGCTATTAGCCTTAAGCTATAGTGGGTTAGTAGAAAAACTAATGGTATAATAAAAATTCAAATTTTATTTAAAAGAAAGGAATAAATTCACAAAGATCTAAATATAACACTCCCAACAAAAAAAGAACATCCAAAGAAGTCAATAAGATCCTGAGCTTATGATCCAGAAGTAATGCAAATTCGGATCATTTCCAATGAATGTAACATAGGCTTGTCATTGGATGATGTTCGCTTTTTTTGATATCTATTCACTGAATAGGAAGTCATGTTCACGATGTCATGTAAAATTGTTTTTTTTTATGTACTTTTTTTCAATTCAAGGAAATTATTTCAATTTTTATACAAAAAATACGCATAATAATATTTTGATTAAAACAGTTACTATTAAGTAACAAGTATACACAAATTCTCACCATTTTATATCAGAAAAATTTATCTGAATCGCTTTTTAATAACATCTTTGGATGATGTTTATATGACTGAAACTTTGGAAGTAATGAAAAAGTACTTCCTTAAAAATGACTTCTATTTATTTTTGCTGGGACTATTGGTAAATTGGAAAATTTTCCATTTTCAATTCAGCATTGTAAAAATATTTTTGAAGAAAGTATAAAATCACAATTTGTTCACAGAGAAAACAGTTTTATTGTCACAACCGATTTTTTTTTTGTCAACCGAATTTTATCGATTGCAGAGACAATCTGTTTTTCGATCATAATTTTCTAATGTTCAAGGTACATGTAACTGATTTCATTATTAATTCATTAAACAGCTACAACAGCTATTGTGAATGACTTAAAAATAATTTTTCCCTCATTTGTTTATTGATTGAAAAACATATGTATATATGTATGTATGTATGTATAAATTGCATTAACAAAAATATATAAATTCAATTAAAAATATTATATTATTTGTATTATTTGTGGTACTGGCTCAAATTCAGTACTGTAAACTAGTGTACCAAGCATTTAGCAAATATTTTGAGATGACGGTAAAACTTACGACAAATTAATGCTGTGAAAAAAATCTAACGAGGACTAGAATTTATCACAAAGAATTAAAAATTATCTGCAATAAAATTTTGCGAAATTTTTAGATTAGAAGTTATGGTTAGTGTTGCCAGGAAGTGAAAAAAAGTGGCTAAATTGAACTTTAAAAAAGGACAAAAAATTCTAACCCAAAAAAAAAAAAAAATAATTCCAGAAAAGAGTTAAAATTTATTTTCATATTTTAATGATCATTTCTTCTCGTTCTTATCAGTTTTCACATTTTTTGAACGATATTGCAATAAATTTATAAATAAAACACTGAACGGCACAAACGGCTTAAAAGATTCCCATACAAAATCGGGTTATATAAAGTTTTATTAAAAATTGTGTATTTTTTACTTTTGAACATCCATGAGTGTAAAAAAAAACACTTTTTAGTGAATAAGTGAGAAACTCTTCCAAATGCTGGCAGGGTAATATCCAATATATATGTTTTTACATATGTATATACAAACCAAGCAGGAACAGCTTGCGTATACAAAAAACGACAACAACAACACTGATAGTCATTGCAATGCTTCCGTTTATATAAATATTTGTGTGCGTTTATTTTTAATACATTTTTTTAGCTTTTTACCAATAACTCGGTTGTTTATAAACCGATTTAGTTGATTCAAAAAACTGAAATTTTAGAAGAATTTTTGTGACCGATCTATATAAAACGAAGCCGTAGCTTATATGAAGGCTCCTAAAAGACCAAGAATTTGTTTTAGCCGTTACCACATTTATGGGCAGATTTTTCATTTATTTGGCATACAAAATATATATATATATATATATATATATATGGACGGTAGGACATGATCCTACCGACATCGTTTCTTATAAGTATCCAGAAAATATAAACTTTTTTGCTCTCCGATAAATACCGTAGAAATTACAAACGGAATGACAAACTTATATATACCCATTTACAACTGTGGTGAAGAGTATAAAAAATGTTTACCTCTTTCAGCAGCTTGTTTTGAATGAACGTCTGTCTGTCGGCATATCTGCCTTTTTGATATATTTTTCAAAATGTTACAAATAAAAAGAAGAACAAAAAGATACACAGAAGAGAAATGCAACAGGCTTTAAGGCAAACAAATAACAACAACAATTGCACCAACAAATACAATGAAAACAGCAAAACTACTAACATTACTCAGTAACCAGCAGCAACAAAAACATTAGTTTGGATTTTTTCTGTAAATATAAAAAGCAACATCAAATCATATGAGAATGTTGAATAACATTTGAAGAAGTCATCAAATCACACCTTAAATCAACATACATATACACACAGATACATACTTATACAAAACCTCTAAACAAAAATGATATGCTGCCTTAAAAGCCAATGATGATAGAGAAGATGACGAAGTGCAGAGTGCCGAGAGATATTGAAAAAGTGATTCATGTTTTTATTTTGAAATTTTTTGTTCTTTATGTTGCATAGCAAATGCACTAACACATATATATATGTACTTGCATACTTAAATTAGTAAGGGTCCTTTTTAAGTCTCAAATAAGTCTCAAATAAAGTACGAATATTCCTTTCAAAAAATTCACTATAAGAGAAAAACTATAATTTTTCAATTTTTAATATTTCCAATTTTGCTTTCAATAGATATATCAAACATGATATTTATTATATTTTTGGCAACAAATATTAGATCCAAGATTCAATATCAAATATTTGCTTTCAAGATTTTCGTTAAGAAAATCGATATTTTTCTTAGAAGACACCTTTATTTCAAGAGATATTTGATTTATTCTAGCATTTAGCTTCAATTTACTCATTTTTATTTTTACTTACATATGGCTGCTGGTGGTATCAACTTCAAATGTAACAAATTACTAAATAAACACCTGCATTTATTTATACCTATCGTTAATTTCCTTACACATACTTTATAAGTAGTAAAAAAAAAGGAATAAGAAAAGTAAAATGCGTATATTCCAAACTATGAAAATCACGCTCATGCCTTATAGAGATAAAAGAGAAAGTCTAATAAAAAAAAAATAAAAAAAAAAAAAATAAAATAAATGTTAAATAATAAACATTAAATACACTTGCATTTATAAAAAATATACAATCCTACTTACATACAAACAATGTCCTGGAACTGCACAGTGGTTTAACAGGTAAACATTGATAGCAAATATTCAATGTTTTATTTAAGTTTACATTTCTATGTAAAGCCCAAATCTTCAAACAGCATTAATTCCCTAATCATAAAAATTGGCCAGGAATACCGAACTTATCATAGCATTACTACCTGGGTAAAAAAAAAATCGTATTTCAAAATGATACAAATTACACTGGTCGACAAAAACAAAAAAAAAACATTTTTTTTTTATAGGTAAACTTGATGGAATTTGACGTGATGAACACGAATCTACTTTAAATTTTTTTCTTTCAGGCCTAATATTTCTCCAAAAATACTAGTATTTTTCACCATAACTTCAGAACCGTACAATTTAGATAATTGAAACACCAAAAGATGCAGACAAAAATTGTCTTTAAGTCATTTTAACTTTTTTTATTTTCCCAATAGTTTCGGAGTTATTCAGAAATTAGTGTCGGAAAAAAAAATTTGTTTATGCAGAAATTAACATTTTGCTTAGTAATTTGGATCTCTTCCCTTCTATAACAACCACGTGTTAAATTCATCAATTAAATTCATTAATTAATTAGCAGCATTGAATTTAAATTAATGAATAGTATGCCCTTTTTTGCTGGGTGAAAGCGGGTCCATGTATGTTTTATTTTTATTTTAAGGTCGGTTGCGGCTTATTAGTTTAGACATGCAGAATTTATATTGCAACCTCCGATACGCTTAACTTAATACACAACTAGGTGTTCATTAGTTCAACTATCTAACTATGTCAGGTATATACATGTTTCTTATGTTCCCCAAAAGGGAATTTGAATATCCGGCTAGTTTTACCATATAATATTTGCTGCAACTTTTTATCTCCTCACGAATTGTAAGTCGGCGGTCATGGTGAATACCAAGATATTACATTGCTGTGTTTAGGAATTTTGATTTTGTTGATTTGAACAAGAGGACAATTTTCCCTTCGTAAAATGAAAGTAATCTAAATACATTTCTTATCATTTAGCTTAATTTTGCCTTTGAGCAGCGGACCTAAATTAATTCCCTGAGGTACGTCAGCGAACATCTTTCTAGCTTTCGTTCTTATTTAAAAAGGTCTAATTACTCAGTGCAAAAACGCAAAATGAAAGTGCACTAGTAGTGCAATAAAATCTCCAAAGAGTTTTTCAAAGTTAATTTGAATTTCGGCTTTATGGCCTCTTAAATTTCAAAATTTTTGGAGCCTTTTTTTCAATACACAGAAAAAAGTTACCAATCACAAAATATATTAGTAAATAATTCAGACAATTTAAAACTTTTTAAATTTCCACCTTTCACCAAAATGATATCAATTACTAAAAACTGTAAAAAATGAACATAAAAAAAATTCCAATCAAATCAATCCAGTAGATGATTGAATGAATTAAAAATTTAAGAGAGAAATAAAATTTTACTTAATTTTATTTTTATTTTATATTTACTGTGTTAATTGGAAAACATGCGGTAACAATTTTTTCTGTGTATGACTGAAAATAAAAAACATATAAATTGATTAATCCAATTGTTAGTATATGTTGTTGTTGTAGTTTTATAGAGTACCACCATTAGTAAATTAGATTTTTGCTGTATATTATAATATTATGTTTAAACTATTAAACAGATTAAAATGAAGCTTAGCACTTACGTATATCCTTGAAGCAAGTACTGAATGTGGCATCCACACCACAAAAGGTTTACTTTGCTTCTTAGTAAACAAAATTTCAAAATTCAATAAAATATTATTGAAAGTGGGAAAAAGATAAATGTGGACGAAAAAGATCCGTGGTACCCATACGGACTTTTTTTATTTATTTTATTATTATTTTTTGGTATAACATTTAATAAAAATCTTGCATGTTGCACTGCACAGTGGACTCACAACGATTTTTTTTTTTTAATAATTTTGAAACTTGTAAACCGTTGGAGATATCTAAATAAAATTGTACCTGGTCAGAGCTGAGGAATTTTTGAGTTGATTTGGATAATTTTTTATTATTATTATTATTATTATTATTATTATTATTATTTACATTATTATTATTATTATTTATATTATTATTATTATTATTATTATTATTATTATTATTTTGTGTTTTTTTTTAATTCGCCAAAAATTTATTTATGATTTGAATGTAAAAAAATCTATATATAGATAGTCTTTATAAGTCTCTGCAAAATATATGTTTACATGTGTAGGTTATCTCTTTTAGTTTAAGAAATATTAAGGTCGAGGCAAATTTTATCCCCATTTTTGGCCTCTTTTTTTATACTTGGGGCCCTTAATATGATTTCTTTTTTTTTATTTTGATTTTTTGAAAATATCCACTAGATTTCTTATAAAATTCTAAATAATATCGCTGCAATAATCATATAATTATATCTATCCGAAAAAAGTTCTATTAATCTTAAGTTAAAACTTAAAAAAAAATTCATATTTTATAAAAAGGTGGCAAATATTCTTTCACTTTTAAAATAAAAAAAAATGGTAAATATTCTTTCAGTTTTAAATACTTTTTTGCTTTTCTTTTGTTCCGTACTATATAATTTTTTAATGGTATCAAAAGAAATCATAACATAAATGCGAGTAAAGCAAAATCGGAGGCGCTTTGGGCCTTGATAAATTTTTTACATTTTTTTCTGTAAAATTCTCAAAAGTCAAAGCCGAGATCGACAAAGGATATATTGGCTATATACCACAATATATTGGTTAGACACACAATAAATATTTTCTTAGTTACGCCTTTTGTAACAGCTAGGTGATCATTTTAAAAATTAAATTAAATTTTGGAAACAAGTTTTCTCTGGACTAAGATTTTTGGCACTTTGGTGCACAGAAGTGGGAGTTTTTTTAATTCCTTGTTATTAAAATACGTTTGTCTATATTGTGCCAATATTTTATTGGGATACTTCTACTCATTAAAATCTTATTTAAGTCTAAATATTAACATTATTTTTTAAAAATATACTTAAAATCTAAATTGTAAGTTTTTCAGGTCATGGTCTGAAGAAATTTCACCACATTTATTCACAAATTTACGAATTCAGTGATACTAAATACTTCTATATAGAGTGTACATCTGAATAACAAAGTAACAAAAAAAAAAAAAAAAAAAAAAAAACTGCAAGTTTATTTTATTTTATTCTGTAAGAATTCTGTTCATTCTGAATATCAGTTCAAAAAAAAAAAAAAAAAAAAAAAAAAAAAACGGACTGTAACTAATAAAAATAAAAAATGTATTTTTTCCGAAATACGCAAAGTTCAAAACACAAGCATGTTTTTTTTTTTTAAATTTATTTAACAACATTTTCAAAGCTTGATGTTGGAGTTTTATCTTTTTGTTTTCCCAAAAAGGTAAGTTCGATATTTGTAAAGATTTTTGGCATCACCATAAGCAAATAGCAATCTAAATTTAAAAATGTTCAATAAAAAAATAACATAACTAGGATGAAACGTTTTAGGATAAATAAAATATATCTATGGTTTTTAGCTAAAGAAAAATTTTTGGAAAGTGGGGACCTCCCTATTGTAAATACATAAATACTTAAAGCTCTTTGTTTATTTTATCAACTTAAGTATTAAATTGTAAAACGAAACATTATCAGTATGAGATTTAACTTAAATGTTTTCAACTAAATTTGTACTTAAGTATACACTAAGGGAAAATATAAAACCGGGCCTAAGGCGACTCAGAATGCTTGATTTATTTTTTGATAATCATTGAAAAAAAGGGCAAAATGTTAAGGTATAATTTATTCGTATAACTCGAGTAATTTAAAAATTTTACTCGATTAGCTGATTAATTTAAAAATCGCATTTTAGAGTTATTTGAGTAATACGAAATAACGAAAAATTAATACCGTATTTATTACTGAAAATTTTGATGGTTCGTTCTTGATATGCAATGTTCTAATCCCACATACATAAATAAAATGGTCACATTTATTTAATAATGAAGATATAGTCATAAAACTTCAGGTCGCCGTGATTAAGGTGTCTGTAAAGCTTGGAAACTGAAAAAACGTCAATTTTATTAACTTGCTCTTTATATAAAATGGCTTAAAAGTTGACATGTACGGTAGTCAATACCAAGGGACCCCGGTACCCTATATTATTTTTATGTGTTTTGCACTACAATTAACTTTTGTTTGCAGTATTTATTATTTTTGTTGCCTTTTGATTCATTTAAAGTTAAAATTTTATTATTTTTTGTTTAAACTACTAGATAAACTTGTCCATGTCAGGCAAAAGTTTCATTGTATAAAATCCTAACGGAGTAAGGATTAAAAGGAAAACTAGCTCAATAAGTAAGATAATTTTGGGAGCTCCATAAAGAGGAATAAAAGATAATATTTATATGACAACTTACAACTTACTAATTTATAATAAGTAGCCATTGTCAACTAATTTGAACAAAGTTCGTGCCTGCATCAAGCAAAGACAAAGTTTATCTAATTATCTTAAAACGACTGGCAGCTTTATTAAAAGTTTAAGTTTATATAAAAATAAAAATATAGTTGCAGTGACCATATTCTAACAGCAACATATTATGATTGGAACATGTAGTCACAGCTAAAAATAGATATGATTGTAAATAACAATTGTTATGATTCTATTTTATCATATTATGTTCGATTTTATGGTTCGTTTTTTCATGTTATGGTTCGAGTTATTATCCCATTCTATCAGAATATGACTTCATTTTATATTATTATTATTATTATTATTATTATTATTATTATTATTATTATTATTATTATTCCACCTTATCATATTATTCTAATTTAACATTCCATTACATTTATTTCAAAACAACGAACCATACCAAATATAACAAAATTTTATCTACTTATATTAATTCATGTATAAACTAAATGAGAATTATAATGAAGATGGAAAACAAACGTTAAAAACAAATTTTTCAACATTTTTCAATATTTGTAAATAGCATATTTATTTGTAACAAATTAATGTTATGGGAATAATAATATTAAAATGGTTTGAAAACAAAATATGGTTTAAGAACAAGGAAAAAAATTGATAATATTTAATGGTTGTAGAAATAATGATATCTTTTATATTAATAAAATTTTGTTTCTGGCAACAATACTCGAAAGCTTTTTGTAGTCAACTATATTAAAATTTTGATTGAATGTCAAAATTGAATGATAAAACTGAAACAGAAACATTCATACAGTATTACTAAAATTAATGAAAGTTAACAACGAGAACATAATATTGTTGTAGTGAAAAAGCCGTAATCACGTTTTCTCTCTGCGTGTGAATATAATCAGAAGTGTTTTTTTCTGCGTGTATTTTTACCAGTTTGCTTTCAGGTTTATAATAAATTAAATAATAAATAATTACATAAAATTATAAATTTGTTGTATCAAAATCAACTAAAAACAAGCTAAGGTAGACGGGTATTGACTAACATTAATTTTTTTTTTGGGGTATGTTCCATAAGGTTAAGAGGGTCGTAGAGCGGTTGCTTGTGGGAATCCCTGATCTAAAACGTAGAAATTGATATTTATTAATTAATTGATGTTTATTAATTAATGTTTTTTAATGATTTGTTAAAGTAACAAACTAGTTTATATAGTTTATGTTGCTGGCAACATATTTCGAATATTAATATTACTATTAATATATATGATTTTAATTATCTATTAAATGTTTATATCAGAGACCATTGAAAACATCATGTTGCTAGCAACATTTTATTATGTTTCTATATCACCATAATTTATTTTCGCCCTTAATTTAATTTTTTTACGCAAATACATATGAAAAGGCCACTGTTTCATCTATTATTTATATTCAAAGTCAAAAATGAAAGACCGACAATTTTCAACAAAGTAATTTGTTGTTGAATATATTTTAACACACACAGCCACACTTAAAAACCCAACATACATACATACAGTATAGACAAACAGACGAAATCCCACAAATCAAATAAATAACAAACTTATATAATTTTACAAAACTAGAAAGAAAAATATATATAACTAGAAATAAATTATTTTAACATCCAAGAGAATGATGACTGCCTGAATAGTCTAACTATCTGCCAGATAGACTAAATAATGCATGAGTAAGTGTGTAATGATAGAAATGTGGTAAAAGCTGCATGTCAGCCGTAGTTGAGGAGTATATGTAAACGTATGTCTGTCCGTCTGGTTGGCTGGCTGACTGATTGTGTGAGATGCAAAGTGATGATAATGATGACCAACTAAACAATCAAATAGCCAGTCAACTAACCGACCAACTATCCAACGAAATGAATGAACAACCAAACTAAAGTGGATTTTAATATCTTTAAGTGTTTAGTTTTTTTTTTCTATTGTTATTTAACTTTTTTTATGTGTGTTTTGATAAACAAATTAACATTGACCGAGTGAGAGGCAAAAAACTATAAAACACAAAAACCACCAATGGAAGGACAGACTTTTGTTATGATAATAGGATGAATCGACCAAGACGCTATGTAACTTGCTAAACAAACATTTGTTTTATAATTTTACTCTTTTTTTCTTGTGCCTCCACTGCTTTGGTCTAGGAATCAGTGTTGCCAGGAGGTGAGAAAAAAGTGGCTAAATTGAAAAAAGGTCAAAAAAGGCTAATTGCCCCAAAAAATAAGGACAGAAAAAAGTTAATTTTTTTCATTTTGAAAACTTATTACATTTTGTTGTCATTAGTTTTTGATATTTTTTGAAAGATATTGCAATAATTTTACAAAATAAAACATAGAATGGCACAAATCATGTAACAAATTTCCACTCAAATTAGGTTATACCAAGTTTTACAATTTTCTTCATATGAAAAATGATTCAATATTTTAAAATGATTTTTTGCTCATTTTTTCTTTTTGATTAAGCATTTCCAATTTTTTTTTTTTTTTTGGTGATTTTTGCTTTTATATGATTATTTTTTTTTTAATTATATCCATGAATAATTCCCATGATTAGTGAAATATGTATATAAACAAATTATTAGAATAATCGATTTAGTGAGTCCATAAAATTAGTTTAGTTAGTTTTGATTCGAATAATGAAGCGCCGCTGGCTAAAATTTATGTTACATATTACTAATCTCGATTCTTGTGCGAATAAATACACAGACTGCTTTAATGGATGATGCTGTAAAAATACAATTTGTTATAGCAATCGAAATACTAATATTTTAGCCTTTTTAAGGCAATTTTAAGAAACAAAAAAGGCTAGAAAAAAGCTAGAAGCTAAAAAGAAAAAACGAAGAAAAAAAAAGCTAGATTTAGCCTTAAAAAAGCTAAACTGGCAACACCACTAGGAATACTCGTGCCGACCGTCATCTAAGCTAATTATGGCTTTTTATTTCTATAGGTTTTTTGTTTGTTTTATTTTAAAAGTGTATTATCATTTTTTTCTGTAATCTTGTATACAAATTAACGTATCTACTTTTACCTGTGTAACATTAATACATTAGAGTTGAAAAATAATAACTTTTATTTTTATTTTTTAAGTGCTTAGTTATTTAAACCCCAAAAAGATAAACAGTGGCAGATTAAAGAGGTGAATATGTTGTGTTAAATCGTTGGGTTCTCTTATATTCTTTAAATGCTTTTATTATTTATCTATTAGCCGCCCATTTGTCAAAGGGACTTAATAAACCCAAAATTAATGGGTTTGGATCTTATCACTCTATTAGATTTATGATTTTTTAAAACTTTAATTAGTTTAGATTTTCATAATTTAGGAAAGAAATATAAGGACTGCGCACTAAACAATTAGTGCACGCTTTAGGGCTTATCACTTTTATTATACGTGAAAAAAATTTTTAACAAAGTTAATAGTATCAGCTATTTAAACTTTGTTACATACCGATAATATTTATATTTATTATGTTCTTTTATATATCTGTACCCCATTAACATTTCACTCCTTTGCTCGTCTGTAACTACATTTGTTTACACCAATAAATTAACGTATTTACTTTAGCTACCAACCATCATATGTTAGAGGGAATTAATAATTCTCATTTAGTTTGTTTGATTTTTCACATAAGTATTCTAAGGTTGGTTGAAGTAGTTGCGATTCGAGCGCTCTAGAATTTGCCAAGAACTAAGACAGCTGATCTTACAATATAATCTGCCTTGTTCCCAAGACACCTGGTATTGTGAAATCAGTCACTGTTTCTCTGGTAATCGGAACAATTCCGAGCGTCAGGGCGATACCTTGCACAGCGACTTCGGTTGACTGTTTCATGCACAGCGGCTTCGGCTGACTGTTTTTGCACAGGGACTTCGGTTGTCGGGTTCGGCACAGCATCTTCGGTTAACAGTAACAGAGCCCGATTCACCTACGAAGTACCCGGCTGAATCCCTTCGTATTATCAGGCTGCTAGTAATTTATCTAACACAAAATATTTATAAATACTGTCGATAACAAAAACATTGAATTATTAAATAAAGACATACTGTATATTTAAACCCCGGAAAGGGTAAACAAATTGTGTTCTCACTTAAGGTTCGTGGATCCCGTAAGTCGACCCTGGACACAACTGAGCTACCTCAGCCGACGACAAAACCACGTTACAAATTGTGCTATAATCTACTTAATTACGTGCTAAATTTTTTATATAACAAAATCCATGCAAATGCTTAATTAAAATGTATAATTAAAACACATGTCGACCATATACAACAATTGCTAGAAATGCAGGTGAGTCGGGAAATATAATTTACTGAGTCATAAAAAAGTGCAAAGAGTTCAAGATCACTGAAGGGAACTTCGATAACCGAAGAAAAATACTTTAGGATCACAGGCAAAATAATGCGTATTTTAAGGAAGAATCTCTACATCTCTGGATGGAGTGCTACTCGTTTATTAAATTTCTTAGTATCTTTTATCAGAAAAGTTTGAAAAAGGTATCCTGCAGAACCAATGCATACTGTCGAACTTTTTACAACATCTTGGTCAGGAATTCCGTGTCAATGATGTTATAGGCAATTTAAATTGATTTAAAAGAAATCAAAATTTTTATTTTTCTGGCCTGATCTCATATCTTATCATTATAACAAAAAAAAGTAGCTGAGTGGTATTAAATAAATGGTGCTGCTAGGTACCAAAGGAGGCCAATCCCCTAAACTGTCCAAAACTCTCTCCATTTGAAATGTAATTGGTTATAGTAAAAAAATATTCAAAGAACACTTAAAGCTGACTAAAAAATAAAGAAAAGCTTAAAAAGAAAAAACTATAACCGTAAACACAATAAAGCTTTTATTGTGTTTTCGATTTTAACAAAATATTAAATATTTTATTAAAAACGGATAAGAAATAAATTTTTCTTTTAAATTTAAAACTAGAATATAACGGCCTTTAACAAAATAAAATTTCAAAAAGATTAAAACATTGCTTTTATTTTTATAAGCCAAATTCCATGCAATTATTTTTTCGTGCGCAGTCCTTGTTGCTTTAAGTGGTTTTTATTAAAGTAGACAAAGAAAAATGCTTACAGTAAACATGACGTTGGAGATGATTAAAGACGATTAATATTAACAACTTTGTGTGTAGCAATTAATACAGATTAATTTTCTTGAAAGCGTTATTTTTTGTAAGGCTTAAAAGACTTTCTTAAATGAACTTTTCACACGAGCTTAATACAGTCAAAAAAAAAAAATAAATAAGTAAATAAATAAACTTCACGTGTACCTTAAAACCATTCATCTCAATTCTTTAACTCAGATACCAAAGACGAGAAGACCCCATATACATAAGTTAACATGAGAATTTTACTATTTAGAATCATCAGTATCATGGAAAGAGCATAAAAATTGTCATTTTTTGAGAAAAATTTATTTCTTAAAGCATTTTTGCTTAAACATTGTTACTACAAACATATTATGTTTAAATTTTTTTATAATAATATGGTAACTGGAATAATTTAAATAATTGTAGCGGCATTATTATAGCTAATCAATAGGGCAAGTTTAGAAACGCACGAAAAAATTAAAATACGCCTGAAAATGCACAAAAAAATTGGATAATATGCCCAGAAATATGCATAAACAAGAGAGAAATATATAGTCGGTCAAAATCGACTATATGATAGCCTACACCATTGTTTACGAGCATAAAAATTCGGTAAGGGAACTTGTATTACAACTGTGGCTAATTTCACTAAATGTAAAATAAAATATACAAATAAAGAAGCTTAACCTTTTGACATTTGGCTTTCACAAGCATTAAAGAAACCCAACTATGGTAAAACTTTTAGTTTAATTTCCTTTGTTTTAACAACATTTTTAAACAAAATCATAGCATCTGGAAATCATTTTTTTTAAATATTTTAAATCTTTATTAAAGTCAAATTTTTGGACACTGCACAGTGGTGCCAATCGCAAAATTTTTGGTAATAAATCTGTATAAGTTAAATAATTAAATAATTAATTAATAATTAATAAATCTGTATATGTTAAAGTTATGGAGAACGTTCAAAGCTTTAAGGAAAATTATCTTGTAGTCACCCTCTAATAACAAGAGGTACGATACAGAGTGTCAAAATTTACCACTACGAGTATGTACAAGTTTCAAAAAATCGTAACACCTACAAAAGTAAAGTAAGATAAAAAAACATACTTACTGACCTAAGTTATGTCTTACATTTAAAAAGATATTTACGCCTGAATTTAGAATTTTTGATTTTTTGCCTCGACTTTATTTATTTTTATAAGAATTTGTCCTGAGGTATATGGAGCAAAATTTTCTTAAAAATATTTTGTAATTTCTATCACATTCCGAAATAATATGTCCAAAAATATTTGAATTATTTCAATTCATCTAGCCGTGAAAAATATTGAACGTCAGCACTCAGAAATTAGTATGAAAAATTGCTATTTTCTTAAATTTTTTACAATTCGTTCACTTTTTTCTAAAAGCTTTGTTAATAAAAATATTTTTCTTTACATACTTCAAAAGAAAAGGCTTCATAAATGGTAAATAAGTGGTAAAATTGTGAATTGATTTAATGGTGAATTTTAGAAAAAAAGGCCTATTATTACTATTATATATATATATATATATATATATATATATATATATATATATATATATTATATCTTTTCAAGCAAAACTCCGTCTATTTTCCATAAACTTAAAAATATTAAAAAATAGACTTATTTAACATATATATACGTATATATACAGGTCGTTTCAAAGAATATATTGAATGACATCAATACCGACAACTCATGTTAAATAACCGATTAAATTTATTAAATGTTCTTTATTTTTGAAAAAAATGTCAAAAATTTATTGTTGAAGATATTTGAATGATTTTTGGAGCAATGAAATTTATTCAATACGTTAAAAATAATGGCAATAATATAATGTTAATATGGTTTTTTGTGCTTTTTTGTCTACATATATGGTTTAATGAAACAGTGTCAATAAATTAAAAAAAAAACTCGCATGACATTTTTTTATTAATCAATAAATATGAAATTTTTCCATAATTTACTATTTCCGATCAATGTTGGATGTAGGGTAAAAATCTAAATCAAGTTAAAATTTCTTTATTAACAATTTATGAAGCCTTACCTTTTGAAATATGTAAAAAAAATAGATTTTTGTAAAAAAAAAAAATAGCCATTTTTGAACCCAGGACTAATTCTCGAAAAACTAAATGTCTTTTTAACTATAAGAGATAACTGAGCAAACCTAATTTTTATTTATACCGAAAAACACTTTAGAGAAATATAAAAATCTTTGCAGTCGTACTTGATTTGTAGAAGTTAAGATTTGGTGGTCAACTTTGACACCATGTATCTTATCTCGTGTTATTACAGGGTGAAGATAATTTTTCTTAAAGCTCAAGTCGTCGTCTGCAACTTCTTTTAGATTTAGATTTATTGCCAAAAATTTTGCGATTTGCGCTACTGTGCAATGCTGTTATGAAATCAATAACCTTAATGCTGACTACGCTAGGTTCTATAATACCTGGTGCTGCAAATTGAACTTCTCAAGAATCCACCATTTCAAGGCGGAATTCACCATTTTAAGTTTAAACGAAAACTACGTAGAAAAGTCACTATGAATGCTAATGAAGTGTTTTGCTGTATAAAAAATACGTCACATTCCATTCAGCTGCTTTCTAGTTAAATAGTAAATCCCTCAAACTTTACTTTGCTACCGCCTAACAAAGACAACAAGTTCAATTAACGACCTGACTTTGCTTTAGAATTTTCATTTAAATATTTTATCTCATATCCTCAAATATCTATTTTTCGCTGCTCTATTATCCCTAAAACATTTATTTTTTAAATTAACTTCAAATCTAGTAATTTAAAATATTATTTTACAGTTTTTATTAATTTAATACTTGATATTTATAGGAAATTTTTTAATACTATTTCATTCAATTGTGTAATTACCTTGGGCTATTTTAATTTTTTGTTTTACTTTAAAACCAAAAAGCTATTAATAAAATTAGTTTTTATTTGCGCCTGGTTATTAAGGCGGCGATTTATGTTTTAATGATAACGTTTAAGACATTTTAATTATACAAATATACGATTTAATTATACATAAATTGTGAAGTATTCTTGGCACATTTATTAAAATGGATGGGATTGTATGTATGTTTGTATAAATTATGTACATATTTTTATTTAAAATATTGACTTTAATAAAATTTAACGATGTTTGATGTGCCATAAATTAGAATTTTTTAATTATTTAATTTTATATAAACTATAGAAGTTGGATTTATTTGTGTAGCAAATAAAAAATTATTATGGTACATTGTTGGTAGCGTTTTTACAGGAACATTAGCATACCTGCAGCAACATGTTGCTAGCTGTTTGAATAAATTTATCTTAAAATCAAGTTAGAGTGAGTTGAGAGTGAGTTGTATACAACTAAAATACCATTTATAGGATGTAATTACAAATATATTTACCTGTACTATATCTATGTAAACACTAAAAACTTTAAATAATTTGCATTTACATATAGAGTTCAAATAGAATCAAGATTTTATAAATCCTTATATCTATATAGAGATATAGAGATATATTATAAAAATGAAGTGTAAGTTTGTTTACTTATTTTTTGTACAATATGTGCTTATATGCTTTTTAGGTCTACTTTAAAAAAAAGCTATTTACATAAAATATGTCGCAAATATGTGATCGGATGTCATTCCCATATTTACGCTTACTTATAAAACTCTCAAAATGGTGATCCTATTAGCTTAAAATAGATCGGACTAGGTGGTATAGTACCTCTCATATAAATCATATCCAAGGAATTATTACAGTGAGAGGTCTCAAATCTCTTGGGAACTTTTATCCTATCATATTGCATTGATGAAATGTAAATAGAAGGGATAGGTCCTGTGGTAGAGGTATTCCCTATACAAAGAAAAATATAAATTTTCTCATCTAAAGGACTATTACAGTTAATTTTCTTATATCCGCCAATTAGGAACCAATCTTGCTGAATTTTCATAGCAAAATTCTCGAAAGGGCTTCCGATCGTTTGATGCATCTACCGACGGACGTAGGGGCGGACGAACAGACAGATGGACATCTTCCTCCCGACATCATTTCTTATAAGAATCCACAAAATATAAACTTTTTTAATTATTGAGTTATTGAATAATTACAATACAATTACAAATTATTACCTAATTCTAACCGAGTGGAGTAAAAAAGACTATTGCTCGTTATAGTGAAACAGACCAGAGTCTCTGCTGGGAATCGAACCCACAACCACGGACTGACAGACTAGCTCACTACTAACTAGGCCTTCGGGGCACCCTATAAACTTTTTTTCCGACGAAAATTGTGGAAATTAACGACGGTATGACAATAAACATAATTTTATCAAAATATTAGGGCTTATCGCATCATTTCTAGGTCTATGTAAACATGTAGAATATATCTAAATATGTCGCGTAAATGGATTTAAATAAATAAATAGATACAAATTCTAAAATTATAGAACATTAAAATAATTAAATTTTATAAATGTCAAAAATTTTCCAAGTTATTATTAGTTAGTATTTAACAGTTTCTCTATCATTGATCAAAGGCCTGAAAAATAATTTATTTAAAATAGTAGATGTTTAAAAAAATATTTAAAAAAAATATATAAAAACACGTACTCAGAATCACATATTGAATTTAAAAATTAATTAAAATTTAGCATGACATATCTTCGCTAAAGTAATTAATCACTTGAAATGTATATGAGTAAGTAGGTAAGAATATTTAACAGCTGTAACCATGACTATACTATAATGGTAGACATAAAAATAAATTCAAATATTCATTTATTTCTACGTATGTCTATAAAAATGTGATTGACAATTTACGATTTATTTTTTTAATTTTCTTTATGCAATTAAGGTGTGATTCATACATTTTCTTTGTAATTTTTCCTGTTTGACAAGAAGTTAATTAAGCATTTGCTTTTTGTTGTTACTTTTTATGCTTCTTTTCGAAAGGGTTTCATGAGCAAATTAAAAAATAATGGAAATAAGGTTTAAAAACATGTGATAAGGACAATTTAGTAGCATGAGTTTTTGGGACAATGGATACATTTTTATATTTAACGTACAAATTAAAATTACTTTACTGGCATAAAGATGTGAAATAAATAAACATTTTTATGTAATGAGAAGTACGTTAATGTTTAAGGATTCTTTCAAATGGAAAAGTAAATAGCACAATGTTTAGCTACACATTTTTTTATGTTAAATAAGTAACCGAAAATTACAGGTAAATTTCTAGATACCTTTTAAAAGTAACCTTACAATTTCAAACACAAAGTTTAAGAAAAATAATAAGCAATATGTTTAGCAACAAATTTTAGATGTTGAGCTACTTATAAGAAGCTTGTGCTGTTTTTAACTGAATATTATAAGCAGTGTTGACAGGAGAGGAGAAAAAAGAGGCTAAATTGAACTTCCAAAAGGTCAAAAAATAAGACCAGAATAATTTTTTTTCTTTTTTCAATTGGAAAACTTATTTTTTCTCGTTCTCATTAGTTTTTGATATTTTTCTTAAAGAATTTGTTATACATTTACAAATAACACGCAGCAAGATGACTCAATGAAGAATCGACAAAAAAAATTTCCATATAAATTTAAGTTATATTTCATATGAAAACTAATCTAATGTTTTAAGTGAATTCTAGCCATTTTTGAACTATAATTCCTTTTTGATTAAGCATTTCTAAATTTTTAATGATCTTTCCAAATTATTTTCATAAATAGCTTCCATGGTTGATGAGGTTTATTAAAAAATATTTACAATAATCGACATAGCAACAAGTATTGTCAGTTTAGCCCTTTTAAGGCTAAATCTAGGGTTTCTATTTTGCATTTAGCCTCAAAATTTTCTTTTTAGCTTCTAGCTTTTTTTTGCCTTTTTGTTTCTTAAAATTGCCTTAAAAAGGCTAAAATTTTAGTATTTAAGTAAAGGAGAAAATAATTTTGTATTTGCTTTTACTAATTTTATTTTTACAAAATCTTCCATTTAAGCATTTTTGTGTTAATTCGCACAAAATCGAGATAATTTTCTAAATTAAATATAATTTAATTCCTCTTAACCAATTAGTATAATTATTTTTTTTATAAACTTCTTTAACCATAGATATTATTATATATAATTATCATTATAATAATAATAATAATTATTATTATTACTATTATTATTATTATTATTATTATTATTAATATTATTATTACTCTTATTATTGATATTATTGTTATTATTATAATTATAAATATAATTATATTTATAATTATTATTATCATTATTATTATTATTATTATTATATAATTATAATTTTTATAAAAATTAAAACAAAGCGATTTTTTGCAATTTTTCATTAGGTCATTTTGCTGACAGCAGTTCTATGTTTTATTTATAAATTTGTTACAACATCTTTAAAAAATTTTTTGAGTTAAAAAGAAAAATATTAGCTTTTTTCTAGCCTTATTTTTTAGGCATGTAGATTTTCTGATTTTTTTAAAAATACAATTTAGCCTCATTTTTCTCACCTTCTGGCAACACTATTAGTAACTTCAAAAATTTTGTTAAGGCACTTTTAATTTAGAGAATGAAGCGCTGCAGGCGAAATGTTTTATCGAATATAAATAATTTCAATTTTTTTGTGCGAATAAATACACAAAAATGCTTAAATGGACGATATACTAATATTTTAGCATTTTTAAGGCATTTTAAAAATCAGAAAAGGTTTGAAAAAAAGCTAGAATCTATAACGAAAATTTTGAAGCTAAAAGCAAAATAAAAGGCTAGATTTAGCCTTTAAAAGGCTAAGCTGGCAACACTGATTATAAGTAAAATTCTACACTTATTTAAAAAAAAAAATTAAAATACACAATTTCAAATTACAACGCAGTATTAAAGTACCATGCAGTATGTCGCCAATAAGACAAAATACTTAATCTTACTATCGATTGGCCTAAAAATATGCGGAATAAAAAAATTAGGAAGCGAAAATACTAAATAACTTTGGTACCAAAAGTACCAAAACAGAGTTTGTGGACTATAATTGGATACCAATAGAATACGTATTTTCTGTGTCCACTTCATTGGCATTCATGTTGTGTTTTCTACTTGGATTTTGTTGAAACATTAATATCTTGCTAACTTTGGAATTTTTACGAAATCAATTTTCATCAAGTTTAGAAAACTAATCATCTTCAATATCAATGTTATAGATAAGATTGCAGCGTCATTAAGCAGCATCCGAGCCGAAGGACCATAAACTCTAGTTGTTTCTATTTAACTCTATCAAAGTAGAATTTGTGGACTATAAATAGTTGGAATGGATGGCTATACTAAGAGCAGCAACAATTGACGTTATTTTATTTCATATCAAACATCATTTATTTTATCTTACTATCGAAGTGGCATAGGATACAAATCAACATTGTTTATAGTGAAAAAAATAAAATTATAATAGTGCTACTATCATACACTTGCAAATCAATATTAAATTACAACATAATTATTACTTGTAGCTGCTAAAACATATTTAATATTTCATACATTTTTTCTTTTTTAAAATTTTTGTGGCATTAATAAACATTTTCCTTCTTAAAATTTACGTAAATGAACGTGTTTGAGTTCAACCAAAATTTTATTTTTATGTGTGGGACCCGTTTGCTAATCTTAAATCAAACATAAAATCTCCGCTTAGTACATGTTATGTTGTTAAGCGCTGAAAAGTCAACCAATATACAAACAAGCCAGCAAAAAACAAGTAGCAAAAACGAAAAATTTAGTTAAATACATTTAAATTATTGGCGCCAAATTATTTTTTTATTTATTTTTTATGAAACGTCATGTCTGAATGGAAGACATCATGTGAAATTGTTTAAGAAATTATTATGGATTTGAGGCATAAGGGGATATTGTGGTACATACATGTATGTGGTGTTTTGGTTATAAAAATAGTTAATGTTTATTAAGATAAAATATTGGTAGTAATAACTAAATAACAAAATAATTTTAGTGATAAATAACCTGGTTGTAATATCAGTTGGAAAAGATAGAAAAATATGATGTGTGAGGAAATATTGTTGATATCTTGGATGATAATTATAATGGCGTTGATGTCTGTTATAATTACTTAATTATTAGAAAGATTTAAAGTTAGATATTTCGAATAATAAAGCTTCATATGTTTTGAAAGCCATGGACACTTGTAAAGTAAAGAAACTTATAATAATGTGGTTCAAAGAATTCGCAGTATGAAATTTAAATTTACCGTATTTCTAATAAACTTGAGAGTTATGTATTAAACACTGCTACAGTGTAAAATCACTCGCCAAATGACATAGAGTACGTAATAGGCCTTCTTGAGGACATCAAAAATCTGTTTTAAAAATTTTCAAATAACCCTCAAAAATTTAAGATATGCTCAATGTTTTATGATATGTTTTTGCGGTAGGTTCCTGTATAAATACTTTCCTTATTCTGCCATTTTATGCTAAATGCAACAAAAAGAAAGCAAGAAAAATAACTAATATTTTTTTATTTAAGAACTTTTTTTTGCTCTCATTTGTTTTTGATTTTTTTTAAAGTTATTTTAATATACTTATTTATAAATAAAGCATAGAACGGCTGTCGACAAAATGATTCAATGAAAAATTCATTGGAAATTTTTATATTTCATATGAAAAATTACCTAATGTTTTTAATTGATTTTTTTTTCATTCATCATAAATCCTTTTTGATTAATCATTTCCAAATGTTGTATGATTTTTTGCTTTTATAAGATTTTTTAATTATATTTATAAAGAATTTCTTACTCACAATGGACTGAAATTGGTGCCTGGGTGGAGAACTGATACAATAACACAGCACAAACACATTTTCTCTAATCCTTAAATCCTATAGCAAATTTCATAGGATCGGTCCACAAATGATTACAGCTTCGAGTACCCAATCCAATCCAATACAATAAATATTATTACAAGTAAAAAGATATAATTTGGCGGAGATTTAAGTTCAAATAACAGAATCAAGTTTCGGAAGGATCAGACCATAATTGACTATAGCTCCTATATGGAGTCTTCTACATATAAAAGTTGGTATCGGTATACAATAGTGTATCCCGACAAACAACTTTTTTGTGATTCTAGTATGGAAACTATGCCTAATGATAAGCTGAATATAGAAAAACAATAACAAAAATTGATCTTCAATTTCCTACCGGCGCACGGTGGGCCAGAAATTAGTTTCATTGGCCAAAAGTCCAACGATTTCTAAAACTTTAGCTCCATTCAATAGTAAATATATTGAAACTAAGTTGGCCGAAAAATTACATCAAAATATTGGTAATTGTGGGCGTGGCATGCTGCTAAAGAGAAATATTTTATGCTATTTTATAAAAAATTTAATTTTTGTAAATTTGATCAAAAGTAAATTATCTTTGCTCACAATCTATTATCGATAATTGGCTACACTTTTTATGTTAAGTTGGTAGGATAATAGTCTTTAAGAAATGGTATGATGTGTTACTATACCATTGATAGCTGCTGTGTTATTAAATGTTTTCTTAGGTACTATAATTTTAATCAAGTATGAATTTTAGTGGAATAGAACTATTGAGGGCCAAAAGGGTTAAACAAATTTTACTAGAGGAAAGGCGAAAGTGTCCTCGTTAACCTCATATATACTTTTGTATCTGTGTGGACTCGTATTTAGAACAATTTTTCCATTTCAATGAAATTAGTCCCAAAATTTGTTCATGGTTATCAGTTATGATTTGGATTTTGAACTTACAGGATCAATAAAAAATAACGACATCAAGAAGGATATACGAAGTTTAAAAAAGAAAATGTTCAGGATAAATTTCTCAAATATGGGTCGATTATAGATCATCCAAAACAAGGATGAGGCAATACGAGAAAGCGAGAAAGCTCTTTTCAGATCTCGAAAGAGCATCTGAAATAACAGGTGTTGATATAAATCTTATTTCAGGATTTAAAACAATTATCGATATCCTTGTGTACAATGAATAAATTGGCGCTACAAAATTTAGTGAATTTGATGCACGAAAACATATAAGAATAAAGAAATATGTTTGAAACAGTTTATCATGGAGAAGATGTCATTAAGCATCATTTAGTACTACTTGGAGATATGTATATCAGAGGAAGCTCAAGAAAAAAGGAATAAGGATTACAGATTTTATAGAGAGCATAATAACAGAATATCCCGAAATTCTACAAATGAAGATCTATTTAACATATTACGGGAAAAGTAAGATCCGCACATCTCTAGCTTTCGAAGTTGATGGAAAGTAGAACATTGGGACTTAAATGAAGAAGCAAAAGAGCTACTAGACGACAGAAATTATATAGAACCAAATATGGGATATTTGTATGCTATTTTCCAACCGAATGAATAATAATTATAATAAACTTAAATAAAAATAAAAGAAATTTTATTGTAGTTTAAGTAAAAAATAAAATAAACATTAAAAAGCTTTTGGTTATTATAAAAAATAAAAATTTTTGTCTTTAATATTATTAAAATAAAAAAAAAAAAAAACAAAATAAACCTTAAAACATTGTCATTTTTTGTCCAAAAACAACCGATTCTAGTGGAACCCGGGGCGCAATTTTGTAACTAAATTCGAAAGGAAAATCGTTCAAATTTCTAAGCTTTATACATTGAAATACGAAAGTATTTTCTCTCGCATCGAAATAGACAATAACCCCCTGTTCACAAAATTATCCTGGTTATTATTAATATATTTTTTTTTTATCAGAAAACAAAAAATCCGCATTTTTATAAACAACTGCTGAACCGATTTTAATGAAATTAAAACTGGAGAAAAATTCAAGAAAAAAATTCTAAAATATCTATCGATTCAAAAGTTATAGAATTTTGAGCGATGAAAAGCGATTCTGTGCCACTGCGAGACGCTTAAAAATAATGGAGATACATGACTGTAAGCTTATTGAAAATAATTTTAGAATTTAAAAAGCTTCTTCAAAATTAACAAAGTTTGGATAGGGCTTGTGGAGAAACCTTTGCCCAGTACATTAAAGAAATTCTGTTGTCCGGAACAAAAAAAATATTTTACAAATTAGAAAATATCTTTTTTGGAAAAAGCCGCAAGAAAGTGAACCACTTTTTTTAAGTTTCAAATTCAGATTAATATTTTTATCGGGTCGACATATTTATATGATGACGGCAATATTATTTAGAATTTTGTAGGAAATCTAGTGTATGTTTTCCAAAAATTTTAGGATCCAAATTAAGCCTGCCAAGTTTAAAAAATGAGGTTAAAAATGTTTCGACCTTAATAAATCTTAATCTAATTGAGTTAATCTACACATGTAGGAATACTTTTTGTAAAGATTTACAAGGACTATCTATACGTAAAATTTGTTTACATTTATATAATAATTAATTTTGGCGATTTAAAAAAAATACATACCCCAGTTGGGCAACTTTGTAGTTCCACCCACTACTATGTGAAATTTTATTCAAATATCTTTAACGGATCATAACTTAAAGAAATATTTCTAAAAAATTCATTTTAGAACCACTGTGCGCTGCGATGTCTTTCTACAAACTTTTTTCCAACAGAGCAATTAGTTTTTTTTTTTTTTTGTTTGAAGTAAAAATCACTCTCGTCGGATATATCGGACCATAATTATACATAGTTTACTGGAGAGACTCTCCCTCTCCAGTATCACTTTAACGTTCATGCACAGTAATGGTTTATATCATTTGTTACGACTAGACCGACTATAACCAAGTATTTTCAATATAACTTCTTGGCAGTTAAATTTTAATATATGAAATATAAACAGAATTCATTAAAGTTTTCTTCTCAAAATAGAAATCGGTTTTGTCCAGTTTCGTGCCATTATACTATAGATTTTTATACACGATTTTTAGGTTAAGTAAGTTTTTATTTTAATATTGATTTAATAAAAAAATAAAAAAAAAAAGAAAAACGTAAGCAAAAATTAGCCCCTAAGCACATATAAACCTAACAACATCTGCAAATTTTAAGCTTAATTTTATGCTATTGTTTTATTATTTTAATGTTTTCTTATGTTTCTTGAACAAATTACTTGTCATTTTTATTCAATATTAGCTCAAAGGCATGTGTTGGTTTATTTTTCATTATTTCTTTTAACAAATACGTTTTGAGTTATATATTTACAAAATAAGGTTTTAAGTTTAACTAAGTTTTGTTTTCATTTATGTTGGAGTATTTCGTTTTTAAGTATTTTCCAGCTAATTTTGATTAATAGTTTTTAGCACATTTTGACAGTTATGCCTGTCATTCAGAAGAAGAAAAAAGAAACATAAAATCTGAAACATAACTTCTACACACAAACAATACAATACAAATTATTGAAGTATGAATTTGAAAAAAAAAAACGCTTCAAATTTTTTTTAATATTTTGTTGTTATATTTTTTTAGGAGGGGTGTTGTTACTCACATTACAAGAAAATTTGTTACATTGAAACATATAAAATTAATAGTGATATTTATGCTTATAGTTTTGAATACTTAGTTTTTTTATTTATTTATTTTTTTTTTTAATGGGAATTTTATGTAAAAACAGCTGTTTATTTTTTCTATATGTATTATTTTTTTTTACATGATTTATTAGCAATGAGCCCCTCCTTTATTGAAGCTTTACAATATCTAAAATAGTTGGGCAATACATCAGAAAAATTTTAATACAAATTATTTCCTTTCGCACAACAGGAAAAACATTAATTTGTTAAATTGTTGTGCAATTTAGCTTTCAAACAATATATTCGAACAAAGGAAAAATTGAAATATAGCATATTTGGTGGGTTAATAACAAATATGTACAAGTTCCCTTAAAATTACAGACATAAATACATATATTATAATAAACATGATAAACCAATCTTATACTTATTAACATTTATATTGTAAAAAATATGTGTGTAAATTTGTATGAGACATCCTGTACAAGTGCTTAGAAATAGTTAAATCATTCTTGAACTTATATATCTTGATTTTTTGAAATCCTACAAAATTTTAGTTTTTCAAATAATTTATAATATTAGCGATAAAAATCAAAAACACTTGCTTTAGAAATAAAATTTCATATATTCGAATTTAACTTCCAAAAGAATATTTGGTACAGATACAGTAGAAAAACTTCTTAAAATCTATAAATTGAATAAAAAAATATTGGTTTATGTTTATACAATATTTTTCATTTTATATTTAAATTTTTTTTTTACTCTAGCCCCGCAAAAGCTTTGCTTGCAATATAATGAGTTAAGAAGCTAGTATGATGGTCCAGCAAAAACTTTGCCTACCAAATAGCATGTTTTGTAAATGAAAAATAGTGAAATTTTGGACATTGCGAACAAAATTCATCAGTTATAGCACAAAACGAAAAGTTGTTTTTCGTATTGTTTTCTCTTACAAAATACATTATTTATTTCTGGCACTTATTGAGTAGAATGTTACTGTGATTCTAAATTGGTTTTAAATAATGTTTTAAATAACTAGTGGTTTGGAACTAGTTCTGTATTACTTCTACATCACTTCTCAAAACTAATTATAAGTTCCCAAATAACTTCTTAGAACTGTTTAAAAAACTTAAAAGAAATTAAAAAAAAAATTAAGTAAAATAGAATAGAATTAAAAAAAAAAACTTAATTTATTTAAAGAAGGTCTTTAGGAAATAGTTCATTGGAATGAAAAAGAAAATCGAAGAAGAATTTTGATTTTAATAGCTATTATTTGAAATATTTCCTAAAGCTTCTATAGGACAATTTCGAACAAAATCATTGATTAAAGAACAAATTCTAGAACAGTTCCATAGAATAATTAATGGCCAGGTAACACTTCTGTTCTGGTGGTGACAATTTCGAACGAAAATCATTTGTCCCCAGCAAAAACTTAACTTCCAATTTTAAAAGCAATAGCTTCCTGTATGCATTATATTGTAGATTTATTCACCTCTCTCAGCATTACTTATAAGTACTTAAAGAAGTCATTTATCGTAGATATGAAAGAAATTTGGTTTTTACGTATCTGAAATGTTTAGAGTGTCTTGCAAAAGAAATCAATATTAAAATTTAAAGAGGGTTGAACTTACAACTGAGTCAAATGTATTTTTTAATGAATAGTATTGATTTATATCCCTATATCGAAAATACTTTTTAAGGTATAAAAATAAATATCAATTGTGGTGTATCGGGTTAGACGGCAGATTAACAAACATAAGCAGTGTAATGACGTAGGTTCAAATCTCAACCGAGTCAAATGTTGTTTCTTTTACTTAAAAAATAATGAGCATCCAAAACAACTGTTTTGGTACCCAAATAAAAATTGGTGAAATTTTGGATATCGCGAAAAAAATTCATGAATTATAGCACCAAAAGAGGAAGCTGTTTTTTATATTGTTATCGCTTGCAAAACACGTTATTTAGTAGGCAAAGTAGTTGCTGGGTGGTAACGCCAGCATTCTGGAGCTAGTTGTAGAACTAATATATATTTAGTGGGTTATTTTCTTATTTATAAAATTGAATTTAGTAGTTTTTCTTAAAATACAACATTTTTTGTTTTTGTTTTTATAAAATAAACCAATTTTAAGGAGTTTTTAGGTATTGAACCAGTTGGCCCCTTAAAAAAAATCTATTTTTTGCACACTTTTTTAAAAATTGCCAATGTTAACGCTGTCCACAATATAGTGCAGGGGATCTCACCTCCTGGAACACTGCTAAGTGTTGCCAGGAGGTGAGAAAAAAAGAGGCTAACTTGTTCTCTAAACAAGACCAAAAAAGACTAAATGCTACAAAAAATAAGGTTAGAAAAAAGTTATATTTTTTTGTTAATTTAACATTTTTTTCCAGTCGTCTTTAGTTTTTGATTTTTTTTTCACAGATACTTTAATAAATGTATAAATTAAACATATAACGACTTCCAACAAAACCCAATTGAAAATACGCCAAAAGATTTCCATACAAATTTGGGTTATATTTTATATGAACTCATGCTCTGAAATTATTTGTCTTAACTCTTGAGCTTGAATTCGTTTTTCGGTTTCCAAATTTTCATAATTGAAAAGATTTTTTTAATAATATTCTTAAATTGGATGATTCTATAAAAATAAAATTAGTAATAGCAAATAAAGAATTATTTTGCACGCGGTTCAAGTACTAACATTTTAGCCTTTTTAAGACAATTTTAAAAATCGAAAAAGGCTAGAAGCTAAAACGAAACTTTTGGGGCTAAAAGCAAAGTAAAAAGGCTAGATTTAGCATTCAAAAGCTAAGCTGGCAACACTGATTTTGACTGTTATTAACTTAGAATATCTAACTTTCTCATTGTCCGTTTTGGAGTTATGAAACTGGCTATCTATCATAATCAATCATGGACATTTCTGCGTGTATTTCATAATTCAAATCCTTTAAAACAATATCTAAAATATAATTTTTTTTTTTTGTTAATTTTAACAGGGAGAAAACAAACCTTTTCGAAATTTTTGACCTAACCACCTCAGATTTTGATAAAATTTGGTTTAGACACTTATTACGGTCTTCAAAATTTTTAAATTCGTTGTAATTTAGTTTTTATCGCAGTTCAAAGTTTACTTTTTTCAGACATTTTTTAAAAGAAACATTTAAATATATATATTCTCGGATTTATTTTTCTGATTTCAACAAACTTTAGTTCAAGCCGATGCTTAGTAAATCTAGTTTCTAATTATTTTTTTAAAAACGCCATTTTTGAAAAGAAAAGGATAATGAATCAATATTCGTCCTTATATCAGAGATATCTAAAAAATCATATCTATCATTTATATAATTTTTCTTTAAAATGTTTCTTATAGTGTTGGCAGTCCCATTAGGGATGCTGAGAAAATTAACCTTTAGTAAAAAAATATTTGTTTCAGTAATAATTTGAAAAATTCTAATATTTTTCGAATGAAACAATTGGTATAATTATAAAAGAATGTTAAAAAATTCGGTTTTTATTAACGATTCTATTTTACCAAGTTGAAAGTTTTTAGAAAATATATTTTGGTAGAGTAATACAAATATCATTCAAAAATAGTCCTACAAACCAAGTTTCTCGATGCGGCCAAATAAAAATATATTGACAATAAATCGGCGACTGCCAACTGATTGTTCCACTTGATGTAAAATATATGGTCTGTTTCAAGAAACCAATTTATGATTTTATGTATTAGTTTTGCAAAATTGTAAAATTACGTGATTTTTCTTTACCTATTGATATATTAAAAATATAAAAAATCATCGAAGTAGGTAACTTTAAACAATAATGTCTCGGAGACCGACATCTTCAACCAGAAGATTTGGACAATTATTCAAATTTTGAAAAAATGCCTTTTAATATAATTGTATTTTTTAGATGCAATTTTCATTGAATATACCAAGTTATATTTATGCTTATTTAGTATTTTTTGAAAATATGGATTTTTTTCATTACACTGGAAATCCAAACTTTTTGGGACACACTCATTTATTATGTACAATATTGATTTCAGAAAAATCTATTCATATATCTGCATTAAAATACATTAAAAATATTAAATTATTACCTAAAAATTAATTTTATCAACATCCCCTCATTGTCCCACTCTACATTTTTTATGTTGTCCGCAACACTTTAAGGAGCATTTTATAAAAAAAAAAATATAAAAATGAAAGATATGATTTTTTTAATATTCTTGATACAAGGACGAATATTGATTTCATTATCTAAAATACCACGAATTTGAAAATTTTGAAGAACTTTAAATTTTGTATTGATGTAGTGAGTGTGTATATTGAATTTCATCGAAATCGGAGATGGTGAGGTTCGTCGGGTGTTCTAAAAGTTTTGTGTTTTTCCAACAAAATTTCTTTTAATAAATTTTGTAATAGCTCTTAAAATTTTCTGCCGGTTATAAGTAATTAATGCAACTTTAATCAGCAACATAATTATTACACCATTTGTTATATTTTTACCTGCCAATAGGCCGTTTAAATGTTGTTGACATATTTTCTTTTTTTACTCTCTTTCTCTTTGTGTCCTTCCTTCTGCTGCTGTTGTCATTTAAACTCATAATCGTGGTAAATTTAGTTAATCATTTTATCCTTTTTAATTAATTGAAACATGTAGTATTTAGTTAAGTTTCAATTGTTTTATTTACTTTTGTGTATTTTATACACAAGTGTAAATTTGATGTCACTTTTTTAGTGTTCTGAAATGCTCAGAAAATAACTAAAATAAAATAATTATACTTGCGTTTAAGATTAGGCTGAGCATTTTTTCAAAAGAGCAAAATTTCTTGTTAGTGAATATATTCATTTGAATAACTATGGACATGGATATATGGTCTTGTCATGCAATCTCCCTAAAATGTAGATTTTAAGTCATAAAACTATACTTAATTTAATAAAGTTTTAGTTTATTATTTTTCAAGGTGGGAATATAAATGAATAACTTGGGTGTTGATTTGAGTTCATCATAAATAAAAGTTTTTCGACCATACTCTTACAAAAATATCATTATAACAACTTAAACAAAATTTTCTTTTTTTAATGGCCTTAAAAAGTAAATAAAAACTTCTCTCCTGTTAAACAACATGTTTTGGCCAACATTTAGCATTTAAATACATTTTATGCGTATTTATATGTACATAATAAAATTTTACTTAACTTTGTTATACAATATTTTTTGTTCCTTTCTGTTAAGTTTGTTTTTCTTTTTTTTTATATAGAATTTAGTTAAATCGAGTTAAGCATAATTTTGTTGTTGATATTGTTAGTGGTAAAACTTATAGAAGCCGCTTAAATTCATAAAGATAAACTTTATTATTTAATTTAAGATTAAAACGGTAACTAAATACGAACTGGAGATGGTTTTGTATTGTAAGTCTACAGATAAAACAAATTATATACAACATTTAATTTCAACATTTTAGGTAAAAAAATAAATAAAATGTGTATTTAAATGTGTAGGAGTTTTTATATGAAAATTTGTTTAATAAAAGTAACACGTAAATGGACTTAAATGCAACAAATGTGGAATCTAATATGTTAACATTAATCGTAAAGAACAAATTATAAAAAAAAATTAAAAACACAAATTACACTGGACAGCAAAAAAATCTCCATTAATTTAATTAAATTTTTCAATATTTATAACATTTACTATACCCAACAAAATATGAGCTGAAAAAAAAGGTGAAAAAGTCATGATTTTAACATTGTGTTATCATTGGAAGGAAGTACTTAGTGCTGAAAAAGAGCTGCAAAATTTCTACTTTTAACCTATGGTTGACATTGGAAGGATGTTCTTCTTTTATGCTTTCTTTTCATTACTTTTGAAGTACTTATTTTAAAACTATGTTTATAAAATTTTTTAATAAAAATGCTGTTTTGGCCTGTGAATACCAAAATTCTTGAAATATATTTTAATAATTAATTAAAAATAACATTTTGAAATGTAAACATAGTATAACAAAACAAAGGATACATTAGCCTTTTATTGGATGGGATATGGATTGCATCCATTTAAATTGGGGGCGAATTACATTCGCATTTCAGATTTGCTACAAAAAAATCCCAAATATCATACTATTTCGCCAAATAAATGGATGACTACTGAGAATTTTCCAAATATTTTAAACGATATTAAATTTTTATGAGAGATTTTTGCTAATTTCGTTTGCAAATTTTTCTAAGGGATTCTTCTTATTAAATACTACACAATTTTTAACCCTATGCAAATGTTAAAGATGATGTACCATTTTAAATCTTCTTTTAAATCTCAAATTGACTATAAAATAATTTTTTCAATATTTTTGCCAATATTCTGTATCACAAGATTTCACACTCTTATAGACAAGATTTAGGACTATATTTAGCAAAGCCAAGCGTAAATAATTGACTTTTGAAGGTGTGTAAATAATTTTAAAGTATAAAAAATGTGTGTAGATACTTCTAAAACGAAAAATGTATATGAATTTTTCTTTTAATATCAGAAATAAATACCGCTAGTTTTTTCAGAAATTACCGCAGTCTATACACAATTCAGGTATTCTAATAACAAAACAATTATTTGAAAATATCTTTTCCTAATTTTGCAAAAAATTTAAAAAGTGTAAATATGTATGACTATGACTATATGTATTGAAAAACAAAAATAATAAAATTCCTAAATTTTCTAATTTAAGGAAATACATGAAATATAAAAATTCTATATATTTGCAGTTTTTTTTTTTCTTTTGTTAATTTTTTTCGATGTGTTATTATATTCAACCATATTTAAAATCTAGCAAAAATTATCTTTTGAACCAATTTTTTAACACCAATCAACATTTCTGTTTGGCTACTTTAGTCGCTAATTGCCCCTTTATCATATACCTGAACACTTTTTTGGCCTCTTTTTTAAAATTGAACTAAGACCATGTGCTAAGTGATGAGAAATTAAGTTGTTTGAAACATCTTGACCCATTATATATTAATTTCAAAGAAAAAATTAATTACTTTGAGATTTTTTCCCAATATAGAGAATATATATATGAACTGAAACTGCTAATATATAAAAACTAAAGCTAATGATAAAGTGTATGAACAACTATTTAAAACATCAAATGCCGAATCTGTTTGGATCGGCTTGGGAAAATTAAAAAAAATAGATTTGATGAATACTTATGTCCTAATTTATATTTTTAATTTGGCTTATAGCATTGCCTCGGCGGAAAGTCTTTTTTCTAAGCTATCAACAGTGAATGCAAAAATATGCTCTAAAAATAGTATTTTATGCGCATTGAATATACAGTAGAAAATAAAAAAAGCAAAAACAAAACTATTTCTTTTTTCAATTTTAGACAAAATTATTTTTTTAATTTAAACAAGTTCTTTATTAATATTTTAACAAGGCGAAACTAAAACTTATCTATCAACTGTGTCGAAAGTCCTATTTCAAATTCACCATTTTTTATTATACCATTTGCTTACCCATCTAATTCTAAACATTAATAAAAGTTGAGAAATTATCATATTGTTGGTGCGCTGACGAAAAGTTGAACATATTTTCAGAAGAGTTAAAGAAAAATTAATTTATTTTAAGAAAGTCATATAAAAGTACATATTAATATTTTCGAAAATTTCTAAACTAATCCAGATATTTGAAGAAAGATTAAAACTAAAAAAAAAAAAAAATCGTAAAATTATTGTTAGCCCACCGATGATGTGTAAATTTACAAAGTACATCATAATCACAAATAGCTTTACCAGCATTAACTAATACTATTCATAAAAGTTCATGAATATTTCAAAAATGACTTTAATAAAGATCTTTAAATCAGTTTCGAAATAATTTTCATGATTTTTTCCTACATGTTGAGCAATTCTTACGAATTTAAATTTTAAATTCTAAATATTTTTGTATCCTTTATTTGTTTATAAATTATAAATTAAATTTGAAAAATATTCCAACCAGAGATAAAATATTTCCTATAAAATTCCAAAGTATGCTATAAAATAAAAAAATGTGACTTAAAAATAACAAAATATGCTGTAAATATCCTTC
Organism: Protocalliphora azurea; assembly: GCA_932274085.1. Taxonomy (NCBI): domain Eukaryota; kingdom Metazoa; phylum Arthropoda; class Insecta; order Diptera; family Calliphoridae; genus Protocalliphora; species Protocalliphora azurea. Next base: position 147,094,408 of record OW026521.1, on the reverse strand, counting down.
AAAAATCATTATGTTATCAAAAACATGCCTTTAATGGTGAAATATGCAAAATATACACTTACAAATCGATGTGAAAATGCTTTATTTCTTCCAAAATGAATAAATATTTTATCGATGGCTTTATTCAACGTACAGGAAAAACATGCAATTTCACATTTGTGGTTTCTCTGGTTATCACTAATGAAAAATAAATTGTCCAACAGACTTAAGGCCAACAAATGAAATTCATAAATTTGTTAGATGAGGATTTGTAAGACTGGAGTCCGAGTGGAGACCTCGTACTGAGGTTAGATGGATAGATAGATAGATAGATAGATAGATGGATAGAGAAGGTTGACGTGATACCACATGTACCACATCTCCACCCAGAGACCAATCTCGGTCCACTGTGAGTCCCTTCATTGAAAGCTATAGGATATAGAATACAAGAAACAGAATACAGAAAATAGAAAAATTGGAATACGAAGAGAAAAAGGTTAGGGAACGAGGTACTGAGGTTAAAACAATAAAAAGAAAATTTTATGTTCAATATTTTTATGAATAAATCTTTATTTTTGTAATAATAAAAATTATTAAAAATAAATTATTTTATTATAAATAAAATTCAATTTAGTAGTTTTTTATGAAATACAATATTTTTTGTTTTTATCAAATAAACAAATTTTAAGGATTTTTTTATGTATTAAAGCAAAAGAGGGGGAATTTTTTGGCGATTTAATTTTTTTTAATCCCTTTTTTTGACACTTTTAAAAAATTATCAATGGTAACGCTCATACCGATCACTTATGTTATAATCACACTGGTGATTTATACCTATGTAATAAATTTATTTATTTATTATTATTTTTTTAATTACACAAAGACTGTAAAACTTCCATTTTATCCATACATTTCCCATTTTTGCCCCAAAAAGTATGCAACAAATCAAACATCTAAGAAAATTAAAGAATTTGTTGTAAAATATATGAAGAATTGTTTTAATAAAGTTTAGCAAATATTTAATAACTACTTAAGTTTTTATGCGATTTTAATGATTGATATTTCGTTCTATTACAAACAAAATAGATTTGAAAATTTTGTAAATACAGTTGCGAGCATAAAAAAGCAACGCTGTGGTGTGATTTTTGTTCGCATATATTTTGCTTATAACGAGACCTAATGTAACAATACTTTTGTGATTTTAATATAGACTACTGTTGCATATAATTTTGTCTAATATTTTTGTATGTGAAGAAAATTATTAAACGTTTAGTAAAAGCAGTTGCAAATTTGAGAGAGCAAAAAAAAAATGCAACTCTAAACAAAAGAACATGATGTCTTAAATTTTGAAAAAAATCGATTTTGGATAATGTTGGAAACTATAGTATTGTTAAATACCATAATTTTGTATTCTTACATATAGACTAAAATACATAAAATTTTCAGATAATATAAATATTAGCAAATAATCCCACTTTCTATAAAATTTAGCTATTTTTCTTAATTATTTTGGAAAAAATCCCACAAAGATTGATATTTTTGGAATTATTATTTATTTTTTCATTAGTTTAAAATCTTACAAAAATTCATGTTTGGCTTAACTTGATAATTTATAACTCTACCAGAGTTTTGGATCGAAATAATACGACCAATTTCGATTGTTAGTGTGATGGAATTAACAGCTAAATATAATTTTTTCGCAATGATACAATATTATTTAATGCTCGTTAATGCAATAACTTTGGTTCTGGAACAAATTCTAACATAGGGAAAGACAATTTGGAATTGTACCTATTTTGACAGTCTTAATATGTTGAACAGTTAAAACTTTATCATTGGCGATTATTGGACTGTTGCACTTTTCCAGTAGTGGAAATTAATATTTAAGGAAATATGTCTAACTGAACAGTCTAAATTTGAAATATATGTGTTTAGAGTCAAATTAATTCAAATTGTCGTAATAGGATTTCATTTCCATTAAACAGTAATCGTTAAAATAATAAATGACCTGCCTCCAAAAGTAAAAGTGCCAGTTTGATTTTAGTAGATAATATGTGGTATGTTAGAAGAGTTTCCCGTTACCATATTAACATCATTAAATCAAGGATTGGTGGCAGTAGTAGCTTTAAATGGCTACATGTGTTCATTCGAGTAATGACTTGTATCAATTTTTTTCAATATTGTGCATCTAAGATAATTTTTAAGAATCCTCATGTTATAACTACACATCAATATTATTTCAGTACCATCATCATAATGTTGTTCTAAAATATTCTTAAATTCTTAAAAAGAATGAAAAAAAGTGTGTTTTTTATATTACTAATATTCTTTGTAGTTAAAATGACCTTAAATTTATGAATATTGGTAAATCAATCAGAATTTAGTTTTCAGCATTTTTCAATCATTACTTTTATTAAAAAGCCGCTAATTTTTTGACTTGTATTAATTTACAACTTTTTTAACAAAATTTTTAATAACTATTCCTATGTGTAACAATTTGGAACAAAGTGTCATGCAGTAGTTAGCTAAGGCCACAAAGAATAAAATCGCAATAGAATTGGCTTTTTAATAACGTTCTAGTCCTAATTAACACGATTAAAAATCATATAGCATAGCGTTGCATTTTTTATGCTCGCAACTGTAACAATATGTAAGTTTATTTAGTAGTAAAGAAAAAAATCCAAAAAATGTACATCAGTCAAAATTTTGAAAGAGAGATGATAAATAAATTTAAACATTTTCAATAAATCATGACTTATTTGGAGTAAATATAAAATATTTTCATATAGTTAAAAAGCTACGTTCTTCTGCTTCTAAACTAATTAGAGAATCTGAAACTGTTTACAAATTTATGGAGCTACGCCATGCTAAGTGCAGCAACTATTTGCCCTCAAAATAATTTTTCGAAATATCATAAAATTAGAGGATGTTTCGAAAAAAAAATTTTATGTATTTTCTTTTTTTTATAGAAAATTTTCGTTCAATTTTCTTTTTATAGGAAATTTACGAAAAATTTTGCTTTTATAAGAAATTTTCTATATATTATATTTTTATAGGAAAAGTAGGAAATGTTCGATAAATTTTATTTTTATTGGAAATTTTCAATAATTTTTCTTTTTATATGAAATTCTCGATAATCTTTTATAGAACATTTTCGCTCAATTTTCTTTTTAAATGAAATTTTCGATAAATTTCCTGTTTATAGAAAATATTCCGATACATTTTTTTTCTATGGACAATTTTTAATATATTTTCTTTGTATAGGCAACTTTTCATAAATATTCATTATAAGAAATTTTCAATAAATTATTATTTTATAGAAAATTTTCTTGTTTTAAGGAAATTTCAATAAATTTTATTTTTATAGAAAATTTTTCCAAAAATTTATTTTTATAAAAAAATTTCCCTATAAAAAATGTTTATGAAATGCCTTAAATATTATAATTAATTTTCAATAAAAATATTTTGGGGACAAAAGTAGGGATTTATATTTTGAAAACATGACATTTGGGGAACTAAAGCTTATTTAGTTTGGGGACATGGGGCAAACGTCTTTCTTCCTTCGATTTTTGGTGCGATCACAGGTTTTGCTTTAGGATCTATCGTTTACCCTAAAAATGAAGTTTTAGATTTTCTTAAAAAAATCCACTTTTAGTAGGAAATCACAGATTTTCATAATTTTTGCTCTATCTTTCCCTTCAAAATTAAATTTTAAATGTTCTTATAAAAAAAATTGACTTCTATTGAAGAAAAATGGTGATCAGAGATTTTTATTCCTTATGCCCTAGGACTTCTCATTTCTCTAAAAAAAATTAAATATACGTTAATAAGATTTTCTTCTAAAAAATTTCTCTCAATAGCTTAAAAACTTACAATAGAGATTTCTTTTGCTAGCTTGTAAGTTGTAAGTTTAAAATTTTTCTTAAGTTCAATCTAAAAAATGTACTCAAAGTAATCTAAAAAATGTTATATTATAGCAAAGTGTATTTTTTTTTTTATAAAACATAAAATATTAATTTTAAAAATCAACAAAATCGATACATAAATAACAAAATTAGGGAGCCAGAAAATAAAATGATTACAAAGAAGTTATTTAAATTAAATTCCATAAAATAATATTTTACTTCTTCCTCTAAATATTTGCTTATTCTACACAACAGGATTCACAAATATCTCAACTTTGCTTCATTTGTTTCTTAATCGATTAAAATGACAAGTATAAGCAAAATGTTTAATTTACATACAAAAGCATTTTTATATTTATTCTTACTTATTTATATTATTCTACTTTACCTACTTTTTCAACTCGAGACAAAAAAAAAAAAAAACGAACTTACTTTTCTTCTTAAAACACAATGTTATTTCAATATATTTAAATGTAAGCCAGTGTTGCCAGATTATGTAATTGGTAAAATTTTTAATAACTATGTGTAACAAAAAAAAAAAAAAAGTTATGCTAAATTGTGCTACAGCAGCAAATGACAATGTTAAATTCTTTTGTAAAGATAAATTCAAATATTCGTTGCTCTTGTTTCTTGTAAAATATAGTTTAAATGACAACTTAAAATAATTTTTCTTCAAAATTATTCGTAATATTGATAAATATTAAAAAATAAAATAAAAAGTGTTCTTATATTTTAAAATCAAATGTACAGATATGAAAAATATTACAAAAAATTGCTAAAAAGCATTTAGCATACTTTTATAAATTCAAATGCTAAATCTAGCACTGAAAGTGCTAAAATGGCAACACTGATGTAAGTCAGCAGATACAAGTGAGAGAGCATGTTTGGAATTTATTCGAATATCGATTGTATTTTATTCAATAGATTTTGTTGTTGTTGTTGCATCCCATTAATGCACTTGGTTTGTTATTAAAATCATGCAGGTTTTCTTATTCGCCGTGTTGCATATTGTTCGTTCACACACAATTGTGCCATTAAGATGCGGTGCGCGGTTTAGTTCACTTGAGTTTTGTTTTCTGCCGTTGCGACAATTGTATAGTATAAACTGAAACTATACAATCGAATAAACACAAGATGCAGAACATTTTAATGCAGACATTTTCGTACATAAATTTTTGCTAATAATTCAGTTTTATCGTGTGTTGTTTTAGTCAATGTTGAAAAGTGTTTTTTTTTTTTATTTCTTCTTTTCGAAATCGTACAATGACGACACTTGGTATCAGAAATGGCAGTGTCGTCATCATTTTTTTTTTTTTTTTTTTTTTGTAGAATACAATATTACCTTCAGGTTTTGTAATTCTAGTAAGCAGTGAGGAGAGAGAGGTTTTAAAATAGTTATAGACGTTGTCATTCAATTAAAATTCGCGGTTATTGTGGTTGTTGGTTTTTATGTTTCTTTTTGGATGCATTTGCATATCGAAATGTAAGTATTCAAAAAGTAACAGCAGTAATTCTAAAATGCCGCATTACATATAAGTACATACATACAAAGATGTAGTCATCAATATGGTCGTTGTCATTGTCAACTTTGTTGTAATACAACACTTTAGGAAAATTAGTGATGAGGGATAATTTGAAGAAATTGGAATTGTTTAATTATGTTTTAACTATGCATTTGTTTAAATAACACAGAGAAATACTGGTTCTGCGGCAAAGTACTTCTTAGTCAATATAGACTCCCAAGACCATGGATTTCTAAGGTATGCGGAATAAAATTGCAACAAAACTTTCGGTGCTGCACGTTGGCTTAGAAATTAATTTCATATCTAATTTTTTGTTAGCACCGATTTCCAAAATTTTAATGTCATTCAATAGAAAAGATACTGAGACTAAGATAACCAAAAAAATTAGATAAAAATATTGGTAATTGTGGTGGTGTCATGATGTTAAAGTCAAATATTTTATGTTATTTTACACAAAACAGAAAAATGTGATATCTGTAAATTAGATCAGAAGTAAATTATCATTACTCACAAACTATTATCGATAATTAGGTAAATTTTTTTGTTATGTTGGTAGGATAATAGTCTTTAAGAAATGATATGATGTGTTATTGTACCGTTTATACTAGCTGTATTATGAAATGTTTTCTTAGGTACTATATTTTAGTCATATTTGAATTTTAGTGGAATAGAACTTTTGCGGCTCAAAAGGTGTTCAACAATTTTTACTACTAGAATTAAGGCCAGAGTGTCCTCTTTAACCCCATATATACCTTTTGTCCTAAAAATTCTTTTGTTTTAGTTTGCCCTAAAATATTACGATTGTTTTAGAGCATTTTTTAAGCTAAAGAAAAAAAATAATCATTATTTTATAATCGAAAAAGAATATTTTTTAATCGAAAAATAAAAATCTAAATATAATCATTATAATTTAAGAAAAAATAAAACTCAAAAATAATTGTTATTTATTGAGTTTTTTTTTTTTTTTTAATTAAAAAATAAAAGTTTTTTTTGCATATTTGGAAAAGTCTTTCAAAAAAATTATAAAAGAGTTAGACAATATGTTCTTCCCAAAGTTCCTGGATTATATTAATTTTTTGGGTCAAAAATTTGTTCAAAATCGTTATATACAGTCCCTCTTAGCAACATAACGATCTTTTTGTGTTCTAGATGAAGATTTTATTTTATAAAATCAAATTATATGATCATCAAAGTAACCGAGCAGAGTAACATAGATTATTTACCTATTGTAGTGAAACATACCAGTCTCTGGCGGGAATCGAACCCTCAGCATCCAGAATAATAGACCAGCTCACTACCAACTAGCCTATCGGGTCACCCAGAGAGTATTTAAGCAGATAGTAAAAGAGAGTTTATAATCTTTTGAAGCAATTAATCTTAGTAATTCCAACAAACAGATAACTACCTGATAAAATTGAACTAGTAATCTCAAGGCTTTTTTTACTTACGCCTTTCAACCGAATGTATTAAATAGAAAGTATGGTAACATAATATTAATAATTTAAATATCATAATTTATTAAAAATATTTTATTTGTTTAAAAAAAATTTAAACAAAACAAATTAAATTTTTATGAAAAATGCTTTTCTGATGCGGTTTTATATATAATCCCCTGAAAATACATATGCATTTTTGAAGTTGCTTCACGCAGAGAAAAAACATGTTACAGCATTATCACTACAACAATATTATGTTCTCATTGTTAATTTTATTAAATTTTAATAACTCTGTGTTCATAATAATGATGAATTTGATTCAATTTTGTCACTTAATGTTTACACTCAACAAGAAATTTAATATGATTGACTGCAAAATTTCTTTGTCTTTAAATATTTTTACCAGAAACAAAATTTTGTTAATATGAAACATGTCATTACTTCTACAATCTTTAAATATATGCAGCCTTTTTCCTTGTCTTAAACCATATTCTGTTTTTAAACCATTTCAATATTATTATTCCTACAGAGTAATTCCATTTCAAGTTTAAAAAAATTTAACCCTGTCTAGTGCCTTTGCAAAACACTTTTTATTCAACCGATTTAGCTGATATTTGAACACATTAGATATAAAACTAATAAAGGTGCCACGTCCACTTTCGGTAAATATTAATTTTTTGGAAACTTCACATAAAATATAGCACATTTATCAATTATATTGAGGAGAAAACTATGGGCTACGCGCAGTTTTTGACCACTTTCAGTAAAAATAAATGTTGCTACTTTGTTGATGCCACACAAGCAATAGGAAATATTTTATATTATAAAATTTAATCTGTAATATTTTTACATTGTGATATTCTCTTACCACTGTCACTAAAATGTTTATGAAATTTGAAATTTGCTTACTAAGCAGCAAAGCAACAATTCCTTAAAAAGAGTGGACGTGGCATACAGTTAGTTCTTCTTGCAAGGATATTCTTATGTACCAAGTTTCATTTTGATCGGTTCAATAATAATAAAGTAAACAATATTATAATAAAAATGGATGTAAAATGAAGTGGCATCCAGCAAAAATTTAATATAATAATGTTAGTAGTCTATAAAATAACAAGAGTATGTAATAACATTTAAATTAAATAATTTAAATGATTTTTATTTCCAATCATATTGAAAAAAGGGCCTTAAAACCGGAATTCAAACGAACTCTGAAAAACCATTTGGGGGTTTTGCTAGACTGCTGAAACATTTCTACTTGTCCTTGGAATTATTGAGGCAATTTTTTCTTATTGCATTATGTTAATAGTAAAATTTTCTTGGAAATTATCAAGGTAAATTTTTATAAAATATTAAAATTGTATTCTATGTGATTATTCGAATTATTTCCTATTTAGTTACTGAAAACGTATTTTATTCGATTATTGAAATTATTTTTGTACATATTAAGTCTATTAATTTATTACAGATTTTATGAAAAAATTTGTTAATCGAATCGAAAGACTATTAATCTATTATAGATCATGTGAATATTTTTTCAACTGATTTTTGGAATAATTTAAATATTCAATTATTTTTATTTTATTTCGTTTATTTTATTTGGATAATATTTTATGGATTATTCGTATAATTTTTTTATTGATAATCGATTATTCTAGACATGTCGCTGCCCCACCATTCATTCGAATGATTTGCTATTAATATATATATATATATATATATATATATTAATATATATATATATATATATATATATATATATTATATATATATATATATATTATATATATATATATATATATATATAATATATATATATATATATATACAATTGAGTTTTTGAATAATTGTCCTGAATAATTGTAACTAGCCGACATCATACAACTTACAGATGATTCGTCGAATTTCTTATTTAGTATTCGAATAATCATAATGTAGTCAATTATACAAATACCTTCATAGGTTGATTATTACAAAAATTTTAAATTGATTCTTCTAACAATTTTTAATAGATTATTCGAATGAATTTTAATTGAAGATTCAAATAAGTTATAATTTTCTAATATTTTTTTTTATAATTCCCATATGAATAATGGGAAAATTTTAATCATTTTTTTAAGGATTATTCGAATAATTTTACAATCGAAAATCTACTGTAATCATATTTTAATCTATTTGACGAATAATTTTTAATTCGATTATTCAAATAAGTTTTAATTGCATTAATGATAATAGAATGACGGATGATTTGTTGAATATTCTTTTGATTTAGATTATTTGAACAATTTTTTTACCATATAATCTTTTGTAAGTTGCCGAATAATTTTTTCACGATTATTCAAACAATCTTTTTTAACTATTCAACCTGTCTTTATTGTAGATTATTAGAGTAATAAAAGCATTAAAATTATATTTGAATCATTAGTTAATTTTCGTATAATTTTCAAATCGATAAATTTTTATTTGAATCAGTTATTCGAATAATACTTTCTAATCGTATATTCGAGCAATTTTTCAATAAAAATTCGAATAATTTTCTATTTGAATTTAGAATTTGACGATAATGTTATACGACTAAATTGATTATTAAAACTATATTTTATTTGATTATTAAAATAGAAAATGTCATCAGTTATTCGAACGATTTTGTTTTAATCGATATTATGGAACTATTTTTTATATGAATTGTCTTCACGATAAATTCTCAAATCGTTGAGTCGAATAATCTTTTATATCATATAGTGAAAATATATTTTTATAAATTATTGTGGTAAATCTTTCACAGTTAATTAAAATATTTTCCAATCAAATATGCGAACCATTTTCTAAAACAGTTTCCAATAATTTTTTTTTTTTAATATTAAATTTGTATTTCATTCTATTATTCAAATACTCAAATTAAACTTAATGCGATTATTCAAATATATTCTTTTTTAAGTTTCAACGTTGTATATTGCAGAATTTCTTTCATGCATTTTTGAATTAATTTTCAATCTAGCTATCGACTAAGGGCCTGTATGAAGCCATAGGGAAGTATGTTTGTTAGTAAATTTTTTATTGGTATGAGGCGAATAAAATTTTACCAGCTCATAAGGCTAGTAGAATTTTTGACAAACGTATATATAAATTTTCGACGTTTAGAAAATATTATAAAATATTTCAATAATAAAAAATATTTAGAAAAATACATTTAGTTTTAAGACTTCAAACACTATACATTATTTATGATGTTTAGTATTGATTATTTAATATCAATTTGAAGGCGACACCAAAGTGGAGTTCTTCTTTCATAAAGGATTTCAAATAAAACATTTTTTATAATTTCAATCTAATTTTTTACTTTTATGTTTACACAATTATTTTAATTTCTTTTATAATATTTTTAAGTTTGTTAATAGTTTACAGTTTTCATTTCACACAATATAATAAAAATTTTTCTCACCACAGAAAAAATACTTTTTTACCATAGAACTTTTCTACCAAATCACAGGCGCCCTAATTTAATAATTTTTGAAATACAAATTTATCAAACCATTTTTTATTCCATCTGCTAAAAATCTCAATATTTTTATTCTTCCTTTAATCTTAATCTTTAATCCCTTACGAATAAAAAACTTTTAATCTGATTGACTTTTAGCTAAAGTTTCGAGTGCACAACACAATTGTTGTTGCTTTTTAGATGACATTACATTTTGAATAAAAAACCATATTTTTGTCGTATGTTAACAACTTCTTACGGATGTCACTAAAAATGCATTGTCAATTGTACTTAGATAGAACAGTGGGGTTATGAATACAAAATTTAATAAAACAAATCTTGAAAACATAAAATTATTTTAAAATTTTACCTCAACTCTTTACCGGCCCACTGTACATTCGATAACAAATAAAATATATATCATTTTACTTTACTACTATACTGCTGCACAGTGTTTCAAAAACTTTATTTTTTGGAAGTAATACTTTAACTTGTGAACTGTTAAAAATATCGCAATAAAATTTCAGGTGGGCAAAGAAGAGGTATTTTCGAGTTGATTTGGTGGAACACAAATTAATATCGGGTAAGAGAGGGTATGGATATACCTCAAAATTTGGTCACTTTGGGTTTGTAATTGTTATAAAAAATTTTCTATATAGACAGATCTTACAAATCTCTGCAAAAAATACATCTTAAACTAAAAGAGATAACATACACACGTAATGTCATCTTCTTTAGTTTAAGATATATTTAAGCCGTAATCAATTTTTCTCTAATTTTTAGCCTCGGTTTTGTTAGATTTTTTACTTGGCGGGCTTAATATTGGCCCTAAAAATTTTGTAAAATATTCACCAGATTCCTTACAAAATTCTTAATAATAGAATCATATAAATATATTGATACGACAAAATTTATATAAATCTGAAACAGTAACTTAAAAAAAATTTTTTTTTTTATTCAAAAGAAGGTAGGAATATATATATATATATATATATATATATATATTTGTTCTGATCTATATAATTTGTATATTGTTTTCAAAAGTAGTTCTAACGTAGGTACCTTTGGCATCGATCTTCCACAAGCCCTATCCAAACTTTGCCAATTTTCCACAATTTTTTTTAAATTTGTTTGTAAAATTCCCAAATCTTTACGTTAAACCTGGGATCAAACAAAAATTATGTTAGTTAAATACGTCCATATATTGGGTAAACACACAAAAATTATTTTCTGATGGACGCCACTTATAACGACAATGTGACCATTAGTATAGAAAAAGTCAAATTTTAAAACGTGCTTTTCAGGGTTGAGATTTTGGGTATGTTGGTAGAAAAAAGTGAGAGTTTTTTTATTTCCCTGATTTTAGGATGAATCTATCTACATTTTACCGAAATATTAGTGAAGTACCTCTACTCGTTTAAATTTTATGTCTAAATTTTAACACTATTTCTCAAAAATATACTTAAAACTTAAATTTTAAGTTTTTCGAGTTATGCTCTGGAGAAATTTATGCGAATTTAATTTATTTCTATTAGCTATTATTCTCCACAATCTTACGAATTCAGAAATAACACATAATTGTATATACTTTTATATATATACAAAAATATAAACATTTTATGAAATTATTTTGTATCGTAGGAAACGTTAGAACATGAAAAATCGGAATTAGTTAAGATATATTAAATACAGTCAAAATTCTTCAAAAAATGGTCTTAAAAAGTTTAAATTTAAATTTTAAGTATATTTTTTAGAAATAATATTAATATTTGGACTTAAATAAAATTTAAGCTTATCATAAAATCAGGGAATTAAAAAATTATCATGCTTTTGTACCAAAATATCCAATATCCCAACCCGGAAAAAACGTGTTTCAAAAATTGACTTCTTTCATTCAAATGGACGCCCTGTCTCATATCGACAACGTATAGAGGTGTTTAATAAATATAATTATTTTTAATCCCAGCTTTAGGTTTTCAGAATTTTACTAATAAATTTTTAAACAAATTATATAGGCCAGAACAAAAACAAATTTTAGAAGTAAAAAAATATTGCCTCCTTTTTTGGAAAAACCCCAAAAATGCGAAATTTGTTTAAAGTTTCAACCTCAGATTAATATAACTTATTTATATTAATATAAACATATTTTTTGTAGAAATTTACAAGGACTATCTATATTTTTTTCTGTCAAATCATAAATAAATTTTTGGCTATTTGGCCGATACTTTGGAGGTCTATCTACTCCCCTTCAGACCCACCAGGAATCTGTGCTCCTTAAAATCAACTCGAAAAAACCTAGTCTTCGGCCGCTTTTCATTGAGATATTTCCAACGGTTCACAAGTTACAGAATTATTAAAAAAATCGTTTTGGAACCACTGTGTGCTTTTTATGTTTAACTCTGTATTATTGTACTTACATGTACATATTCGCTGTTGTTGTATCTGCAATATTGTTTGTTGTCTTGTTATTATTTTGTTGCTGCTGCTGATATTCCTTTGGTTGCTGTTGTTGTCGTTATTATTGAATATTATGATGACTTTTTTTTTTTTTTTTGCTTTTCTAGGTTCATTCTTCCTTGACTTAGTGTACGTTGACAATAATGATGGTTTGTCTATATGTCATGATAAAGACGACACGTTACAGCTGTCAATGATTGTAAATAAGGAGTTTTGTGTCTTAATATTTTATAACAAAAAGCAAAAAATAAAAATAACAGCAACAATAGCAAACTATATATAGAGAACTAAAATGAAAGGAAACACATAATGCATAATTTATAATATTTGACATTTATTACAGAGAATTACAACAAAGCATCAATATTTATATTAAAAAATTACTTAAAATAATTAAGTATTAAAAAAACTGAAACTTTATGTTCTTTTTTCTTTTTTAAGTCTTATGGAATATTTTATCTAAATTTTGTAATCAAAACTAAACCAAAGTTGGTCTTTGAATTTTTGCAATTTTCTTTTTTAACTTTTCTTGCGCTTAATACTTTTGACCCAGTTTTTAAAATGTTTAAAAGCTAGCGCCAGCTTATGCACACATACAACTTGTGAAATTTACACAAGAAAACGGGAGCATTTTTATAAGATTTCTTAACTTCAACACTTTGTTGAAGACAAAAAGATGCCGCCAAGTTAAATGCCATTTTTTTTTTTTTTTGCAAAAATCGCCTTTAAAAGTTTGTGTTCATAAGCTTTTAGGTAAAATGCTCAAGAAAATAGGTAAAGATTAAGCAAACGTTTGGGAAGCAAAGTATAGAAAAGTTTAAAATCAAATTTTGTTTTAACTTCAATGAAAGCGCCTTTAAATACCCTACACAGAAAAAATTATTCAATAAAATTTGTCAAGTAATTTGTTAATTAATATTTTCTACAAATTCAATTCTTTTATTAATTCATACAAATAATATTAACACTGTTCCAGTACTTGATAAATTTGCAGGTTTTGGTCAAAATTTACAGGAAAGCGTTCCCGTACTCAAAATTTCCATATATTTTGTTGTTGTTCTGATCATTTTTGACTAATTCTTAATAAAACCTGTAAATTTCATATGTATTAGAACAGAGTTATTCTAAAATTATTTTTCAAAATTTGACAGCTTTTAAAAGAAAAACATTTTGAAAAATATTTTTCAGATACAGGAATTAAATTTTATTTATACATAAATTCTGATCGTTTATTACTAATTTGCAAATTTTTTTTTTTAATTGTATATATACTTAAATCTTCGATATAATATCGAAAATTTACTTAATTTATTTAATTATTCATTAAGTACACGTTTCTTTATGTTTGGTGTTACAGAAATATTAAAGGCCTATGCATACATTCCGTGTCAAAGCGCATTTAACTTCTCTTTGGAAGTCTGTGTAAGTCCACAGTAACTATTTGAAGCCACGTTTTAACTATCTGTTGATTTCCACATGTATTTTATATGTTTGTGTCGTTCTCTAGGTTATCTTGAAGAAATTGTTTATTCTCTTCGTTGGAGCATCCCGTAAAAATGACAACTTTTACCGGACCTTCTGGTGAAATAAGTATTAATTTGTTATTTTTCATAACACACGCCCAATTGGATAATAAATATGTACATCATTATTATATATCATTACAATTATATACATTTTATTGTAAAATATTATTTATATAATATTTCAAATATTGAAATAAATAATTTGAAAACAATTTTTATATTTTTATTGACGAAACATTTTTGCGCAAAAGTGTATTTTTAATTAGTTTTTTTAATTGTATTAATTAATATTTTAGTTAAATTTTAGAAAAATTCCAATAACACGTATAATTTATTTGATTAAAAAAATTTAATTGAAATTTATACAAAAACCAATTATTTTGCTTAATTAATATTATTATATGATTGGAGCAAAATCAAACAAAATTTGAATGGATATAAGCAATAATTGAAACCCATTTTTATTTTTTTCTGTGTACACTTAGTTGGTGAGGTAGTCTGTAGGGAGAAGAGTAATGTGACCTTTAAAGTAGATATAAAGTAATTAACTTGATTTAGAAAATTTTTTAATCGATTATTCGAATTGTTAAACGAATATTTGAACAACATTTTGTTTAAATATTTGAATATTTATTTTAGTTAATTAAATATAGAAAATGATACAAAGAATTTTGAAGTTTTTTCTATTACTCGAATAATTGTTATTCGATTATTCGAATAATTATCTAAATAAATGTTTCTTTAATCTTCTATATGAACATTTTTTTAATAAAGTATACAAATAATACTTTAACACTTTCGAAGAATTTGATATATACTGATCTAGTAATTTGTTATTCCAAATATTTTTTAATCGGTTGTTCGTATAACTTTCTAATAATTAATTTTAATAATTTTCTTAAAAATTAATCGATTAATGGAATAATTTTGTAACAGATTCTATGAATAATTTTTAACAGATTTTTCGAATGTTTTTCATACTCCATTGATTAATATCCCATTGATTAATTAATAAATCAATTTTTTATGAAATTTTTAATTGATTATTATATAATAAAATATTATATAATTTAAATGGTTAAATTTATCAAACCGTATTAGGTTATTTTCTGCTGTTTGAATTGATTATTCAATTAATTTTATTATTTCCTTATCGACTATCCAAATAGGTGGACCAGAAAGAATTTAATTTTCTAAAGAATGTTTAATTAACAATTGTTCTTAAAATTTGCATAAAAAACTCAACACTAGTTAAACAGATAAAACACAGATAAAAAATTATGTTAAGATAAATTGAAGTCAGTTTTATCCGTGTCTTTTGGCGTTTTTATCTCAATCGGACAAACAGTTCTCCAATTATAATGACATATACTAGTGTAACTAACTTATTATGGGAGAATGTTAGACAACTGAAAGCAGATACTTGTTTAAAACGTCAAATTCCATATAGTTCAATTATTTTTGTTTAAAGAAGAATTTCTTTGCTGACCAGTGTATTTATTTAACAAATGGTTTGAAGAATTTTCTTATTGACCATAAGAATTATTTTCTAATCGAATATGTAATTATTATTCGAATAGTCTTCTTTTCAATTGTTAAAATAATTTTCTATTAAAAAAAAAAATGGAATTATGAATTTTTAAATCGACTATTCGAATATTACAATAATTTTTTTTTCGATTATTTGAATAATTTTTTTATATATAAAAGCAATTTTTGTATAAATGAACACTCTAATAATATTATAATCGATTATTCGAATATTATATAAATCGAATTTATCTCTCACACTCAAACATTTTCCAATTGTAATAATTATACGATATTTTTTGAAATTATTCGAATAATTTTCTTATTTCATTAGAATAATTTTCTAATCGTTTTTGGGGTTCTTTTAATATTATATGATTTTTTATACTATTTGATTGCCTCTAAGCAAAATATTGAATGTATATTCTTATTGATTATTCGAATAAGTTTATAATTTATTATATTATTCAATTTAATTTGTTACGTATTTTGTTGTTAATTATTCAAGTAGAGTTTTCTTGATTATTTGATTATAATTGATTAATCAAATAATTTTTATCTAGTAGATTAATACTGTGGTCCATTATTTGAATAATGTAAAAAAATTTTCCGAATTATTTTTTTAATCGATTATTCGATTTTTTAGATTATTAAAACATTTTTTAAAAATTTCTTTAATTAATTAAATATTTAAGTTATAATTGCAAATTATAATTATATTATACCAACAAGTTTCTTTATACAATTATTTGATTAAATTAGATACCAATTTCGACACGAAAAATATAGTAAATTTTCTTATTAATTATACGAATAATTTATTAATCGATTACTTTAAAAAAATGTTAATAATTTCTTGGAATAACTTATATTCAGTCCAATTTCTAATATTTTTCCTTTTGCCTATATTCGTGAATTTTTCAAATTATTTAAATAATTCCTTTAAATTAAACAATCAAATTATATTTTAATCGATCAATACGAATATTTTTTATTAATCTGTTATAGATTAATTTATTAATCGAATTTATGAGATTATTTGATTAATTTTTTTGCAGATTATTTTTTAGACCATCATTCAAACACAGTTTCCTTGTTTATTATTCGAATAATTTTTTAGTCGATTATTTGAATATCCTATTTTTTAAATAAAATATTTATTTCATCAATAATTCGTCTATTTTAATCATTAAGCTCTTCGCGTTTCTAATCTAAGGACAAATGATTTTGTAATCAAATATTGATTTTATTAACTTACTAATCGAATGCATATACTAATAGGTTATTAGAATAACTTAAAATTGAGCATTAATTTTTGCAACAATTATTAGAATTATTAGTTAGTTACTGTATACATAGAAAAAAGTACCCAATCACAAAAATCATTAGATCAATTAAAAATTGTTTAAATTAACACCTCTCACCAAAATTATTATATCAGTTACTAATAATAAAATAACTTGCAAATAAATAACTCACTGTTTATACACAGATTTCATAAAGAATTATATTTCCTTAATTGTCGTGCCGGATGGAAAAATACAACTATTATCGCTTTATTTGCAATTAGTTTCATAAATCACAATTAGTTTTCGTAAGTTACTGACTTGCAAATAAAATATTAACTCACCATTTATACGGCAAAATTTTCATTTCGCAATCTTATTAATTGCGAGCAAGAGGTATGTGTTAATTGAAAAATATAAAGTAATAATTTTTTCTGTGTATACACTATTTGAATAGTTCTTTCACAAATGCATTAAAATTTCGAATTTACAAAATATTAAATATTCTTTTTAACAAACAATCGATAACCAAAAATATTTATACCAAAAAAAAAAAAAAACTTTTTTTTTAAAAGAAAATAGTATCTTCTTTTAATCGTCTTATACCAAAATTATTTTTCTATGTGGTTTTTTTGCCACTAAATGTTAATCAGGGATGGAAAATGGAAATATTTTTCGGTATCAAAAACATTTTGAAATGATATTTTTTTTCACTCTCAGAATACTAATTTTTAAATTTTTATTAGTTAATTTTTATTGCAAAAGCCAAAGAATGTAAATAGCGTATCTACAATGAAGTACTAAACAGGAATCTAAATCATTAAGTGATCTTTTTTCTGGTTAAATATTATAACAAACTATGAAGATCTACAAAAATATGGTCCTGTTCTTGAAATAAAATTGAAGAGAACGAAATCTTCAAAGATAAATTCCTTAAAAGCGAACATTTTACCATTAGTTTTGTTACAAAATTATCATTTCACTTTAATTGGAATTTAATTTACTGAATATATGTAGAAACTTGTAGTTTTTAGTAGTGATTATTTTGTGGTGATCCTCGTTTACAATTTTGAAAATGAATTAATTATCTTTATTATAAATTAAAAGATTGACTTTAATTTTTCAATAATATTTGATAGTGTACATCATATTTTTATAATTACTTATGAACAACAAGTGTAAGTCTGAATCGAAGATCTTTATAAAAAAAAAAAAAAAAAAAAAAAAAAAAATACATAAAATACTATTATAGGTTTCTATTCGAAAACTAAGTATTATATAAGTATATGTGTATACGTCTTCAACAAAAGTTCAAAAGATTTAATTCTTTAATTCACTTTTCAAAATGGAATTAAATTTATTATCCTAGTCATTCCTTTAATTAACTTTTATTAATTTAATTCATGGACTTAAATTCTTTGTACTTCATATGAATTAAATTAATTCTATAAAGAATTAATTCTTTAAAGAATTGACAATCAATTATGCAATTATATAATTCAAGCTTAAGAAATATATTGAATCAATCAAATTTTCTTCAATTCAAATTTATTACAAAGTAGCTTTAGAAAATATTTTTTAATTCATTTTGTAAAAGATTAAAAAAGAAATATATATTAAAAATTGTATGAAAGAAACATATTTGCATTCAATTTGGAGAAGATTTGAATCAACCAAATTTGAATGAATTCTTTATGAATTAATTGAATAAAGAATTATTTCTAATCTAACAAAAGACTTTCAATGAAGCTATAGAATTATGTTTTTAGCAATGAAATTTCTTAATTCAGTATTAAGATTTAAGGGAATTAAGCTAAGATTTAATTAATCCTTTCGAAGCTCTGATCTCCAAAATATAATTTCATTTAAAAGTTTATTTTTTTTTAACCGAATTATAGAATAACCAATAAATCTAATTTAATATTAAATAGTATCAAAAAATAAAAAATACGATCGTATCAACTTTTCCATCCCTGGAATTAATCCAATGAATGAGCGAGCAAATGAGTGAGTAAACATGGTATTGCGATGATTAATTTGGTCTTTAAAAATTTGCAAGAAGATTTTCTTTTCGTTTGTTCTTCCTAAATGAACACTTCAATGCAAAAATAAACTAACAAAAACTATCCAAACATTTCTCAACAAAAACTGTTCAAGATTAATGACACCGAAGAGAGCAACAGCAGCAACAATAAAAAAATAAATACCTAAAAAGATAAGAAACTACATAATTCTTAGAACTATAAACGAAATTCAGTATAATTATAACTTTTGCCTGAAATGATTTTTTAAAGCGATAACAAGTTTATGGACTTCCTCTTTTTTTTTGTCTTCCTCACATTTGAATTCTTTAGTAAATGAATGGAGCACATATATGAAGTCCCTTGATAAATCTATACAAAAACTACCTTTTTACCATCTGTGTTAGTTCATTTTGTTATCAGCAAATGTCATCATAATATAATGGGTAGTCATCGTCCACATAACATCATAATCATCAACAACAAATTCCCTCAACATTTTGCTTCCAAAACTTTCATTTATTTGTCATGGTCATTGTCAACTTTTGTATTTTGCTTTTTTATGACATTTATGGCCAATACTTGTTTGCATGTATGTCATCGATGATTGTTAGTCTCATCTATCACTTGGAGTCTAGACATTAAAAAATATGCTCTTTGTAAGATCTTATTTACATCATGAGCTTTTCCACTTAAACTTATTTAACCATCATAGGTCATATTCTTATCAAATATTTTTCTATTTTTTTTTTTTTTGGTTTTGTATGCGAATTTGAGCGATTACTAATGTCAAAATATTTTTGCATTATAATGAATAAACATGAGACATATTGGAGGAAAGCATTAAATAATGAATTGACATTAAAAAATTTCTTCATAAAAATGTATTTTATAAGGAAACTAAAGTCGTTAGAGTAAAAAGAACAAAAACCTGTGATCGCTTATATTTCTCAATAAAAAATATATTTTTGTTATAAAATTAAAATTCATTAAGAAACTAAAATTAAAATTTATGAAGAAAATAAAGGCACTAAAGAAAAAAGAAAAAAAAATTGTGATTACTTGTATTTCCCACTAAAAATCTGATTATATACTAAAATTAAAATTTATTTTTTTTAGCAAACATGAGACACTAGAGTAAAAACGTTTATCATTTGTGATCACGTTTTATTTAAAATCAACCTTTTAGTTGAAAATTAAAACTTCAAAAAACGAAATGAAAATTTATGCTCCATATACAGTCATAGTCATATATATTTACATTTTTTTTTTTTAATTTTTTGAAAATTTGGAAAAGAATTCAAATATTTGTGTGTAAAATATTTGAAAATAATTGTTCTAATAATTGTTCTAAAGCCTGAGATGTGTATAGTAGACCTTGATACGAGTAATTTCTGAAAAAGTTCCGGTATTTATCTCTGATATTAATAAAAAAATTCGTTCGCATTTTCCGTTTCAAAAGTATTTACGCACATTTTTTATACATCAAAATTATTTACATAGCTTCCGAAATAACCAACACCTAACATTGCCAAAGATGGTTCAAAATATTGTCTTCAAGATGGTATAAAATCTAAAGATTCAAATACAGCTTAATAGATTACAAAAATATAAAAATAGTGGTAAAAATAATGAGAAAACCTATCAAAGCCAAGTTGAGAATTAAATGAACGTTTACAATGGGACATCGTCATTATGGTTTGGAAAAAGGAATGCGAATAGTTAAAAGACATCATAACTTGAAAATGAAAAAAATTTAAAGAGAAATTAGGAAAAATCTGTTAGAAAAATTTAATATCCTTTAGAATATTTACAAAATTTTATACAGTCGTTCATATTTTCGGCGAAAATGTATGATTTTTAGAAGGATTATGATGTTTTTATTGCAGAAATTGTAGTTCAATATTTAATGCGTAATTCCATTCTAAATTTAAAAAATTTTGACGCTTGGTTAACGACTTAAAATTTAGTGCATGTTTAGAGGAGGATACAGAGGCATGTAAAATGATTTTTTCCCATTTTTATTTTGAGAACTGTAGCAACTTTATAGCTTTGAAAGTGATTAACATATTTTTTTAAATGGCCATACATTTTTCTATATAAAAGATATCAAAATATTTTTTTTTTCGCAGTAGCTTTGTCAAAGCTTGTATTTTAAGATGCTATATAAAAATTTAAAAAATATTTTTATTAACATATTTTTTGTAAGAATTTTCTTTAGTGACTTCCTTAAAGTCCAACTTTAATTTTTTATATTTGTTTGGTTGGAAGCCTTATCGGTACACAGAAAAAATTAAATTTCGTAATCTATTACTAAATTCATAAAACCAATTATATTTTTTACTGAAATCGGACCTATCACTGAGTTAGTAAAATTAAGTATTCAAATTCGTAAATATTTTATTGAAGAAATTTTAATTTTTTACTTATTAAAATATTTTTACTATTTATAAATTTTAATACTTGAAAATTCTTAAGAAATTCAATAATTTGGTTTATTAAAATCAATAAAAATAAAATTAAATTTTTTGCAGTTTTTCAAACAATTTTTATTTTTTATTTAATATTCTTTTTAATTTTCTATAACATATACAATAAAACGAATTGAATGGTAGCATTGTATTTTGTCATGTAAAAGCATGTATGAAAATTTGGTGTAGAGAAGCGAAATTTTATATAATACTAACTAATTAGTAGAGACTTCTTTAGATGAAATATAGTTTAACGGTAATACACAGTGTATAGTATGTAGATAATATGTAATTATGCTGGTGAAAAATAATGGTGCCATAACTAATAATTTATGTATTCATTTATAGTAGTATATAAAATATACATATATGAATAAAAAGATATATATGAAATAAAAGAAGACAAGACACTATTTCCAAATTTCATTAGCGGACAAAACTATCTAAAACAGAAACGCAATTGTTATCAATTGAAGCATTTTCTAAATGAATTCAACTTACATACCTTTTAATGGAGTGAAATATCAAGGTTTCAATGAAACTAAAATAGATAGGATATAACAAATGCGCAAACAAACTCTGCTTTGGTACCACCAAAACAATTTACGATTGCAAATATGTATCATTTTGTTTGTTTTGATTTGAAATGTAAAAATGAAAACACATTAAATTATCTTCAAGAAGTCCAGTTACTTTTGCATAATTATATAACGTGAGCCACATGTTCAGGCACACATTTGAAAGGACATAGTTTAATCGACTTGAGGATTATACAGCAATATACAATAGACCCCATCATTTATGCGATATATTGCTACATATATGCATATTTCATATGCTTTTGATTCATCTAGAAGATATACAAAAATAAATCATTTTACATATTTAGTAATGAAATATATGCGAAAATTAAGGTAACTTACCTATAAAATCCTGCAAATGAATTTTATATATATTGTTTTTTTTTTTTTGTGTCAACATTTTCATATAATTTTATTTATTTTTATATTTTTAGTTGTAAAAAAAATTAGAAATTGTTATTGTTTTTCGTATTAGCTTAGAATAAATTTACAAACAATAAAATAATATATTAAAATCAAGCAATTTTTTTTATAAAATTTTATTTAAAGTTAAATATAAATAATGATTTATTAAAAAAATTCTAGTCATAATTATTTCTGTGCAATAAAATAGAATATTAAAAACAAGTATTATTTTGTATTAAATTTAATTTGAATCCAAATAATGATTTATTTAACAAAATTTTAGCCATAATTTTTTCTGTGTATACTTGCTACAGAGAAAATTTCGGAGATCAAAATTTTTAAATTTTAAATGCAATAACTCTAATAATAATATTCTAAATATTACCAGACTATATTATTATTGATTTTACTTTTTATTGAATTTTCTATGTAACTCAAATATATCAAATTTTTTTCAGAAATTACCATAATCTACTCTACACATTTCAGGCTTTACAACAAAACAATTGTTTCAAAATATTTTATAATAACAGAATTACTTGACTTGTTTTACATATTTTCAAAAAAATTTAAAAAAGTTTAAATATATATGACTATAAAAATTTATACTTTATTTTATAAGGAGAAAGAGGCGCTAAAACAAAAAAGGCCGCAAATCTGCTATCCTTATATTTCTCAATAAAATAGATTTTTGTAGTAAAAAAAAATGTATTTAATTTTATAAGGAAAAATAGAGGCACCAGAGCAAACAGAAGGAAATTCTATGATCATTTATATGTCTCATCAAAAAATTGTATATATTTTTTAAATTTAATTTTATATAATTTTATTTACTTATATTTCTCACTAAAAACTCAATTTTTTATGCAAAAATTAAACTTAAGTTTTATAAGAAAACCAGAGCAAAAAGGACATGTGAAGACTTTTGCTTGACAAAAATTGTTTTTTTTTTTTTTTTTTTTTTTTTTTTGTGAAAAACTAGAATCTTATTCTATATTTTGCCAAAAATAGTCTTTTTTTTTGTGAAAAGCTAAAATCTTATTTTATAAGGGAACTGGAGTCCCGAGAGCAAAAAGATATTTACGATATGTTTTCTTCTTTCTTCTCATCTACCTATTCTGATAAAGAATTACATCAACTTTCCAATTATCCATATCAAATTCCTGCTGCAACCCTAATAAATTGTCCAACATTAGATAAATCGATGGTACTGACAGCTATACATAATCTAAAATATTCTGATAAATGTGGACCTGACGGTGTTCCAAGCTGTGTTCTTATAAAATGTTTGCATTCCCTTATATCTCCAATAACCTACTTATTCAACATATCGATATTTAGTGGTTATTTTCCTTAAGTTTGGAGGAAATCTCATATTATACCTTTGTTTAAATCCGAAAGCAGATCCAACAATTTCAATTATAGAGGTATTGCTAAATTAAGTGTTATTCCAAAACTCTTCGAAAATATAGTTACTGAAATCCTTTCACATCAAGTTGTTTGTTATCTTTCCCCATTTCAGCATGGATTTAAAAAAGGATGCTCCACTACAACTAACCTTTTGGAGTTCACAACCTCAGTTATAACTGCATTTTATTTCGGTTTGCAGATAGCCACAATATATATAAATTTCAGTAAAGCTTTCGATAAAGTAAATCACGATCTCCTATTGTTCAAATTAGATAAACTCGGATTTTCTCCTATTTTCCTCAAATGGATTTCCACATATCTTAAAAATAGATACCTATGTGTATTATTTAGAAAATGTATATCGAAAACAATTACTGTTTTATCTGGAGTTCCGGAAGGTAGTCATCTCGGCCATTTATTATTCCTAATATTTACAAATGATTTACCAACGTGCATTAAGAATTCTAGAATATTAATGTATGCTGATGATGTAAAGCTGTTGCATAGTTTTAACTATTCCTATCAATGTTCCTTACTCCAATGAGATCTTGACAATCTTTATGATTGGTGTATGATGGATCTAATGGATCTGAATTTAAGAAAGTGTAAACACATGATTTTCTACAGAAGAAATCCAGTACTCTGCAGATACACAATAAATGAATATCAACTTGATCTAGTCGATGAATATCTTGGTATGGGTGTGCTGCCAGATTGTAAACTATCCTTTAATTCCCACGTGTCGCAAATCGTTAATAAAGCAAAAGGAATTCTAGGTTTCCTCAAGCGCTGGGGAAGAGAGTTTAATGATCCTTACGTTTCCAAGCAATTATTCACATCTCTCGTAAGGCCAATCCTTGAATATGCTTCCGTGGTCTGGGATCTTCAATATGAAGTTCATATAAAGAAAATTGAATAGGTTCAGAAACCATTTCTCTTATTTTGCGTTCGTAATCTTCAATGGAATTCTAGTATTAATTTATCATCATATGAAAGTCGATTACAGCTTATTGATCTCCCTACTCTTGAAAGTATTAGAAAATATATGAATATTTCATTTGTAATTATTTTAGTGAATGGTTCAATTAACTTCGAGTTCCTACTTCGTAAGATCGAATTCGTAATACCAAATCGTTCGACTAGAAATTATACTCCTTTAAAAATAAAATATTTTCGAACCAATTATGCAAACTTTGAACCCATGAGACGTAAATGCAATCAATTCAACAATTTTTATCCATATATTGACTTCTCAGTCAATCCAATCTGCATTAAGAGGAGTATTTTTAACTTAACTAAATAATAACACTTTTTTTACTGAAATCTCATTTTATAAGGAAACTAGAGTCCCTAAAGCAAGGTATAGGAAAAAAAGGAAGGAAATCTGTGAGCACTCATATTTCTTGCCAAAACCCTATCTTTTATAACAAAAATTAAAATCCCATTTTACAAGAAAATCAGAGGCGCAAGAGCAAAAATTATAAAAATATGTAATTTTTATTTTTATAGCTTTTATTAATTATTATCGATTTTTTTAATTTAAAATCTTATTTTATAAGGAACTAGCTTCACTCTTCGCTACCCCTATTGATGCAAATAATAATATTTACATTGTATGGAGGCTTCTACTTCTCCTAGATCCAGTCCCATTTTCGTTATGAATCTTAATGTTAGAAGTATTCCTACCAAATCTTAAGAATTTCTCTTAAAATCTTAAGAATTTCGTTATGAATCTTAATGTTAGAAGTATTCCTACCAAATCTTAAGAATTTCTCTGCAATAGTTCTTTAAATATGCTAGAATAAATATTAACTTTTTATGAGGGCTATCATTCCCCCTAGACTAAGAAAATTACTTCAACAAAATCTTAAGATTTTCCTTCACTACAATTGTTCTTTAGATATTAACTAAGATTTACTTTGAATAGGAGAAATTATTCCCACAAAATCTTAAGACCTTCGTTGTTACATTTATTGGGATATGCGATAATCAACAATTGCTCTGTATAGGGGCTACCATTCCCTCTAGATTTGTCCGCTTTTTCTTCATCTGAATATGAATTGTGAATCTTAATAAGAAAATTATGTGCATAAAATTTTAAGACTTTCCCTATTACAGGTCTTTAGATATTTAATAATTAGTATTTGCTTTGTATGGAGGCTATTACTCTCCCTTGACCTACCCACCCCCGTTTTTACTATGGTACTTCTTAAGAAAAATGTTCCCATAAAATCTTAAGTCTTTCCCTGTTACGGTTGTTGAGATATGCAATAATTAATATTTGCTTTGTATGGAGCTACCATTCCCCCTGCGCCTATCGAAAAATAAAAAAAGCCTATTTTACTTTTTGGTATCGCAGAATGATACTATGAAAATTTAAAGAAAATCGGTCCAGCAGAAAAAGGATGAACATTTGTTATCAATTATATTTCTTTATATTTCTTGCAAAAATAGATTTTTTTGTATGAAAAAATAAAATCTCATTTTATAAGGAAACTAGGGGTGCTAGAGCAAAAAGGTTAAAATTCTGTGATCACTTATATTTCTTACCAAAAATGTAATTTATATATATAATGTCATATCATAGGGAAACTATAACTATAACTCCAAAACTAATAAGGTACATAAAAATGTACATCAGCAAAATAAGCACAATGCATAATAAGCAAGATATATGCATAAAAACTGATTTTGTTTGACCTTTAATCGCTAGTAAATCGCGTAGCTTTTACGGCATTTACGACAACTTTTAATACCATGTATAAGACGCAAAAACAAAGTTATATGCCAAAATTCCCTCCATCAAATCCGAGGTTGTTTTATTTTCCTGGAGTAAAAATTTTATAACGAATCGTGCTCTAGTGTTTAATGCAAAATTACTTAGCACTCAACTGATAATTTTCTCTCTGAAAAGGAAAATGGGATTTAAATTAGTCTTCAACCATGTTTGATGCTTATCTTAAGCCCTAAAACTTACAACATATGTCATTAAATTTCAAATTTTTTTACCTTTTTAAAAATACCAGGATTTAAAATAACAATTATATTAGCATTTCCCCTTTTCCCCTAAATTGTATTTCACCCTAGTCTTAAGTTTGTTTATTGTTTATTATTTTATTTATTATTTAGTGTAATTGGCTTTTTTGTTGAAGTTAAAATAATTCCATTTCAAGTCTCTAGAAATAAAATGCATTTTAGTGATTTTTATTTGTAATACGAATACGTGATTTGCCTTATTTGACAAGTGTCAAAACGTGTGCCAATATTTACTTGGGCTTTAAATTGAAAACGAATACAAAAATTTAATTTCTCTAAACATCAAATGTCAAGAAAACCAATTGACAATGGAAAAGATTGTAGAATTCTTAGGGGTAACAAGAAAAGGTGGTTGATATTGATTTTATTATAGCCCTTTTTAAGAATTCGTATTTGCTTTATACATATGTATATAAATATTTGTAGCCAATTAATATTTGTTAAGAGATTATGGTAATGGGAATTAATTTTTTTATAGTAGATGCTGGCATTTGAAAAATTTGATTGACACTTTCTGATATGGTTGCTGGCTTAAATTTTTAAGGGTGGGTTGTCTATCTATAATCCATAAGCCTTTCTTTTTGTATTAAATGATAAATAGTTTACTTTTCATTTGCTATTAATTTAAAATAGTATATTTAGTATAAGTTTAACCTGTTTGTTAACAAAATTCGTTTTTCTTTCCTTTCTTTATCTTAATATTTTGTGTTGGCAAATTTTAGTTGTCATATAGTGTTTTTTTTTTTTTTTTTTTTTTGAAAGGTGCGTCTGGTATAAATTATGAGACATAAAAAAACATACAGATCCCATCTTAAGCTAAGTTCAGATTAGACAAATATTAGACACGAATTATTTGATCGTGTTTTCTTGAAATTTTTGCAACTAAATATAAAGTTGATTTTTTCACATTTATTTGACGTTTTTGTTTGATAAAACAGCTATCGTTAAATAGGAGAAGGGAAAAATATTTTAAGCGTGTTCAGATTATATACAAATTATTTACTCAAAATTATTTGATTAAACACTCAACTACCATAAATTTATTTGACGTCAATTATTAAATGAATTTATAACAAATTTTTATTTTTTATTTTGTTTTTATGGATTTAAAACAATTTTCAGAGATAATTTAGGAATATGTCGATGTCACGGTAAGTTTTGTAGCATTTTCATTTAATAATTAATGTTTATTCTAGACAAATATTTGCAAAATTTGCAATAAAATGAAATATTTAGATAACAAATGAAAAATGCTAACTATTATCAATTGCAAAATTCATAATATAAATTAATGAAACTTACTTTAAAAATAAATATATTATTTTGCAACTTTTATAAGTAATTTGTGTTGATACAAAATAACAACTATGTTTGCCCTTCACGGCATTTACAAAACAGGCATGTCATCACAAAAAAAAAGCACAGTTTTCTTTGCACGCCACTATGGCGAAATGAAACAGGTGGCAGCAATTCCACAACAACGACGAATTCATTTTCTTTTATATATTGAGTTTGACACTTCAGTGGTTAAAAAAAATTGTGCTTATATGGATTTTGACAGTTCTAAGTACTAAAAAAATAATCAGCTGATTAAGTGAGGTCACTTGTTTGAATTCGCCTTGTACGCCACTTTCAGGTATATATAGATATATACAATATATATATATATATATATATATATATATATATATATATATATATATATATATTTATTTAAGTGCATAAACTTAAGCAGTTAGCCGCATCAGCTGTTATTTGCCCCTGTTTGATCTTACATTTATGTGGGATTTTTATATTATTAAATCCCTGCGATTTAAGCTTGATGGCTTTAATCAATTAAAACACAATTTATTTTGATTAATAAATTATAATGTACACAGTTTATTTTAAATTATCAAACTTAAATTAAAATATTCACTTCACTTTATTTTAGTTTTACAATTTATTAGAGTTTGGCTACTGCTGGTTTTAACTCAATTACAACTTTTAACTTCAACTTTAGAGCAACTCACTTCAACTTTTGCACAACTCTTCTGCAACTCTTCGACAACTATTTTCAACTGCAATTTACTTCAACTTTATAAAACTCTTCTGCAACTGTCTAAATATTCTCTTTTATTCCTATTTATATCCTATCCACTATTACTTACTATTTCCCTACAGCTCCAGAAACTTCTTAGCGAGCGAAACCTATATTTGTCCCTTTCCTGTGCATGGTAAGTCCGTTTATAAAATTAAAGAACGTCGTTTAGAATATTCGTTCTACGTTATAAGATGTCTCGTCCATATTTTGTATGTTGCTCCGTCAAGAATGTTCTGTCCGTTAACTATCTTAAATCTTTTCTTACCAACGTCTGCCAGATCTGGTGACGCGACCAGGCTCCAATCCCACATTTATTTTGTAAAATCAACCAAAATTTACCCAAAATAATGGAAAATATTTTACATCATGTGTTCAGACAATATTCACACTTGCCACATTTTTGACTTAAGGCAAATATTTTTATTTGGCCAAAATCAGCTGTTTTCTTGTTTGGTTCGTAAAAACATTTGGTCTTCACATTAAAAAATCGTTAAATATTAGCCTAATGTGAACTTAGCTTTAGTTTCGTATCACCAGCAAGACAAATTATATTTTAAGTAGGATTTCACTTGACGATGTTGTTCATAATGATAATGAAAATAATACAGACCATACCCCTAGTGTGTAGGATGTCACATACAACAGCGCAAAACCGCAAGGAAAAAAAACATGACTAAATTACAAGTGTGTAAAACTTAAAAAAGTTTTAATAGCAGTGTATTTTTGCAAAAATTGTGAGTGGGTTAAGATTTTGTCTTATATTAAGGATATTCATAGAGAAAGGCAATTAGAAATTGTAAAACCTGCAGGAAATGTAATGGCAATCTAAAACTGTTAAGGTTTTTAAGTACATTTTTTTATTTGAAAGGAAAAGCAAATTGAAACAAATTAAATTGTTATATTCAACTGTGTTGAATCTTATAATTTTGACCTTAGATATCTTTTTCCAGATTTGATATATTTTTTTTAATATATATTTTTTTGAAAACTCGAATTGGTTTGAGAATTGTCTTTTTTTGGAAAAAACAAGTGAGAATGCTATATTCGGTTATGCCGAATCTTAACACCCTCCACCGATCACACAGTATTTTTATTTATTAGAAATAGCTCTATGAAAAATAATGCTTTACTAATTCAATTATTTTTTTTAACATCCACAATAGTATACTACTTTAACATAAGTGTTTTAAAAAGATGATACTAAGGATTGAAATCGAAAAAATCTTATCATATATAAAATTCAATAATTTGGAAATGGTTGATCTTAGAGTTTTGATTTTTTAATTTGATATTATATTACAGATCACAGAAAAATATAACTTTTATAGTTCTAACCATTCCTTAAAAATCTTCAGTTTGAGAACTTCAATGCATTCCAGAGTCATGAAAACAAAATTTTCAATAAAATTGGAAGCCGGCTAATCCATTTTTTATCTAGATTTTAATATATTCTTCTAACTTAAAACATGTGCATAGACAAATATAGCATTTGCAGGCAAAATCAGTTATGTCATTCTTTAAAAATTTTGTTTTCTGCTGCATCTTCGTACTGGAAAACTTTAAAACAAGGTGATTATTGTATATTTTGATTTTATTTTAAGTACAGTAGACGCTCAGAAATTCGAACGCTCAGAAATTCGAATTTCCAGAAATTCGAATCAGTAATTTCATTACATTTGGCGCTCTAAAATTAGAATCCAAAATTCGAATTTCCGAGTTAGTTACACCAAATACAAAGTAGAAAGGAGAATACCATTTTAATAGATGATTTATAGATCTTGTTGATATCGCTAGCGTTTAAAAGTCAGTTTTTTGATGTTTGTATATGTTTAACATTTATTAAAATTCGAAAGTGGACTAAAAATGCTAAACAAACGTAAGAAAAACACTTTGTCGTTACAAGACAAATTAAAAATAATGGAAAATATTTACAAAAGCGTTCAAGGAAAGCGTTTAGCATTGGACTTTAATGTAACTACTTCTACCATTAGTTATATTAAATCAAATAGATAATCAATATTGGATACTGTTGCCAAAACTTATCAACACGTTTCCAATAAAACTTTACATAGTGCTGAATAGCCGAAAACGGAAAGTCGTCTCTATGAGTGGTTTCTTAATCAACGTGAAAAAAAGACGATATTAAATGGACCCATATTAAAGGAGAAAGCTAAAGTAATTTTCAGGCAAGAATAGCCCGGTAAAGCTGAGAATGACTTTCGGACAAGCGATGGATGGTTTACCAAATTTAAAAAGCGGCATGGAATTCGCCTTTTAAAAATTAGTGACGAGATTTTATCCAGCGACACTAATTTAGTCACTCCTTTTATTCATAGACTTCGTGCTAAAATCGCAGAAATGGGCCTAGTGGCATCTCAAATATATAATGTCGACAAGACTGGGCTATATTACCGCTGCCTGCCAGATAGAACATATGTTTCAGCTTCCGAAAAAAGTGCTCCGGAACACAAAACCCAAAAGGAAAGAATTTCTATCTTACATGGAGCAAACTACATTACGGGTTTTCAAAAAATGTTTGGATGACATCTTGGATCTTTTATGACTGGTTTCATAAGGTCTTTATTAATGAAGTATGTAAGTGCAAACGTTATTTATACATACATATTTATAAGTTCCATAATTCTAAAATATTTTTTAATAGGTCATTCGTTTTTCCGAGGAAAATAATTTGCCTCCAAAAGCCCTTCTACTTATTGATAACTGCTCCGCTCACTCCATTGAGGCAATGCAAATCGAAGATGGAAATATAGTGGCGTACTTCTTTCTACCAAATGTTATATAGCGCTACAGCCCATGGACCAAAATCCAATAAAGCTAACCAAACTTATTTATAGAAATAAATTGCTAGCTAAACTGATTGCTGGGAATGGTGAACTAAACAAAAATTTAAAATCTCATCAATCAAAGAAGCAATAATTTTATTAAAGAAAGCTTGGGATGAGGTCACGCAAACAGCTTTAAAAAAAATTCTTGGTCAAAGTTGTTCAATTGGGACTCTGACGAATATGATAGTGGTGATGATGTATCTCTATCATGGTTGCTGGAAGAAGATCAGGACTATAATGACGTTGACCAAATAAATCAAAATCTTTTGAAGCAAATTGATCCGAATAATTCTATATCTGTAAGAGAAATCGAAAGATGGAATGAAGATGCCTTTGAGAATGAACCTTTCCATATATTTGACAGCGAAAGTTTGTCTCTAGACACGGATGAAGATAGTGATGTGGAAGTTCCACCTAATATTTTTTATTCCGAAGCTACTGCAAATGTAAATAATTTAATAAACACAGTGAATTATTTTCCACTAAGCACTTGTCAAATCTTTTAGATCTCCGTAATGATATTGTTTTGTCGGAAATACAAAAACCTAAAAAACAGACTAATATTACTGAATATATGATTAACAAAGACTGAGTGAGAATTCAAAATATGTATTATTTTAACTTTTCTTAAAAATGTTTCTTTTTTAATTTAGTTATAAGTATACTATTTATATTAAACATACTAAAGTCAAATGAACTGAATTGTTATTTTTTTTTTTATATTTCGTTAAGTTTTTTATAGTTTTTATGTTAAATAAACTAAAATGAAAAAAACATAGTTTTTTATATTTTTATGGTCAAATTTACCTAAATTTTTGTATAAAAAAACCGTCCAGAAATTCGAATAATTCGGAAATTCGAATCGTCCTAAAAACAAAGTGGTTCGAATTTCCGCGCGTGTACTGTACATTGATTTTCGAAAACGTTTTCTTTCGAATCGAGTAACACACAAATAAGTGTATGAAAGATTTTTCTGTAAAATAATGTTGATGAGGTGATTTAAAGTTTTAAGAAAAAAATTTTAATTTCAATTTAAAAAAAAATCTCCAGGTTTCTGGTAACTTCATATTTTAGATGAAGTAGTTAGATGTAGAAGTAAAAGTTAATTTTGAATATTTTCATTCCTATTTCAAAACCATATTTTTACAATAAAACAAAAGTTGCTAGAAATCACCAGCTAAAAAAATATTTTAGTAATAAAATGCATTTAACGGTTTTTTACAAAAAAAAAAAAAAAAAAAAAAAACAAATCTAGGGGGAAAACCGCCGTATAAAAAATTCTTAATTAAAGACGATTTTTAGTCAAAAATTGAACTTTTATTTTGTAAGAATACTAGAAGATCTACAGCAAAAAGCTGTAATTACTTATATTTCTCACTAGAAGTCTATTTTAAATAAAACATTTTTTCCCGCAGCCAATGTTCGAAGGTGTGTTTGTGGTAAAATATGCAAAAAGTGAAAATGTTCGTGAAATATTAAACTTTAAAGTAGTGTAGTTTTGGTCCTGCAAAAGACATTGACTTACATCTTTTTTATAGCCAGACAAGTGAATTTATTTCAAAAATTTTTGAAAAAACTTTCTTCTTCTTCTCTCGGAAAAACTATAAATATTTGTATATAATAAAATCACTGTTAGTTGGGATATCTTAAAGTAAAAACAAATTTAGATTTTTTAAATCCCACAATTCACAAAAAATCGGCGAAAATCATAAAAATTTTATTTTTTTGTTGAATTTTGCCTATAAAGTACACCTTTTTTTGTAACTCAGATGAATCACGCTTGCAAACTTTTTAGAATATATCGAAGACTTCGTAACTTCATTCGGATTGTAAATTCAAGCTTTGGAATTTGAAAACATTTAAGTTAAATTAACAATTTCGATACAAAATAGGTTAAATTTGAAAGGGACTGTATTTAGCTCTATTGGGTGATTGGTGCCGTTTTAAATTTTCAAATTATCTCCGCGTATATACGAATACCTTTGGGAGATGTATAAAATTATGATATGCTATTAAAGAAAATTTTATTTTAGAGAAAAAGACTGTAGATACTTTTTCGGACCAAAGAACACAAAAAAATTATAATTGTTGCAATTTTAAATTTCAAAATTGTTTAGTTTTAAATTTTAAATTTGTTTTATTCGATACATACTTTTGCTCTTTAACTAACTGAAAAAAAATCTACGAATTCGGATGAAAATATTGAGCTATATATTTAAAAACTGGACCAAGATTTTTCAAAATTGATATAGCAGAAATTTGAAAAGCAAATACTTTGAAAATTATAAAGGATAAATAGCAAAAGTAAGCATGTTTTTCATAGGTAGAAATATTTAAAATCGAATAACAAACGAAAGTACGCTTTTAGAGCCCCAATAGCTCCAAACCTGAAATTGTACAGTCATTTGCCAAGACTGTGTAAATTTTTTGTGTAAATTTAACTAGCCGATTAGAACTTATAGATCTATTTCCAAAAGTTTGCGATTCTGTCCCGCCGCTCAAATATTTAATTTTATAATAGGATATTATATCGTATACAAAGGGGTAGCGAAGTGCATCGGGTAAAACTGTATATTATTTACAAATACGTATGTATATTATATAAAGAGAAATCTATTACTTAGGGCCTAAAATAGGGCAAAAGGGTAAAAGCTTAACTAATCAAACGATTTTCTTGAAATTTGGCAGCAAATAGTGTAACATCTTGAAGGAACTATAACCTATAATTTTTATTATTTCGAATGTTTAATAGGGCAAGAGGGATAAAAGCTCCCCTTCCCTATATATTCTTAACTAATCAACCGGGTTTCTTAAAATTTGGCATGCAGACAATGTAACATACGAAAATATACATTTTTTTGGAATTCAACATTTAGGGTATAAAATAGGGCAAAAGGGGTAAAAATTCCCTCTTCCCATGTCTTCTTAATTAATTATCCGATGATAGTTTCAAGTCTTGAAAGGGCGTAAAATAAAGTAAAAAGGGTAAAAGCACGCCCATCACGAAACCAAAATATTCACTAGAAATAAGTTATATGGCAAAACAACGTTTGCGAGTTAGCTAGTCTGTATATAAATGTAGGTAGTGATTGTATTTTAAACGTGCGCTTAAAGACTATTATATTAATATAATCTAACTTTTTGTTTATTTAAGGTGTAAAAAGTTAAATATTTTCCAATAGAGTATATATTCAAGATCCTTATAAAAAGGGGTTAAAATTAATGATATCCGTCTGTCTATCTGTCCGTTTGCTGAAATAAGTTTTCCTTTTTAAATCTTCAAATAACTTTCAGACATGTTATAAGCTCGCAATAATTTTTGCTGTAAAAAATAACCAAAAAAATGTCCACAAAATAATATCAAAAACCCGATTATAAGTTAATATCCTTAATATTTTACTACTTATTCACTATTATGTTTCTTACCTATAAGCCATTCCTAGCTCAATTTTAATAATGCCAAAAACTAAAAAACTTTAAATTTATGTGAACTTTATATTTACTAAAAAAAAAAAATTAAATAAATTTACATGAAATAATTTTTAGCTTATTCCCTAAAAAAAATTTCATAAAGCAACAATAGAAAATGAAACGAAAATTTCCTTAATATAAACTATCATAAGTAACTATTTTCAAGTTTTATTTTTTTATTTTTTTTATTAAAATGTTATTACATTTTATTGAGTTGCACTCAAATAGATTCACAGATGAACTATTTTCATATGCAAAGATAACAATCGAACAGAGAGACAGAAGGACAAATAGACAGACATATAGATGTATATGTCCCATGCTAATGGAAAAATTTTCTATGCAAAAATTGTCTAAAAAAGGTACTTACTTAATGTTCCTTATTAGCTATTATTATTATTATTTTTTTTTTTTAGTATAATATTGGAGCATATAGAGTTAGCTAGAGGAGTTTGTAGTAGGGTCTAGAGATGAAGCATACAAAATGTTAAGTTAATATTTATTTGACTATTTAATTTTATTGCAATTTTTGAAGCCAAAAA
Source organism: Protocalliphora azurea (assembly GCA_932274085.1). Taxonomy (NCBI): domain Eukaryota; kingdom Metazoa; phylum Arthropoda; class Insecta; order Diptera; family Calliphoridae; genus Protocalliphora; species Protocalliphora azurea. Next base: position 147,058,425 of record OW026521.1, on the reverse strand, counting down.
CTAAATTTTAACTACAATCGATTTGCATTTTTATTACAAAATAATAGTAAGTAGTGAGTGAGTGGAGTAGATGTGGAAGTGCATTAACATTAAAAGCAGATGCTGGGAACTGTTATGTTTTATCTTGTTTTTTATTTACTGGGAAATTTTTTCATCGTCTTGGTACTTAACAAATGGAATTGCTTATCAGGGGATTAGACTTAAGTGCGACATAAAATTTAGTGTTATAAAAATTGAAAAATTTTAAATTTTGCAAAGGTTTTTTTTTTTGACGCTAAGAAACGACAAAACTTTTTCAAGCTTTTAAACGAGTTTTATGAAAAGATCATGTATTTTCAAAACTTTTTATTATGGAAATAATTTTGAAACTTGTGTATTGTAATTTGAAATTTAATTAATATGACGTTGCTACAAAAAACGATCTAATGTGAGAGAAAGACTCGTATATGGAAAGCTTTATTGAGTAACTATAGATCAGCCACAGGCAGAAAGAGGAACATACAAATTTGAATGTATTTATGTATTTTAATAGTTTACACTCTTTGTTGTGAATGTGTTTATTATATCTAGAACACAAAAAATAATATTTTTTTTGCGCTCTTTGTTATGTGTTTTGTTTTTGTTTTTGCTTAACCATGCGACATAATCCTGCTTTCTTGAAAGCTATAACACAACTATATGATTTTTTGTTTTATATTCATACTCAATTGCTTATTTTTTTAACATTCGTGTTGTGTATGTGAAAATGCCGAAATCACTCGGCTCTGGAGTGCTATGGTTGCTTTTGCCTGCTCTAGATCAGGGGTTTTTAAAAGATCTTTCTTCGCGACACCCTTTTGACATTGCAATGGAAGCGCAAGTCACTACAAGTTTAAAAATTAGATAAAATGTTATATAAAAATAAAATAATTAAAAAAAAATAATAATATTAATAATATTATATGAAAACATTGTTTTCATTAGATCTTTAATATTAAGAGACTTTTTCAGATAATGCATATCCAATATCTGCATCCACATAAGATCGATTATTTGTTTTGATGGACAAAAGAGCGAAAAAGATATTTTTACATAAAAATGTTTCGGAGCTAACAATATATTTAAACTATTTAAAATCTGCTGTTTCAAAATTAATTTTAAGTCAAGAGTTACATTTAAAATCTTTTTAAAATAAATCTGGTATTTTATCGATATTCACATTCAAAGGATTTTTCCGTCTTTAAAAAGATGTTTAAACAAATTTTCTTTTTACAACTAGCAAACTTCTGTGTGAAATAAAAGTTTTATGTACTCAGCATTGAGAAGTTGAATCATTCGAGCAATTTTAACAATCTTATTCATCAGGATGTAATTCTGTGGTTAAAATTCGGAAATAGGATTGAAACGACATCGTAAAAAGTTCTTGGCATAATAAATTTACAAAAAATAAAGGTGGGGTCGATAGTTTCATTAAATTTAAGTGAACTTTTTATCTTTATTGGTTTCCCTGGCACATCGTAGAGTTTTTTTTTTATATTGCGTCATTGGTTAGCATCATTTTTTTTTATTTCGTTATTGTTGCAATAATCGAAACATTGGTTTTTCTTTCAGCTAGTGCTAGTTGATTCTTACTTAGTGTCTACATTAGGCAAATTTATATTAAAACAAACGTCAAAATCAGTGCGAATATATAACCCTAGTTAAACAGTTATTATTTTGGTTGTCAAACTGCATATATATATATATATATATATATATATATATATATATATTAAAATCGAATAAGTTTTAAAATTTTTGTCCAATTTTTAAAAACTAAATTTTAATAACAAAAATTTTTAAAAATATAGCATCGTTGTATAGCCTTTTAGAGAAAACAGTTGAACTTAAAAAAGTTGTAGTTTTTTTTTAAATTTTTAAAAATTGTTTTTTTAATATTTGACCAAACCGTCCAAAAATTTATGCGACTGAAAAGTCTGATTATTTTGCTTCTCAAAAAGAGTTTCTAAAGCAAAAACTAAGAAAAGAGTAACAGAATTAGGGATAAATTTATAAAAGAACCAACACAAATAGTTTTTTTTAGCAAAACTAAAAATTTTGAGGATTTATTGGAAATTTTTTAAACTGGTTTCTGATTTCTCAATGACATAGTGCACTCCGCTATAGCAGAGTGTATTTGCTATAATTTACTTTATGATTACAATATTAATATCCTGAGTAAATTGCCTTTAGTTCCGCTGAAAAAATCTGATATTTTGCAGAGGTCGGTCTAGATTTTGTTTTCCACTGAACCGATTTAGCTGATTTTTAATAGCAAACTGCTTAAATAAACACCAAATAATTTTAATGAATTTACTAACCTGAATTAAGGTTAGTAGTTTAGAGGTAAGAATGTTTCTCTCAGACATCATCACTCACCAGTGTTGCCCTTTTAAGATTGTTGAAATTATAAATTTTTTTAGGGGTCACCTATTATAAATGAATGTACATTTATTTCCTTTTTAAAAAATTTAAAATTTTTATTAAACAAAACAATAGAACTGTTTTATAATTTGAAAATTAAAACTTGAATGAAGATGATTGTGAAAAAATCTTATATTTAAAAAATTGAAATATTGATTTCAAATATTTTTAAAATACAAAGTATATTTTGTAAAGTAATAGCAGGAAAAGTACTTACAGGCGAAATCTATCCTTTTTATTTTGCTTTTAGTCTCAAAATTTTTGTTTTAGCTTCTAGCATTTTTCTAGCCTTTTTTGATTTTTAAAATTGCCTTAAAAAGACTAAAATTTTACTATTTCAACAACGAAGAAAATATTTTTTTTTTTTCTTTTCGTTAATAATTTTATTTTTACAGAATCATCCATTTAAGAAATGTTAAGTATTTATTCGCACAAAAAATCCAGATTTTTTACATTTAACAAAAGTTTTGCCTGCGACGCTTTATTCTCCATATCGGAAATAACTTAACTAATTTTTATGGTCACACACTATTTATTTTCACTCCAAAACAATGTAATGTAGGCTGTAGATCTTCTTGAGGATATCACAATTTTCAAAAATTTCGAAACACCCCCTTAATTAATAGTTCCTGCACTGAAGATCTCTTAGCTCTTTGAATTTTAAGTAAATTTAAGATTTTTAAATTGTCTTAAAAAGTAGAAGAACGTAGTTTTTAACTGCATTAAGACCTTTTATATACCCTCCAAATAAGTAATGATACACTGCCTGCCACTTGAATAAGGAATCACATTTTTTTAACTTTAATTAAGTATATCTCCTATACTAAAGTTCAGAAAAAAATATTTTTTTGCGCAACCAAATTTCAATAACCTAAAAATGCGATTTGGCATCGAATTGTATAATGACTCTAAGTAATTTAGCGAAATTGAACTCCATGCTTCCGTTATTGCATCCTTTAAGGATTCTATTTATTCTATTTTTTTTTATAGTATTACGCATACTATGTAGATTCTGGAAACTATAGTTCATATGTAGTGGCCAGTTAGCTATACACATACATATATGGCTACATCGAACAAAGTTCAGGATCATGCTTGGAATTATAACTCGACACTGTATGTTTGGGACTTATGTAAAATATCTGTTTACCTTAAAAAGACTTCTGTAGAGGCTATCATAAAGCCAACTTTAAGTTAATTTCTGTGAGTATCAGTGTTGCTGTGAGATGGGAAAAAAAAGTGGAAAATTATACTCTAAAAAAGGTCAAAATTTTTAGATGTATTATATTTTTTTAATTCTATTCGTAAATAGTTTCTATGGTTAATGAAGTATGTTAAAACAATTTTTGTATAAAATAACAAGCTGCTACAGTGAAAAATGACTCGAGAAATGGCATAGCGTACGTTATAGGCCTTCTTGAGGACTTCATGAATCCCCGAATAAAATGTGCCACCATAATATAATTTTTCTTTTGTAAACTTTTTACTTTTAAACCTTTTTGGGAAGTAAAAGAACCTGACTTTTCAAATGTATACATTTTTTTATGTTTTGGTGAAATATTAAAAGCAAATTCTTAAACAATATCTAGAAAAAGTAAAATTATTTCCACAATTTTTCGAGTTTAACTGCTATGTATTACAATTTTTTCTAAAAAATCCTATATAACGATACAATAATTTTTAAAGGCATTTTTGTTGTAAACATAACGATATTTAGTATTTTCAAATCATCCAAAAATCTAAAATGACTCAATAAAATTTTCCATACATTTCCCATTTTTTTCAAAAAGTAAGGACTAAATAAAAAACATACGAAAAATTTTTTAATAATGTTTACGAAATAATAACTTTTTGGTTTTTTATAGCGATTTTATACGGGAATATCTCATTTCATTCCAAACAAAATAGCATTTAAAATTTTGTTTATAAATATGTTCAGTTTTAAACGAAAAAATTTACATCAAAGTCAAAATATCGAAAAATTTAAAGAAATAAATTTAAAAATGTTGAATATATACTGCCAGCCACTTGAATAAGGAATCACATTTTTTTAAATTTAATTAAGTATATCTCCTAAATTAAAGTTCAGAAAAAAATAATTTTTTCCGCAACCAAATTTTAAATTGTGTTGGCTTTAGTTTCCTGAAGAAATAAAAAATATACATATTTTGTTATACTAAAATTATGCATTATTTAAAGACATATATTTCTGTGGTACTATTTCGTGTGTTACTTGAATAAGGAATTCTTTTAATATTAATCAGGAAGGCTATGATTTGAATTTCTTTCAATATAAACGGCTAGAGAATTTTTAATTTGATAGTTTTTATATAGTTTTTATTCAAAATGGGACGTGGTAAGGCTCTTAACCGTATAGTCTGACGAAAACTGCAAAAAACCACCACTTAATGAAAAACGCAAATCACAACGTCTACAGTTTGTCAAAAATACAATGACATGGTCCGACAAATGGTTTAAAGTTGTATTTTCCGATGAAAAAAAGTTTAATATTGATGGTCCCGACGGGTATAACTATTACTTCCATGACCTAAATAAGGAGGAATTATTTTTGAGCCGCAGACACGGCCGAGAGGGCGGAATAATGGTATGAGTTATTGTATCCAACAAAATGACTGCAACGACTTACAAAAACATTCTGGAGGAAGCATTTCCAAAATTTAATGATTTCTTTGGACCCGTACCTTGGACGTACCAACACGACAACGCTCCGATTCATACCGCCAGAGCAGTAAAACAATGGATTAATCAACAAGGTGTTCAACTTTTGGATTGGACCCCATTTTCACCAGACCTGAATCCAAAGAAAAATGTCTGGGATTGGCTTGCAATAAAAGTTTATGAAGGAGGAAAACAATTTAAGACGATAGAATCCTTAAAGGATGCAATAACGGAAGCATGAAGTTAAATTTCGCTAAATTACTTAGAGTCATTATACAAGTCGATGACAAATCGAATTTTTGAAGTTATTTCTAAAAATGGTGGCAGTACTCTTTAATTAATTGAATGTTAGAAGATAATAACTTTAATTTTTATAACATAAAATTTAAAAATAAATTACAGTTTTCTTAGTTTTAAAATATTCCTTATTCAAGTGACACACGAAAAAGTACCACAGAAATACATGTCTTTAAATAAATGTATAATTTTAGTATAACAAAAAACATCTGCCATGCAGTTGCCGTGCATGATATTCATAAACAAATACTTAGGCTGAAAACACTCAAATTAGGGGTTTTATAACGGCTTTACTACCAGTAAAAATATCCATATTCCGTCCAGAACTTCTGTGTTACTTCAGCCTGTTTCTCGCACTTTTGATAGCAGATACTTCCATCTGTATTATACTAGGTTGGTTTGGGTTAGGTTAAGCTGGTTGCCGCCAAGGTGACTACGGCTAGCTTAGGTCCTAATTAGTGCCTTTGTGTTGCCTGTAAAGAAAGGTAAAAAAAAACGAAAAAAAAGAAGGAGATAGGTGAAAAAGGAGGAGGGACAGAGTAATGAAGTTCAGATTAGAAAGTGGCAGTGGCAAAAAGAGCTGTAAAAGAAAAAAAAAACACAGTAGATAACGACAAAAATATAAAGATATAAAGTTGCGAAAAAAAAATTGCACAATCTAGGGCCATGATACAGGATCCTTTAATTCTAAAAACAACCAGATTGTCCTACGAAGGAGTTAATGCGCCCCACGCTACAGTCCTATAGCTCAGTGAGGCTGTTAAAATGTCCTTGCGTTAAATAGCGTAAATAGTGTATTCAAAAACCGAAACCGGTTAACCGGTTTTTGCTTTTTAATTCGGCGGGCCGATTTTTTTTCTGTCAGTTAACAGTTTTTTTATGAAATGTTCTTTCTTTTATTTTTTTACTATAGCAACCCATTTTTTTTTATTTTTAACATTTGCTCAGTGAACTTTACTTAGGGCCCGATTCATTACAACAATCAAATTATTTGAAAATAAAATTTGTAGAAAATTACAAAATTTTTGAAGTGGTTTTTGAGTAATTTTCTTGCAAATTTGTGAGCAATTCTCTTATACTAAATCAGGTCCTAAATTATTTGAAAGCATTTCTCATTTACATGATTATCCGATAAGGCTTTAAGTTCAATTTTATTAAATTTTTACTTTATGATCACCAGACTCACTGAGAATTTTATATTTATATTTTTTATTAACAAGATCTAAGTAAAGTTAGTTTTATGCTCTAAAAAAGTGTTCCATGCACATAAAAAGTTTTCTTAAAATCGGAAAATATACCCTTAAAATGAAAAAATATGCTCTTAAGATATATATTCTTCTGCCTAAGTTTTGGACTATTCATGCTAAAACTAACTTCATTTTTATTAGTAACAGCTAAAAATATTTTGTTTTTGCACTTTCAAATATTTAAAGGAAATTACAACATTTCTATCAATTTATAGGAATCTAATTATTAGATAATCAGACTTGAAAAATGTATGTGACACAGCATTAGGAAATTACAACATTTCTATAAATTTATAGGAATCTAATTATTAGATAATCAGACTTGAAAAATGTATGTGACAGTAAAACAAAAATTTCATTAATGACAAATTATGTAAAAAATTAAATTGGGTGAAAAATAAGCAAATCTTTTCTCTCAAGTATAAAATATGCAAAATTATCATCCTTAATGGAATATATGCAAAGAATAAAATATGCAAAAATGTGTCATTTAAATTGCTAAAATATGCTCTAAAATAATGATTTTTCTATGAAAATATGACAAAATATGCTGATAAATCCAAAAAATGCTAAAAATATGATGTTAAGACACAACTATGCAAAAATAAACAAAAAATCGATGCCGAAATTCTTAAAATTGTCTGAAACGGATAAATAACTAACACTTTGATTCATTTGAAGCCATTACAAATGACATACAAAATGACAAATGTGCTATAAGTGTACTTTCTTTAGTAAAAATATTAAACATTTAAAAATATTTATATTTTTAGTAAAAACCGGTTAATCGGCTTTTTAAGTAAAACCGTATTCGAAACCGGTTTTAAAAAAAAGCAATTTTTCCAATAATTCGAAAATCGGTTTTTTGAAAACGTCGGTATTTTAAATACACTAAGCGTGAACGAAGGTTCTCCAGAGCGTAACCTGTACTGAAGAGGTGGAAAGTGATTTCCTCCTCATCCTCGTTATGACAACTCCTACAGAAATCATTTTATTGGAGTCCCAGCCTGTTGGCGTGGGTTCCAATTCTACAGTGTCTTGAGACCGCTGCTAAAATATTTCTCAGTTGGTATCTTGTGATACTCAATAGGAGAGATGACCTAGTTGAATCTACCTTAGAATATATCATCCTGGTAATTAGGAACGTGGGTTCGTTTTCCTACCTGTGTTGAGCTAAATCATGAAGTGCGATTTCAATACGATTCTTGCAGGCATTAGAAGGTAAACCATGGAATCAATCTATATCTTCGACCTATAGAGTTGCACCGTGCCTTGTTAATTCATCGGCAATGTTGTTGCCTTGATTCACTCCATGTCCACACACCCATTTAAGTGCGATTCTCGAATGTGTGGCCATCTCAATTGGGGATGTCTGGCATTTATGGACCAGATTAGATGTAGTATATACACCTGTCAGGGATTTGATTGCAGTTTGGTTGTCAATAAATATTACGATATCTCTAGCGTATATACTATTATACTTTAACCAGTTTGTCGCTCTACATAAATCATAAATAATCAGGAAACCAGATTGCTCGGTGTAGAAGCCTTCTCTGCCTCTGTCCCTTTCCACAGAGCCATCAATGAAAATGTATATACAGCTTGTCTCCGAAGTATGTCGTTTATAGAACCCTTGATTGAGAGGCTATAATTCTTCACAAAGAAGGGATTTAGAGTGCAGTAATAAATATTATAATTGACTATTTGGTCAGATACCTTATATCAGTAACAGGTAAAGCGTTTTATGGAGTATGAAACTAATATACTGCTCTTCTAAAACTAAAAACAGACCCCTGACAGATGGGAGAGGATATTTCCAGTACCATGTAAATTCCGCAGCCCACGTCATAGGGGTGACCTTGCAGGAAACAGCCTTCATGTTACGACAATATTTTCTACACGAAAATCTGTGATCACCAGTGTGACCATTTTAGTTTATTTTTCATTTAGCAATTGGCATATTATTTAGGATTTTTTAATAAAGTATTCAGCATTTTCTGTCAATTCAAATATTAGAAATGCATTTTTATATTGGCTGAAATTATTATCTATAATATGATTGTATTATTCCATGATTCCATTTTCATTTTTTTTTTTATTTTAGTGGAATTATTTTATAGGCATTTTATAATGTAGCAGATAGCTCTGAGTATATAAATACAAAAAAGGGAAAAAATACTAAATTATTAGGCGAACAGAACATTTCTTTGAAACGAAGGTAAGTATATACCTTCGGAATATTTTGTTTATAAACATTTTAAAATATTGCGACATGCTTCTATATAACTCCTTTTGGTCTAGGAAATAATTCTTTAACTTATCTTTTCCTTCTTCTACTGTTTTATAATTGGTTCATTTTTTTAATAATTACATGAGGTAAAAATTATGTAAAATTAAGACGGAATGAAAATATACCATTAAAAAAGTACTTTATTAATTTAGCATTTTTAGATAAAATTTTGGAATATTTTAGCCTTATTTTAAACACGATTTAAATGAAAAAACTGTTTGCATATAGTCACACTGTGCCTACTCTTTCGTGAAAAACTCTCAGACTTGACTAACTTACATTTACTTCGAAAAATCATTTTTTAAGAAAAAATAATTTTAATATCATTTATGTATCCTAGGAAGTGTTTCTCATAATCAAAAATTTTAAACTATTTCAAGTAAAAATTTAACTACCCCTTATAGCGCTTAAAATAACACCATGAACATGAAAACTAAAATTAAATCAAAATTCGAAAAAATAACAAACTAAAAATGCACCTTGAGGTGTTAAAAATGTTGTCCATTATTATTATGATTATTACCATAATAATCATGTTAGCTGACTTGCTGGCTGTTTTAACGATAACCAAGGCTCAAAACAACAAAATAATGCCAATAACACTTTATATATAAATACATATATGCCAGTCTTTTTTTTTTTTTTTTGTTTTTTTTTTTAGCAACTTTAAAAATCTTTAACTCTTTACACATATATGCCCCTTCAACAGCTATTATAAATAGCGGCAGATGTTAAAGATTTCCTCTTATAGAATATTTATAAGCAAAAAAACAAAATAAAAACCTCCAAAAAAACAAAAAAAAAACAGCTAAAGTTTGATAAAAAATAAAAAATAAATTTAGAATCTTAGATTAACTAAAAAGAACAAAAAACATAACGAACATCTTAACTGACTCTTTTGAATATGAACAAGTGAGAATGTTATATTTGGCTTGGCCGAATCTCTATACCCACCATCTGCAACTTTTTAAAATTTCATCTTATATTAGAGGTGGATGGTAAAGTGGGAGCACTACACCCATTTTTTATTTTCGAGTTTTAATATTTAACCTGTGTTGGAGGTGGGCGGACCACACCATTTTTAAGTTTAAATTTATCCTAGAACTATTTGTGCAAAATTTCGTTGGTGTACATTCTTTTTTGTAAAAGATATCGGCCGAAAAGAATAAACTAAAGTTACGACGGATTCTCTGTTTATGTTTATGAACCAATTTTCCTCATTTTCAATACCAAACAAACTTTATACACTGGTGCATATCCCTATAAACGCATTTGAAATATTTGTTTTTCTTTGATGTATATTCGTTTCTCTTAACCAAAAACAATGTTGTGTTGTTACAATAACTCGTGATATTACGGTACTTTTTTATGTAAGAAATATTAGTTTCTTGCTTTTGTTGTTTTCTTTAATTTAGCAATCGGAGCATATATTGGTGATCGTTTCAGTGGAATATTCTTATAAACGCAGTAGAGAAAATTTGCCTAAAAAGTTATTGCAAAAAAAATATTAAAGCTTAAAGGATGCCCAAAGGAACTTTTTTTTGCAGACCAAATTCAATTTTTTCGTCATCAAGGCTGTTCTAACAAAGAAACTGGACGAAAAATTCACCTTTTGTTGGAAAACAACAAAAAGTAATCACAAATTAACAAAAAGGCAAATTAATAAAATAAAAGAAGAAGCCACCCGCAATAAATTAAATGCTATACAAATAAAAAAATAAATTTGACTTTGCTGTCACTTCCAAATATGTTGCACACATTTTGCTAACAGATGGTAACATAAAATGGAATAAATCTAAATGTGGGCCAATGTTAAAACAGCATCATAAGAAAAATCGTTTAAAATTTGCACGCAAATACATAAAATGGACAGATGGGTGGAATAAAGTATTCTTTGCTGATGAAAAGAAATTCAATTTGGTGGAGGCAGTATAATGGTTGGGCAGCCTTTTCTGCTGCGGGAAAATATTTCAACTAAAACGAACTGTTGAAAGATGCTCTTCTCTCATTTATGGATGAAAAAATTAATGAAGAATGCATATTCCAACAGGATAACGCTACAATTTATATCTCAATCTAAATCGTGGTTTAAAGAACATTGGACTGGGCCGCTTGAAGTCCGGATTTAAAGTCAATGAAGAATCTGTTGGGGTACATGGCTCGTAATGTTTATGCAAGAAATGCACAGAATGCACAGAATTAAATACAAAGTTGATTTTATTCACATTAAAAGCGTTTTTTGTTTGATGCAGTTTAGGTTGGTTATATAGGTAGCAGGAAATCTCGACTAACTCACTTTAATCCATTGCTGGTCCTGCTGCGAAGCTTAATGTTCAAGCCCAGTTCTAAATCAAACTAACCCTATGCATGGATCAACATATAGGTTTGACTTATATCTCTATCGGAAAAAACCGACAAGAAAGGGATTGCCGAAGATTTTTATTTTAATTCTCGGAAGAGCAGCGACACAGAAGATATTCCATTGATTCCTATTCTTTCTCATTAGAACAATTTCTACAGCAGTCAATGAAAGGGAGTAGTAATAACAGCTATAAAGCCGATGTCATACAATACCTACTTTATCCTGTTTCATATTTGTCTTGAGGTAGAACAGGTGGTTTTATTTATTTATCTATACTAAAAAAAATTCTGTAATATAATTGATCTGCTTAAAACCCAGTTGGTCTGTTTTCTCATTTCGAAAGAATAATTTTTACCTAATTCATCCACTATAGCAGATTATGTTCAGCTTTGAAAGCCTCTACTGGAGAATTCTGCGGTATAATTGATCAACGTGAAAGCCATTTTGTCTGGCCCCTTATTTCGTAGCAGGAAAGCATTCCTAGCTAATTCATCCAAAACAGTCTTATCAAGATTAGCTCCAGGTTTGAATGCCTCGCCATCTTTCTAAATGAATGTGCATTCTGTAAAAATAAACGAGTATAGGAAAACCTACAAAACAGAAAGCTTTTAATCGCTAGCTAAATTATTTCTTACGCGATTTCTACATTATCTTAAAGCCCCGATAAGGAAAAACATTTTTGCATGTACTATTTATCTCTTGTAGTTTTCGAGTTATTTTCATTTGAAATTTCAACTACTCAATTTTACAAGATCTTAGCCCAGTTTTTTCGATTTGAAGCCCAACATTTCCCACTGGTTTTATTATTATTTATTTATTTTTAGTGGAGTTAAAACTAAAAATTAAGCAATTTTTGTTAAGTTGATTTTAAAAAATTGATGTGCGTTTATAGGAATATGCAATAGTGTATAAGGCAAATATTTCAGCCAAATTTCAACCCTCTAGAATATCCGTCCCAACAGACATACATCATTAGATCGTCTTAGATATTCACGAAATCCCACAATATATATACTTTATGGGGTCTTTAATGTTTATTTCGACATATTACACACGTATTGACAAACCCAATATACTTCCCCATAATTTTTGTTGGTGGATATGAGTACAAAAATTCTAAAAGTGAAATAATGAACAAAAGTTAAGCACAAAAAAAGTAAAAAAAAGAAGGAAACGAAAAAGAGCACATCATTCAAAAGGTTAAAGTTGTTGAGTTTTATGGCAAAATAAATTCTTCTTAAATTTCCAAATTGCAACAAACAAAAGTGGGAGTTTCCTCAAACTAACTCCTTAGGCTACTAGAAAATGTAGATGAAACCAGGAATACCAAAACAAAAAATTAATACTAAGTACTATTGTTCTGGTACATATGTATGATTGTTTACCTAGAACAATGGTCTGGTATTATTATTAGAGAGTTTGTGTTAAAATTGATGTTTAAATTACACAAATTTAAAAAAATAAAATGATTGAAAAGTTCTTAGAATAGAAAAATCTAATGTGAAAAAATACAACAACAAATAAAAAAATAAAAATTACACAAATGCCTACAGATTATACAAGAAGAAATTTGGTAGATCAAAAATAGGCAATGAAATAGTTGTCAGTATATGCTTTAAACATTTCTCTTTAAAAATAGCAATTAAGAAATATTTTTGAAATGGTTTGTTATATCCTGATTTATAATATACTTTACCAAAGGTGGTAAGTATATATATGTGTATATATATCACGTTTACCTTTTTTTTTTAAATTCAGATTTTTAAAATTAACTTTTGATGCAATTATGTTAACAACACCTCGTGCAGCAAAACAATGAAAATTTAAGATCTGAAATGGTTCCTTGGGGTACCAGTAATCACTCCACGTTAAAAAATCCAGAAAAAAAGTGTTTTAAAGTAACAAGTTTCTTTTTCTTCCTTTTGATTACTGTAATCGGGGATTTTAGCATATGTATCCAGTTGCCTCTCATATGAAGTACAAACACCTGTAGAAATAGGCCAATTTGTGTTCAATCAATGTGTCGTTGGCCGGTATTAAAATTTTATTGTGAATAAGTGATGAAAACAAAATTTTAAAAATTTCAATTTTTTTTCTTTTTTAGTTTTTCGATTAAAAAATTGCGATGTTTCAAGTATTGCAAAATAAAGAATGGGGTTTTATTGTTCTTGTAATTATGAATCGTTTGAGATACAATAGCAATGCTATAGGAGGTGCCAAAACTTGGGGATAAAAAATGTGAATGGATCTAAAAGGTGTCGTGAGACACAGCTGAAGCTAAAGTATCACGTGATCAAAAAAGGTTTCCATATTAGATTTTAAAACCGTCGTAATGCGATAAAATATTGGATTCCAATAACGTTATAACTCTTTAAAATCGACTTAAAATTTTTCGTACTTTATATAAGCATTTTTTTACATTTTATGTGTTTTAATTAAGCGAAAAATAGGTTTAAAAAGAAAAAAAATGAATAAGAAGAATTTTTGACCTGAGATCGCGGTGTTTTTACTATTTTACAAATTGTAGAGGCACAACCAAGGCGCAAATTGGAATCTGTAAAAACGTATACTAATCTGTAGCTGTTGCGATAGCTTACATCGGAATTAAATGGAACTCAAAAATAATTACGCATTTCAATTTAATGCAACTTTAAAATTTTTTTGCTGTGTATTTTTGTCATTGAAAAATCTATTATATATTTATATAATTAATATATGCAACTTTTTATATTAAACATGTGGACAATTGTGGACCGATACTTTCAGTAAGTGTAAAATAAAATATACGAATGCAGAATATTACGTTAATACTAAAAATTATATGAATTTCTGTACTTTAGGGTGATTCCCGAAAGAGGACTTATATGGGAGCTATGGTAAATTATGGAGCGATCCTCATTAACTTGTCACTATAATTTATACTTATATAAAACTTATTTTTATCGAATATACTATCATGTGTATGTGATTTATGCAAGTTAAAGTGATTTTCGGAAGAAGGTTTTATATGGGTCAATTATGTACCAATTTTCATGAAATTTGGCACTAAGATTGACATTTATACATAACTTCCTTACCATTTCATTAAAATATTTCTATATTTAAGACATTTATGATTCCCTATTCTGTATGGGGGCTAGGTGAAATAATGGACCGATCATAACCAATTTCAATAGGCTTCGTCCTTGTGTTATGAAAACCTTCCGTGCCAAATTTCATTGAATTATCTTCAAAATTGCGACCTTTACTTTCCAGCCAGCCAGACGGACGAACGGACATTGTTAGATCGACTCAAAAAGTGATTCTGTGTCGCTTGGTATACTTTAAGGTGAGTGTTGGATGATTTTTTCTGTGCGTTACAAACATAAGCACACCACCATAGGTGGTTGGGGGTATAAATATCAAAAAATCTATGTACACTTTGTTTTTTGCTCTATGTTTACGCAGAGAAAAAATACAGTTGTAGTAACCATAATCTAAGAGCAACATATTATGATTGGAACATATGAACACAACGAAAAATAAAAATGATTATAAGTTATTATTATTATGATTCCATTTTGTCATATTGTGTCTGGTTTTATGGTTTGTTTTTTCATGTTATGATTCTAGTTTTACATTTAAATGAATAATAAAGTAGTAAGCATTATCCGATTCTATCAGATTATGATTTGATTTTATCATATTATTACTCTAATTTAATATTGCCTTATTATGGTACCAATTTATATGGATTATGCCATTTTTCATATTTTCCATTTTATCATATTATTATCCCATGTTATCATATAGTTATCCAATCTGATTTTATTATTCCATTTTGTCATATTATTATTCCATCATATCATTAAAATAAAACATTAATACGTTTTTTATATTTTTTTTTTCATAATTTTTTTATTGAAAACAATAGAAAAAAGTGTTCATTAAAAAAAAAAAAAAAAAAAACATATTATTTGTTCATTAATTATATTCATTTCTAAAACCATATGTGGTTGAATTGCTAGATATGTTTTTTTTTAGGTAAACCCTTTAATGGTACTCGTAGTTAACAATATCTTTTATTCCTTGAATCGCACCGAGTATAACAAACACATATTTGATTTTATAACAATAATATGAATAATCATATTATATTATTAGTTATTATTGGAGTCACAATAATAAAGTATCAATTGATCAAACATAACAGCCAATCCGCAAATAATCATCTTGCTGCAGAGATTGGAACTAATTTTTTAACTTTATGGTATCATAAATATTTAGTATAACAGCATTTATACCCCACACCACCATACGTGATTGGGGTATTATGCGTTTCTGCTGATATTTGCAACGCACGGAAAAAATCATCCAACACCCATCTTAAAGTATACCAATCGACTCAGAATCACTTTTTGAATAGATCTAATGATGTCCGTCCGTCCGTCCGTCCGTCTGGCTGGACGGTTGGCTTGTAATTTTGAAGATAATTCAATGAAATTTGGCACATAGGACTTTCATGACACAAGGACGAAGCCTATTGAAATTAGTGATGATCGGTCCATTATTTTATCTAGCCCCCATACAAATGTCCTCCCGTAATAGAGGTTTAACGATCATAAATGCATTTAATATAGCAATATTTTAATGAAATTCGTTGTAAGGAAGTTTTGTATAAGTATAAATCTTTGTGCCAAATTTCATGAAGATCGGTCCACAATTGACCATAGCTCCCATATAAAACCCTCTTCCGAAAATCACTTTAACGTGCATAAATCACATACAAATGTTAGTATCAGGTTTATATTCGACACAAATAAGTGATAAATTTTATGAGGATTGCTCCATAATTTACCATAGCTCCCATATAAGCCCACTTTCTGGAATCACTCTAAAGTGCATAAATTTATATAAATGTTAGTATTAAAGTAATATTCTGTATTTATATATTATATTTTACACTTAGTAAAAGTATCGATCCATAATTACCCACATGTCTAATATAAGACCCCTGCACAATGGTGTGGGGTATCATATGGCATATCTTATTAAAGATTTATATCAGACAGAATATTATGTTTTTTTTCCTAAGTTTTTCCTAAGTTAAAAAGGAAAATGATGGAAATAAAATAAAAATAAAAAAATTTCCAAAAATCCGCAAAACATAAAATTCATCCCTATTTAACAATTTGGGAAAAATCCCCTTATCTAACAACACTGAATTAACTTTTGGTAAAGTTCGGACAAATGAGAGTATTTAAAAATTTACTCTCTCAAATCATAAAAAGTTCTCAAAAGCTGGGTAATGCAAAAAAACAAGTTAGAACGTTATATTCGGCTCGGCTACATCTATATACCAATCATCTGCAAATTTTAAAGTTTCACCTTATATGAGAGGTGGACGACATAGTAGATGGACTACTCCCATTTTTTGTTTTCGGATTTACATTGGTCCTTGAACTATTTGTAAAAATTTCATTGATGTTTCACCTCATAGGGGAGGTGGGCGGTAAAGTTGGCGGATCATGCCTATATTTTTGTTTAATAGATATCAGCAGTAAAGTATGAACTGAAGTCACAACGTGTTTCTATATGTTTTCTACATTTCTAGTATTTCGCCCATAACTTTTTTCTTTGTTAAACGATTTTGCCTATTTTTAATACCAAATAAACCTTATATAACATAAATATTTGAATCAAATTTAGTCCACTTAGGTTGGACTCCCACGAATCCTATCCTGCTTTCAACACACGGACGGACATAGCTAGATTAGAATCTTACCCGGAATATATATGTATTTTGTGAGATCTTAAATGATTTTTTCAAGGAATGATAAACCCAATATACCCCCCCCCCATTTTTTTGATGGTGTCACGCTGGTAAAAAATCCTATTTTTGGTAGAAATTCCAAAATAAAAATTAAGAAATTATAAAAAGTGAATGTAATTTATAAATATTAACAGACCAAGTAATCAGGAAGATATATTTAAAAATATAATGTGGCAACTTTGACAATCTGAGAAGGCATTAAATTTGGTAGTTTAATATAATTTATAATATTTTTATTAAAATATGACTAGAATTATAAAAGCTGTGTCTCAATATGAGAAAAATATATAACAACGTTGTATAATGTAAATTGCTGCCTAGGAGATGTATTTTAAGACCATTGCTTTAAATTTTATTTAAGTCATGTATTTGTCTTTATTTTTAAGTTTTGTAGTCATATAAACTTATGTTAAGGCATGAACTTGCTCGAATGTAAAAATGTAAATGTGTTCACCAAAGTATCTATCTTATGTAACAATTTAGATAGCAATCGTCAATTTTCTTTCAGTTAAATTTTGGTAAACTTGAGCGGAAACATTTTGGTTTTCACAAAAAAATTGAAGAAAATATTATGTTCTAACCTATTGAGTAGTTTCACTAATTATCTAAAAACTTACAAAATAATTAAAATAAGATCAACAGCAAACAAGTAAATATCATATTTAAAATATATGAGGGTGGATCAATAAGTCCGTGACTTTTCGAACTTCCCTCGTAGTTATATGAAATGCAACATTATTCCCATCAAGTACCACCTGTTAGTAGACTACTGTCAAATTTTGAGCAAGCATCGTCATTTACTTTGCATTTAACAGCTGTTCAAAACATACAACCTCGTGTATTTTTCTAAAAATGGAAAATTTAATTTCGGGTGCGAAAAAAACCCGTCAATCTAACCAAGGAAAAGCTCGATAAATATTATGGGGAGTCTGCACCATCGATGTCAATGATAAAAAAAATGGTTTTCTGACTTTCGCTGTGGTCGCACAAGTAGAAATGACGCTGAACGTTCTGGATGGACAATTAAGGTCAGTACACCCGAAAATGTCGAAAAATCCACGATATGGTGTGGTCCGACCGAAGAGTAAAAGTGAGTGAGATTGTTGGTGCAATAAGCATTTCATATGGAAGTGTGGTTTCGATTTGAAATGATCAGCTGGGTTTAAGAAAGTTGTCTGCAAAATGGGTGCCGCGTTTGCTCTCAATTGACCATAAACGTAAACATGTGACAACTTCAAAAGATTGTTTGGAGTTGCTTAACCGCAATCTGAATGAGTTTTGCGGCGTTTTGTAACTGTGGATGAAACATGGATCCATTACTGTGCTCCGGAAACCAAACAGCAGTCTAAACAATGGGTTTCTTCGGGTGAACCTGCTCCGAAGAAGGTCAAGGTAAGTTTGTCTGCCAATAAGGTGATGACAACAGTGTTTCGGGATGCACGCGGGATAATACACATCGATTACCTTCAAAAGGGAAAAACAATAAAAGGCGAATATTAAGCCAAATTATTAGACCGATTTAGTGAGGATTTAAAAAGAAAACGACCCAAGAAAAAAGTTCTTTTTCATCAAGATAATGCACGGGTGCACACGTGTGCAGTCTCAATGGCAAAACTCTATAAATTGGGCTACAAATTGATATCTCGTCTGCCATATTCTCCGGATTTAGCTCCTAGTGACTACTTCTATTTTCAAACCTAAAGAAATTGCTCGGTGGAAAGAGAATCAGTTCCAACGACGAAATTATTGACCAAACAAATGCCTATTTTAAGGACCTCAAAAAATCCTACTTTTTGCGCAAAGTAAATAATGACACTTGCTCAAAATTTGACAGTAGTCTATTAACAGGTGGTACTTGATGGGAATGGTGTTGCATTTCATATAACTACGAGGGAAGTTCGAAAAGTCACGGACTTATTGATCCGCGCTCGCATAACTACTGTAGTAGAGTTATATATTATAGAGGTATAAGCAAAAATACTTAAAATCGGTTTTAATAAATATTAAATAATAATAATAAATAATTTTATATAAAATAACTTCGACACAACTTCGAAAAGGCACTAATAATGCTTTTTGAATTTATAAATTATAGCCCAAAAACATTTCAGATTGAGGTTTTTCTGTTTTGAACGCGTTTGGATGATTTTGGTTAACTTCGGCAGGTTCGTCGAATACACCTACTATATCTAGCACAACGAATACGAATTACGTAAAATTATTTGCTATAAAAGTCTCTCTACCACTTTGTTGACTTGTGTTAGGAATTTTTAAAAACCTTAATAAATTTGGGAGAAATATACTAAGTGCTTTGTAATCACTGGTAAAACAACTAAAGATATTTTTTTTTAATATTCTTCCTGCATTAAGCTGGTCAATATAGATCGTTTTTAAGAAATCTATTACAACAAAGATACAAACAATAAAAGAACTTTAGAAACAAAATTCCATAAATGTTACATTAAATAACCTCTTATTAAAAATAATTTCGTTTTTCTTAAAGCAATTAAATATTAAAATACCAAAACTAAACTAAAATACCGGTATATATATATATATATATATATATATATATATATATAAATCGGTATTCAAATACCGTTTCGATATTTATATATATTTATATATATATATATATATATATATATATAAATATATATAAATTTCGAAACGGTACTTGAATACCGATTTTTTTTTTTGGAAAATAATAATTTCCATAACGGTATCGGTTACGATAACTCATTTTAAATGGTATTTCATCGCTGTAGGTATTTATAACGGTATCGGTTTCCAACCTTGGTCGTTTTATAGCCCAAATTTTATTTAATTACATTTTTACTTTGTTTTCTCCTTTTTCATTTAATTTTATTTTGTTCTATATTTTTATATACAATGCAAACTTTATTTCATTTCTTTGTCTAAATTTTTGATATTTTCTTCAAACTCCCAAAAGACAATTTGTCTTTCAAGCGTCTTTGTATTTCCGCTAAAAAAAAAAACAACCAACCCGCTTTGTCATTCAAACTTTAAGTTCGTTTAAACTTTTAGACGTCAGTTTTTCTTTTTTTTTTTTTAAGAGTCTGGGTAAAAGCATGAGTGTGGTTGTTATCGCTTGTCAATAAATTACTTCTAACATCGATTAACTATTTGCTTTCAGGCACAACTCCTTTTGACTACTGGTTACTACGTGATATGGTTAATTTAAGGGTGGCTGGCCATTTAAGTTTAACTCTTATAGTAAAACAAACTTAAAATAAAAAAATAAAAGATATAAACCACATGACACAAATAGTAATAAAACCAAAAAAAAAAATATATATATATATATATATATATATATATATATATACTTATATATAATGATGATGACGAAGTAATATTATAAAATAACTAAGTGAGAGTGTAAAAAGCAAGGATAGATATGAAGGATGGTCACAATAAAAGGAAAAATATTAAGTCAGGCATGACACAGACACAGACATAATTACATTTCAATCACAAAAATTTAGTATTATTTTCTACTTCTAATAGTTTTTAAGATTGTATAGAAAGTAATTTATGTTGGTGAATTTTGCAAGAAAAAGTTACTACTGCATTAAACTGACTGACTCTTCTCAAAAAAGTGATTATTAACAAATGAAGTGTAAAGAAGTTCAAGTTGAAAGTCTGAGTGCCGTTGTTGGTTTGTCGTTTGTTTGTTGGTAAGTTTGTCTGTCTTAAGGAAGTTGGTTAAAGTCATTATTAAATAGAGGCAACAAAAAAGTTCCTGTTGTAATTACTTAAACTTCAACAAATGACAGCAAGTCAATAATGTAAACACTAATAGTGCAGAATAAGATAAGTAATTCTTATCAATATTAGAATCTTAAGGGCGTTTTTTTTTCCAAATGAAAGTTAAATGAGAAAGTTTTTAATACAGAATGCGGTAGATTGCCTGAAATTAGTTTTTGTTGGCCATAAGAAAAAATTGTTAGTTTATAAATGATTTCAAAGTTGAAGGCTTTCAATCGTAGTTTGACAAAAATTTAACAGAAAGACAGATAGACGGTCAGACAGAAAATAAATTATAAGGAAACAAGTGGAAACGCTATAATCGGCTGAGCCGAATCTGTTATACCCTTCACAAAATGTATATTGCGTAAATTTACAAAAATTCATTAAAACTTTAATTACTCCATGTAATAGTAATTTTCACATATGAAAAAATCAATATAATAATTATATATATATATATATATATATATATATATATATATATATATCGATTTTTGCATGTGCGAAAAAAATGTTTTAATTGTTTGTTGAACGGTGTTATATTATATTAAAAATTTGAATTTACAAATGTCGTTAATTTATTAAATGATATTTATAAAAGAATACTCAATAAAACATTTTTCCTGAAAAATAAATAATAAAGAAATATTAAAGAATGGATTCATATTCATATTATCTCTTATCAAAAATTTTACCTTACTGTGGAATTATACTTCATATTTATAAACCACTTTTTCATATTCGTTAATTATTACATTATCAAAAAGGATTTCTTAGACATATGATTTAGGAAGATCGCTCAGACCATCCGTGTTGAAGAGTTGAATAAAGAGATATAAGAAATTCTTTTCAAAACGACGCTAGTGTAGAGGGAGCATAGGGCCATAACATGCTTGACTTCGTTCTGTTGTCAGTTGTCCTCTCCAGGTATACGCTGGTCTCCCGACTCGTCTGCTTCCCTGCGGTTTCCAATCTAGGCACTTCTTGGCAATATCATCGTCTGGTTTTCGTAGGGTGTGACCTATCCAACTCCATTTCCGCTTACTTATTTCCGTTGTTTTTTGGATATTGTTACAGGCCAGATAACCAGTAAGATTTTGTAGAGGCATTTTTTGTAGAAGGCATTGTATGTCTCATGGTGCAATGTTCTAGATCTCGCATCCATGCAACAGAGTGGATTTTATGTTGGAATTAAATAATTTGATTTTGTTTTGTTTCGAAATATTAGAAGATTTCCGAACCGGGTTTAACTGTGCAAATGTAGTCCGTGCCTTATTTATGCGACTGGATATATCTTCTGCAGACCAGTTGTATCAATTATGCTACCCAGGTAGCAGAAGGACTTAACATTTTAATATCTTGATCTGTGTTTCTGTTGATATGGAGCGATTTTGTTTTGGGTATATTTATCTTCAGCCCCATCAATCTTGCGATGTCACCGATGATGGAAACTTTCGACTGCATCTCCGAGAATGAGTGGCTAAGTAGACATATAATACCTCTTTTATGATGGCTTATTGCATCGAACATCGCAGTTAAAATGTAGAGGTGATAAGATTCAACATTGTCTAACTCCATTTTTCACCGTGCTCCTGTCGCTCAATAATTTGTCATGCAACATATGACAAGTGGAATTTGATTAGCCGAGTTAGTTTGTCGGAGACACCCTTACATAACAACGAGTTCCATATAGCGTTATAGTTGAGTGTGTCAAAGGCCTTCTCAAAGTCTATAAAAATAAAAAATCTCCATTCCACTGATTCCTCAACGATAATCCTAAAACTGTCTACATGTTCATTACAATATTTTTCGGAGCGAAATCCAGCTTGCTGATTTCTGAGTGATAGGAAAGTTTTTGTGGAGAGTCGTTTGTTTATAATATGTGCAATTACCTTGCTTGACATGGTTATGTCTCTCCAATTCATCCTGTTGGTCAAATCACATTTTTTGTGAAGATTTATAATGACTCCATCAGACAGATGGTCAGGTAAATACCCATGGGTCCAAAGCGCCCTAATAATGAGTTCCAGCAGTCGTGCACTGGTTGTTCGGTCGGCTGTACGCAGAGAGGTATTATCTAAACTAGGGGATTTATTTGGTTTGAGAGATTTTATCGATTAGCTAATTTCACTTATATCAGGGTGCTAATAAAATTGTTTAAGGATTAGAAAAATTTTTCGGTTGTAAAAACTAAAATTATCTGCCAAGTATTAAAAAATACATATATATATATATATATATATATATATATATATATATAAATTGGATTTAGTCAAGAATTTTGCTAGCTCGCATTGTTTTTGAGTTAATAGGACACTTAGGGTGACTAAGTGTCAATAACTTTCGGAATAAAATTGGTTAAATTATGTGCAAATTTAATATGTAATTCATTCCAAATATTAGTTAACTCTGAAATTATTTCTTCTATTTTCCGGTGCTTAACCACTGTTCTAAGTCTTTTTATAAAAGCCCAAACATCCAAACATCCTCTATTATATTTAGATCAGGGTTCTGATGTGGACATGGAAGAACAGTTTGTCCAACTTCATTTAAAAACGTTGTCGGTAACCATACTTTATGGCACGATGCATTGTCGTGTTGATAAATCCAATTTTCGTTACCAAATAACCGACTAGCCGAAGGAAAAGCATGTTTATTTAAAATATACAAATTGGTTTAAGGTTTCATTAATTGGTACTAGATATCCAAATCCACTGTACGATATGTAATCCCAAAACATTACAGAGCCTCCTTCAAATCGATTTATTGGTTGTCCTTCCTTATACTTAGAATTAGATGGATAAAACTTTTGCTATATGAGTTCTGGAACTGGAATGGATATTCATCTGTCCATAACACATCTTCCTAAAAGTCCATAGGCTTCTGGATATACGCCTGGGCACACTGAAAACGCTTTAATCTTTTCGTTGGGCATATATCAATCGCTTTGCGCACGACGTAAGTTTTTATATCAGCCTTTTTTCTCTGAATTGCTGTTTCAATTACATGTCTCTATATATTTTTTTGATGCTGCAGCAACTTTTATTCGGTTTAATTCTGGGTTTTGCGCAAAGATATCAAGAAATAATCGATTTTTATTTTAGTTCGTTACCAGTCTTCACCCATATGTGCTCTTATTTGTTAGTGTTCCTCATATTTATTTCATGCGGATGATATTGAGGAATTTTTCAATAATTTTGACATGATAAAAATGTATGTAAATACTTTTGAAAAATAAGGCATGTACATGTTTTGTGTTTTATTCCAATGACCAATATAGTTGATTACCTAAATTTAATGCTAATAAAATCTAGATATTTCAGAGACTATGTTAGTGAAACATTTTTGTTAAAAAAAAACAAAAAATTCCGAGCATTTTCAGAAATATATCCATATAAATAAATAAAAATAAATAAATAAATAAATATAAATAAATATATATATATATATATATATATATATATATATATATATATATATATATATATATATATATATATATATATATATATATATATATATAACGCCTCCTCTAGACTATTCAATCACACAACTTTTCGATAGAAACATATTTATATATTGCTGCATGTGAGATAGAAAATATTATTTAATTTGTGCGAAAAAAATATGACAAATGGTCGAGGCTACTCTGGAAAATCGTTTATAACTCCGCCATTCCAATATGGATTTCACTGAATTTCGATACCAAAAGTAACGAGGCTATATATGTATTAAAAAAATAAATATATTTATTGCACTTTGGGCTTAGAGAAACCTTTTCAACACACAAACGGGCAGACAAATATTCTGTAGAGTTATTTTTAATCATGGCATTTGCAAATATTTTCAATTTTGAGGTACTAGTTACATCAGTGGTACGCGTTCACATTGTTCAGATTACGAAGATGATCGGCAACTTATACGTACTTGATACGAAGTTCATAACAAACAACGTCTGAGCAACAAACATTTTATTCAGTCGCTTCTAAGCTTTCAACAAAACGAATACATAGCGCATGGTTCTCAAAAATTTTTACACTGAAAATATTTAACAATTTTCCTTGTATGTACTAATAAATGTTTGAATACCTATTTTTCGACAAACGTTGATTTAAAAAGAAAACGCATACCATATATAAGGATATTTTTAAAAATATCCTTTTTTGAGAATAAATATTTATTTTTTAACTATTATTTCATTTATGTTTTTTTTTCCTTTTTCTAATACTTATAAACACAATCATATATTTGTATTTGTGAATTAAAAGAATTGCACATATTCACAGAACATGATAAGAATATGTGACAGTATCAATGTATAAATATACTCTCATAAAAAGTAAAAACTCACCAATACATCTACGCAAAAATTTCCTCTAAATTCGCCTATCAATGTTCCACATGTATATTTTAAGACTTTTGCATAAAATGCCAACCTTTTATATACCCTTCATTTTATGTGAAGGTTATAATAAGACAGGAAATAATTAAAATTTAAAAGGGTTCATAAAGCAGCTGGCAATATTCGTCTTTAAAAATATTAGAACACAAAATTTTATAAAGTAAAAACCTTATAAAATATGCTAGTTTTTTAATTTCTTTTTAATTTGAAATCCACTAAAATTTCATCATAATTTACCTCCCCTATCTACCTTAAACAAAGACAATTTTGATTTTTCATTTCCAGTCACAACATGAACACATTTAAGGAGTACTTCGTGGCGACTTATAAAAAGTTTTATTTATTTTATTAAATAAAACCCAACAACAGCGACATCAACTAACAACCATGTTCTAACAACATGTCAGAAATTTTCATTTGACAATAAAATTTTTAGTATTACTTACTATAATAAAAATTTTACCAGCCTTTGTTTTGTCTTCTTTAACAAATAGCCATTCGACTTACATAATTTTTAAAATTAAAATCATTCTTGATTTTATTTCATGAAATAGTAAAGCATAAAAAGAAACGAAAACCAAATAAGTATGCAACAATAAAAAGTAAATGAATCGTAAAACAAGTAAAAGGATAAACAAGCAAAGAATTATAATTAGATTTGAAATCAAATCTAAAAGGACAAGAGTAGAAATGAAAACAAACTGAAATAAGAAGATATAAAAAGAAAAAAAGTTATAAAAAGTGGGCGAATAAATTACAAATAAAATGTTAATAAATGAAAATCAGTGGCAAATAGGTAAATGTGAGAGACAGGGATGAAGGTGGAAGTAGCTGAATTAGAATTAGAGCAACACAATGGGATTTGAACGTAAAAAATTTTAAGATGGATGAATATTTTGAAAGCGAATTTTTATGTATGTAATAAAATACAGTTCAAATTATAATTTAATTGCAGGTTTCTACACAGTTCCTTCTGTTTTATTTATAGGTACTTTTACAGTCTCAGTTTTATTTTAATTGTAGCTTTTTAATACAGTCCAATTTTTATTTAATTTCCACGAGTATGCAGAGACGAGTTAACAGATTATTCCATAATTGTATGTTTTTTATGAAATTCAATTTTAATTTTCTAATTTTTATTTAAACACTTTATATAGCCCAAGTCATGTTGATCATGGGTTTTTTATTGACCAAGTTTTAACTTAATTATATGTTTTTGTTTAAATTTTATTTTAATCGGAAGTGTTTTTAGGAATGAAATTTTACTTTAGGTATTAAAATTTTTAATTTATACATTCAAAAATTTATTTAACTTTTCTTTATTCCGTTTAATATTATTATTATTACATAAGGGGGCCCAATACACCGTGACCCAATCGGATCTTTTATAAAGCCCTATAGTTCACCAAACTAGACCTAAACTATAAATGAAGCTGAACATTCTAGCAAGTGAGCGACCGTAAACATTATTTGGAGAAAATACGAACTTCCCAAGAAACCTTTTCCTTCGTGTTCCTAGGACGGGACAATCGCAGATAATATGCTCTAAAGTCTCGTCATGCATTTCGCAAAAGCTACATGCTTTAGTACCTACATTGCCTAGGATATATTGATGATACCTCAAGCTACAATATCTGGTGAATAATCCCGTTGGTATTCTGGGGTATTTTGGGTTGCGCGATATAAATTTTTGGGATTTACTTTTATTTAGATCGCTTCGCTTGCCTGAGTCCGAATATAAAATCGCATTGACGGGCGAATTGCGATGCCACCCATGATCTCATTCTTTTCCTAACGTGGCCTGCAGGAATACCAAAAAGGGTTCAGACTCGATGAATGGCCAAACAATCTACCATTCATTATCATAATTTTTCTTATGACCAGATAGCCAAAGTCAAATTCTTATGTGCACCAAGTTCATTTGGAACTGCAATATAGCCTTTAATCAACTTAGACCTGATCTCGTAAGAGGATATGGTCTTTAGAGCAGCTTGACTATCGGACAAGATAAAAATTCTCAGACCCCTCTACCCTCTCTTCAAACACTCCCTAGCGCAAAAGAAAATAACATAAATCTACGCCTGAAAAATTGAAAAATGTGTACCCATTGGTAATGCCCTTTGATAGTTTGTGCCAAATGGAACCGTCTGTGAGCCAAACTTGATTTGCATTTTCGTTCCACCAAGATTGGTTCTGCTATAGATCCCTGTTTGGTGTAAGGACATTAAATGCCCTATGTAATACAGAGACGGCAACATAAGATAAGTTACTCTAATGGAAGAGTCGTTTTCAAATAGTTAAAATATCCTCATTTCCCCTTCCAGGTTACCAGCCTTTAAGTCGGCTGATCTGATAATTTGATTACACTTCTATGGGCTTCCTCTTTAACCAGTATGTATAATGGGAGAATAAGTAAAATAGCACCCAAGGTTACAGTGGGAAAGGTTTTCATGGCGGCTGTAATTGAAAAACAAGTTTAGTAACACTTCAAGTAAGTGTCCGGTAAAGAATGATACAAAGATATTTTACATCATTTGAGAACTTAATACTTGAACCGTTCACTACCGGCTTCCTGAGCAAACTTTTGGTTGGGTTAATGGTTAACCCCTTATTCTCGAACCATTTAATGGTTATCTTTAGGGCTTGCTGTATCCGTTCCGATATCGTAACGTACTTTCATCCATTCGCCACAACGACTAAATCATCGGCGTAACCATATTTTTTGCAGTTAAGTTAATGGTTATATTTAGGGCTTGCTGTATCCGTTCCGATATCGTAACGTACTTTCATCCATTCGCCACAACGACTAAATCATCGGAGTAACCATATTTTTCGCAGTTAAGTTGTTTGAGACACTACCGGACAGCCTATAGTTAATCGTATAGTTTTAGTAAGTTCAAAATTGTTTATAAGTACCTCCTGAAACAGTATTTAGTGAAGTTCCGCAGAAAGTTTTTTCATTGTCTGCCATAGGTAACTTGCAATCGTAGAATTGATGATGTTGCTACGAATTTCATTCAAATTTACCATATTGAATACGTATTGCAAAAGTCTTTCCTGCGATGTCTCGGAAGATTCAATAATTGTATGTTTTAGAATTTTGGATGACCTCTAAAATAACAAACCAGGAGAGGAAATGCTGATCGTTATAGTTCCTTAAACGGAAAGATCTTCTTTGCGGTTCTTAAGATAGAATTTTGACAGCTTTGAATATTTTTCCACTGTGAGCCACTCGACGATTACTGGGCATTTTCGCAGTCATGCAAAATGTAATCTATCGAGATAAGAGATTCCGTTTTCGGTCGGATAACGACTAGGTATTGGAATATAAGTGCAAATCCATGAAATACATGTATCTGTTCTAGATTGGCTACTTACAGGTTTCAGATATAGTATTGTCTCCGCAAGAATAAATTTTGATGTTGAATGTTTACATTTTATTTCCCATGATTTTTAACCGAACTTCTTCATCTCAAACTTGATGTCTTTGTCTAATTATATATCATTTCTATCAAAATTTTTTTATAAAACATCTTGAATTGTTACACAGTAGGTATATATATGGGGAATTGTCTTTATCTTTAATAAACCGACCTTAAACCTCAAATATATATATTTTTTAATTTAATTTTTGTTTAATTAATTTTTGATGCAATTATGTTAACAACATCCCGTGGAGTAAAACAACAAATCTTCAAGATCAGAAATAGATCCACCAAAAATAGCGTTTGAAAATAACAAGTTTTTTTCTTCCTTTTGATTCCTGTAAGCGCGGATTTTATCATATATGTCCGATGTCTCCAATGTAAACTACAAACACTTGTAGACATAGGCCAACTTGTGTTCAATCAAAGTGTCGTTGTAAAATAAAGAATGAAGATTTATTGCTCTTGTAATTATGAATCGTTTGAGGTACATGTCGTTAATGTACCCCTAATATCTACTTCAGGAAAGCGCTATAGGGCGTGTCCAAAACTTGGGGAGATAAAACGTAAATGGCGCTAAGAGGTGCCTCTCTCGCGAGATATACTCACAGCATAATTTAAATTAAGCTAAAGTATCGCATGATCAAAAAAGCTTTCCCAATTATCCCAGCAAAAACTTTTTGATAATGAGGCGGCATTACTATTTGCCTACTCTGCATTATATAAATAAGTACTCAATAGTATATTGCAATCACGTGGATGAGTTGGCTAGAGTGCTGGGTTAGCAACCAGAAGGTTGTTGGTTCAACCTCAATCTGATGCTTTTAGTTTTTTATAACAAAATGTGTAAAAAGATATTTTATACTAAAAAAGTTTTTGTCATCTAGAAAATTAAGTGCGAGATGGTGTACTGAGTAAGATGTTAGGCATTAAAAACGAATGGTTAATTTGTGTCCAAATTCAAATCTCACTGACGGCAAAGTTTTCTTGTTTTTTTCCATTTTTATTTTCGTTTAGGTACATATCTTTTAGTATCCCTAGAGTCTAAAAATAACTATTTTAATTTGTGAATAACTCGAACAAAAATAACTAGTTATTCAGGCAAAAAATAAGTAGTTTATTTTTGTTTCCAATTATACCTGCTAGCTTACCAGGAAAGCAAAGTTTTTGTTGGGATATTTTAATATCGTTGTGGTGTGGTAAAATATTAAATTTTAAAAACGTTATAACTCTTTAAAATCGATCTAAAATTTTTCATACTTTATATTAGCATTTTTTTTTTACATTTTATGTGAAATTTGTTAAGCGAAAAATAGGTTTCAACAAAAAAATTACATAAAAATTATACATGACTTGAGAACACGATCGTCTTTAATATTTCATAAGTCGTCGAGGCATAATTAAAATCGGTGAAAGTGTACACCAACTCTAGCTGTTGCGATAGCCTCCATCAGAATAAAGTGGCACTCAAAAATAATTACGCGTTTCAATTTAATGCAACTTTTAACATTTTTGGACGTGTATTGTTGTCATTGAAAAATTTATTTTATAGTTATATAATATAACCAACTTTGCATTTATTAACATCATATTTTATTATTATTTTATTATTATTTTAATTTTTTTATTATTATTTTAAAAATCTATGTTCACTTTGTTTTTTGCTCTATATATATTAAAGAGAGGTTTAAACAGATTTATGGTTACGATTATGTTCAATAATATAAAACTTACCGAACGTCCTTTAATTTTTCTTTTGTATACGTCGGTTTAGGTTACATATGTGCATTTATTATTGATATCGGATTGAAAGTGGAATTTTTAAAATATTTTTAAACTTCTAAACCGTCATTTCTTGTCCATTAATATAATTTAATTTTTTTTTTTATTGCCAAATATCAAAAAAAAAAAATGTTATAAAGTTTAAAAAAAGCGAGAAAAATCGATGCATACTTTGTTGATTAAAATTTGTTCAATGAAATGTTAAAAAAAAACACTATGATCGCCATTATCTTCAGTGTCATCAACTAGATCATGACACTTTTAATTTATATTTTAGACATATTTATATGGATTATATACGTGTGGTAATTTTTTAAAAGTTTTTGAAAATAGAATTTTGGCAATTTTTTATAACTTTTTATCTTAAACATCCATAACACTAACGCCGTTCGCTAAAAATCATTCACTCAGATTTTATGTTTCATTAAAGCCAGCTAATATTGGTACTAAATAATGCTAATGTGCCATTAAAAAAAATTAAATTTTTTTGAACCCCAAAAGTAAACGAGTTTGATAAAATGCTCATATCTATCTCTGAAAAGTATTTAACTTTCGCACAGAGGCGACGTTCTCGTTATTTGTTTACTAAATCGTTAGTTTTGAGTTTTGATTCTAAACGTTACAAAATCGACTTGGAACTCCAATAATAAATTAAAGTAATAAAGTAAATTCAAAAATAAAGGCAACTGAAATAGAAATATATCGATTGACCGTCGAAATTTATAATAGATTAATACATCAAAAATATTTTTGAAAAATCTTTTTTAAAAAACAGACAAAATCAGTACTATAAATAAATTTTTCAACGATTTTTTACTTTAAATAAACTTTTACAAATGCATTATATGTATGCCGATTTAAACCCTCCAACAGTTCCTTTCGTCTCCTCATTTTCCCTACGTATTTTATTTATTTGTTTAATAAAATGTTTAATTGAAATTATGAAAAGTGCTTTTAAAGTATTTGTATTTGAATGAATGTATATTTTTGATCATAAAATTTTTCGTTTACAAGTTTGAGTATATTTAACATTTCAAACGCAAACGTTTGAGTTTTGTAAATGTACAAGTGAGTGAGTGAGTACTATTTTATTTCCTATAAAACACACATCATTAGATATTGGCGCCACTGCTGTCAAAGATACTGACACTTATACCACGTTCATTATACACAACCCAACATGAATAGATGGATGAATAAACGAATGGCTAAGTGAGTGAGCGAGCGGGGGACTGACTGGTAGGTAAGTATAAGTTTTTAGTTACATTGAAAGAAAAAATTGTATAAGCTCAAATGGCATTTGCAAGGTTTAGTGACATTAACTTTTCAAGAATTAAAACTGTTGGATATCACTTAATATTACTTACTTAAACAGTTTATCCTAAAAATACATTTTGCAGTTATTTTTTTAAATATTGTTATTCTTTGGAATTTTGAAAATATTTTTAGTCAAAAAATACCAACTAGCACATCTTTGTAAAAAATTCACCTCTGGTAAAGCATTTAGCACTACTTTCGAATTGTTTTCGTAAGTTCTTCCTTTAGCTAGTTCTTTAAATATTCCCTAATAAAAATTCTAAGTGTAGTAAAAAAAAAGAAAAAAAACAACCAACAAATCAAACAGCCAAAGCAATATATACAGATATACACATATCACGGCAGCACATCACACGTAGTCGTAGAAATCACTTGAATGTTGTTTTATGCAAAAATATGCTTGTAAAACGTTTGTTGTATGACTTCCTTAGGTGATTTTTCATAGATGACACATATATTATTATTGTTGTTGTTGTTATTGTTAAACGAATATACATACTTATGTTATAGCTTTTATATTTTTTAGATATTTACATGACATTCACATCCAGGTTTTTGTAGGTTTTTCTTCTGATTTTTTTTTTCTCTCCTATACAGACCATCAAATATTTTAGAACCAAAAAAAAAAAAAAAAACACTTACAATCACATGTTCCCTAACAAATTATTCATTACACACAAGCAATTAATTCATCAGATAATTGTGGAAAATAACGTGTATGATATTTTATGGGATTTGATATGAGTTTTTTTTTTTTTTGGCTTCTAATTTTATTGTGGCACTTGAGGTAGGACACAGGAAGAAATAAAGCAGGAAGATAGCTTGATTTAGCAAGCCCAACAGTTTGTTTATACCCTACACCACTGCAGCACAGTGTCAGATTTATTCAAATTACAACCACAAGTTACAGTTACAAGTTCTAGTGGCATTCAATAAGCCCTTTATCTTTCGGATATGAGGTTCCAAGTATTGTCAGAGATCAATTGCTTTCTTTTATTTTCCTATTTTTGGAATCTTCATTTTCAGTACATGACAATATGGTCGATTTGATTTTCGGTGACGTTAGCAGGAGAGATCCATATAAAAAATTTCAAATTTCCTTGAAGAGCTCGCCATTTTCGGTCATTCTACCAAGACCGTATCTCTCCATTGCCCTCTCAAGGTCGGTATTCACAGGGCCTACTTGGTTTATAGAAGCAGTTACCCTAGTTAAGAGGCCGTAGAATTCCTCTTTCATCGATGGTTCTGAAACACCAATTGGTGCAGAGTAGTGATAACAAGTTACGTTCCTGGCTCGGGTCCAAAAACGGGCAGTAATAATCCTGTCAGAGTGTGCTTTCCATTTGATGAGGGAATCTTTCGCCTCTATTGATAAGAGAATGCCTACCCCACTCGTTTTCGGTTGCTCTGATGGTCTGCCGGAGTATATGAGAGTTAGATCATTTGATGTGGCGAACTCTCCAGATTCAGGCCATCTGATTTCGCAAAGGCACATAAAGAGCAGATTATATTACTTAAATTCTTTATACACTTGTGCAAGACGAGTGGTATCAAAAAGCCTACGGACATTTCAGGTTCCAAATCGTGTTAAATTTTTCAAGCTGAAGGTCACCTTCGATCTAATCTGTTGATTATTATTTATATTTGTTGTGGTTTCAGTAATCTTCAAAATTTAAGATGAGTAGCTGATTGGGTTAAAGTAACCGATCCTGTCAGACAAACGAATCGTTTCTGATTACTCCCAAGTGAATGACAGTCAGAAAAGCTTCCGCACTAAGTGCACTTTTGTTGAAAATCCTATCTTCAAATGAAGGTAGAGGCTGAGTAAATCTTAAACGTTTAAAGAAAATTTAGCAAAATAATTTTTGCACTTTTTTAATGCGATTAATAAGAGTTCTAACGTATGGGCTGCAAAGTATTGATGCATATTCTAATTTTGATCTAACTTAAGTTGTATATAAAATCTTTAGGGTATTAGTATCTGAAAAATTAAAACTATTTCTTTTAATAAAAGCTAAAATAGAATATGCCTTTGGAAAAACTATTTCCAAATCATTAACATCATACGCAGCTTTTAAATTGGAAGAGCCAAAGATAAATAAGATATGAAGTGGATTTTGAGCATGAGTGTATGAAATATGTATACATTTGCTGAGATTAAATTTTAATTCATTACTTATGTACCGATTTAAGTCTGATTGCAATTGCTGTGCACGTTCAAGTGTTTTTATTTTTAAGAAAATTTTCAATTTATCAGCAAATAGTAAATATTTCGAATCTTCAAAACACGCAGAAATATCGTTAATGAATAAATTAAAAAATAAGGGCCCTAAAATACTTTTCTGGGGATAATCGATGTTTGAACATGTGGAAAAGATTTTTATTCCACAATACAGACAATGCAATTGAAGTAATATGATATATGATATTTTATCAAAAGCTTTCATAAAATCCGTAAAAATAGTTTCAACTTGAAAACCTGATTCAATAGTAACAGAAAATATTGATAAATTAGTAATTGTAGATCTGTCAGCACGAAACCCATGCTGCTCAGAAATAATTAATGATTTGGTAGCAAAGTATAATTTTCTATATACAGCATATTAAAAAATTTTCGAAATTACTGTAAATTTTGATATAGATCTATAGCGCTCAATACAGTTTTTATGGCTAGACTTAAAAATTGGAGTGATATTTTACATCGATTTAAGAACTTACTTTCTTTAAAGGATTTATTGAAAATTTGAAGAAGTAGAAAAATTATTGATGAAGCGCACCTTTTTTTATCAAAAACACATTTAAACCATTTGCATAAAAATTTAAAGAGTTCTTACAAAATTCTTTATTAATTGAATAATGAGTATCATTATCAGGAAGGCTTAATTCACCCAAATTCATATTTTCTATCTAGACAAACCCAGTAAATGTAATATTATTAGTAGATAAGTCATCAGTAATTATAATTAAATATAATTTTATGGATCTCGCTGGAACTTTTTAGTTATAGTCCATTAAATATATAATTTCCATAAAAATATATATATTTCTTAATATTAGGTTTTCTTTGAAATAAAAAAGAACAATAGTTTCAATATTAATTTTTTTAAATTAACAAATTATAATAAAATAATTTGGATACATTTATTATTACATACCAAAAAATAGTATCAATATCTGTAGTATTTACTGAGATATATGCAGTTAAAGCTAACTTCTGAAAATTTTTAAATCAAATAAGAATATTTTTAAAAGTAGCAACTTTAAAAACCTATAATTCGCTCAATATAAACTTTCAAATATTCTAAGTGTTTGTTCCATAATATGAGATATGTTTATTAGTAAATGCGATAAAAATTATTTCAATTAATAATCTTTAATTTTCAAATCTACGCTCAATTTATTTTACGCTGGGCAAGAATGTCAAAAGAGTGCCCACCAAGATTAGCTTAAATGGATTGACGAAATATTTATACAGAATTGTTAAGAAACTAACCCAGAGAATATTTGTTACTAACAAACCAATTAGAACTAATAATGAGGATTTAGCCACATTCAAAAGAGAGCAGATGGATGTATGGGTAGGGCACTACTCTTCGATGTTAGCGAACACTTGAAGCAACCTATGTGATTGCATTCAACACAATGCCTCTCAAATCCCCATACACGTAGAGAAACGGAAAAGAAAATGGCCGTTGACGATATCACAAGACAATCTATCGAATGGAATCCGCAAGGAAGCCATAGAAGAGGAAGATCATCACACAACTGGTGGTGTGGAAATAGAAGCAGCCAACCAAGACAAGAACTGGAACGAGATAAAAACACTTGCATCGGACAAATCAAAATGGAATAAAATTGTTATAGCCCTACGCTCCTTATAGGAACTACGGGAACTCATATGAGCAACGTAGTTTACGCACTAGATTGGAAACGCTAGAATAAAGAAGAAAAATTTAGTCAATGTCATTTATTTTTGAAATAGTTAATATCATCATTGATTGTCCCGATATTCTTTCTATAATTTCCTTCAATACTATAAGCAACTGTGTCATTTTAAACAATTTTATGTTAAAGTTCATCGTTCGGAATTTGCTCTAAAGAACCCAATTATTCGTGCCTTATCTATCTTATCTATTAATGAAATTTAATACATCAAAAGAAAATATTTCTTTTTTACAATATGATGAATCATTGTAATTCATAAAATATTTATTAATATATTTTTAAAAAATAATTAATATAAAATTGGTTTAAGACCCACTTTAATGCATAAGAATCGAAGCCTATTGAAACTGAAATTGGTTACGATAGGTCCATTATTTCACTTAGCCTCATACGTTCAAATGCCTTAAATATGGCAATATTTGATTAAAATTTGGCAGATAAAAGTTTCATATAGGTAAACACTTGTGTACCAATTCATGACGATTGGTCCATATTTGACAATAGCCGCCATATATATCCTATTCCAAAAATCACTTTTACTTGTATAAATACTATACGAATGTTAGCATCAAGTTAATATTTGTAGCAAATCAGTTTCATATTTGTAGAAGCCGCAGTACCAAATTTTGCGAGGATCTGTCTATAAATGACCATAGCTACCATATAAGGCGCACTTCCGCCAATCACCTTTAATTGCATAAATAACATAATATAATGCATACATATGTTTAATAGAAAAATGCAATACTCTTAATACAAGTTTAGGTCAACAGTTGGCCATAGGTCCCTTACAAGACCCCTTCCTGAATGTTGATTAAAAACAGAATTGTGTAGGGTATCATATAGACAAGCTTGACCGACCATATTTTTTTTACTTGTTTATTATCTAATTTAATCAAAATAATACTTAGAAATTCTATAATATATAAAATTTTTTGTTTCCTTTGTGTGTTGAATATAAAGCTTTTAAAAATTTTAAATAAATTAAGCACAAAGCTTCAATGTACGTTGCTTGTATATCCCATTAAACTTAATATCAATAAAAGTATTCGAAAATTTCTGAAAAAAAAATTAAAATATAAGCTTAAAACTTTCTAACTGCTTGCAATTATTAAAAAGATTTAAAAATGCTTCTTAGAATAAAAATATAATTTATTAGTCCAACTAAGTAAAAACTGTTAGTTGAACTCATAAAAGGATGGAGCAGCAAACTTAAAAATGAAGTCATTCTTAAGATTATTGACAAAGAGAGTGAAGTTCTGAAAGAGGATAAGTAGGAAGTCCTTAACCGAGAAGAAGGACATAGACAAGACCCCATATCTCGATGAGAATAAAGAGAATGCCTTTTTTGCCAACACAGCTATTTTTTGTAAAACGCCCATTTGATAGCCGCGAAAACCGATGGAGAAGGGAAAACCTAAAAATGAGGTGAAGGAAGATGCAAGAGAGAGAGGGAGTAAATATAAGCCAAAAAATAAGAGAGTGTCTGAAATAACTCCATGCTGAAATAATGATGATTACGGTAGGTATTAAATGATTGTAGGAAGTAGATAATAAAGCTCCTTCTAGTATTTTTTCGGCAGTCAAGCGGTCATTAAAACCCTAAAAAGTGGCAAACTCAAGTCTCGATGTATCTTACATTGTAAAATCGAAATAAACCATTACTTCGATTGTGAGAAAGCTTAGGTAAATCATATGAGTTCCAGGACACCATGGTATTATCGAGAACCAGAGATTTGATAACTTATTCAGGATAAGCTCAATCTTGAATACTGTCACTCTGGAAAACACGGAACCTTTCCAAAAGTTTAAAAAATAATTCAAAGAAAGGGCAAGAGATGAACACGTTAGAAACTTGCAGAATAGTAACGTGTAGAGGATGGAATAGGACAACAGAAAGTTCCCCTAGCTCGCATTAAATTAACGGATAGCATAATCCGTAGAGCATGCGAGTATTACGAACCTAAGGAACACTATGTGAATGTTTTACGTTTGATCGCATTAGCAGCTAAAATTTTCAAAGCGATAAAATACCAATATATTAGGGATAGCTATTAGAATTCTTTGAAAAGTTATATTGCGGAAAATATTAATATAAGATTTTCCCTGAGAGCGTACGTGCATACCCGGAATGGGTTTGGGAAATTTTTAATGCCCCCTGTCTTTGACATTATCTAACCTAAGTAAAAACTCTATTAAATTTAAAATCATATCGAAGAATCATTTAATTTGAAATAAATCTAGCCTTAAAATAAATTTAAAATTCGTACAGCTTAAAAATACATTTTAAATTATTTTTCCAAACAAAAGCTCTTAACCATACTCTACTAGAAAGAATAAGCTTATTGCTAGAATAACTTTCAGACCTAAGACTCATAATTATACAGGTCTTATCAGCATTAGATTAAAATTATTTAAAGCTCTTAACAGTTCTATACAAGAACATTGTAAAACTTCTTTAGAACTTCTTTAACGGAATGAAAAAAGTCGCTAGAATAAAAATAAAAAGCTATATACAGCTTTATTTATAGAACAAAAAAAATACTGTAATTATAAAATATAAAAAGTTATATAGAGACTAAAATATATTAAATTTAAAAAAAATAACTAATATTAGAATAAAAAGATTATGAGATAAAATTGCTATATATATAAAGCTTTATGAATGGTATAAAAAGCTCAATAGAATTTTATTAATAGAAACAATTTAAAATAAAACTTCTGTTAGAAAATTGTATGAGTTTAAGGCCTTCTAAATAATTAAATCTCTTTATAGTCTCATTTATATTTTCGTCTATAGTCTTCTCTATAAACTCGTCTAGAGTCTGCACTATGCAGCTTTATTTATAGAGTAAAAAAGCTTTATTAAACTACTTATATAAGAAGGCTAAAACTTTAATTATGAAATCTTATTGCTTTCTGAGTTGCAAGCTTTTATCCTATCCAATGCAGCTATGACATGACTTTTTTCTCTTTTGCCTTATTTTGAAAAACAAATTTGATATTAAAGGTCACTAAACTTTTATCAAACAAATTTATTGATAACTTCTTCAAAAGTTAAACCAATTTAAATCTATATATACAATAAATCTCTTAAAAAGCCTTCAAGTTTTACTTTTTGCAATCATTTAATGTTTTATGTTTTTTTATAATTTCTCTGTTTTAGTCACGTGCCTGCAATGACATGACGTTGTACGATTTTTTATTTTATTTTATTGAGGCCATAAAAGATTTGTTATTGAGCCACCACATTATATTTTTTTTGCTCTCTGCCAATATTTCATACAGTGTATTTCATACACTTAAACACATATTAGAATTTTTTTTTCATTCTATGATTTTTTGGGGGTAAGAAAATGTCAAAGGGGGGCTATAATATAATCTCAAATCATCATATTTGGCCATATGTGTTATGTGGCACATAGTCATATTAATTTTTTTATGATGTGGAAAATTTTTATGAATTTTTATTTAAACCGCATATAGGGAGAACATGTTTCTTATTTCCCGTCTTTTATTCTGCATAAAAAATAGAAAAAACACTTTTCTTTTCTTCTACTTTATTTTTTGTTAGTCAATAGCGTAAAAAATTGTCTTGACTATAAATAATTGTCAAATATATAAGGGATTGTTAGAAAAATTTAATGATGTCATCAGAAATTTTGTGAAATTGAGTTTTAAGAAGAAAAGTAAAAGTACTGCTGACCTTTTTAGTATAGAAAAATGTATTGCAGAAATTAAGTTAAGTTGATCATAGAAAAGCCTTTAAAAAAATTTAAGCATGTACTTTCCTCAAAAACTTTCAAAAATTATATTAAAACTAATATTTTAAAGAACTTATATAAATTGTTTTATTATTATTAATATTATTTTTTTCAACTCAAACATTCCTAAAGGTTTTTAAATTGAAACCAAAATCCATATATAAACGATGACTAAAATCAAAAATTGAAGTAAAACGAAAATTATATAAAAACCATTAATTTAACTAAACTGTCAATTCAAAACTCAAGAGTTAATGCCAGACCAAAAATCCCATATCAAAATAAATATATACTAAAGAAAAAATTCTTACGATACAAACTCATAGATTACTCACACATGTTCTAAGTACAATACCTATAACTATTTTTTCAAACAAACCCAACAAACACATATTTTTGTACTTAAGCGATTTATAGACTTGAATAATAATTACATTAATAACTCGATCATGGACGAAGATCCTGGATGAGACTACAAACTAGAATATAGACGGGAATATAAACAAGACTATAGACGAAATTGTTCACGAGACTATACACTAGAATATTGACTAAATTATAGACGAGTATATAAATCAGACTGTAGGTGGCAATATAGACTAAACAATAGATTGTGGTTTAGACTATAAATGAAAATACAAATGAAACTACAAACGATACCATATTCAAGACTATAGACTATAAAGGAGATTACGGACGAGACTAGATTTGCCTATAGTCGAGGCTATTCATTAGTTAACAAAACTCAATATAAAGAAACCTATAGGTGAGACTATAGACAAAACTACTGTATAGACGAGGCTATTGACGAGACTAGATAAAAGATTGTAAATTAGAATATATGTGAAGATACAGAGGAGAGTATAGACGAGACTACAGGCGAGACTATAGACGTGACTATAGACTAGAATATTGACTAGACTATAGACTATTGACTAGACTAGACTATTACCTACAATACTAACTAGACTACTGACTAGACTTCAGACGAGATCTGGCAAGAGTATAGAATTTAGATCATAGTCCAGACTTTAAATGAGATTATAGACGCGAATATAGACAATGGACTATAGTCTAAATGATAAACCAAACTATCGAAATACTATATACGACGTTATAGACGGTATTATAGATACAGCTATGAGCGAGACTATAGACAATACTATAGAGTAGACCATAGACAAGACTACAAATTAGGCTACGGATGAGACTAAACTATATAAGGTACTATAGGCGAGAATATATTATGAACATTAATATAACAGAAGATTGAAATCTATACTGTAAACGAAATTACGAAACTACATATAACAAATATAGACATGACTTTATGCGAAATTATAGACGAGACTATAGACTGTACTATAGAGGAAACTATACACAAAAGTATATTTGAAACTATAGCTTATAGACGCGAATATAGACTAAACAATGGACTGTAGACTAAATGATAAACAAAACTACAGACAATACTATATACAAAATTATAGAAGGGACTATAGACACGGCTATGGGCGAGACTATAGACTATACTATAGAGTAAACTATAGAAAAGACTATAAACGAGGCTACGGATGAGACTAGATGTGAATATAGACTTAACAATAAAATGAAGTCTATACTGTAAACGAATCTACATGTACGAAATTATAGACGAGACTATAGAGGAAACTATAAACAAAACTATAGGTGAAACTATAGCCTCGACTATAGACAAGACTACGTATGATACTAAACTATACAAAACTTTAGGCATGACTGTAAATGAGACTATAGACAGAACTAAAGTTGGCACTATTAACTACACTATAAGTGAGACTATAGACGAAACCATTTTATAGAGTGGATTATAGACAAGAAGAAAATGTTATCATAATATTTGCTGGGATCTCTAGGCTTATTTCCAAAATAAATGCTGATATTATTCTTTTGCTTGATTTGTTTTCTTTTCTATATTTTGGCAGGCCAAAAAAAAAAAATAAAATAAAAAAGAAATATGTACACAGTCATCCATCCACCCACCTACCACTTCAGCCAAACAATCAAGATGGTTAGTTATCGTTTAGGTAAGTTTTTGTTTTGTTTATTTCCTATTTCAATTCTTGTTCTGGCCTCTGTGGGGTTAT
This sequence comes from Protocalliphora azurea, assembly GCA_932274085.1. Taxonomy (NCBI): domain Eukaryota; kingdom Metazoa; phylum Arthropoda; class Insecta; order Diptera; family Calliphoridae; genus Protocalliphora; species Protocalliphora azurea. Next base: position 147,016,761 of record OW026521.1, on the reverse strand, counting down.
AATTTTAATGGTCACTGTAAAGTTTGTTTTCTTTTTTTTTTCTAATAAGAGGTGGAGTAGCGCCAGATATGTCCATAAAGTTTTGTTTTTTTTTTTAATGTTTGTATCTTGTTTTATTTTCCTTACGATAGATATAGAATTTAACAGATATTTCTTAAGATTTTTATTTGTCTGTATATCATGCTGCTCTCTGCTCCTTTGTGTATTTGAAATTGACAAATTAATACGTTTTATTTAAGTTTTGGACAGTTTTTTTTTTTTGCCAAAGTAGATAAGAAAAATGATAAATTTTATTGTTGCATTAAAGATGCAAAAAAGTTTTTCTATTTAAGATTTATATTTAAAATACTCTTAATGATAAGAAAGCGTTAGTTAGCGGCCACTTATCGTTAATTTTAATTAGTAAAATTCGAACCCTAAATTTGGGCAAAATATTAAATTAATGGAATAGAGCTTAAAGAAAGGTAATATGGGTGGATCTCCAAAGTTTATTACTCGGGTATGTATTTAAAAAAAATTGTTAAAAACTTGTTTATGATTTGATTGAAAAAAATTTAAAATAAAAAATAAAAATTTATCATAGATAGCCCTTGAAAATCTTTATAAAAATAATTGTATATTTGCAGTTTATCTCTTTTAATTTAAGGAATTTTTAGGTCAAAGCAAATGTTTTTTTTTAGCTTGTAGGGCTAAATTTGAGTACCAAAATTTTAAATTATCCACTAGATTCTTTACGAAATTCTAAATAATATTATTGCAAGAATCACTGAATTATATCGATTACATAAAAAGTTATAATAACATTTTTAGGTTTTTTTTCAAAAAGGGTGATAATATTTTTTCATTTCTAAAATGTTTATTTATTCTGGCTTTTAGCTGCTTTTTTTTAAGTTTTCAAAAGAAATCTTAAGTTAATTGCACCTAAAGTATAACCGGAAGCGCTTTGGGCAACGGTCTTCTTTCAAACTTTCAAGAAATTTTTTAAATTTATTTTTAAAATTCTCAAAAGACAAAGATGAGATCAACAAAAAAAACATATTAATTATAATACTTTATATTAAGGTAAATGCACCTAAAGTATAACCGGTAGCGCTTTGGGCAACGGTCTTCTTTCAAACTTTCAAGAACTTTTTTAAATTTATTTGTAAAATTCTCAAAAGACAAAGATGAGATCAACAAAAAAACATATTAGTTATAATACTTTATATGTTGGTTAAAAGCACAAAAATTGTTTTCTGAGCAGGGGTGATGACAACAGGTTGATGATTTTAATAAAAAAATAATAATAATAAATAATTTTAGGAAGTACTTTTTTTCGGATTGGTACAATAAATTGAGATATTTTAAGATAAGATTTTTTTTCATATTTCAATAGGATATCTTTCATTTAAGTTTAATTTCAGTATAAATATGAACATTATTAAAAAAAGTACTAAAAATCTAAATTGTGAGTTTTTCGGGTTAAGGTTTGAAGAAGTTTGTCCGCATTTATGTATTTTTACTAATCATAATTTACAAGGACGTATTATGTTAACTTTTTTTTTACAATGTAATCATCAACGAAAAAATTACATACCCAGGTGATCAACTTTGGACGTCCACTCACTACTTCCTGACCTTCTAAGGATCTATGCTCCTCTAATAAACTCGAAAACACCTCAGCTCTAGTCTAGTCTAGTGATTTTTTTTTCAGATATCTTTAAAGGATCACAAGTTACATTTAAACTTTTTTTTTCAATTATTTAAACAAGATTATATTATATTGGTGATTATAATCTTATTTACAGAGATTGTTATTATTGCTGAAGTTCTCTACTTATTAAACACAATTTAATTGGATTTTAAGCTTTAACCATTTACATAAACACTAAAAATTAAAAACAGTCTGTTTTACTTAATAGATATTAAAAATTAATATTCCAAACGTATGCTTTAGAATTTCTTACGATTTTAAATTTGAAAAGTTTATTAAATCATTTTATAATCCATCAATTTGATTCAATTCAAAATAGATTTCGTTAACAGACAAACACACACAATCAAGTTGAAAACAATTTCAATTTACACCTAAAACTTATCAATTTCAAAAAGAACATACATATAAACCGCACATACACATATACACACATTTTTACAAACACAGCCAAACAAATTGCTATCATTCAATTTACTGAGTTTAAATTCACACAACACAAACACCAACACATGTTGCAACATGCAGCAGCATATGCATCATATACAAAATATGCACACATACAAAATCTTATTTCCTTCCTTTCTAAAGAAGATGCACATTCGTGTTCTGTTCTTTTTTTTTTTTTTTTTTTTGGTTTTTGGTTTATTTTAGTAGAAAATTGAAAAACAAAGAACATAAAGTAGAAAGAAGGAAATCATCTTCAATGTATCTCTAAGGATTCTTGAGTAAAGTAAGTACAACTACTTGGTTCTATACATAGAAAAAAAAGGAAAACAAATAAACCGTATTGGTTGATATTTTCCTTTATAATATTTTTACCGTTATACTTTCTTATATTGTTTAAGCACAAGATTATTACAAAAAATGTGTATGTTTTTTTTATGAAGCAAAAAAGGGATTTCTCTTTAAGACATAAGGAAAATATTTAAACATTAGATAAGACCCAAATAGGGGATGTTAGAGAGGGATATGTAATTTCCAAAAAGCCATTTTTGTTGTTGTACAGGATTTAGTGAATTTTTTGTAAAAAAATGGTGTTGATATTTATAAAATTGTAATATTTTAAAGGTTATTGAGGCAACTATAGTTGCATGTTATTCTATGTATCATACACTATCATGCAACAAACAAACAAACACACACATGTGTTCAATATGCTTGCATACATTTAACATATGACTGATATATTTTATCGTCATAATATACATTGTTTACGTATATGAACATGGGATTTCTTGTATGCATTCAAGAGAGGCAAGAATATGTATGAATTTGCACATAGAACTAAGAAGTTGCTTGTATAAAATCCAGGCACGTCTTAAACTTGAAGACTTTGATATTTAGTAAAATATGTATGTATGTATTTATGTATGTATGTATGTATGTATGTATGTATACATGTCATAACCATAAAAAGGTATTTTTTGAATGAATTTAAACGATTAAGCGTAAAGTTTGTTACATCTGCAATATCTTAAAATAAGTAATTTGTTTATATTATTTTTTCACAAGATTTTCACTACTGAAATCTTAATTCTTTGTTATAAAAATTCACTAAATAAAATTGTTCTACTTAATATGTTCTCATTGTTAAACTTCAGAGGAAGTTCCTCGACCACTTTTAGTATGAAGGCGAATAAGTAAATCCGTGATTGTTTTTAATTTCCTTTTAACTAATTCAAAATTGGCAGCACTGTTGCATAGTGGAGTCAATTGCAAAAATTTTGGTAACAAATATGTATCCCTTAAACTACAAGTTGTAGAGGAGGATATAAGCTTTCAAAAAAAAAAAAAAAAAAAAAAACATCTTTTAGTAATCTTGTAATAATACAATACGAAATACAGGGTGTCAATGTTGATTACTTCGAGTATGTAAAAGTTTCAAAAAATCGCAACTTCTACAAATCAAGCCCGATTTCAAATATATTTTTTTTTTTCTGTAAAGTACTTACTCACCTAAGTTATCTCTTACATTTAAAAATATATTTATGCATGAATTTTGATTTTTTGCCTTGACTTTATTTCGTTTTTCGGGAATAAGTTCTGATGTATATGAATTCTAAAAATATTCTGTAATTTCCAACATATTCCAAAATAATATGCTTAACAAATTTTTTTGAATTTCTCATTTTCAAATTCCATGTTCCATGTATTTTTTAGTGAAATTAAGCACGTGATTTTTTTTTTTTTTTGTTAGAATGATCAAACATATTGAAATTGGTTATGATCGGTCCATTATTTCACTTAGCCCCCAAAAAGTGTCCTCCGGGAATAGCGTTGTAATGCTTATAAATGCCCCAAATATATTACGATTTAAGTGAAATTCGACGTACATAAATAAGCTTTATATAAGCATTAACCTGCGAGTTATTTCGGTAAGATAAATGACCATAGCTTCTAAAAACTTCCTTAATGTGCATAAATCCCTTATAAATGTTAGTACCAAGATAAAATTTAATATAAATATGTAAGTCTTATTAAACCAGTAAATACAGTGTCAAATTTTGTTGGGATTGGTCCATAGCTGACCATAGACCTCACTTCGGAAAAATCACTTTAATGTGAATAAATCTCATGTACCAAGGTAATATTTGACACAAACAAGTCTTTTAAGTGTATAAACAAATAAATAAATTTCTCAAGAATCGGTTTACAATTGGCCACACGTTCCTTATAAGGTCCTCTCCGAAAATTACTTTTACATATATACATAATGGTATCATATGGTTGTACTTGTACGACTATAGCTTTCTTACTTTTTTATATGAAAGCAGTACAAAATTATCTATTCATCTTTTTGATAGCTTTGGAACTAATCCAGGTAATTGAAAAAAAAATATTGAAATTGATGGTTCTTAAAATTACAGAAAATACTTTTTGGTACAGCACCGACAATTTGTATGGGCCAAGCGAATAGTGGACGTATTTCAAGCAGTTTCAATAGGGTTTGTCCTTGGCAAAATAGAAGGTAATTTGCTAAATTTCTTTAGTTTGTTTTACTTTAAATTGCGTACTGTAGTTCATTTACATAGACGAACGGTCGGACAGAGGAATTAACATCATTAAGTTGACACAGCAAGTGATTCAGAATCGGTTGATATACTTTAGTTTGTATGCAATTGGACCACAAATTTTGAGTATTATAATAAGCAGCACAAATTTATAATGGCGTATGGTAAAGAGCCCCATGAAAAAAAATTTGCACGTATACCCCTCTAGAAATGAAGATTGGCCTGTTCTTATATGATTCCCAAAATATTACATCTGAATGTTTAAATTTACGTGAGCTGGACCATTTTCAAAACACTTAACTTCAAATTGCAATAGAGAAATATTTATTTAAATAATTGTTACGTCTCTTTTCAGTTGCGGAATATTAAGATTTTACGTTTCTTGTCATATTTTCTTTTTTCAAACAGTCATTGTTCAACATATTCTTTATTTAATGCACCATTGGAATGATCTATCCTGATACTATTGAAGTTTATACGTAACTAACAGAAAGGGGGTCAATTTTATGCATTTAGTTCCCAAAAGATTAAACTAGCAATTTTTGCAAATAAGTCACATGGTTGTATTTATTGTACTTAAAAATCGATGAATTTATGAAAAATATAAATTCCTTTAAAACGTGATAATAGTCGAATTAAAGAGATTTTTGAAACTTAGTCACTATTTTACACGACTATATAGTTTTTATGATAAACGTTAGCTTTTAGTGACATTTATTTTCTTAACTAACCATTTATTTGTAATAAAAATTAACTTATGGTCCGGAAATCCCAAAATATTACTTGTGTAGCTAAAGGGTTAAATGAATACAGATCCCAATGTTACGAAACAACTATACACATCCCTAGTAAGACGAATTTTGGAGTATGGGTCTATTGTCTGGGATCGTCAAATTAATATGCACATAGACCGATTAGAATCTGTTCAAAAGCAGTTTCTCTTATTCTGCCTGAGGAGCTCATTTGGTCGTTATTCTGGCAATCTTCCTTCATATACTGCGAGGTTATCATTAATTAAACTACCTACCTTAAAAAGCCGAAGGACTATGGTAAATGTGGCATTTTTAATGAATATTATTAATGGTGATGTCCTCTCCGACTTCCTTCTTTGTAACATAAGTTTTAATATTCCACGACATTTTACCCGACACTTAATACCTCTGCACCTTCCTGTTGTTCAAACAAATTATGCCGATGATGATCCCTTGAGGAGAATATGCAAAAATTTCAATGAATTGTATAGCTTAATCGATTTTTCTATTAATGTAAATGTAATTAAACGCAATATTATCGTGTTTTTAAATTCTTAATATGTCTTAACAATTTTTTTTTTTTTTTTTTTTGTTAATAATTCCTTTATAAAGAATCTTGTAATGTTTAGTAGTCTGTAAGGATTCATATCCATAAATTTAATCACATAAATAAATAAATAAAAAAAACATATATCAGTAGTATTGAGGCCTTTTCAATGATGTCCTAGAATATAAATTACGAAGAAAAATGTCCAAAATATTCAAACTTTAATAAAATAGAATTTAAAATAAAATCGTAGAAAATTTTATTAAAATTTTAATTTCGCGATAATGATAACAAATTTTAAAAATTCTTTTATTCATTATGTATTAAACTTCATTTTTCTATCATATATTGTAATTTTTTTTTCCAAAAAATTAGATATTATGTACACTGTTGATCGAAAACCATATTTTTTGAAGTATTTCAAAAATTGTCCAACTAATGTGAACGAAATATATATCAATTTTTAATTTTAAGGGGGTAAATTTGTAACATTTTTTGTCTCCATACAAATCAATGCACTTTAACGTAGGGGATAAAAACCAATTTATATAAAGTTGAAGTGTATATAAATTTCGACCCAGCCGATAATGGCACTATGGCTTGTTTCTTAATAGCTATATATATATACACTTATGTATATCTACATTATGCTACAACAAAACTTTCCTGTATATCCCTGCATATTACATTTTACCTTGTTATTAATACTCCAATATGAATATAACCAGGACTACCAGAGTTTTTTTTTTTTTTTTTTAGATTTAGCTTTAGTTTTTCACTTTATTTTTTCGTTATGTTTTTGTCTGCTTTTTTCGTTTTTTTAGTTTTTTCAGTATTTAATTTACATGATAAACCGTATAATTTACCATAAATAACATTATAAATAAAATGCATTTAATAGAATTTCTATTTATAAGATTTACATGACAGCCAGACAGACAGCATAAGACAGCCGGCAAAGGGCACACATAAATACAAACATACAACATGTGACAAGTGCAGTCATACACATATTTCTATAGTCATAGTATAGACTTTAAGATATAAGAAAATTTTTCCTAAATGAAGATATTTTTAGAGAAACAAAGGAAATAAATAACATTTATTAAATTGTTAGCAAAACAATAGGAGATTAATAAAGAAAAGAACACAAGTTTTTATAAAAGAAAATTGCAACTTTTAATAGTTATTAAAAAAAAAAAAAAATAATTAAAAGAAAAATAAAATATTATTTTATATTTATTTTTTTAATTATCATTCATATCATTTGGAAATATTATGAGCTTTTTTGCCTTAAGTTGTTTTTGCTTTTTTCTAAAACTAATAACCATAATTCAATTTCAATATATATTTTTTGAATTTTACTTAATAACAATTTACAGTGGAAATCTATAAATTGTCTTTGGTAGTGACTAAAGGGGAAATAATGTCTAAACATGTTAAAATCACCATAATCAAAAAATCAATTAATAAAATTTTAAACACTCAGACAGCAGGTGAAAATCACAGTCATATGTTAAAAAAAATTAACTATTTTCTGTATTTATTCTCCTTCAAAAACAAAAAACTGCAATATGTAATTAAAATGCCACAAGGCTTTTTGTTTTCAAAACTGCTGTCATGATAGTAAAATAAAATGAAAAATAAATTAATAATTTTTCCCCTAACCTAAAAATAGTAGTAACCCAAACTAATGCCAAATAAATTTTACCTTAAACTATAAAAGTAATTTTCATGATATATAGATACCAAGTAGAGTTGCCAGAAGAATTTCGCTTTATAACCCATTACTCAAGCTTGAATTTTCCGTGTGGAGTATTTTGCTTAAATTTATTCTCATCGTACACATAATGCTTTGTTTCCATATAACGATAGGACAAAAATAGAGGCAGTTGTAGTAGAAAATTTAAACTTGGTACGCATATTACCTTAAACTTAAAATTAATAAATACGAAGTTTTGAAAAAATCGGTGCAAGGACACGCCTACCTCCCATATATTCTGAAATTAAGAAACTAGATTTCTTATAAAATACTGGTCTGAACTCACCCAAAATTTGTGGTGGTCATCAAAAATATATTGTTTAAAAGTCTGCAAATTTATTTTTTAAAGGGATCAAGGACCACATATTCTGAAAATTAAAAAAAAATAGTTTTACTAATCCAATACTGGTGAGAATTTTATCTAAATTTGTGATTGCAGTTAAATATAGATTATATGTGTTTCTGCCAATTTTTATTTCATTTGAATTGGAAAGAGAACACCTCTACCTCCCATATATCCTGAAATTATAAAAAAGCATTTTTGGCTTAAATACTGTTCTGAATTTAATAAAAATTGAAGGAGGTGCCACAGGAAATTAAAAATTAGTATATATACTACTTTAGACCCTAGTTGAATATATATAAAGTTTTGAAAAAATCGAAGCAAGGACATGCCTACCACCCATATATCCTGGAAATAGAAAAACGTATTCTCTTCTAAAATACTGGTCAAAACAGTATAAAAATTTGCGATAGCCTTTGGAAATAGGTTGTTTTTGAGTCAGAGAATATTTTATTTAATAGAATCAAGGGTATATCTACCTCCCCCAAGCAATGCCGCTTCCCAATATTATTTTAATTTCCACTCATACATTTTCTTTTTAGTAACCAATTGATTTGTCTAACTTGCCCGGTTTCCGGTCCAAAATTTATATTTTTTATTAGTTTTTAATAATGAATTTAACTTTAAAGTAATATCGATTTAGGTTAGGTTATTAGGGCAGCTGTCCTGTTAACTAGAGACAGCACACTGGGGTCCAATTTGGTCCCGTTGTGAAAAATATCGATTTAACGTCACGAAATATTTTTATATAAAGAATTCATAGATTTTTGTGTAAGAAAAAAAAAAAGAAATTTACAAATTTTTTAAATTATTATTATTTTTTTTTTAGTTGTGGCAAAAAATATGAAGTAATTCTTCTTTTTAATTTATAATAAAATGCAATACTAAGTTACAGAATCTAGCAAAAAATGTGTATAATTTGTTATATATTTTTTTAATATGCCATCGAATTCATGTAATTTTTGTATACAGAAAAAAGTTTGTACATAAATAAAAAAATTTACTTCCATTGATTTCAGTTCATAATATTTAAGCATTAACACTTTTTTATATTTTTTCAAATAAATCAAAAGTCAAGAAAATTTTAAAAAATTGTTAAAATTTTTATTTATATTTTTAATTTAAAAAAAAAATTAAATTTTCTTTGGAAAATTTTAAGTTTTTAATAATTTTTAGCTACATTTTGAGAACAAAAGAACAGAAGCGCTTTTTATAAATATGATGTGCTGCAGAATTCGACAAAAATTATGTAAAGTTCTAAACATTATTCTTTAACAGATTTTCCTTGAAATTTTGCCAATTTAAAGCAATTTTTGTTAATGTTATCATGTATAACTATTTTCATTTACAATTTGCAATCAAATCTAATAAGACTAAATCAAAGATTTAACAACATTTTTGCAAAAGTCCTAAAATTTTCATTATGAACAATTTAATACTATCTATGAATATAATTTTACATCTTATGAAAAAGGTTTGGAAAAAAGTCATGTTCGATTCATAATATTTATAAAAAAAAAAAAAAAAATCAAATATATGCATTTTATTTTCTTTCCAACTTGAGGAATTTTAACGTACTACATTGAGTCTAAAAATTCTATTTTTCTCTTTTTTAATTGTTTTATAAATTTTGGAATAATTTTTTATCTCAATTTAATAAATTAAATTACGTTAACATTAAGAACTCTTTGAAATTGAGGTAAAAACAGGAAATCAGGCACTTTTTTTCAATTTAACCTTTTTTTAAGTTGTTGCAAAAAATAGGCACTTATTATTTTTTAACCTGTCAAATAACTATAAAAAATGATATAAACAACAAAAAAAAATTGTATAATTTTTTATTTTTTTATATACTTTATCAAACTTAAGTAATATTTAGCTTTTAAGTAAAAAATATTTGTCAATTTGAGCAAAAAATACATATATTCAGAACATTATATTTAAAAAATTAAAATAGTTTTTATTGGAAAATGTACTGAAGTATAGAAAAAAATTCTACCCATTGTGTCAAAAAATTAATTTTTGGCTATATTTTTCCTGCAGTAATTTAAAATCAGCTTTTTTGTTTATTAATAATATCTGCTTAAAATTCTCAGGCTTTAATGCCATCTCATAGCCATAAAAATAACTATTCCTAGAAAATTCTTTTGAAATTGTATGAGTTTTATTATTAGAAAATTGGTCTTAACCAACAATTCACGTTTTTTTTTTAGTTCAAAAACTTCAACTTTCTTCCAAAATTTATGATTTTCAAACACTTCTGGATGTAGAATGCATATTCAAAATTTTCCAAAATTACACATATACGATTTCCTAAGTGCTAACTTTCAGAAAATGTCTGTAAATATTGAAGTTCTTTAACAAAGTTATTTAAAAAAATTAAAATATATAAAGTTACTTTTTTGGAAAAAATTGAGATAATAAAAAATATCTTCAGCCACATTCAAAAAATTATAGAAAATTTCACCATATTTTTTTTATTTATTTTAAAAGTTATAGAGCAAAAACATACAATAGTCAAGGCCAAATATTGAGAAATTAAAAATTTGAAGTCAAATATCTTTTAAACCAGAAGAGACAATATATATAGTAAGCATATATTTGTAAAATTTACAAGCTCTGATATGTTTTTCACACTCTGGCTTGTCAACTTTGGTACAATGAAGCGCCGTGCGTGCACCAGCTATATTCTCCAGCCAACAGCATTCTATAAGCATAACTCCTCTTCTATTGGTGTCCCAATATAAAACGAAGGTAGAATAAAAGGTCCAAGAATAAAACGAAGCTAGAGTTCTTACATAATTAGCCATTTGTAAATATGTTTTTGAAATCTGATACTCTAATAATTTTCATCTTATAAATAATAATAAAAGAATTTTTTAAAAATTTCTAATAAAAATAGAGCTATTTATTTTTAGAATGATAGTAGATAATATAAAATTTAGCCTGAAAAATATTTTAAAATCATATTTTTTAATTTTAAGGGCATATTTTCGGCTTTTAGGAGCATTTTTTAAGCGAATAAAACTCTTTTGGTTCATATTTTTTGTTGCCTTAATCATAACGTACAAAATAATATTATTCCACTATGTCCGGAAAGCAGTTCTCTTGTACAACTCTAACACCAAAAATTTGAACTTATGAGAAAAAAATATCAAAAATATAAAAAAGCTCTGATTCGTTTCAATCACATTTTTCCTATTTTTCAACTTTAAAGAGCTGTAACTAATAATGATAAAAACAGCGTACAGCAAAACAATTGTATTGCTAATATTGTTGCTAATATAATAGTTATTAGCATAGCAAATAAAAATATGCAAAATCACATTTTTTCCTAGGCTTCAAATGAACGAAACTCTTAGTTATTTTTCCGTTTCAAATAACTTTAGAAATTTTGGCATCGATTTGTTATAGCATATTTTTGCATATTTTGGTCCTAAGAGCATACTTTGGGATTAGTAGAAAATTTTGTCATATTTTCTTGAAAAATTCTTATTTTAGTGGATATTTTTGTAATTTATCTTGACTGGTATTGGTATCATACTTTTTCTTTTTGTTAGAAGTCTTAGTGCGAGCACAAAAAACATGTGGTATTTCATTTAATGATAAACTTTTAAAAATTTATAATTTTGCGGAGATTTATGGTTTTCTTAAAAGTTTTCTGTAACTATACTGAACATTATCCACTCATCTTTTTTATGCCATTTAATGTTGAAATTAATGATAGGTTCTTTATTAATTGTTTAATATTTAGTTTGAGAGATGATAAAATTAAAAATTTTCCGGTGATTAGAATAAGTATTCCTTCGAAATCCCGACCTGTGAAATTAATCTTGAAAATTCTAAATATCCTCAAACTCACCAAAACCTGTGTCCAAATGAAAATTAAAATCCCCTCATCTAGCTATTTTAAGACTCAGACAAATCATGTATAAAATAATTTAATAAATAATTATTTTGATAACAAAATCTTTAGTTTCTTTGACATAAATTCATGTTTAACAAAATTTGTAATTTAACACACTTTAGAGTTAGGAGAATAATAATAAATTTTTTTATTAAATACACAATAAATAAATGCAAATCTAGCAGAATTTTATACAACAACAAGCTTCATAAAACATTCACATTCAAATTGTACAAATAAAATTTAGTTTTACACAAAATTCATATTAAATGTCTATTATTCTTAAATAAATTTATTTACACCCAGAGAAAAATCGACCACATACATGTTGCAGTATCGTTTAAGTATCAATAGTGAATATGCTCCGTATGTGTTCAAATTCAATACTGCGTGTTCAAATTTCTAATGAAAATTGATACCAATTGGTATAAAGTTGACACCGCTTCAGTATCAAATTACAAAATTACATTAGGATTTCTATTTTGTATATTTAAAGTTTGTAAACGAAAAAAATTGCAATTTTTTTCTCTTAGTGTATAAAATGCTAGGACATGGTAATATGTTTAATAACACTGATAAGCAAAAAAAAATTTTTTGTTGTCCTACTTCAAAAAAAATATGTGGACTAAATGGAATTTTATCTGCTAAACACAAATCTATTTTCAGTTTATTTTCTTTTTTTTTATGGACATGTCTAATATTTCCCCTTTAATAAGGCGTATACACGAGTATATTTTACCATAACTCGGGAACAGGTTGTCCTATTTAAACAAATGAGACACCAAAGATTATATTTAAGTCACCTTAACATTATTTCCTATCTGCCCAACATTTTCGGAGTTATTCAGAAATAAGTGGTGAAAAAGAATATTTTTTCTGAAAATAAGTAATGAAACTGAAATAATATGCAGTTTTTAGTCCTTTATCATAAAGTTGGTAATATTAGAAATAAAATAATCCATATATTATTAAAATTGATGCACAAAATTACCCGTGATTACCCAGATCTCATGGAAAAAGTAAAAGAATAGTCAAACTATTCGTCTTTAAGGGAGGATTTTTTTTTGCCGGCCAGTGTAATGCTTAGTATTTAATATTGTGTCTAAGATTTCTTCTTTATAAATATATTTACATTTATTTGTTTTTCTATATTTGTATAACATCAAATAAATATTTAACATTTATTTGTTATTTTAGTTTCTTTTCCTAGCAAAAATCATCTAAAGTCATGTTTACATTTCGATAGTTATGTTGAGAATTATAAGTATTTTATAAAGAAATCATTAGGGCTACTAAGAGTTAGACCTTACGGTTCTATCAGGTATCCAGATGATATCAATTACATGTATGCGTTCTGTAATACAAGAACATTTGACTTCTATTATTCAATTATCATGTACAAAATGACACCATTCAGTGTCAATAGTGTACCAACTCAATATGTGTCCAAATTATACGATGCGGTGTCATATCAAAAACGAGGAATTGGCACATATTGGTATCAATCTGACACAACATGTGTCGAGTTATTAATAACATTATGTATTCGATTCCATGTATTCAAAAGTTATAAACAAATGGTGTCAAAAGTCCGACACCGTAAACTGTAAATGTGATCACAAAAATTGTGTATTTCACATCGAAATTTTTCGTTTAGTGCAAACAACTCAAAACTTAGATTCGTTCATGGAAACAAAAAAAGTAAATACAAATCGAATAAAAAAAAATACATTTTGAAACTGTTTGATTTAAGCCCAAAGATAAGGATTTATCAGCTAATGCTTAAGTAAAGGTATTGCAAAAATTCCTTTTAATTAAAAAAAATAAAATAAAATTTTTTCTTTATTTGTTATCTGAAAAGAAGGAAAGAACCTAGTTCAACAAATAAAAGGCTTTCGATATATAATATACGCGTAAAGCATTCTCATGAGGAAATAATTTACGCCTGGTATTATTGTGTTAAAAAAAAATAAATTAAATATCTGAATTTTAGATATTATGTTAACATACATTCAGTAAGTTCATTTTGATTACTTCTCCGGCCTGAGCTGAAACCAGCGCATTCACTCAAGAACTACTGACTTGAAAATAATGGCAATAAACTCCTAAAAAATAAAAAAAAAAACACTTACCCAATTCAGAAAGTATATCATTTGAGTTATTGTGTTATATGTTACTTGAAGTAACAGATTATTTAAAATTTTATGAAAAATTATATAGAAATTTAAAATAACATTAAAATAACATTTCATTTCACATTTTTTTTTATAAAATTTTTCACCAAAAATCCGATATTCTCATCATAAATCTAAATTTTCACTAAAAATCCAAATTTTTACTAAAATACTATATTTTACTATATATTCGATTTTTCACTAAAATATGCGTTTGAGCTTCAAAACGATTTTTGAAATTTTCTGAAATGTAAAAATGAAATAACTCTAATAAAATCTTTGTTAGCTGAGACATCCTAACGAAATTTTGGTGTTTAATAACTTTGTCAATTAAAATATTAAAGTTTAAAAAAAAATTCAGATTTTTTTTTCAAGAAATCCCACAATTCCCAAAAAAGCGGCAAAAATTACATTTTTTTTAGTTTTGTGCATAAAGTCCACATTAAATTAAAATTAAAAATTTTGATATAAAATATAAAATAGAATAAGATAAATTCCAAGGTGTGAAAATGCTTTTCAGAAAAGTATAAAATGTTGATATGTTCTTAAAGAAAATTTTAGTTTAGAGAATAAATAGTATAGATACTTTTTCGGCCAAAAAGCACAAAAAATCATTATTTTTACAAATATCAATTTTAAAATCTTAAGAGATATCAATAATTTTGTTCTTTAACTAACTGGGTATACATTTTAGAAAATCTTATAAAAATTTTGGGCTATATATTGAAAAACAACTGGACCAAGATTTGCAAAATTGAGATAGCTGATATTTCAAATGCAAATAACTTGAAAACTTATCGAACCTAATCGGGGGCTTTAAGAAGATGTAATAATATTTAAAATCGGATAAGAAACAAAAATGTAGCAAACGCACATTATTCAAAAATCCATTTTTTTTTTTTTTTTGAAGAAATTCCAAAATAAAAATTTAAGATATTGTAAGAAGTGAATCTATTTAACAAACTTAAACAGGCCAACTAATCAAGAACATGTATTAAAAAATATAATGGAGCAATATTTACTGTCTGAAAAAGCATTATTTTTAACATTTTAATTTAAATTGAGCTGGAATTATAAAAACTGTACCTCATAAACAGAAAAACATATAACAATGTTATATAATATAAATTGCAGTTAAAAGATGTATTTTAAGACCTTTATTTGTATTTATCGTTATTGTTATTGTGGTCATGTGGGTTACTTGACCACAAAACTCAAGATAACCTATAAATATGAAGGACGAAAAGCTATGTTTGGGCACGAACTTGCACGAATGTAAAAACGTGAAAGTGTTTACCAAAGCGTCTTTTTTATGTAACAATTTAGATAATGTCAGCATTTTTAGGCAAACTCTTGCAATCGTCAATTTTCTTTCATTTTAAATTTTGGTAAACTTGAGCGGAAATATCACAAACAAATTGGAGAAAATATTATGTTCTAACCTATTAGGTACTATCACTAATCAATAAAAATCTAAAAACTTACAAAATAATTAAAATGAAAACAAAAGCGAAGAATTAAATATCATGTTTAAAATATATAAATAATGTACTCGTAGTGAAATTATGTATTATAGAGGTTTAAGCAAAAACTCTTAAAATCGGTATTAATATAACTATTAGTGTTAATTTTAGATAAAATGGTCTTGATATAGCTTCAAAAAGGCACTAACAACGCTTTTTGAATTTATGCCAGAAAAAGTGGATTTTGGACCTGTGTGAAGCGTTTAAAAATTTTCTATGTTAGAGGTGCCCTATTCTGATGACCAGTAGCTACGCTCATGAGGGGTATGCAGGGTCTTGCTTCTAAAGTTAAAATAGCACACTCCTTTGCTACTACCAGTAGACTAGACTATACATACAAAGAATAAAAAATGAATGTTAAAAAATTACATAGTAACAACAAAAAGAAAGAAAAAATTATAAAAAATTTAAAGTTACTTAATCCTATTCAATTTTTTTGTCAAATCTGTCTTAAAATTATTTTTTTTTTATCAAAATTATATTTTGGTTGATTTTTGTTTCCTCAAGATAATATTTTACAATTTTTTTTATCATTTCAATTATATGTTTTATTTATATCTTTTAATTTTCGATAATAAATTTTTGGTTAAAATTAATTTTAAACTAATCTTTTTTCAAGTGAATTTATCGATAGCTTTTTAGCACAAAAAGTTTTTTTAACTAATTTTTTTTTTATCAACTAAAATATATTTTTAATCAAATATATTTTTATATTGATAAAAGAAAATGGTTGGCAATTTTTGATTTTCTTTTTTCTGTGTAATAAATAAAGAAACCAAAAGAAGTTCCCTAATAAGTATGAAAATTTCCTGCACAAAAGAGTCTTTACTACAGATATTTATATTAACTTAAATTAACATATTTAATGAATTTCTGCTTGACATAAATATAACATTTTATACATAAATTTAAAAATTTTAGTTTTAGAAAAAGTTAAATAACAAATGTGAATATCTATTCACTCTTTCCTTTAATCATATGAACATTTTTAAATATTTAAAATATTACAAACATAAACATTTTAGATTTTTTCTCCTAACACTGAAAATATGCCACAATTTTTTTTATTAAAATAAAATATTTTTATTTTGTGGGTGGAAAAATTGTTATTAACACAATAATATACTAGCCTATAAGCCTGCCAATTCCAGGAAAAATAATAATAATAATAATAATAATAATAATAATAATAAATAATAATAATAATATTAAAAAATCTTAAAAAAAAAACAAGTATATGAATAATATTTTACCGCTTTTCCTCTCCCAAGTCGAAGTTAAAAGATTTGAAGCCATTAGAATTTGATGGGATAACAATGCTTGAAGCATTAAATTATAAAACTTAAAAGAAATCATATCCAATAGGATTTAAAGAGGACAAATTAGTATAGCAAATTTAAACTTAAAACCAAAACCGACTTTAAAAATATTATACATAAAAAATAAAATAAATAAAAATAAATAAATCCGCGTATCTGCGCGCCATGATAGAAATTTCAAAATCTTGCTCCATTAGAATTTTTAGGATGAATAGTTTTATAAATAAAGCGAATTTTTATTTTTTACTATATCTGGGAGCTTCAGAAAGTTCTGGAAGGAGAAAACATGCTTAGGAAAATAGATATTTTTTACTTTGGTATGATAAATTAATTTACTTAAAATCTAATTTGATAACAAAGTCCTTTAAAAATGTTTACGTAAATATTTAATTAGTATGTTTTTATTATTAACAAAGTATTTGATACTAATTAAAATTTTATTAAGAAATTATTAAAAATAAAAGAATTAAAATCTGGCAAATAATAACCATTCAAATACAAATTATAGTCAGTCAATAAAGTTAATCCAGTAAATAGGTTTAATTGTAATATATTTATTCTATGAAGCACTACATCAAAAATATATTTTCTTATTTTTCCAGTAAACAACTTATAACTTTAAGCTTTATAAATCCCTTTATTAGATTTAATGCTGTTTGGACATAAAAATAAGGCAGGCAGACATCATTAAATGAAATATTTCATAAATTAAACAAAAGAAATAAATATTTAAATATAAAGAAAAGTACAGATACTTTATATAGCACCCCCAAAACTATGCAAACCATTTGATAATTTTTCAGCCACAATAAAATAGGCAACAGTTTTTTCTCCGCAAATTTTATTTTTGTAAACAATTTTTTTTATACATTATTATTTTTATATAAAATAGGCAACAATTTGTTTCCTTTTTTATCAGTATTCAATTTCTAACTTTGAACTTCATAATTTTCTTTAATTTTACTTTCCTATCGCTATTTATTTTATTTGTAATTTCATTTAGGCGATAATAAAACTGAAGAGGCATCTGCAAGATCCTGAAGTATACTTCACTTTTTTTATATTAAACTTTATATTTTGTTAGGAAGAAGTTGATTCACATCATTATTATATATAATTTTTTGATACTATTATTTTTCACTATGCTTAACATAACAATTTCCATAAATATTTAAACGAAATTATTATTTTTAAGTTTTTCTGCTGAAATCATCAACAGCAACAAAACGAATAAACAGAAAACACCTTCTTTTTTTGTAGACTCTTATAATAAACAACTTACCATTTAGACAGACAGCTATAGCAACAGCAAACAAACAATTGCACCAAGAATGTAATACAATCAACAATGGTTTTAAGAAGAACTAAAAATGAAGAAAAAATTTATTTATTAAAATAATAATACGAGTAATAATAATAACTATCAGGAGATTCCCCAACCACCTTGGTGGTATTCAAACAGGGACTACAAATGTTGGCTGTTATCGACTTGAATCGACATAACTAACAAAAAAAAGTTTTGTTTGAAAACATGTTAACGTCTGGGCCAGATTTTTTTTTTTAATGTTGTTGATGTTGTTGCTTGTTGCCATACAAAACAGTTGCAACACAAAGTATGAACAGACAGAAATAAAAGAAACAATATTTTCCAGCTTGGTGGGTTTATAATGGTTTAAAAACAATATATTGGCTTTTATATTCTTTCAATTATTTGAAATCTTGTCTATAACAACAGATGACCAGACCAAAAGTTATAGACATAAAGCATTCCATATAGTCCCACAAACAACCATCCACTTGCAATTACTTGTATGGGTGTTAAAATCAACATTTATTTTCATACCCAAAAGATATGAGACCAGAGACAGGCTTTTCTTTTCGTGGATAACTTCTTAATGTGACTCATCATCATCATCATCACCAGCCACTACACCACATTCAACCATAGTTGTTATTTCATTAGATTTTCCAGCATTATTATGGAAAATAAAACAGAGAATGATAATAATGATGATGATGACGACTACGACTACGATCGTTATAAGTAATCATTGTCGTGACCATATTTAGTTTGCCAACAATTTGCAGACGGACACATGGAAAGACGGACTGTCGGATAGATGAACGTATACTGGTATAGAAAAATATCTTTGGAATGAATATGAGTATTAGAAAATGTCGGTTAGGTATTTGAAAATTGCAGCTACTGTTAAATTGCCATTTTCATAGTTTGTATGTTGTTAACGATTTGCCAAATTAGCTGAAAACCACAAAAAACAACAGCAGCACCAACAAAAAACTTAGCACCCAAGACCACAACATATGAAAATGATAGATGATTGATAATGATTTAAAAAAGGCGATAATTTGTAGAAAATGTTGCAGAAATAAAAACGAAAGAAGATAAAAAATTCATATCCGAAAACTAAGGAAGAAAATATTAAACTATAGAAAGTAATATATTTAACGCAACTAGAGTATTTTTGTATGGAAAATCTCTTCACTGAAAATATAGTTTTTCTATAGAAAAATTCCCTTAAAAATATCTACTCATATCTGTGGAAAAAATTATTCGTAGTTAAACTTTTTTATCCTATCATATCGCATTGATGAAACGGAAATAGAATGGATAGGTCCAAGGGGAGAGGTAGCCCCTATAAAAAGAATATATAATTTTTTACATCTAATTTAAAGCTAACTTTGATATAAAATTTCGAATAGGGTGGATATGTGCAGGGGGAATAGTAGCTCCCGTATAAAGTAAATATTAGTTATCGCATCAAATAGGTTAGCGAAGCGCAATAGTAAAAACTAATAAATAACAAATTTAATACTTTGGAATTTTACAAAAGTTCGCACATATTTAAGAAATATATAATCACTTCGGTTCAGAATAAAGGAAAATTTATGGACCGATTTGACTGACCAAACCAAAATTCAAAAAAAATTATATGTGATAGATTTATGCAAAAAAAGGGTCATAGCTTATATAGGAGCTTCAAAAAATCTAATAACGCGTTTTGACCTACAAATCGTTTAATGCTGTGTCTACTTATTTTATTGTTGAACACAAAAATTGGTAAAAAAAAATTTACAAATTTTATGTAAAAGAATAAAGATTCTAGCTTATACAGGTGCTTCCAAAAGTTTAAAAAACCAAATATGCTTTAGTTTATTGTTGTTGTTTTTTAGTACCCATGAAAACAACAACTATAAGGGAACCAGACATTAAATAAACAAAACACCGATTTGGTTGATTAAAAAATCGAAATTCAAGAAAAATATTTGTTATAGATATCCATAAGAACAAGCCCGAAGCTTCTTTAGGGCTATAATATCCGTTAAAAATGCATTTTGGCCGATATCTCTGTAGGTAATGGACCGATAGATATATTATAATATATATATATATATATATATATATATGATCGGGAGGCTTCACAAACGCTATTTAAACCGATCTTTTACACATATACCGATCTTTACACATATACTTGCACATATCTTGCTGAATTTTAATACCAAAATTCTAGAAAAGATTTCCGATCTTCTGAAGTATATATTTTATGTGGCAGTTATCGGTGAGCTTCATAAACGCCATTTCAATCGACGAACCGAAGAACGGACGGACATCATCCTATCGACATAATTTCTTATAAAGATCCAGAAAATATCAGCTTTTTCGCTCTCCGACGAAAATTGTTCAAATTGCAAACGAAGTGACAAACTTATATATATCCTTTATTATTTATTAAACTTATATATATCCTTTATTAATTTTAATTAATTTAAACGGACTTTTTTCCCTTAAAAAATAATATATTTTTAAATAGATATTTTTGTATTATCTTTAGAAATTTTATTCTGTGGTACAAATTTCTTAATTTTTTTATACTTTTTCATTTTGCATGACAAAGTCCACAAACACAAATTTTGTTAAGATATATTTACTGATAAAGATTTTATTACAGATAAAATAGTTATAATTTCTAAAAAAAAAAACTAATTTTTTGAATTTCTGAAACTGAAATCTGAAAAATTGGGGACTCTATATAAATATTTTAAATCGGATAAGAAACAAAAATTTGGCTAGCGGTTAAAAATTTTCTATATCAGAGATACCTTACTTTGAGCCCCAATATATACGCTCTTCCCATTTCACACTTGTAATTGTATTCTCCTCTACTAGGCCTGTACGAAGTTTTATGTTAGTTAATACAATGTGCAAATTAGAAATTAGATTTATTTGCAATAATTTGCGATTCTGCACCACTGTGAAGTATATAATTTCTAAAAATAGGCACATTTTTTTAAAGAAACAATTTCTGACACAATTTTCTATACAAATAATTCGTTTTTATAAAGAAAAAATTCTCTATAGAAAAAAATCTCTTAAATAGAGAGACATTTTTTAACTCTTGGCTTATATGTTTTTTTTTTTTTTTAATTTTGTAACTTTTAACTTATTAACAAAAACTATCACAAAAAAAGTTATTGTAAATCCCTTAAATATTAGTTTCATTTCTTGAAAATGATTTATATATATTTTATTAGCCTCAAAAACTATTTAATTATACAAATAATTTATCTTCTTCAACAACAAGCTTCAACTGCACATTCATCCATTTATTAATTAGCCACAAAGTTTTGCCAACTGCCGGCCACTCGGTACAGAAAAAGATGACTTCGACAAATGTCAGTACAAATTGATTTATGAATTTCTAATGATATTGCAAAATCTCACAACCAAAATAACAGAAGGAGCAGAAGGAAAGAAAAGGATTTTAAGGAAAGTAAAGATATTTTGTTTTCTACGGTCTCTTTTGGTTAGTAATTACTGTTTTGTGGTTGGTTATTTGTAGTTTTAATTTATAATAAATATTTCATAATTTCAATTATCGTATTGTTATTCTATTGCTGGAAAAATAATAACATTAAATATTTTAAAGACAATGATTAAAACCCATAACAATGTTTTAAATAATTTTAACCTTTGGCAAATCATAATTTAGGTCAGTTTAATTTCTAAAGAACTTTAAATATTTGTCTATTAATTTCTAATAACAATTCAAGGAGAATTTTGAATAAACAGGAGGAGGATACAAAAAAAAATCGATCAATATTTTATAAATTGTATGGAAAAAAGGAAGTACACAAGCATAAAAGATAAATAAAATCTGAAATATTCATAAGGACTTTATTGTTAAAAAATAAACGAAAAGAAAACTTTAACTTGTTTTGCTTTATGTAAAAAAAAATGTAATCACGTTTTAGATTGTATTTACAAATTCATATTGCTTACTTTTACTGGTTAGAAAAACACATTTCTGTTTAATCATAAATAACCTCCAACTCTTAAACTTTTGTGATATTTTTGGTTTTTCTTTATCTTTCGTTATTGTATGTTACCATCTTTAATTTCAACCCTTTTCCCTGGGTGTTTGACGTATGCGGTCTAGAATATAGTATTTTATAAGCTTTTCAGTTAATTTATAAAACTTAAGTTGTATTATAATGTCGGTATGTTGCCGCTCAGATACCTTTAACAAAAATATATGAAAAACATTAAAAGTTAAGTTATTGTTATTATTATTTTTCTACCACTGTTCATACCCCAATGGTAATTGTTAGTGTAGTAAATGTGGCGGTTTAAGGAAGAGAAATTTTTATATGGGAAACATTTCTATTTTGATGAAAATTTTCCTGTAAGAAAATCTCTTTATTTTATGAGAAATTCTCTTCAAGAATAATGTTACAATTTATGAGAATTTACTTATAAAAACATTTTTTTCTTCAAATGGTAAAATCTCTTATTTTATGATATACCAAAACTCTTATTTTATAAGAACTCTTGATCAATGATAGTCTTTCTACAGCAACATTTTTATGAGAATTTCTTTTAGGAAAAATCTTAATCTATAGGAAAAATACTTTATCTTTATAAAGAAAATATCTTATTTTTTATATACAAGAAAGGATCTTCCATTTTAAGCGAATTTTCCTATAGGAAAAGTTTCTCATTTTATGCAAATTTATCCATCCCAAAAATCTCTAATTCTATGGTAATACTCTATAGGAAAAATCTTTTATATTGTGAGAATCTTTATATAAGAAAAACACTGTAATTTTCTATAGGAAAAATCACTCATTTTGTGAAAAGTTCTATAAGAAAAAATAACTCACTTTTGAGAAAATTTCTAAGAAAAATGGAATTTTTATGTAAGAAAAATAACTTTTCTATAGGAAAAACCTTTAATTTTATGACATCTATTTTTTACTCGAAAATTCTCCCATCTTATAACAATTATTCTGTAGAAAACATCCTTCAAAATATTAGAATTGATCTGCAGGAAAAATTTCTCATTTCATAAGAAATTTTCCAAATTTTATTAAAATTTTTCAGTTGGTAAAGTCTCCAAGTTAAATAAAATTTTTCCGTAGGAAAAATTATCATTTTATGATAATTTTTCCATAAGAAAAATTTTTTAATTTATGAGATTCCTTCTGTATGAAAAATCTTTAAATTTACGAAATTTAAAAAAAATACCTCATTATACGAAAAAGTTTTTTTTTTTTTAACAAACCTCCTTTTTATAAAATTTTTGTTGAAAAATTTTCTAAAAGAAAAATTTGACATTTTAGGAAAATTTTCTTTATGTAAGAAATATTTTTTATTTTATAAAAATTCTTATATAAGAAAATATTTACCATTTTATGAAAGATTTTTTCTTAAAGAAACATTTTCGTAAGATGAAGGATTTTTCTTAAAAATATCCTAAAATGAAAGATATTCCTAGAGGAAAATCTTCCTAAAATTAAAAATTCTTCTTTTCGAAAAATGTTTCTTATAGAATAAGTTTTTAAAAAAGATTTTTCTAATAGAAAACTTTTAATAAAATGAAAGATTTTTCTTATAGAAAAATACCTCATTTTGCGAAAATGTTTCTTTAAGAAAAATTTTTCTTTTTATGAAAATTATTCTATAAGAAACATTCTTCAAAAAGAAAAATTTTCATAATATCATAATATTTTCATATTATGAAAATTTTTCTTTAAGGAAAATCTTTTATTTTATGAACATTTTTCTATAAGAAATATGTTTCTTTTTATAAAAATGTTTCTATAGGAAAAATCTTTAATTTTATGAAAATTTGTCTATAAGAAAAGCCTTTCATTTTATGAAAATTTTCCTATAAGAAAAATTTATTTTATTTAAATGTTTCTATAAGAAAAATTCTCTCTATGGAAATGTTTCTATAAGAAAAATCTTTCATTTAATGAAATTTTTTCTTTAACAAAAATCGTTCATTTAATGAAATTTTTCTATAACAAACATCGTTCATTTTATAAAAATTTTCCTATGAGAAAAATATTTGATTTTCTAAAAAATTTGATATGTATTTTTTGGAAGGAAAAAGGCTATGTTAGCAGCACTGTATGAACAAAATATCTTTAATGTTAAAGAGTCACATTTAACATTTGCCGCTATCACCAACAACACATCACAAAGCAATCAAGCAAACAACCCCCATCATGTTTTACCCTTCAGTTATTTAGATAGAGTTTTTGGAAACCAAGAAAAAGGAAAACACCTCACGACTAGCAGTCGTCAACCATAGTAAAAAGAACGAGTGAATACATGCACGTATTAAAAATATGTTTAATGGAATAGAATGGTCAAAATGATTAATTAAACAATTTTGTTGATAAAAAAAGAAACGGGGAAAAATAAACAAAAAATTATAATTTGCATGTATAATTAAAGAAAGAAAAAGAAAAATAAACATATATAAGGTAATTAAAAAAAATTAATACAAATATTCCAGAAATTATCTAACTGGTTAATTAGTTGGAAAAAAAGCAAAACACACTTTTGTATAAAAAACAAATAACTTCCTTAACAGGTTACTGTGAACTTTTAGAGAAAAAACCTACAAAATCAGCTTCATCATCTTCAATAGCCAGCGAGCCATATGCACACTTAACGCCTGTTTAAATCAGTGTGTACAAAACCTCTTACACTTGGGCTGCATGAGCTTTAGCTATAAGATCATCCAAACCCACAGGCACGCGTCATTCAGTCTTATCATTCGAAATATCTTCGTATCTATATTTTTAAAAGGAGTATGTTGAAGCAAAAAAAAAAAAAAAAAAATAGAAAAACACCTCCATATGTAGCTAAGCACAAAGTCCATAACAAGTAAACCAACACCAAATCATCCATTTAGTCAGCCAGCCGTACAATCATCCATATCATGCAACCATATTCCACAGCATTATCTGAAAGACTGACAACCAAAGTTATAATTTAAAGGAGTTTGGGCCTGTTTTTATATGAATGTGGGCTTTTTGCCTATATAACATAATTTTCAGGTGTTGTTTGTTGCCATAACAACGACATTTTGAGATACACATATTCTCTGTTTCTCTTTCTCTCCTCTGTATTACATGTGTAATTTGAAGCGAATTTAGGAAGAAACCGGCGAAAAAACTGCTATAATTATTTTTTTTTTTTAGCTTTAACATCTCTAACTCGGAGCACATGATTGAGAGAAAAGGACTTAAACTTATTTGTATCTTAGAGAGATAGAGTGTAAAGTTTATGACAGGGAGATTTAAAGTTTGGGGGTTTGTTTAGTATAAAATGTTTGTAAACAAATACTTTCTGACAAACCAAACTTCAAATGAAAATTGATAAGAAAATATAAGTAAATATTTATATAAAATTACATATTTTTCTTATGTAAAAATTGCCATAAAATGACAAAAAATTTTTTATAGAAAAATTGTAAAAAATGAAAAAAATGCCATAAAATGACAAAACTTTTCTTATAAAAAAATTTTCATAAAATTGCATATTTTTCCTATAGAAAAATTTTCAAAAAATTACAAATTTTTATTATATAAAAATTGTCATGAAATTACACATCTTACTTATAGAAAAATTGTCATAAAATTATATATTCTTCTTATAGAAAAACTTTCATAAAATTACATATTTTTCTTATAGAAAAATTGTCACAAAATTACATATTTTCCTTATAGAAAAATTTTCAGAAAATTACATATTTTTATAATAGAAAATTTTCGAAGAATTACAAATTACATATTTTCCTTATAAAAGTTATCATAAAATTACATATCTTTCTTATAGCAAAAATGCCATAAAATTACATATTTTTCTTATAGAAAAATTGTCATAAAATTACATATTTTCTTTATAGAAAAATTTTCATAAAATTACATATTTTTATAATAGAAAATTTTCGTAGAATTACAAATTACATATTTTCCTTATAAAAATTATCATAAAATTACATATCTTTCTTATATAAATAATGTCATAAAATTACATATTTTTCTTATAGAAAAATTGTCTTAAAATTACAGATCTTTGTTATATAAAAATTTCATTAAAATTACATATTTTTCTTATAGAAAAATTTTCATAAAACCACATATTTTACTTATAGAAAATTTTTCATAAAATTACAGATCTTTATTACAGACAAATTTTCATAAAATTGCATGAATTTCTTATAAAAAATTTTCAAAAAATTTCATATTTTTCTTATAGAATAATTGTCATAAAATTACATATTTTCCTTATATAAAAATTGTCCTAAAATTACATATTTTTCTTATACAAAAATTGACATAAAATTACGTATTCTTTTTATAGAAAAATTGTCATAAAATTACATATTTTCCTTCTAGAAAAATTTTCATAAAACTTCATATTTTACTTATAGAAAAATTGTCATAATATTACAGATTTTTGTTATAGAGAAATTTTCATAAAATTGCTTGATTTTCTTATAAAATATTTACAAAAAATTTCATACTTTTCTTATAGAAAATGTATCATAAAATTATATACTTTTCTTATAGAAAATTTTTCATAAAATTGCAAATTTTCTTATAGAAAAATAGTCATGAAATTATGGAACATTTTCTTTAAATATAAATATATGATATGTACATAAATAAATTATCGATTTTTCTTATAGACAAATTGTCATTAAATTTAAAAAAACAAAAAGAAAGTTTATTTTATTCATTCATTTTCTAATCATTATTATATAAGATTTTATCTAAAGTAAATTATTATAAAAGCAATCCCAAAAGATTAAATTAACTTACACTCCCACCATATCAGCCCTGAGACAGCAGCCGCTACAAAAACACTCAGAAAATGTCTTTATTGACATAATAACAATGTCATAATTATGATTAATAATACGTGCATAAATGCACAATCACATGAATACACATATAGTATTAATAAGTAAAATGCATATTTATAATACCATGAGTCCAATGTACTCTTTAGCATACTTACCCATGTACATTCATATTAAAATACATAGAAAACTTAAATTACTTTGTTAAATAAAAACCAGTAATAACAATCAACAGAGAATTTGTTTCAAACAGTACAAGAGTGTGTTGTTAACTTTTCAAAAAAATATTTTTGGAATATTCCCCTTCTTCTCCCGCTTTTTTCAGTTACGAGTTTCATAAAATATTGATACAAATATTGAGAGAGCATACGCATGCATATGGTAAAATGCAGGAGTGTCAATGAGAATTATACGCATATACATATTTACACACATACAAAACAATTATAACTCAGCGGGAAAAAGAATTACTAAATAATCCTTCGAAAATACCCTAATTGCACTTTATTTTTTTATACCGCGTATCGCTGAAGACTATTTAAAAAGTCTGTAATTTTGCTTTATTAAAAATATAAGGACCGCCTCCTCTAACGACACTTATAACAGACAGGCAGCAAAAACCAATATAAAAAAATTTACGAAAAAATTCGAAACAAATTTGGGTCAAATTTCATATGAATAGTTACCCAAAATTTTGAGATATTTTTTTCTCATTATTGATATGTTTTGGGTCATTTTTTCGGTTTTATATATTTAACACATACTACTTAGGGAAACAAGATTTAGTAAAATTTAATAATGGGAAACAAGATTTAGTAATGGATATTTTTTAAAGGGAAGCAGAGATATTTTTTTAGAAATTTTCATAGAACTTATATTGGAATCTGTCTTGAATTTTTGTTTTTGGAAAAGAAAGTGGAGATATTTACAAAGGCCTTAACAGTGTAAGACTGTCATATTTTCCCGCTGGGTAATAAGAGCAGAGTATAATAATTTGTTGTTGTGTGATGGCTACAACCACAATTTTTAATTCGTTTTTTTTTTTTTTTTTTTTTTTTTTGTATATCTTATTCGAAAAACAGACGGGCAATAATACCAAACGCCCGCACTTGTTAAATGGTAAAACAACAAAAAATTTGCATACACGTCTTGGTTGACAGCGGGGTGGAACAAATAATTTAATGTTGATTTTTGTTATTTATATCTTATGGTACAATATATAAAAAAAAAAATTGTTTTAAAAAACCTTTTCATTAATTTTGATTAGATTGGTGGTACTTGTTAAATGTGCTATCATAAGTTATATACGGGAAATGACTCTTGATGGACTGTCAAAAGAAAACTAATTGAATTATTTATTAAGAAATGGAGGTTTTGGGAACTTAATTTAAAATTGTCATAAAACTATAAACATTTCTTATAGAAAAAAAATAAAAAAGAAACATACTTTAGCAGAAAATTTTCCATAAAATCATGCATTTTTCTTCTAGAAGAATTATACAAAAATACATCTTTTTGTTCCAGAAAAATTGTCATAAAATTACACATTTTTCTTATGGTAAAATTGTCATAAAATTACACATTTTTCTTATGGAAAAATTGTCATAAAATTACACATTTTTCTTATGGAGAAATTGTCATAAAATTACACATTTTTCTTATGGGAAAATTGTCGTAAACTTACATGCTTTTCTTAAGGAAAAATTGTCATAAAATTACACATTTTTCTTAAGGAAAATTTTTCATAAAATTACACACTTTTCTTATGGGAAAATTGTCGCAAAATGACACATTTTTCTTATAGAAAAATTTTTTATAAAAAGATTGTTAAAAAATTTTTCTTATAGAAAAATTTTCATAAAATGACAAATGTTTTTTATAGAAAATTGTCATAAAATGACGGATATTTTTAAAATACAAATTTTCATAAAATAAAAGATTTTTTTTACAGAAAAATTTTTGAATTTATTTTAATTTATTTTATTTTTTGCTTTGTTTTTTTTTTTAATCTGTAATTTTCTGACGTGCTATTTTAACCACACACTTTGATTAGTCTAATATAATATTAAATTTGACTATAGATATGTTTGAATATATAAATAGAATTGTAGGTGTTCAAGCATTTGCTGCCAAAATGTTCACACAATTCGTATTAAAATATCGCACTCGAAAGTTGGCTTGAAAAAAATTTTAAGGAATTACCAAACGAATTAAATTGGAAAAGTTTGATATTTTCTGCAAAATAAAAAAAAAACAAAGAAAGAAGAATTATAAATAAGTGAAACGACAAACAATACTAATAGCCGTATTAGGAAATCGCTTAAGTACAATTACAGCGTCAAGCGATTTACGTACGTATAAAGAAAATTCTTTGCTTTAAAGCTCAAATTCTGTTTTTTAATATAATCTTGTAACAAAATCAATTTATTTCATTTTAAAATACATATAATACATAAGTTTTGACTTATTTGGCAAAAAGCCCATATGCAAGGAAGGAAAAAAGTATAAAAAATGGCAGGAACAAATGTTCAAAATCTCATAAGGAAACAATGTATACGAATTTATTCTTCTTGGAAAAAAAGACAAGTTAGAGTGCTGTATTGTTATGTGCCGAATCTTAAATACCCTTCACCCGTGTTGAGATGGGTTTAAAATTAAAAACATTTTATTTGATGTAATTACAAACATATTTACTTATTCTATATATATGCGAACACGGTACCAATACCGGAGGTGGTTATAGGTAATGTTAGATTTCGATTGGACGTCATACCCACATTTTATGCCAACTTGAAAAAATATATATTTTTTCAATTTTGAACATTATTAATGAAGCTATTTATATGGAATTAAACGTACAGATAGTGCCTGCATTGTAGAATATTATAGGTTATTTTGGACCTTGATCGGAGATGCCACGACCACTTTTTTAAAACTCTAAAACGGATGAACCAATTTCCTTAAAATTTTCACAGCATCATCCTGTGTTCCTAAATTCAAATATGGTATTTTATTTTTAATCGGAACAGGAGAAGTAATACCGCCCATATAAGGCAAATATTCCTTATGATTTTAAGGAACTATTACAGCGAGAGCCTTCAGATTATGTGGGAATATTCATCTTATCATATTGCATTGATAAAATAGGATAGATCTAAGGAAAAGGTAGCTCCCATACAAAGAAAATATAAATGTTCTCATCTAAAGGACTATTACAGTGAAAGTCTTAGAAAAATGTAAAAGAAATACAGTGAATAGGTCCAGGGCGAGTAGTAGTTCAGATATGATGTAAATATTAGATATTGCATCGAACAGCTAGCGAAGCGCACCAGTAAAAATCAGGAAATAACAAAGTTAATACTTTGGAATTTCAAAATTCGCACATATTTAATTAAGATATAATCATTTCGGTGCAGAACAAATATTTTATAAATACATGGTGAAAAATTTATAGACCTATTTAACTGATTTAGAAAACTGAAAGTCGAAAAAAATATTTGTGATAAAGTTATGCAAGAATGAAGCCAATAGCTTATATAGGAGCTTCAAAAAATCAAATAACGAGTTTTCGCCTATAACTCAGTTAACACTGGATCTACATAGTTCATTAGCAAAAATTCTTAAAAACCTTCCGATTTTTCTGTGAAATAACGAAATTTTTAGCTCACGTAGACGCTTCCAAAAGTTGAAAAAAAAACAGATATACTTTATAATAACTCGGTTGCTTATGAACCGATTTGGTTAAATCAAAAATCCGAATTTCAAGAAAAATATATGTGGCCGATCTATATAAAAACTACGTTCATAGCTTATTTAAAACTTTGATATCGGTCAAAAATGCGTTGTGGTCGATATCTTTGCTGCTAATGGATCGTCTAAGTTTATTTCTTCAGGAAAAAAAAATTTCGATTTTCTTTTGCAAAAACCAAGTCCCGAGTATATAGAGGGGCTTCAGAAAATGGAAAACTGGTTTGAAAACCCCGTTTTTATAATATCTCCGCTATTGTCAATAGGAAAGTTCTGGAAAAAAATCCTGATCTTTAATATATATTCATAATATATTATATATATATATATATATATATATATATATGGAAATTGCATACGGAATGACAAACTTATATATACCCTCTACACCTATGGTGAAAAGACCAAAAAACTTAGTAAAAGCATTTTCAAAGCACTCACTCTACGTCGGACGTATGTATGACACAATCATATTCATAAACCTAGCAATCTCATACTTTTTTGTATTTTGGCAAGCATTTTGCTTAAACAGAGTATTCTTTTTAATAAAAATCAAACAAATAAGGGAAATAAGCAATACAATTCATCTAAAATATAAACGAGGGTAATATATTTATTTGGCATGATTTGAAAAAAGTAATGAAAAAAAAATATCCTGGCATTATGACTTATATATATACAATACATGTAGAACGATTACATGTACAAGGAAAGTGTAAGAAATTGATTTTTAATGTGGTTTTAAACTTTGGGAGAAAAGTAAAAGTACGTTTTATTTGGGGTATTTTTGAAAGTATTTTAAAAAATAATTCCAAAGTTAATTTAGAATTTAAGAGAAAAGTAAAAACATTTAACAAAAAATAAAAACAATGGGTTTTCTGTGAAGAGAACTATGACTGAAAATGGAATAGAATTTTGGTATTTGCTAAGAAAGAATTTAATTTTGATTTGACAGTAATCGCTCATTTGCTGCAACAATGTCATAACTCAGAAAACAAAAGAAAAAAATCAATATTTCCAAAGACGCATTTTTAGTTTTTAAGTTGATATATATTTTTTGAAAACTTTAAACGAAAATAATATTATGGATAAAACTAATCATTTCCCTAGATAACTTCATGATGTTTACTAAACAAAAATCGCACACAATTAAAATAATATGTAGTTGCTACTAAAACAAAATATATTACATATTTAGGACAAAATACTTTTGTCGCCATTCTGCATGAAATACAAAAGACTCGTACACCAGACTTTGTCAGTTAATAAAACACACTATTTACTATGCATTAGTGATGTTAACTAGAAACTTTCATTCATTCTTTCATTAATACATCTCGTTTTACCTAATACCATGTCGTTTTATATTTAATTCTAAATTAGAAACAATAAAATAAGTAATAAAAGTATGTGACTTCAAACAATGATATTTCGGAGACGATTTAATAGATTAAAGTAGTTTAAACTCTATTGCTGTAATCTCCAACTACAGGATTTCAAAAATAATTCTAATTTTTAATAAATGTTTTTTATGCAATTCCATTTTTTAGATGCAATTTTCGTTGAATATACCTTATCAGATTTTTGGTTTTCAAGCATTTTTATTAAGTATGGAATTTTTACATTACAACGAAAATCCAAACATTTTGAGACATACTCATTTACTATGTACGATATTGATTTTAGAAAAATCTATTTAAATTATTGTTAGATTATTATAAAATTATTTTAATATTTATTTTCTCTCTGCATCCCCTCAAGGTTCCACTATAAATATTTTATGTTGTTGCCGATACTTAAGGGACTCTCTGGAGGAAAATTATGAAGATATATATTTTTAAATATCCTTGATAGAAGGACGATACTGATTTCGTTATCCTTTTTTTCCAAATAGATCTTACGACATGTGGATTTAAATTTCATGTTTTTTTAAAAAAATTTCTGAAAAATTTAAATTTGAATGAATTTGAGCATTTTGACATAATGAGTGTGTATATCAAGTTTGATTAAAATCAGAGGTAGTGAAATCAAAAGTTGCGTTTTCTTAAAATTGTACCTGTACCACAATTTCGTAACCTTTTCACGTTAAAAATTTGTCATTAAGTATCGAAAACTCGTTGAACAAATTTTTTCGTTAAGTGCTATTTTGTAGTAAAATTTTACCGATTTTTGTCGTTAAATACATCAGTAGTTAAGGATAAATTTTGGTACAAATAAAAAGTTCTTGCAAAGTTGTAATTATAGTGTTGTTAGATTATTAAAAATTGATTATAAAAATGCTGATTTTGAATCTGAAATACTATTTCATTTAATCTTGATTATACTGTTTTATAAATAATTTAATTAGAAAAATAAAATGAATAACAAGTGCGTTCGTTTATCAAAAAATTTTAATGCACGCAAAGCAAAGGTATGGTTGGTAGCAGCCATAATCGAATATTATGGTTGCAATTTATGGTTAATGGTAAATTTGGATAAAAGACAATTAATTGGTTGAAGTACATTAGTACAAATATTATATGTTCGTCAAATAAACTTGATATAGTTGCAATGTAATAGTAATATGGTTGTTCTGTAACCATATAATAGTTATGGATTTTATGTTTATAAATACGTTTATTAAATACGTTTAATTTCGGAAGCACAATTCAAAAAATTATGACTTTTCAATATACGTAAAAGGATTTCCGTCGAAAACTTCATTCAGTTATGATTAAAAATAGTATGATAAGGTGTTACAACAATGGATTTGACCACATTGTGGTTGAGCTGCAATCATACGAACTTGGTATATGTACACGGGTATATACAATCGTAGCATGGTTATACACTAACATCACAATTGATGAGAATAATGACATTACAAAAAAGTTTTTTGTTGAATTTTATATATATATATATATATATATATATATATTTTATATTTTATATATATATATATATATGGTGTTTGACATTTGTGGTATCCATTTGAAAATTATTTCTCTGTCTTATCTTAAATTATGTAATAATACGTGTAAACATTATTTGTTGGAAATGAATTATAAACGACGCAATTAGAGACAAACATACTATTATTGACGATGTTATAGGTTATGTATAATTTATATCAAAATACACAATAAAGTAGTTTAACAGTACTGTGCAGAACATAAGCAGCAAATTAGACGTTACCCCAAAAAAATAACTTATTTTTCAATGTATTCAATTTACAATAAAACTAATTTTATAAAATTGTTAACATAATTGAGTATTAATAAAAACTTGTGCTGTTTAAGATGTTTATTTCTTCTTACAAAAAAGAGAAAAAAACCCTTTGTTTTCCATATAAAAGCGTGCACAACAATAGCAACAAATGTTAAAAACGTATCAAATTTTTTAAAATTTGCTAAGATTTCTCTTAAGTTAAATTCCTTCCTTTTTGTTATTTATTCTTTTTCTAAAATATTTTTTTTTTATAAAAATTATGGTTTATGATAAAATATCGATGCATTAAATTTTAAGAATTGTTTGGTATTAAAGTAATCCAGTTTCATACTAAAAATTATAGAAAATTGTTTATTTAAGGACTAAAAATTAATTTCGGAAGCACAATTCAAAAAATTATGACTTTTCAGTATACGTAAAAGGACTTCCGCCGAAAACTTCATTCAGTTATGATTAAAAATAGTATGATAAGGTAGTACAACAATGGACAAACAAACATTTATTGAAACTACAGACCAAGCAAAATAGTACTGCTTACCGAAATGCATGTTTAATATAGGTACAGTTCTTTTATTTCTGTGTTTATATCAGAAATATTTAATAATTTGTATCTAAATGGGTAGATTTTAATAGAAACTCAACAAAAAGTGCTTTATTTAATTTAAAACAATATTCAATTATATCCACTCTGACCGTAACATACGGCATCGCGATAAACCGATAATGTTTATATTTTTAATCGCAATTCCAAAAATTATTTTAGGCCAGGAAAATATGTAATTATGACTGTATTTCCATTCCATCTAAAAAACTGTATATTTTTCTTTAAAAATATAAGAAAATTTTGACCCTTTTAGATTTATAGATTTTTTAGAAGCACAGAATTTGCATCATACCTACAGAAATGTTTTGTTTACTACGATATTTTAGCAAGTATAAAACGGGAAATATATTTTAAAACTTTTGAGGGAATAGATTAACCATAATTGCTTAAAAATTTTTATACATGCGGTCTAAGGTTTAGGCTCAAACCCCTCTATTTTTACTGTTAACCAAATATTGTAAAAAGTTATACACTGCCTAGGTTTACCCTAATTTTGTTGCTTTTGTTCTGCACAGTACTGGACGTACTGTTTCTAGTTTATTATGTAATTAAACCTCATTTTTATTCATATTTATCTGTATGTTTATTTAAATATTTTTATTGTGCATTTCGCAAATCAATTTTTTAGGATTTTATTCAGCTATGTAATAATTTACAAGTATATGAATATTAAATATATATTTTCTAATATATTTTTAACATGCTCTATGCAGGAAGCACACGAAACTAAATATAAATCAGCAAATTTACTAAATTTCAGGTATTAATAATGTGTATTGTTGTAAATTCAAAATAAAAATATTGTTATTTAATCAAAATAATGAATAAAATAATATTTTGTGTAAAGAAAATTATTTTGTTGTAGATAGAATTTTAGCAATCACAACGTGATTCAAACTCAAACATATTGTTCAAAATATTGCGTCAAATTTTAAAATTGAGAACAAAAATATAATCGCTACAACCAAATTGTTTTTTAAAATAAAATATATTCAACAGCAATGATGTTTGCGATAACAATATATTATTGCGGAGAATATAATATTGTTGGACAACCATATTGCAAGATGTTTTTTGCACTGCTTGTGAATTTTAGCACAAATCGAGAAAACAAAATTAGAGTTTCTAGGTGAATTTTAATAATTTTGAAGCAGATTTATTATTATATTTTTAATAAAATTGAAAAATTTATGAATTTTTCAACCATATTTGTAAAAACCATATTTATTTGTAATATTTTATTGTTATAGGAATAATAACATTAATATGGTTTGAAAACGAAATATGGTTGGTATATGGAAATAGATTGATAATATTTAATGGTTGTAGAAATAATGATATTTTTTATAATAATAAAATTTTGTGTCTGGTAAAAATATTTAAAAACATAAAATTTTTGTATTCAACTAAATTAAAATTTTGATTGAATGTAGACTTTCAATCGTAAAACCTAAAAAGGAAACATTGTTATCATGAAGTATTACTAAAATTAATGAATATGAACAATAAAAACATAATATTGTTATAGTGACAATGACATAACCATGTTTTTCTCTGTGTGATATACTGATAGTCCAAGAATGAACACAGTTGTTATTTGGTCTTTAAATAAAAACATGGTGATGGAACAATTTAATAGGAGAAAAGAAGTGCTGAGAAATAACTCTCTGAGAAAAGTGGTGGAATATTTAGTTAACAATCTTGAGGTGACAATGACATTTTCTTTCTTTTGGAAATAAAATAAAGATGAACAAATTTTAAAAATTTTCTGTAATTTTATTGTTGTCCTGCTCGCAGAGAAAAAACATGGTTACGGCATGATCACTACAACAATATTATGTTCTCATTGTTAATTTTATTGAGTTTTAATAACTCTGTGTTCATGACAACAATGATTTTGATTCAATTTTGTCATTTAATATTTACACTCAATAATAATTTTAATACGTTTGACTGCAAAAATTATATGTTTTTAAATATTTTTACCAGAAACAAAATTTTGTTACTATGAAACATATCATTACCTCTACAATCATTAAATATTTGCAGTCTTTTCCTTACCTTAAACTATATTCTGTTTTTAAACCATATTAATATTATTATTCCTATAACAATAAAATGAAATAATATAAGATTGGATAACTATATGATAAAATGATGTAAAAATATGATAAAATGGAATCATAATATGACAATTTGGTATAATAATATAATTCAATTATATGTAAAACTATAATCATAAAATTAAAAAATAAACCATAAAATCAGATACAATATGACAAAATAGAATCATAATAATTGTTATTTATAATCATTTCTATTTTTGACTGTGATCATATATTTCAATCATAATATGTTGCTCTTAGATTGTAGTTGAAAACGAAATATTCGGTAATTGTAACTAATTTATGAGGTGGTAGCTGGAACCGACTAAATTCGACTAGGAAAAAATTCGGTAGTTACAAAAAATCTCTTTTCTCTGCATACATAGAGAAAACAGTTTGTTGTGACAACCGAATTTTCAGTCAATCGAATTTTGTCGGTTGCATGTACCATCTCACAATTCGATTGGCATTACTGAATATTGTTATTGAATATTATTGGACCTGTTTTAAAAAATTAAATTCGGTTATGATAATCGATAAATATACCAATATTTATTTGGCTAGTATACATAAACTGAATTGAAGAAAAGCTTTTTTTATTGTGAGATGTGATTTTTATTACTTGAAATATTAGTAAAAATAGACATATACATGGTAATAATTATACATATTTGTTATTATAAGAATGTTTACAATATAATTTAACAATATTAGCAATAAAAGTGCACAGCAAATTTACAAACAGAATGGTTCTTCAGGATATTACTATACATTGCTTCTCATATTTCAAAGTTAAATTTCTAACGACTTGAAAATTTTTCAATTAATATGCTGATTATTCAATTTAGAAATGTCTGAAGCTTTTCTTGACGTCCCATCTCCTAAATCTTCATATCGTTTGGCTTTGTAGCAATTCTCAGATGTGAAAAAAATTAAGTCAAGAACAGCAATTTTCTTACCATTTGTTTTGAGAATATCTTTGGTAGCTTGATGTATTAAGTAGGAGTATAACAGAATTTTGCTACTTTCTTGTTTAATGTAATACATTTGAAAAGTTTTAAAAGAAATATAAGGTTATAAACCTTTTGCTACAAATTTTTATTATATAAATAATTAATTTAAAAAAATGTCAATTCACGTAATACTAAATATTCGTTTGCAAGCCCCGATTTTTTTTTCTAATATCACAACCATATTTCTAGTTTTTTTTTTTTTTTTTGTAAAATAAATAATTACAACCAACAATACATTCAGTTGTGATCATAATGAACTATTCCATTTACAATTTTTTTATAGTTGTTATAAAATATTAGTCATTTTTATTAAAATTGTGCTTTTGGAACCATTTTTCCAAACAATATTTTTTCTGTGTGTGCTCTTATAAAATTTAATATATAATAGAGGGTATTTTGGGTAATTTATTAATTCAATACAGACAAAATTATAAAATTTGAAAAGCTTCTTTTAGTAATAGATGGTCAATTTCCTCACATACACCAAATTTCATTGTTGTACTTAGTTTCCTTCTATTTTTTCCAATTTTAATAAGGTCTCAGTTCACTGTGAGTCATCAACCAAAATTTGACACTGTTCTCTTGAAAGAAATTTGTAAAAATCTAACAAAAAGTCCGAAAAAAGACCTCTTTATCATTCCATCCAGCTCAGTTAAGGAAAACAGTATCTTAAAATTACGTAAAGTCTTATTTTAGTTGGGAACATTGAAACCTAACTTTTCGTTCATACAAATGAGGTCATTCTAATATATAGTCTTTCCGAAATTTTTTAATAGCAAGAAATACTTGTTAAATTAAATCTATGAAAGATATAACTTAATCCTATTTTAAAAAGATATCACAAATTTTCCATCTCAAAATTAGATATTTGACTAAGTTTTTTTATCGAAGCTCCTTTTATTTTTTCAGTATCTGAAAATAATAAAAAAAAATAGACTTATTTATCGACCCACTGATAAAAATGGAATCTATTTACATAGCTCATTAGACAAAGCAAATAGAGGTCTGTGGAATATTTTCGCTCTTCCTTTTTTGGCCACTTGCAGCTTGTCCCCAATAATTTCAATAATATATTGCGTTAAATAAAGTAAAAGAAACAACTTGTTGAAACTTTTCCAAACACATGTGAATATATCTAAATAGATTTTGCTACCTGTATCTACAGTCTACATAATCAACTAAAAAATCTTTAATATTTTTCTTTTCTTTTTTTTTTTGTTTCATCTTAAACACAGTTCGTATGTAGGTTTTTAGCTCTTCAAGATATTCAAATTAATGTAAATAGAAATAATGAAACCACCAAACAAAAAGAAAAAAAAACTTTACTTCACATACTCAGCTAAACATGTTCACAAAAAA
This sequence comes from Protocalliphora azurea, assembly GCA_932274085.1. Lineage (NCBI taxonomy): Eukaryota > Metazoa > Arthropoda > Insecta > Diptera > Calliphoridae > Protocalliphora > Protocalliphora azurea. The sequence continues at coordinate 146,977,508 of OW026521.1, read as the reverse complement.
AAAAACAAAAATAAAAATCCCACCCAAAACCCCAGCCACCAATATTCATGGCTGTTGGCCAAAATCCACATAAAAACAAGTTCAAGCCTCCGCTAAACAATTTTCTCAAAAGATTTTCCTTTAAGCTAAACAATTTTTTCCAGATCATTATTTTTTTACTTTGTTTTTTAAGAAACGATCGCGTCCAAACTTCAAATTGTATTTTTTTTTATGGATTTCAGCGTTAGAGCCACGCGCAAATTTGGTGCCATGAAGTCGTACAATTTATTTGAAACAAATAAAACAATTTTAATGGTGGGCTGGCTAACAAACTAACTAGAAACAAACACACACACAAACTTAAGTCATAAACTATTTTAATTTCTGGCCTCTCTACTTTTTTTTTTTTTTTTTTTTTTTTGATAAAGAGTTAGTCTTTTTTTAACTAAACTATATCGTCGCTGTTCCGACAAAGTTATGTTTTTTTTATTAGATTTACATGAGAGCGAAGAAACTGTTTTATTTTGTAATTTAACAAATTTCTTTGAAACTTATACGATTAGTTGGAGCCATAGTTGCCAAATATATTTAGTGAAAAATTTTGAGAAAAAAAATTGGCAAATCAATTATTTGAAATCGTCAAAAAGTCGTCAAAAAATCAAATCAATTATTTAAAATCATCAAAAAATCGTCAATACGAAATTTTTTGTTTCTTATATATTAATATTTATGAATTTTCTGATAAAAAATTTAACCTTAAATTGAAAAGAAATGAATAAAAACTACATCAATTTAATGTATATAATTTTGTATGATCTCCAAACAAAAAATAAGTTATTTACCTTGCCTCTTGAAACGTTATAAAAAAATAGATAGACTCTTTTGTAAACCCATTTACGACATACGAATTTTAATGAATTCATTATTTTGGCCATTTCTAGTGTTTATTCCCTATTTTGTTATAAAAGCATAAATTATTATTTTAATAATTCCTAATAAATTAATCATTTACATTTACAAAATTAAAAAGATTTTTACTTAAATTGTTAATATTTAATTTAATTTATTTTTAAAGAAAAATATATAAAAAATGTTTAAAACAGTTCTGAATTTCCTCTAAGAAAAAATAATCAAATATGGGACTAAAATCGTCAAATCGTCAACAGGCCATTTTTAGATCCTAAAAATCGTCAAAATGACAATAAATCGTTAAATCTGGCAACAGTGATTGGAGTCTAAATACAATTACTACAGATATTACGTAAACAAAAATCGGGATGATTAGATACAAGAGAACAATAAAAAAAATCTTTCAAAAAACTGCACATAACTCATTTTGCTGGAAAATTTTAAATAAATTTATTTTGTGATTTAGATTAAGTGTTGCCGTTTTGATTATTTTTGACCAAATTGGTTATTTTATTTTCCAGTATAGAGATGATGAATTTTTTTCAATTTTTATTATTATTATTATTATTATTATTATTATTGTTATTATTATTATTATTATTATTATTGTTATTATTATTATTATTATTATTATTATTATTTGTTAAATTTTATTTTCTTTTTCAGTTTTAAAAATGCTATTTACTCTTTTAAACTTGCCAACAATAAAAAACAATAAAATGAGAAATTCATCACACATTTAAAAACTAAAGGTTTCTCGAACTTCCCATTCCAATTTTAAGTGAGAAATGAAGAAAGCAATTCAAATCAATAGAAAATATAAAGATTTTCTAATACGAAGGCGTATCAATAAGTCCGTGACTTTTCGAACTTCCCTCGTAGTTATATGAAATGCAACACTATCCCAACAAGTACCACCTGTTAGTAGACTACTGTAAAATTTTTAGCAAGTGTCGCCATTTACTTTGCGTTTAACAGCTGTTCAAAACATACAACCTCGCGTATTTTTCTAAAAATGGCAAAAAGTGAATTTCGGGTGCTCACTAAACATTATTTTTTGCGAAAAAAAAACCGTCAATCAAACCAAGGAAAAGCTTGATAAATACTATGGGGACTCTGCTCCATCGATTTCAATGGTAAAAAAAGTGGTTTACTGACTTTCGTTGTGGTCGCACAAGTACAAATGACGCTGAACGTTCCGGACGGCCAATTGAGGTAAGTACACCTGAAAATGTCGAAAAAATACATGATATGGTGTTAGCCAACCGAAGAGTAAAAAAAGTGCGTGAGATTGCTGATGCCATAGGCATTTCATATGGCAGTGTGATTTCGATTTTAAATGATCAGCTGAGTTTAAGAAAGTTGTCTGTAAGATGGGTGCCGCGTTTGCTGTCAACTGACAACTTCAAGGATTGTTTGGAGTTGTTTAACCGCAATCCGAATGAGTTTTTGCGGTCTTTTGTAACTGTGGATGAAACATGGATCCATTACTGTACTCCGGAGACCAAGCAGCAGTCTAAACAATGGGTTTTTCCGGGCGAACCTGCTCCGAAGAAGGCCAAGGTAAGTTTGTCGGCCAATAAGGTGATGGCAACAGTTTTTTGGGATGCACGCTATTTAAAAAGAAAACGACCCCATATGGCCAAAAAAAGTTCTTTTTCATCAAGATAATGCACGTGTGTACACGTGTTCAGTCTCAATGGCAAAACTCTATGAATTGGGCTAGAAATTGGTACCTCATCCGCCATATTCTCCGGATTTAGCCCCTAGTGACTACTTCCTATTTCCAAACCTAAAGAAATGGCTCGATGGAAAGAGATTCAGCTCCAACGATGAAATTATTGACTAAACAAATGCCTATTTTAAGGACCTCGAAAAATCATATTTTTTACGCAAAGTAAATGACGACACTTGCTCAAAATTTGACAGTAGTCTACTAACAGGTGGTAGTTGATGGAAATAGTGTTGCATTTCATATAACTGCGAGGGAAGTTCGATAAGTCACGGACTTATTTATCCGCCATGGTATTTAGCCAAAAAGTGAAATGGGTTGTGAGATTTTTGTGAAAAAATTCTAACGATGTAACAAACAACCTAAATACTTGTAATTAGAAAATAAATTACTATTAAAGTAGAAATAAAGATATAGTCGGTCAAGACCGACTATATGATACCCTGCACCATTGTGCACGTGCATAATAATTCTGGAAGGGGACTTATATTATATCTGTGGTCAATTTTACTACATTTAAAATAAAATATACAAATACAGAATGATGCGTTGATACTAACATCTAGATGATTTTATGCACTTTAGGGCGATTCCTGAAACCGATTCTCATAAAATTTGGCAATGTTATTTCTTACATAAAACTTATATGTGCCGAATATTAACTTGATAATAACATTCGTATGGGATTTATGCACGTTAAAGTTATTTTCGAAAGAGGGGTTTATATGGAAGCTGTGGTCAATTGTGTACCGATCTTCATAAAATTTGGTACGAAGATTGATACTTATACTTCTTTAATAAATATTTTACAAATAAAAAATTGAAAGAAAACTTGCATAAAAACATTTTTCCCAAAAACACTTACTTACTTACTTATGTGGCCTTAAACAAATCATAATCTAAATTGTAAATAAGAGGCCGAAAGTAAAAATTTTCCATGCGCTTCGAATTTTGCGTTTATCCTCCAGTTAGCCAAACTAAGTTAATTGATGTTTTCTTCCACTTGGACCTTCCAACGGAGTCTGGGTCTGCTGCTTTTGCAGCGTCTTTCGTGTTCGTATTCGAACATCTTTTGTGCTAGAACGTTGTCATCCATCGTAACCACATGACCTAGTCATCGTAGTCTCTGCATTTTGATTCGCCTAACTACGTCGTTATCGTGGTAAAGCTCGTGATTCATTCGATGCCGATACTCGCCATTTAAGGAAATGGGTCGGTATTTTTCTTTCGAAAACTGTCAGGTATGACTCATTTGTCTGTGTTAGTACCTATGTTTCAGAGGCATATAACAAGACAGGTAAGATGAGCACATGGTAAAGCTGTATTTTAGTCTTTCGAGATAAGTTGGTATCTTTAAAGTACTGCTGTAATCCGAAATAACACCACTTTATTTCCAGACTAACATTGTTGCTTCTAATAACGGCTTAACCGAGGTAAATAAATTAATCTACTACCTCAAAATAATAGTCCTCATCGTTTATGCTGCGTCCCTAACGAGTTTCTTTGTTTGATGAGACCATTAGCTTCGTTTTGTCCTCGTTTACCGCCGAACCCATTTTCTCTGATTCCTTCTTTGTTGATGGTAAAACTCCTGTGACATCTCGCAGCATTCGGCCAATAATATCAATATCATAAGCGTAGGCAAGCAGCATACGAATAATCTTTGCAGGAATACCAAACTCACTGTCGAAGGCAGCTTTATAATCAACGAATAGGTGATACGTATCAATTTGTTTCTCTCGAATTTTTTGCAGGATTTGCGGCAGTGGTAAAGACCAATCAGCGTATCCAAAGTAGGTTTTAGGCGTTCACACGATATGCTCGACAGGACCTTATACGCGAATCCCAACATACTTAATCCACTATAATTCCTAAAGTCACTACGGTCACCTTTCTTATATATTGGACATAAAACACTGATACTCTAATATTCCGGCATGCTCTCTTAAAGCCAAATATTTTCTATGAACCGCTGCAATCTTTCAACCTGCACATGCCCTGCCGCCTTAAATAATTCAGCTGGGAGACCATCGACTCCAGCAGATTTATTATTATGACTCATTTTGTTAGAACGTTTCATATATGACTAACCCATAGTTGATTTTGCTAACTTTTAAAGCAAATAAGATCGACCAATAAAGGTTCAAAATGATAATAATAAAAAAAAATCTAAAATTGTCACATAACTAATCATATCGGAGCAGTGACGATATGTTTTTAATTATTATTTTTTTTTTTGTTTTTTGTTTGTCTCACTTTAAAAACAACTTATTTTTTTGGAAGTTAATTTTTTCTTATTTGTTTTGCAACCGGTTAAATTTAAATTAAGATTTCTAATTTGTTCATTATTTATTATTTTCCAAGATGATAAATTGTTTTTTGTTTTATTCGCCACATTGGTGGCCTCTGCTATTGCAATTTATGAATTTTGTTTCTATTATTATTATTTTTTATTTTATGTTTGAAAATGTCGCCTTAGTTTAAGACCTGAAATGATCGCCTCAATATTGACAAATGAGTTTTAATAAATCATTTTGAAATTTATTGGAAAATTACTTATAAAAAAACATTTTATACAGCCTCCAATAGCTAAATAGTAATTGCTAGACAATTTTTTATAAATATTTTAGAAAAACAATTTAGAATATTTATGAAACTATTATAGATATAAGGCAAATTGCGGCACAGTGTTTTGAGATAGGAAAATAACGTTTGTTGCAAATTTAGTTCTGGAGAGTATTTGGAATAAATGTGTTTCTATATTAAATTACACAGAGCAACACTTATTCTGCCGCTCGATATTTCTCTATCATGGAGTTCTAAGCCTATAAATAATATATTTCTAATTGACTCTATTTCTCGAGAAAATTAATGAGAAGATGGCACCATATATTGCAACATAACTCGTAAACTAATTGGTTTAATAAAATACCAATAAATTTTAATTTAAATTATCTCCAAGTTAATCCGCTCAATAGTTTCGAAAACACTAAATAAAAATTGTGTCGAAATCATAAATTTCCTTACAAAATTTTAAAATGTTTATTTTTTTCACTAATCTTAAAAATCGAAAAATACATTTTTTTTTCCAATTGATCATACAGCTGGATAATTAACAAAAAAAAAAAAAAAAAAAAACGAGATATATTATAAAAATCGATGCGTAAATATCAACTTTGTTCACAATAAAAATTAATGATACAAAATATAATAAAATTATTAACACAAAAGCATTTTAATAGGAATTAGGAAAATCGCGTATTTTTTTTTTTTTTTTTTTTTCTTTTACTGAACAACTTTTTATAGAGAAAAATCATGTTTTGTTAAAAATTGTATTTTTTTTAGTGAAAATAAGTTTTTATGTTAAAAAATGCTTTTTGATAAACAAAAAAAAAATATTGTGTTTTTGGGTTGAAGTATATTTTTTAAATTCCTTGTTTTAACCCGATTTGATTCAACTAAAAAATAACCAAGCCCGAATGTTATATTCGACTTGACCGAATCTATTATACCCACCATGTGCGACTTTTTGTGTCATTCTAATTTAAAATTTCACCTTATATGAGTGGTAGGCAAATCAGGCCCTTTTTTAGTTTCCGAGTTAGCATCGACCCTGAAACTGTTTGTACAAACTTTGGTTGTCGTACATGCGGAAAAGTATGAACTGGAGTTACGACGAAAAATAAGATTTTCTAACCTTTTTTTTCATAACTTCTTTGTATATTAACCTACTTTGCCCATATTGAAAACAAAACAAACCTTATATGAGCCCTAGGCGATCCGCCTCGAGTTCTATCCCGCTTTCAATAGATAGCCAGACGGCGGACATATATAGATCGACTCAGAAACTTGTGAGGACCCAGAATATATATATACCTTAGGCAAATATTTTGACATGTTCTTTTTTGATGGTGGATATAAAAAACAAGTATCTAACAGAGAACTGGAAACTTTAAAATATAGCAACATTTTTTAATACTTGTTTTAGAGAAATTTTCTTCATCATAACATTAACCTCTTCAAAGTCAACATGATTCTAAATTCATGTATATTTTTCCTTAGAAAGTTTTAAAATATTTTTTAAAATATTTTATCGAATATACATAATTTGATGATCATTATTTGATCATTATATGATACCGGAATATACACGTGTTATCTGTTATGATGACAATGATTTAGTCGGTCTCTAAGCCAATAATAAATGCATTCAAATATGGTAGAAATAGTCCAAATTTTCTTACCCATATCACCACAGTTCTTTAAATTCATCAGTCATCTTTTTCCTATCCACATTTGCTGCAATTGTGGCAGCAGCAACAAATTGCTGCATTTTCATAATTATCCAGGGAAGAACATCTATGCAAATTAAGTTTTTATAACTATTCTTTACAACCGAAAAGCTTCTTTGAATTATTCAATAGTCTGAATAAAAATCTCTCTCTCTCTCTCTACACACAATTTTTATTCATTTAAAAAAATAAATCTAGTTCCAGCTTCTTCCAGTGCATAGCATAGTTAACCAAATGACTTTGAGCAAATTAGCATATTAATTGTGTTACTCATATATTTTGGTCCTACTTATTCTACTCATTCATGCAGTTTTTAATTGTACGAGTAATACACAAGATCTCTAGCCTCATATTCAACCTCATTCTTGTCTTCTATACTATATACCAGATGAAATTAATTTTACTTAAAGTTTTCCTTTTAGCAGCAGTCTTAGTTGGTTGAAGCATTTAAAGCATTATTTCATGGCTTCTGGCTATAGATGTCATAAATTTTGAATATAAAAATACTAGGATTTGTGTCTGTACAATGCTGCCGCTTGATTAAAAATAATTTGTTAAAAGTCAGAGTGATAGGAAATATGTATGAAGGAATGATTGTATGACTGAACTAGTTTTCATGCTCCAACTCTTGTAAGAAACGTACATACATACATATGTATGTGTATATGTATATGAATACCAGGATATATTCATGTGCTTTGAATAACTATTCAAACTTTAGTCTACTTTATTCTTTTATATTATTTTTTGCATCTTGAAAAGGGATTTGATTGTTCAATGTTGTTTTTATATTTTTCATACACGAAAGATTAGAAAATGTAAATTGATTACTAATTAATGATTGATTTTTTTTCCTTAATGCTCCAGTGGCTGTTATCAACCCTAATTGCCAAGATATTAATAGCATTTCAATTTCTGTCCTTAATTGTTTATGAAACGATTCAAGGACTGGTTGATATTTTTATAAAAAGACTTTTTGGTATTTGTGCTTTTGTTTATAAATTAATTGGGGAATTTGTAAAAATAGGATTTAAACCCAAAGTGAAAATACAATTGAAGCGACAAAAAATATTGCAGAAAAAAGATATTTCTTGGAAAAATCGCCGAAGCGTTAACAATGTTTTTTACTTACACAGAATTATTTTTTCTAAATCTCAAGGCAATTAAAATGAAAACCATAACTGGATTTTTTTTTTATTCTACCTACTAAGCAAATATCTGCAGTACGACAGGATCATTTAATAAAACATGTTACTAAATATAAAAATTGAATACTTACTAAATAATAAACACAAGTTTTTCATATTTTAAGACGTCCTTTTGTATTAAACACACACAAAAATATAAGAATTTTGCAAATGTACATATAAATCAAACTAATTCTAAAGAAATATTTATATTAAATAATAATCTTTATTAAATTCGAATTATAAACTGACAAAGAAATTTAATGTATAAACACAGCAAGTCCGGATTCCTTTACATAGCTTGCATCATAGAATACAACAAGATGATTATGTGAGAGGGAGTTCAAAATAAAATATTCAAAAAAAATTTACTCATTTTTTTCAAAATACAAAAATAAAATATATTTGGCCATATGAATTAGTTTTTTGACAACTGAATTAGGTTTTTGTTTCTCACATAAACTTCTAGTTGTATTCTATGGCTGGCATTGTTAAATAAAACAAAAACTTAGACGGCAACGGAAAATGAACAAAAATTTTATTTATTTTCTTTTCATATTGTGTTTCTTTGTCTTTCAATTTTGTTTATGAAATTCATATAAATTTTTAAAAATATGGTAATATTTTTTGTAAGAAAATGAAAGCAACAAAAAATGCGGAGAGAATTTAAAATAAAATTTATTCTTAAACTGAGCCGCATTGAGCATTTTTGATACAATTTGTATCAAAAATGCTCAATGTATTTTGTATGAAAAATTGTTTTTTTTTTTTGCCACTAATTTCCCAATAACTCGGAAACTATAGAGTTTCTAAAAAAAAAATAATAATAATAATAATATTAAGATAAATTGAATATAATTTTAGTCAACATCTATTAGAGTTTTACTCATCTAAATTCGACAGACCACTTTATTAAGTTAATCAAATTAGATACGAAAAAACTGAAAGCACATTCTTATTTAGCGCGTGAAATTCTATCTTGTCCAACTATTTTTTATTTAAAGGAGTATCTTTCTGCCGATCAGTGTTATTTTCTTTTATAGAAATTATTTAATCAATTTTTTATGAAAATTTTGCGATAAATTTTATTTTTTATACAAAATTTTTGATATATTTGCTTTTTGCAGAAAACTTATGGAAAATTTTATTAAAATATTTTCGTGAATTTTGATTACTTCAAGCTTTATGTTGGCGACATAAGGCAACATTTTTTTGGCAAGACCAAGAATTTTCATTTCAGGTTGTGTATAAATTTAATAATTTTCCTAATATTTTTTTTACACTTGAATTGGTAAACTTTGTACCTCTTAATACAATATTTTAAAAACCTTACTCTTGTTTTATCAACATATAAAATTTTAAAAGGATCAAATCAGTATTTTTAAATTTATTAACAATAATTTATTTTTAGCCCCTATGTTCAGTTTCCTCCCAGCTCCTACAATTCTGTAACAAATTTTAAAACCCATTTACATAATTTAAACAAGTAAAATAGTATGGCCCAACAATAACAAATTGTAAAACAAACATAATAAAACTATCATAAGGAAAACACTAATTAGCGTAGAAACCTCCTTCCCCATCCACTGCATTTTCTTATTTTATTTTGTTTCATTTATTTTCAATGCAATTTACCAATTCCAAGTGATGCCAATTTAGCCCTTTTCGAGTTAGATTTTAGAAATGCACAAATTTAGCACTTTTAACAATTTTCTCTTACCCTTTTTGCTCTTTTTTACGTTGTACAAAAATGTAAAATTATTTTAATTATTTTTTTAAATTTTTACATTTACTTGACAATTTCTGTACTAAGTTCTCCCTATATTTGTGAAAAGACTGGAACCCAAATTTATCCAGAGATCTAAAAGAAATTTTATTATAAAAAGACAGTTCAGCAATTAAAATTGTTCGAGTTAAAAAGGTATTGAATGAAATGAACAATTTTAGATCGAGGTTCTAATAATGGAATCTCTATAACTTGCATTTTAATTTACCCAGTTTGTTATTAATATTTTGAGATGTATGTTCCAAATGGTAGATTAGTGGTAAAAATGTTGCTTATATATTTGTTTTTACTTTTCAAAAGAAATTATAATTTTAGTCCATTTTAGCGCTTTTTCACAAAACTTGTCTCGATTGTACCATAAAACTGTTGTATTTTTAAATTTAGCCTTTTTAGCACTTTTTTCAAACATTTCTACGCGTTTATATTGGTAATAGTTGGCATCACTACCAATTGCATTAATAAACTCCTAACTCTTATCCCATTTAAAAACCCCCCTCCCTTTCTCTCTCTCTATCAAACTTCTCTTTCATAAAAATTATGACATTATTAATTTTTGCCTGTTGCTTTTTACAATAGTCAATATTAAATATTGCGTGTGGAACTTGTAAATTATTAAAATATTTTGTGTATTTAATACACACAAAACAACAAACAACACATAATTAAATTATTTTTAAAAAGTTTCAAATAAATTTGTCAATAATAAGTTAAGTGTAATAATTGTTTTAATTAATAGAATGTAAAATGTGTCATTAAAGGCATGTATGTTGTTTGTAGTCAATTTATGGTTTTAAAAATATTATCTATTACGAGTCACCAAGAAGAGTCTTCCAGAAGTTGAAATTCACCACCAAAACTATAGGAAAAGTATAATAAAAATCATGTTCCGTCGGGAAGAACTGTTTTTCGTAGATGAATCTTCAATAAGTCTCGAAGAGGTCACTTCTAGAAGTGTCTTAAAATACTCTTCTGGACTACACCCGGACGTTGCTCTCAGAAATGTTGTCGTAGTCTCTTCTAGAATATGATTTGGCACATCTACTATCTCTGTATTTCTAATTATAATTAACGTTTTTATTTCACAACCCCAACCCCCATATGTACATTACAAAAGAAAAAAATTCGCATAGAATTAATTTTGTATTTAGCGAATTCCAAATATATCATAGGTGGTTGGGGTATAATGAGTGCTGATGTTTATAACGTACATATGGAATTGTCTAACATACACCTCAGAGTATACAATCGGCTCTGAATCACTTTTCAAGTCAATATAACGATGTCTATCTGTCTGGCTGGCTGTCCATGTAAACTTTGTGTACAAAATACAGGTCGCAATTTTTAAGATAATTTGCTGAAATTTAGCGACGAAGCCTCTTGAAATCGGTTATGATCGGTCCACGACATCTAGCCCCCATACAAATGTCCTCCCGAAATAGGGATTTAACGATCATAAATGCCTTAAGTGTAAGAATATTTTAATAAAATTCACCACCAATAAGTTTTACCGAAGTGTAAATTTATAAGCCAAATTTTGTGCAGATCGGTCCATAATTAACCATAGCTACCATATAAAGCCCTCTTCCAAAGGTCGTCCCAAATCGTCCATAAATCCTAAACTAAAGTTGGTATCAAGTTAATATCTGACATAAATATGTTTTATGTAAGTAGAAATTAAAGTATGAGAATTGGACTATTATAGTCTATAGCTCCCATAAAAGTCCCTCTTCCGGGAATCCCCTTAAAATACATAAATAAATAACATAATATAATAAATACCCAGCAAAAACTTAGTAATGGCATATAGTTACGGATGTAGTTATGACAACAAAATACCGCCAGCATTACACAGAAGTAGTTTGGTAACTACTTATCTATAACACTTTATGTAATTAATTATTTATGATCAGATTTTTAAAAATGCTACTTTTTATTGATTTTTTAATTGAGTTTATCAATTCATATACTTAAATAAAAGATAAATATATCAAAAGTAGGCAAAAACTTTGCCTACTAAATAACGTATTTTGTAAGTGAAAACAATATGAAAAACAGCTTCCCCTTTTAGTGCTATAACTGATAAATTTTTTTCGCGATGTCCAAAATTTTTATTTGCATACCAAAACAGTTGTTTTGGATGCTGAATATTTTCTACGCACAAGAAAAAGATTTGACCCAGTTAAGATTTGAACCCATGTCACTACACCGTTTATCTTTGTTAATCTGCCGTCTTACTCGCTAAACCACAACCAACTTGTATTTTTCTGTAGACAAACTAAAAAGCTTTGCGGGATTCCACTATAAAACATAGGAAAAAAACAGAAATAAATTTATTTAAATTAAAAATATATATTGTATCGTGCAAAAAAAAATGCTACGCTATGTGCTTAAAGCGTATTTTTTTTTTTGGGGGGGGGGGGGCATTTGGTCTCGTTTTTTCTCAACTCCTGGCAACACTGCCGATAACTATAAATATTTTATATGTAATAAAATCTCTGCTAGTTTAAATATTATAACGAAAGTGTAAAAAAAAAATTTAAGATTTTTGTATAAGGAATCCCGCCATTTGAAAAAAACCTGCGAAAATCCGTAAAATGGGATTTTTTGGAATTTAACCCATAAAGTACACATTTTTTTTATGGCCCATGAATGACGCTTTCAAACTTTTTAGAATACATCAGAAATTGCGAAACTGCATTATCTTTGGAGATTCAATCTTTGGGCTTTTATAACATATAGACTAAATTCAAAATTTCGATACAAAATAGGTCAAATTCGGCAGGGTCTATACTTAGGCCTATTCGGTGATTGGGCTGGTTTTTAAATTTTATAATCAGCTCCGTGAAGATATCTTTCGGAAAAGTATGAAATTATTATACGTTCTTAAAGAAAATTTTATTTTAGAGCAAAAATAATTAGAAATTCACAAAAAAATCATAGCTTTTGCAATTTTCAAATTCAAAATCATTTCTTTTTAGACTTGGAAAAGATATTGACTTAGACATTTCTAATCTAATATATAATTTACAAAATTGAGTGAAAATATTAGGCTATATGCTTAAAAAAAACTGGACCAAGATTTTGTAACATTGAGATAATTGAAATTTCAAATGCAAATAATTTGAAATCTATAAGGGATTAATAACACATGCAAGCATGTTTTTCACAGGCCGAGAGCTATAAAGATCGGATAAGAAATAAAAACTTGGTAAGAAGTTAAAAAATTTCTATGGCGGTGTCACCCAATTCTTGAGAAGTCCAAACTTAAAATTTTACACTCCCCTGCTGCGGGTATATGGATCTAACCAATCGATTAGAAGTTATTGATTTATTTTTCGATTCTTCCCTATTGACTATTCCAAGTGATTTTTTTTTCACTGTATTACCGTTTAATTAATGACTTTGCTCTTTCTAACATTCTGAGGATAATCATACCTGGTCGTCGGATTTAGCAGAAATTAAAAATCCGTTTCTATTTCCTTTTTAAGAAGTTACTTTAATAGTTTGTTAAATTTAATACTTTGTATAAAATACATTTGCAGTACACATGACTTATTTGAAAATAACTTATAACACTTTTATTCAAACGCTAAACATTCAAAACAGTCAAATTAATCCTGCTCTAAACTCTTACAGAGTAAAAAAATACGATTAAAGCGTCTGCTCATTCAATTTGCAAATTTGTAATCATTCCCAATAAAACAAATACTTGCTTAACATGATTTTGTAAAAAAAATGTAAATACATTGATTTTTCACTTATGCTAATAAGTGGCAACGCAAAATTTATCTTTATGTATCCTTTGACGCGACATACTAATTGTATTAAGATTATCTACACATTACAAATTCATACGTTCGCTTGTTAGTTCAAAAAGACATGGGATTTGTGGCAAATAAAAACTAGATCTTTATGAGTCTTATGAGAAGGCTTTTCGTCGTTGTTCAAGTATTTTTAAGTAAGTGTGACTTTAAACAACATACTAAAGCATAAAATATAATAATTATAAACGCTTTAAATGTGATACCGAATTATTGATAACAACGACTTTAAACGGCTCAGATAGATGTAAGCGAAAGATATCCCAGACACACATACGGACAATGTAAAACATTTTAAGTGGTAAAACATGCAAACAAAAACAACATATATGCAGGTTTATTAACTTACAGATACTTTATTCATACATACTTGAGGTAAAAAAGACAGACGTATAGCCTGTCGCAGTATTTAGCATACAGATACATATTTTGGATAGAAATTATGATGGCTTTACGTTTATGATCTTCACAATATGCCTTTAAGTCATTTAAGCACTTGCAGTTTTTTTTATTATTTTATTTAGCTTTCTTGAGGAAAATCTAAACGGATTCATCTTTCGTCTTGTTTATTCGTTCGTTTGCGGTAATATTTTTTTTACAATGCACAGTGGGACCGAATCGAATATTTTTGGAAATAAATCTACAGTTTCTAATCGACTGGTTGAATTAACAAATTTTATTTTATAGAAAAAAGAGTGTAGACACTTTTGCAGCGAAACAAATAATAAAAAGTCAGATTTTTTGCAATTTTCAAATTCAAAATCATTTATTTTTGTTTTTTGTTTTACTTGGTAAAGATATCGATTTAAAATTTTTACTTTTCGAAAGAATATTTTGTTCTTTAACTAATTTGAAAAATTCTAATAAAATCGCTCTGGACCAAATTTTGCAAAATTGGGATAGTTAAAATTTCAAATGTAAATAATATTTTTAAAACTTTTCCATGTCAGCAGTAGCCTACTTTCAACTCCCATGGCCACGCTTCTGAGGGGTCTGTATTGCCCCCTTCCAAACTAAAAATTGTACACTCCTATAACATGCACAGTTTTTGTAAATCCATCCAACCGATTAGAAGTTACAGATTTATTTCTGAAAATTTTAGATTCTGACCGACTGTGCAATGTGAAGGAATAAATTTTTATGGTTTTCTTTTAAAGTAGATATGAAATTAGCATTATTAAATTGTATGATTTTTTATTTTTATTATTATCTTTTTATTAAATGGCAATAAATTCCTGAATATAAATTTATATTTAAGAGCATAAATTGAATTGTTTTATTCGTGAATTGCATTTGTTTCACGTGATCGTTACTAGGTTTAAAAAGAAAGTAACTTTGTATGAGAAGCTAATAACTAAGCAAACCGCAAATATGCAATTGCATGTTTTTTTCTGTACGTTCAATGAAGCCACCGAGAAAATATTTATCCCTTTCAAAATAAATAAAGCATTTTGGCATCGATATGTAAGTGCATAATTTTCCATATTTCACCCTTCACATTTTTGCATATAGAGACTTTTAGAGCATATTTATAGCAAATTTTGTTACTTTAAGAGCATATTCACCCTTTTTAGAATATATTTTGTTACTTTGGAGATAATTTTATATACGTCATGGGAAGTTTTTAAAATTTAAAAACAATTTATTTATTTTTTTTAACGAAAACCATGATATAAATTTAAATATGAATCTTTTTGATAATATTTGAACTAATTATATGGGTAAGCAAATATATCAAAAGAGTTTTTGTGACAAATTGGATTTATATATATGGCCTTTTGACACTGTTGACAATAAAAATTTTAGTTTTGCATTATTTTATATTATTAAAATATTATTACTACAAAAATTCGGTAGGGTATTGATTCGACTAATTTTTAATGAAATTTACTGTCAATTTCTTCCCAGGCTTGCTTAATTTTTAGTCTTAACTCCGTTATTGTCATTCCGTACATTCTTGCGTAAACTTTGCGGGCCATGCACCCCTGCAGATTCTCCAATTGATTTAAATCCGGAATAGTGGAATACTATGTTTATTAAATCACGATTTAGATTTGTTCGAGACATGGATTGCAGCGTTATTCTGTTGGAATATACAATCTTCATTCATTTTTTCATCCATAAATAAGAGAAAAGCATCTTCGAACAGTTCATTACAAATTTGCACTGTTCACTTTAATTGGAACAAAATATATTTTTGATTTTCCTGCAGTAGAAAAGGCTGCCCAAACTATAACACTACCTCCACCGAAATTGCGTTTCGACATACGAATTTCGTTCGATCTCAAATTATGCTAATAGCAAAAATGTGAATCGAGGCCGTCCAAATTGAATTTCTTTTCATCAGAAAATTTTAGTTTATTTCACTCAGCTCTCTATTTCATGTATTTGCGCGCAAATTCTAAGTGATTTTCCTTATGATGCTGTTTTAATATTAACTTACATTCACAAAATGTGTGCAACGTGTTTGGAAGTGACAGGAAGGTCAAGTTTATTTTTTATTTGTATAGCATTTAATTTATTACGGGTGGCTTCTAAACAGAGATGTTGTCATCAGAAACTTACCTTAAGTGAAAAAAAAACAACTAAATATGTTAAAAAATTATTATACTTTTTTTTGCAATAACTTTTTAGACAAATTTTTCTCGACTGAATTTACAAGAATATTCCACTGAATTGATCACTAATATGTTTTGATTGCTAAATTGAAGAAAACAAATATTTCTTATATAAAAATTACCGATATATCGCGAGTTATTGTAACAACACAACATTGTTTTTGGTTAAGAGAAACGAATATACCTCAAAGAAAAACAAACATTTTAAATGCGTTTATAGGAATATGCACCAGTGTATAAGTATATTGTAATCATTTGATCTAGAAAGATACATATATTGTCTTTGCAAAATGTGTCTTTAATTAATATTTAGTAATCGCTATTGTTAATTATTTCGGTTTAAATTTAAAATTACTGGCACATACCGAGTTTGGGTACACTTACCCAATTACATGTAAAATAATTTTGTGTATACTTTAAATATTTATAAAATTCAAATAAATAATTTTCCTTAAATTTGTGTGTTTATTTTTTTTAGAAACATTTCTATGCATTTGTGCAGATTTAATTAATTGTCGTATCGAAACGATAAATAGATTATTTAGATTAATGCAAAATTTCAATCATAAATTTAATTCATATAATAAAAGATTTAATTAAAATTTTTCAAAAAATCAATTAATTTTACTTAATTAATATTATCATTTTGATGATTGGAGCATAATCGAATAATAATTTAATTCATATAAGCAATTTCGTAATTGAAATTCATTTTTATTTTTTTCTATGTGTTATTATTTTAAAAAAATCAAATTACGAACCAAATCATTTAGTTCAGTTAGTCAAACAAAATACCAATCTCTCGACATTTACATTATAAAAAAGCTTGAAATAAACTTCGCAATGCCGCTTTTACATTTTTACATAATTTTTACAAAATGGTAGTTCTAAAACAACGTTGATAAGCAAATAGAAGATCTAAAAGCTTTGATGTTATATAATAAAAAAAATGGGGAAATAATATGTAGAGCTTTTCAATAGTCTACCGATGATATTATTTTAAATTTATTTTATTTTTTAAATATTAATAAAACACTTTAAATAAGAATTACAATATTTTGAGCTTATAATGAATTGAATGAGAATCTTCTTCCTTCTCATAAATCACCAGCTTCTCTAAGGCAATTCTTATAAAAATTAAATTGATTTCCTACTTATCTTTCCGCATACTATTTATTTATTAGACACCATTTTATTGACGTTATCTACCTAGTACAGTGTGGTCTTTTGCAAAATAAATGGTAATGAATCTGAATTTTATAAACTCATGGACCGATCTCGATGAAACTTGAAACATTGATAGAGGAGAAGTAAGGCTTTTGAAATATTGTTAGCGGGAGTGTATAAATGAAGTATGGAAGGCACCACAATGGGCCAAAACTGATCACCTCGAGAGTGAAAAACATATCGAAACTCGTAACTTTTACAAATATGAACCGATTTTAACATTTTTGAATTCTACTAAGGAAGATAAAGAAACAACATGCTTACAATACTACATTATCTCTTATAGTTTCAAAAATATTTAACTTCAAAAATTTAATTTCTCACTTTTGAGCTTTCAAAATAAAAATTGTATTTTTTTTTTTTTTTTTTTTTTGTTTAATTTGGTGAAATTCTATATAATTTTCTGTATTACATAAAGTATAACATTTTTCAGTTATCTCAATTTGATAAATAGAAAAAATTTTAGATCGAAATTTTGAAAGTAAATTTATACATTTTAATTTTTCGAACAATCTTGTTAAAAAAGTTCATTTTATGGAATATTGGATACAGCAGTGGTCGAAAATGATTTTTTACAAAAGTTCAAATTTTTGAGACTGCAAAAAATGTTGATTTTTGTTTTATTTAAACTTTGCATTTCTGAAATCTTCATTAACAACTTTATTTTCGAAAATATTCAAACTCAAATTTATGAAATATAATCCTGTAAACATGATTTGCATTTTTCTTTTGTTTAAGAAAAGTATTCCTTATAGTTTGAAATGGTATAATTTTTCATACATAATTTTAAAGAAAGCAATTCCTTTAAAATGATATATAACATACCTATTTTGTATTTGAAACGTATCAAGTAAATAAATTTCAAATAAGAAAACGTTGCAAATTGTCTAATCTTTTTTTTTTTTTTTTTTTTTGATACTGTTTAATATTCACTATTGCGCAGATCCAGATTTATTACTATTTGTTTTAGAAAAGGCCCAACTGTTGCTTGTTAAGTTAAGTTTGAACTTTATTTTGAAGTATTCTAAATACTAGTTTACTGTCAGATTACAATTTGACACCCTTCTTATAAAAAATGTTTATTTTTTTAATTTTTCTAAAAATATATAAATAATTAAATAATAAATAGCTAAATAAATAAATAGTTAAAAAATAAATAAAGAAATAAATAAATAGATAAATAAATAAATAAAAAGATGAATAAATAAATTATTTTATTACAAACAATAAATTTAAGAAATTTTAACGTATTACTAGGTATACTTCATAATCCAAGTCTTTTTAAGAAATAATAAAAATTACTTCATGAATTTTTAAGATTACTTATTTAATTTCTTAAAGTATTTTCTTATTATAAACAACAACAATGTCTTCTTAAACAGTTTTAAGAAATTTAACCAAACAACAAAAAACATACACAATTGTATACAAAACAAAAGTCCTTAAGTGCTTTTATATCCTGGCTTACATCTAAAATATAAATACTAACTATATTTGCTTCGTATACGCATTCCTTTCAATTACTTATACTCTGAATTTTGTATGTATTATGTATCCATACATACATAATGTATATATGTATATGTGTGTGAGCATTTCCGGTGTATAGTGTACTCATACACATACTTAAACTTATATTAAATAAATAGTTGTTGCTTCTTTGCTGCTTCCACTTTCCAAGTTCGAAATTTGTTGTTTTGTTATTCATTGTTCGAGTTGTAGTTTTTTTTTTTTGTGGACTCCTTGAACCGTAACGTTATAATACATTATGTTCTTCTTAAGATCTATAATTTTTTTTTTATATGTATAAGAATTTCTTTTTATATTGTTATATACTTTGTCCTGTTTTATCCTTTCTCTGTTTTGTTTATATATTATTACGTTTTCGCCTTTAATATTGTTTGCCTTTATAAGTACCTACATCTTTTGTTGTACTTTTGAACACGTGTTGATGACAACAAGATTTCTCAATTGAGATAAGAAACCAAGAAAATACTTTAATACAATACAATACAACAATTGTATTTGATATTATTATTTTTAATTCTTATTGCGGCAATTTTACATTAATGAAAACAAAATTATTTATTTAGCTATAAACTCTTTAAGGAAATAATCACTTTTATTTACTTTTCAAATCAATATACAAATTTTTATAAGGAAATCAAGTTTCTGTTTGCTAGAGAAATGGAATGTCGTTGCCTGAAATACCCCTGTGGGAAATTTATGTCAATTGGTGCAATAGAACTGGTTATAAAGCCCCAGTTGAGCACCAATTGACACCTAACCCCCACCAAAGTTCCAGTTGAGAACCAGTTACCATCACCACGATCACCAAGTATCAATTGAGAGCCAATTTCTAACATGCTTGTTAAAGTTGCAGTTAACAACTCTCGCGGAGTAACAATCTATGGCTTCGGGGTTAGCTTGTAAGATTATAAGACACGATATGAGTAAGAAGGATGAAAAAATTTTAAATAAAAACATAAAAATAGATGATAATATAATAATTAAAAAAATATTTAAAAAGTAAAAAATGTTCAAATTTGTATTATATTAATCGACACTGAACATGTCCTTTTGGGTTAGTTCTGCGATTCTCCCAAGGTACCCAAAAATCATGTTAAAGTGACATTTCCAGCTCATACAAAGTGTTAGAACTAGAACCGGTCCCAATTACTTAGGAACCAGTCCGTGACATGTTTTGTTTTAGTTTCTTTCCCTCTAGGGATTGTAAACAAACTAAATATCAAAAGCCCTAAATTGCATGTGAGAAAATTTGTTTTAAAATGAAATTTTAGTTGTAGTCATGGCTTTATAGACTATTTTTATCAACGATTCGTAACGGTTTATATCCAAAGCCTGGAGAGATGTTATCCCGATGTAAAGAATTTGGAAATTTGTAAACTACCTGCATCGCACCGTCTTGAATTTTAGGATATCCTATGGATCCACATGGATCGTAAATTATTTGAATGGCTAACAGCTGTTTGTGGGTTTTAGGCATACATTTTCAAACTCCCTGAGATATAGTATACCGTCGTAACTCTTACAATTACAATTGCTTCCATGAAAACTTTCTTTGTCATATATTTACGTCTACTGTAATAAACTCACTCAACTACTTATGTAATCAATTTCTCAGTATAGCTGATCGTCTTAACCCTTTGTTGTCCGATACCATATGTATGAACAATTATTGAAACAATCTATCACAGTAACAAAAAATATCATTTTAGTTAAATTTACAATATCATTAATGCGCTTGATCTACAATTGGCACTATTAAAATCGACAGCAATACTCTTTAAAAGGTAAAAAGAAAACTTTGGCATTGTATTCGATACTGTTCAAATTCCGTATGTGAACAAACCTTGTGGTTTCAAGAATTTTCCTTTGACAGAAAAGTTGTAGAAAAAAATATATGTTTTTATTATTTTTTAGTTTCTTTTTTAATTTTGTACGTTATGAGTAGAGGTCGGAAGCTTTTAACTCCAAGTTGACTTAAAAAAGATTTCATTAACGCCACAGTTTATGTTTCACTGATTTAATAACACTTATTCCGGAAGAAAATTTTCATTGTTCTATGTGAAAGAATGGACTAATTACAACCAATTTCAATAGGACTTGTATTTGGACTATACTTCTTTATTAAATTTCATCCCACATTCTTCAAAATTACAACCCACATTCTTCAAAATTACAACCTTGATTAAAAGTTTTATGGACGGACTGACAGATGCACATCGTTAAAATGGATTACATTAAGGTGGATCATGGACAAATATCTTTTATTATTACAAACATTAGCATAAACACCCATGGTAGTTTAGGGTATGAAAAGGAAATGAAAACGTAAAGCGCACATTGCAACTTATAAACCGCAATCGAAAAAACATCTCAAGATTGCTGGATGAAGACAACTCAGACTACCCTTTAATGATCACTGACGCAGTTGTAAGAATGGGGAAAAGGAGAAAACAGTTTTCATCTTTACCTGCGAAGAGACACAAATGATACATCAAATTTTTGAGCGTTAAACGTTTTTTGAGCTTCTCGTCAAAAAAGTCTTGAAAGGTAGTAAAATATCTAACTCTATTGATATATGGGAGCATGATCGGAATTTGGAATATGTTCTGCTGAAATTAGTAAACTCGTTCCCCATACCCGTATATTTCTATGTAATATAATAGTGACCAAAACATTCGGAACAGGGGTTAACATATTTAATTTAATTAAAATGTTTAAAACATTCAATCACATACTCCTTTAAAAGCAGTTTTCAACCAAACTGCTTGCTTCTACAAAAAACAACAACACTAATAATGTTGCACTAATAATATTTGATTCAAAAAACCGAAATTCAAGAAAAATATCTAGAAAATAAAATTATTTATGCCAAAAATTTGAGAAATTTTCAATATTTAAAAATTTAAAATTTCTAAAACAACTTCTTAATTTAATTGGTTCTTATTTTCCCTTGAAATATTCTTGATATTTAGATTAATTTTTAGACTACTTTGTGATACTAGAGTGACTAATAAAAAATTTAATATTTTATTTTGTATTAAATCTGACAAATCAAAAGAAAAAAACATAATATTTTTCTCCTAAAAATTTGTATTAACAAAATTTTGCAAAAAAACATGCCCTAACGAAAATAACAACAAATTTTTAAATAAAAAATTACAATACCACTGGGTTCAATTTACAATAAAAAGAAAAAAAAGCTAAACGAAATCTATATTCAAATTTATTTTCTTCAAATAACAAAACAGAAAAAAACAAAGAAATAAAAAACTCACACAATGTTGAATGAGGTGTAAAAATTGTTTTGCAAAATATGTTTTGGGGGAAAGACATGAAAACAAAGTTAAAATCGACAAAAAATAAAATAACATGAATAAAAAAATTATCAAATAAAAAATAACATGCCACAAAATAACTTCAGGCTGTAATGATTGTTTCTTTTTAAATTATTTTTACTTGTTGTATTTTCCTTAAAACACGATGTGTATGAGTGTTTGTTTCATTTTATGTTATCCCTTAAAATTTTTAACTTAAATTATTTAAAAGTTCTATAACATACAAAGAGAACTTATGATTTTATTATTAGAAAAAATAAAAACTAAATATTGCAAAATTTTATAACAAATTTATCAAGGTTTTTATTTTGAAATACTTCATCAAAAGGCGACAAATGGAATGATAAAATTATGGTAATAGATTCAAAAGATAATATAAATTATTTCTTATAGCCAAAGAATATTTTTCCTATATCTTTACAATCTTTAGTCTATTATAAACTTATTAGATTTCTTTTCTTCTTTCTTTTCTTTAAATAAGCAATATTTATAGCGTCAACATTATTATTATCAATACTACGACTAATTTATGACTTAATTGTTTTCAGCTTTTTTTCACAGTACAAAATATTTTCGTTTTCACAAAAACAATCCATACAAATGCGTTTTAATCACGAAACAATCACACCAATAACAAGTATCCATAATCTCGGCCACAACCTGTTTAAAAAAAATTCAATTGAATATCAAACAATTAACAGTGTAGCCAGATGAAAGAATTTTTTCCTCATTTGGGGATAGATTTTTTATAGACTTTTTCAATAAATGTTCTCTTAAATATAAAATATTCTATAAATTTTCTTTTAATAGAAAATTGTCTTCTTATAGAAAATTTTTGTTAAACTTTCTATTTATATAAAATAAGCGAAAAATTTTCTTTTTGTGGAAAAATTTCGGTAAATTTTCTTATTAGAGAGAATTAGAAATAACTTACCTTTTTGTACAAAATTTGAGATAAATGTTTTTTTTATAGAAAATTTGTGATAAATAATTTAACTGTAACATAAATATTCCTTTCATTTTTTATTTCTGTTTATAGAAAATTTCAGAAAAATTTTTTATTTGTAGAAAATATGAGAATAATTTTGTTTTCGTTAAAAAATTTCGGTAATTTTTCCTTCTGCAGAAAATTTGGCATAAATTTCTCTTTGAATACATTTTTTTCCTGAATTTTTTCTTATAGAAATTTTTCAATAAATTTTTTTTTTATAGAAAAATTTCTATAAATTTTCTCTTTATAGAAAATTTTCTATTTATAGAAAATTTGCTATAAATTTTCTTTTTATAGAAAATTTGCAATAAATTTTCCCTTTATAGAGAATTTTCAATAAATTTTCCATTTATAGATAATTTTCAAAAAATTTTAGAAAATTTTCAATAAAATTTCCCTTTATAGAAAATTTTCAATAAATTTTATTTTTATAGATAATTTTCAATAAATTTTCAATAAATATTCTGTTTGTAGAAAATTTTCAATAAATTTTCTGTTTGTAGAAAATTTTTAATAAATTTTCTACAAATAAATTTTGAATAATTTTTCTGTTTACAGAAAATTTTCTCTTCGTAAAAAATGCGATGACTTTTCTTTAGATAAATAAATAAAAATAAATTTTCATTAAATTTTCTTTTTAGAGAAAAATTTCAATAAATTTTCTCTTTATAGAAAATTTTCAATAAATTTTCGTTTTTTATGAAAATTTTAATAAATTTTCTCGTCATAAAAAAATTGCTATAAATTTTCTTTTTATAGAAAATTTGCAGAAAATATCCTTTTTATAGAAAATTTTCAATAAATTTTCCCTTTATAGATAATTTTCAATAAATTTTCCTTTTCAAAAAATTTTCATTTTTTAGAAAACTTTCAATAAAAGTTCCCTTTATAGAAATTTTTTCAATAAATTTTAGTTTTATAGAGAATTTTCAATAAATTTTCTGCTTGTAAAAAATTTTCAATAAATTTTCTGTTTGTAGAAAAATTTTAATAAATTTTCTGTTTGTAGAAAATTTTCAATAAATTTTCTGTTTATAGAAAATTTTCAATAAATTTTCTGTTTATAGAAAATTTTCAATAAATTTTCTGTTTATAGAAAATTTTCAATAAATTTTCTGTTTATAGAAAATTTTCAATAAATTTTCTGTTTATAGAAAATTTTCAATAAATTTTCTGTTTATAGAAAATTTTCAATAAATTTTCTCTTCGTGAAAAATGCGATGACTTTACTTTCAATAGAAAATTTTTCATGATAATTTTTTTATAAAAAATTTGCAATTAATTTTCTTGTTATAGGACGTTTGATAAGTTTTCTGTAATTAGAAATCTTTTGAAAAGTTTTCTTTTTATAGAAAATTTTCAATTCGTTTTGCTTTAAAGAAAAAATAATCAACTACTTTTATTTTTATAGAAAATTTTCAATAAATTTTCTGGTAACACTTTATACGTATAATAAATAAGGAACAAAAATAAATAAACAAAAGAGAGTGTAATATAATGTGGTTTTTCAATTGCAATTTAACCAGACACAGACAGACAGAAGGACAGGCAGAACAATCTGAGCCTCACTAAAATATGAAGAGACATAAGTTTTGTATGTGCATATAACAAACTAATGGAAAGGCTAATAGCCTGGATAGTGGTGTGGTGGGCTGAATATGCTTTAAAACCATATAATTTCCCTACTGGAAGGGAACTGAAATGATTTAAAATATTTCATTTTAAATAACAAAATCATTATTATCAGCATTAACACGCAGAGAAAAAATATAGTTGTAGTGACCATAATCTAAGAGTAATAAATGGTGATTGGAACATATGATCACAGTAATTATTATAATTCCATTTTGTTATATTGTGTTCGATTTTATGGTTTGTTTTTTCATGTTATGATTCTAGTTTTACATATAATTGAAAAATCTTACTACATCATTATCCCATTCTATCGGATTATTATTTTATTATAATTATTATTATTATTGTTATTATAATTATTATTGTTATTGTTATTATTATTATTATGCTATCTTATTATGTTATACCACATTGTCATAATGTGATTCCTTTTTACAATATTATTATGCCATTCTTCATATTCTTATTCCATTTTATCATATTATTATTATTCCATATTATCATATATTGAAATAAAACATATTAATAAAAAATTATTTTTATAAATATTCTGTTGAAAACAATAGAGAAAAATATTCATTAGCAAAAAAAATATTTACGTATTTGTTTATTAATTATATTCATTAGTGTCATCATATGTGGTTCAAATGCAATATAGCATTTAAGCAATATCTTATATTGCTTCAATCACAGCAAGTATAATCAAACCTTGTCTATTTATATTTATCCATATATAAACATATATAAACATTAAACACCAAATATATTTAAAACCAAAGAAGTTATGAATTTTTCCACTAAGTTTGTGAAAAGGATAAGTATTATATTTATTTGAAACATTTTAATGTCATGGGAATAATAAAAACAGAATATGGTTTAAGAACAAGGAAAATACAGTAAATATTTAATGGTTGTAGAAGTAATGATATTTTTCATGTTAATAAAATTTTGTTTCTAGTAAAAATAGTTAAAACATATAATTTTTGTAGTCAAACATATTAAAATTTTTATTAAATGTAAGCACTAAATGGCAGAAGTTGAACAAAAACATTGTTATGATGAAAAAAAAGTTATTAAAATTCAAAAAATTAACAATGCTGTAACCATGTTTTTTTCTCTGCGTGAACGTCATCGTCATATGTTTTCAATGCTGCTGCCGTACGTTCGCTTTAATGAATGAGAGTTTGGTGTTGCCATTAAAAGTTTTTTTATGGTTATTATTACTTTTTTTATTTGTAGCCTTAGGAAATTTCAATAACATCATCATTGTCCAGTCACAGTCAATCGTTTAGTTTTCGATCATTTTTCTCTATTGGTAATAATAAAAAACCCAAAGGCTCATTTATATGCATTTATAAATATATGAAAAAAAAAAATACTTTATTGATGGATAATTAACTTTTTAATATTTTTTTGTTGAGTTGTATATTTACTCTACTTTGTGTAAAAGGGGAATAAACATCGATAGGGATTTTGATAACAGGAGCTGCATATATGTATTTGTGTTGATAAACACATGACCAAATAATTGATTTTAATACACAGTTGTCTACTGAAATTAAAAAAAAAAAATCTATCGGATTTGAATTGGTTCAAAATTTTAGCAAATGTGACAAGCATATATTCATTTAGGTTTTAAGATCTTTTATAGGAAAGGGAAATAACGGCATCAATATATCGGTCAGGGATATGTTTGATACAAATTATAATATCGGGAAAGCTTCAGAGATCTTAAAGATCTTAAAAATCGTAAAAAAAATTTAACCAAGATGAGACTAGTGTGAAGAGTGTTTAAAATTCGATATAGCCTCAAAGAAAATGGTTTCACTTGCTATATATTTAAATTTAATATTTAATATCCCCTTCTTATTTTATATTTATTTATTTTTTTTATAAATATCATTTAAAATATTTTTTTTTTTGTATTAACATCATGCAGACAGTCTGATAAATAGCCCAATAACAAACAAAACTGTCTGGTATCATTTAAGTAAATACTTATGTATATCCTGAGTATATTTGTTTAAAAACTTTTGTGGTTAAAAATATTTTTTAAATTGTATTTAATTTTATATTAAAAACAACAAATTTTTTTTTAAATTTTCAACACCATCACCAACCCAAAACGAATGATTATTGTTATTATTGGCCATTGTTATTTATGAAAGTTAACATTTAAATTTATGTTCTATATATATAAATAATTAACAAAAATATTTATTTACTGGTCATTTAATAGCTTAATAATAAGTTGGAAATTTGACTTTCAGATACACTTTCCCACACGAAATAAATTCATATAAATTTATTTTAAAAATCTTAAATGAATTGTCGGCCAATATTTGTTTATTTTTGTCTCCTATTTATGTGAATATGTATATTTAATAAGCCAAATGTATATATATATATATATACATAGGCTCAAAATATAATTTCCGTTTACAAAAGACCTTTTATCTATTTTATCTCTACAATTTTCTAAAACAAAACTAAATAAACCCTTTACAATTTCCCATTAATTTAAACCCACATAAATAAGCTATCATCACTCTATTGCTACAACGGATGTGTACTTTTAGTTGGAAAACTAGAAATATTTTTTTTTAAATTACGGAAATTTTCATAAATTTTTGCATAAATTTGCTAAAGAGATTTTGTTTATGCGAACATTTGGTTGATAATTTTATTTATTAATAAGTTTTGAAACAGTAGTGAGTCACGTTGAAGGACATTTTGGCAAATTATTTAGCTTTGTATAGGTGATTGTTGGATTAAAGTTTAAAAATGTTAGATATATATTTTGATGCATTATGATTTTGAGTTGTATATTTATTTGTTTAAAATGCTTTAAATTTGTTTTAACGAAAATTTTGTTTAATAGGCATTTTTAATTTATAAATTTTAATAATTACGTGTCTACTAGTAAACATTTTACACGAATGTAGTTTACTCTCGCGTGTAGATGTTATTACAGAGAATTGTTTATTGCAGGTATGTACCAAGGTGTCTGTACACCTTGAACTCGAGTAACGGTCCAATTTTTTAAGCTTTACGTTTAAATAAATATGTCCGAGTTCACACAAGTCAATTTTTCTTGCTAAAATACTGATTTCGTGTGAGAACAAGCGAGAGGGAATATGAAATAGTACAAACTTGCCTGTACTTCGAAATTCGTTTTGTTTTTCATTTTTGTACTTCAACACTAAAACAAGTCAAGGCTAATAAAGCAAGAATTGCTGAAGTAAAATTTTGTATGTGAACGTAAATACAAGTTTGAAAGAAAAAATACAAAAATTTCAAAAAGAAAAATTGGTGTGTGTGAACTTACACTACCTAAATATGCAGAAAAAAGTGCAAAAATGCCTGCTCTTAACTTACTTGTAGTTATTTTGTTTGCTCGCTAACCGCAAGTATACAAATAAATCGGTAGGATTCTGATAATACCAAATGTCAAATTAATTTATCTTATTTGTTTAATTCTCAAAATATTTTAAGGACTTATAATTATTCTTCATATGTTAATATGTTCTTAACATCAATAATAGGCACATATTTTTCATTATAGTTCTGTTATTAAAATAATAAAAAATATTTTCCATGTAAAACTAATTTGTGCGAATATTCACTTTTTAAAAAATCTGAAATTGTGCCTTTAAGTAGTAAGGTTTCATTTGATTTTTTCATAAAAATATCCAGAAATATATTCACTATTACCCACTATTTTTAGAAACTGCTATTTACGAAATTGTACCAAAAATAAAATTAAAAATCTTTTTTTTTTCAGTGTACTTCGATAAATATTAAGGATGCAATAATAATTTTGACATCTGCTGATAGCATTTTAGAAGTTCTACAAAATTGTCTTATTTTTGTTGCTATAAAACCATACCTCTATTTTTAAGATTTTATTTTTAAGATTCAACTTTAAACCTTTACAACTTATGCGCGCATTGATAAAAAATAATCAACGGGAACATACTTTGCATGCATAAATATTGCTTTATAAAACCACAAATTAATATTCGCGTTAGAAGAAAAACAATTTTCAAAATATTTTAACTAAAATTTTTGCAAATTCTTCATATACATACATATAAGTTTCTCATTCTGTTCGTTATTTCTACGATTTTTACTTAAGACCTCATTATGGATCTTTATAAGTAGAAAATTGAAAATAACGATGTCTATCTGTCCGTCCGTCGGTTGAAATGGAGTTTAAGAGGGACTCATATAACTTAAATTTAGAATTTGAATATCGGCAAAAACGATCTAAGAAGGCAAAGATATCACAAAAAATTGTGTTTTTTTTTTCGAATTTGTTCGTTTTTTTAAGCTCCTATAAAAGCTAAAGAGTATTTTTGCTAAACACTAAAAACAAATCGGTTCGTAAATAGCCAAGATATAGAAAAAAGAGTTCTTAACATACGTAAAAAAATATGGTCTATCAAACGATTTATCAAAAATAAAAACTATTCCAATTATTATTTTTTTAATTGAATTAATTATTCAATTAATCAAAAAAAAAATAATCAAATTAAAATTTTCTAGTAATTTTGACTAAAAATAAAGCAATTTATCGGCATTCAATTATTTTTTTTATTACATCAATTAATAAATTAATCAAATATAAATAAAAATAAGAGACAATTTGAATAATTGAGTATAACATTTTTTCATAGGTTGAATTTCAATTTCAACAATTGAATATAATTTTTTTTTTCATTTTTTTTCATGAAATTAGATTTTAGATTTTTTTATGTAAAATTTTAATTTAATTTGTTAGAGCGGTATGATTTTGAGTAATTTATTTAATTATAATAATATTTAAAATCATTTAAAAATTTGATTAATAATTCAATAGAAATTTTTTCGAAAAAAATTCTTTTTTCTTTGTACATAGAAAAAACATGATCATCTATTAAACGATTTATAAAAGATAAAAACTATTCCTATAACTTTTTTAATTTTATCAATTATTCAATTGATTAAAATTTTATAATATTTTTTTACTAAAAATTAAACAATTTGTCGGCTTTCAATTTCAATTATTTTTCTTATTGTATCAATTAATAAATTAATCAAATATAAATTAAACTAAGTGATAATTTGGATAATTGATTATACATTTTTTTTCATAGGTAAAATTTTAATTAATAAAATAATTGAATATGTTTATTCGTAATTGTTGAATTGAATTGTTTATTCTGCTGTGCAAAACTTCAGTTTAATTTGTTAGAATACTTTGATTTTGAGTAACTTATGTAAGTGTAAAATATTTGCAATCATTATAGAATTCTGATTAATAATTTAATTGAAATTTTTTCGAATATATATTAATCAGAATTCTAAAATGATTTCAAATATTTTTACACTTACATATATATATATATATATATATATATATTCTCTTGATAACGTTTTGTTATTTACTTATTATTATTTACAAATTGCATCAGTAATAACGGTAACGGACTTGGTATTGGGTTATCTTACATAAAGATATGTTTAACTTGTACTAGGTTCATATTTTTTAAATAATCTGCACCGGTTAACTGTACAAAATTTAACAAACAAAATAAATTTTCTAAAATATTTATTAAAATAATAATAAAAATTGTTCTTATTCAGCCGTCTACCTTAGACTCCAATTTAATTATTTTATCACATGCCACCATGATGACAATAATTCAATTAAATTGCAACAGAGCCCAATACAAATTTTCAACGAACATGAGTATATGAATGTATTTATTACAAATACACTATAAGTATACAATATATCTACACAATACTACTGCAGAAATAACTATTTAATACAAAAGGACACGTCTGTTTATGTAACTATAACCTTGTAGTGTAATTTTCGTGCCTTATTATTACAATTATGTTTCTGTGTTGCATGTTTATTTTAAAATTCAGCTGATGTTGTTATTAAATAATGTCACTAACTTCCTACACCACCTCTTTCTTGCTTCTGCGATATCTTGTTTCACAGCTTTTTCGAGCAAAATAAAAGTATTAATACAAAACTGTCTTTTACAATACATTCGGGTATACAAATGTCCTTAAATAATTTGAAAATATCATTTTATGGAATACAATATAGACACAGTTATAGATTTATGTATGTTTGTATGTATGTATGTATGTATGTATGTATGTATATATGTTATGGGTACAGCATTGATAGTATAGATAGTAGATGGGAGAAATATATAGTGTAAGTTGATTCAGATATAAATATTTTTATTTTGAATAATTAAATATATTGTCGGTCAAAATTTAAAGAAAAAAGTGGAAAGTTTCAGACTAATCAGTATTTCTACTTACTGTATGTTTTCCATCCACCACTGTCGGTACCCATGTACATGGAAAACTGGTGTTACTATAATTATAAAAACTCACGATTCCCATAACATAAATTCCAATATTGTCATTTGTAAATTGTATGTACATTAGACTGCACCAAAATTTACCGACTTTTAAGTTATGCTTGTAAATCTCCCCAGAAGGTGTTGTATGAAATATTAGTGAAATCCAATATCGGTAACCTGTGCCTCATAGGACCTGAAGTTTGTATGGTGCTTTTATATGGGGAAAAATATGTTTTTACAGCTTTTAGAAAAATTAAATACTTTAAGCACTTTGCTTTGTACCAAGACGTTAAAAAAATCGTAATTTACATATAATTATCTATCAAACAAGACATAAAAAGAAAATTTCGGTTAAAAAAAATTCCCAGACTACTTGCGTAAGGAATGTATAAACAAATTTTTAATTCAAAATTCTTTAAATTTTGGTGCAGTCTAATGTACATATTTATGTATATATGGATGTATGTATATATGTATGTACTTATAATTCAAATATAAACTATTTGTAAATGAATTACATTTGTATGTTGGTATTTTATACGCTCACGCACACATAAATATTATTGCTGGTAGACCTATATAAAAATAGTTTAATTAGTAAGGTTTTTAGCCAACATTGTCAGAGACTTTAATTAGTTTACATTGCTTAATGACAGAAAACTTTTCAAGTAAAACAAATTAAGCGAAATGGAACAGTGTTAATGACAACGATTTTTAAGCAGAGAATAATAGGATTAATTCAAAAAGGACTAAATTTAAAAATTTTTGACAACGATTTGTTTGAACATTTCTTACTTTTAAAAGATTTTTTATTTTTTCCTGTTAAATCATTTTATGTTTTTAATCTATTTCAGCATTTGAATAGTAAATTAATGCATATTTTATACTTAATAGCTTAATTTTGCGTATTTTTCCTTTTCATTTACATTTTGCTCAGCTTTTTAAATGTTTAGCTTTACAATTACACAGAAAAAAAGAAAAAGAATTGAATAAGATATTTGCTGTTTATAATGGTCTAAATTGACTAAGTAGATAAAAGGTTATAGGACAATATCGAAACAAGCCCCTGAGGAATATGAATGTTTTAAACTTCCAAACAACTCGTCGAAATTCAATAAATTTTACCGGATATTTTACTGTGTTCATTGCTAATTATTTTCATTAATCTGTACAAAAAAAAAAGAGTTACAGTCGTGTTCAAAAAATAGTAATAATAATAATAATAATAATAATAATAATAATAATAATACAGCTTTACTAACCATTGTTAAGAAAAATTCCCTAAAGTTGTGTTCAAAAACGATGATTCGCTTAATGCACCTTTAATAAACCATTGTTTACTTTAAATATTTTAAAGTAGGTTCGACCCTACTATTATTTTCTGTACATACACATTTCAAGAAAATATATAATTTTTTTTTTTTTTTTTTCATTAAAGCATTCCGAAATTAAAAAAATGCAACATATAGCTGTTTAAAAACGTATAAACTGAATTCCGCAACAGGGTAATATTTTCTATACATATGTTTAATCTAAGCTGTTGTGTAATAAAATCATAAACATAAAACAGGAAAATGTATATTTTTCCTGTTTTGGATTAAAAACCTAACAGCCGCATTCAAAAAAAAAAAAAAAAAAAAAAAAAAAATGACGATGATTATTTACCTTTGGTAAACCATTGTTAACTTTAAATATTTTAAATTAAGTTCGACCCTGCTTTATAGCTATTATTTCTGTTACATTTTCAAGAAAAAAAAAATAGAATCATTTGTAATTCGAATCTTAATATTCGTTCTGAAATTAAAAAATGTGCCAGCTATTTAAAAACATATTAAATTAATTCCGATACAGGATAATATACTCTGTAATTATTTTTAAACTATATATTTTAAACTATATTTTTAAAATCATAAACAAAAACATGAAAAAGTATATTCTGGGGCTTTTGGATTAAAATATCAAGATTCCGGCTACACGCATGTCAACCAGTGTTCACAACAATCGCATATGTTTGACATTTTCATTGTTTGCCGTTTCCAAATAGTATATTAATATGTATGCGTCTCAGTTTAAGGAGTAATTAATCTAATATATCAACTCCGAGATAAAAAAAATGCATTTGAACAGGAAAAGTGATAAAATATAAAATATTGAGTGATATTGATTTTATCGCAGAATATTCGTTATATTCGGATAATTATAATTGCAACCAATAAAAAATAAATAAAAGTATATCATTTATACATAAGTAGATTTATATAAGCTAAATAATGATTTTTTTTTTTCAAAATAGAAAACGTATATATCATCAAAAACGTACTAGAACATCAAAAATAATAATGGAATAAAACAATTAATAGCTAATTTATTCTAACCATTGACAACACTGACAAAAATGAGAAAGTAACTGAGAAGGGTAGAAAACAACTTATTAGTTAATATAGACTGTAAAGAGTTTCTGAATACGATTTTCTTAACAACGACTTTAAAAGCTAAAATGTTTATTAGCTAGTATGTGTTTTAAATACAAATTATTATTATTTTTAATACGGCTGTTAGACTTTGCAATTGTTACAATTTTATGCTAATTTCTTGTAAAAAATTACAAAGACTTACGAAAATGAAAATCATTTAACATTATTGATTTTTTTTTTTTTTTTTTTTTTTTTTTGTAAGTGGCTTAAATCCCATTTTAATAGAGCTAGTTCATGTGAAGGAAATGAAAAAGTTTTTTATAAAATAGTTTATTGTTTGTCTCTAAAGAAAAATAAAATGATGCAAGATTTTATTTCAATAAAAGTCTTTACAAAACGCAATTTAAAATGGTACAAAATGTAAATTGGTTAAAGATTTTTAAAATACGTATTCCTATGACTATCTCCACATGAACGTAAATTGAAGTTAATTTTATAGAAAATTTTATTAAATAGGGTAATTGTACCTAAGTTCGGCATATACCACTAGTCACAATTTTAATTTGTTTTTTTTTTTTAATTTTTAAAAATTTAAACCGAATTAATTAACAATAGCGACTATTAAATAACAATATAAGATAAAGTTAGCAGAGAAGCTATATTTACTTTTCTAGTGCAAATGATTAAAATGTGCTTCTATGAGTAGTGTAGTGGCAATTTCCTTCGGTCTTAAACAATACATTATTAGTAAAAATTTGTAAGCATAGATTAATTTTAAAGATGTTACTAATCATAATAATACAAGTTGTATTTTAACAAAAAATTATTCAGATGATAGATATCAATTGAAACCTTATTCTTAATTTGCTTGTTTTAATAGCTGTCGACCTTAGGAACAAAAAGTTTCATAATTTCCTATAGTCTGCATATGATTTTAATTTGAAGATAATAAGATAGGTATACTTCGGATCTAAATTTTTCGTTCAGATGAATTTAGGCCGTATTATAAGAAATATTTCGTCGGAACTATATATAATAATTTGTCTTTCATTATAAGGGGTCATTTCCATTTTGTTTATAAAAAAAAGTGTTGAAAGTTGTTCAAAACTCAAGATTAAAAGATAAAAATATTCTATAGAATTTTTGTATGTAAAATTTTACTAGGGGAGGTTGAAAATACTATACGTTGAACCTTTTTTATAGAAAGATAAATTATTACATTTTCCAAGTATTTTGTTAACAATTTTGTGAATTTTTTAAATTATGTTAATTTCAGAGCACAATTTAAGACATTTACTTAAAAAGTGTTAAAAAATTTGTATTATAAGTGAAATAAATTTTATGCCAACTATTGGATCACCACATGCCGAATATTTGAAAAATATGCCGTCTATAGGTAAATTCGATATATTTATAAAATGTATTAGTTAGCCAAATTTAGCAGATATTTTTTGCAAAAACCTAGTTAAATCTGAAAGAATACCTTTTGATGAAGTGGAGCAATTGCTTCTTATCCAAATAGCATGATAATGATCGAAATTACACATGAAAGTAAGAAAAAATTTTAAACTGCCGACTACTGGTACACCTAACTCAATGAATAAAAGTTGAAAATATTTCTATTTTCTTTTTAAATAGGAACTTTATTTTAGTAATTTTGAAAGTGGCCAAAGTCCTTTGAAGAATATTTATTAAAACAAAATATTAATAATGCTGATTGGACTGAGAAATTTTACATTTTTAGAAAAAAAAATTTACCAATATTTTTAAATTTATTAAATAGCAAAGATAAATGTCTCATAATAAATAAACGGCTCATATATACTTCACCAATGTACAATGGGGCAGAATCCAAACATTTTAGAAGTTAATTTTCAATTTATAAGCGGCTATTTCGATTTAGGTATACACAAGTTCATACAGTCGTGGCAAAAGAGTATTCGAGTTTAAGTTTTAAAGGCATATTTCATAGACTGCATAGGAGCAGATCTATAGGTTATCAAAGCGGTACGCCTTTGATATGTTCATTTTTAAAACATTTTTCAATTTCATGTTTCTCATACGATTTCAAAAAATTATAATGTTTTCTTAAAGTTCTCACTAAAAAAATATTATTGGACAGTTGAATATTAAAATTTAGTCCATTTTTTTTTAACATCTCGACAACAAGATCTCAAGGAGAACTTTAAGAAAAAATAAGTGGAAGTGCTATATTCTGTTGGGCCGAAACTTTTATAACTTTCACATCTATATTATATAATTATACAAATTCAAAATCGTATTTAATTTACGTATTTACAGATTTTATGAATTTATCAAACGAAAACTTAACAAAGGACTTTTTCTCAACAAAATATACGTAATTAAAGAAACCTTAAAGAATGAATTCATATTCATATTACCTCTTATCAAAATCTTTACTTTTCTATGGATTTATTAACGAAGTTAAACAATTGAATATGAATATAAAAGCAAAAAATCATTTAGTTGTAGATTAGATTATGTCGCATGGTTAAGCAAAAACAAAAAAACGCTAGAAAAAATTTTTATTATTTTTCTTTCTGTTCTAGATATAACAAACACATTCGCAACAAAGACCGTAAACAAATAAAATACACAAACACATTCAAATTTTTATGTCTCTCCGCTTTTCGCTGGCTCAGACCATCTGTGTTGAAGAGCCGAATAAGGAAAAGATATACAAATTGTAAATGCCTTTTTCAGCTTTTTGACAGCTTTTTTTCAGCTTTTTTTTTCTAAATAGGTACCTAGGAATTAGCTATATCGAAATTGAATTAGCTATTTCAAAATTTTCAGAACTTTTAACTTTGAGGGTTGGGGTTTATGGGTTAGAGCCCTGATAAAAACTGTTTAAGGATTAGAAAAACTTTTTAGTTATATAGAAATGAAAATTAGTTGATAGCTTCTGTCAAGTATTTCAAAAACTTATATTTCTCTTTTACAGAAAAGTAAAATAAGCTTCTTCTAACATTCTTCTAAACTATTCCCTAAAAGATATCAAAGCGCCCTAAAAGATATCAAAAGCGTACATAATGAAATAATTTACCTTATTATCTATATTTTAAAAATCAAAACATAATTAAAGTTAAGTTATAATTTTTAAGAAAAGACATCTCACTCAGATTTATTTGTCAAGCGTATTTTTTGCATAAAAAATATGTTCATATTTATTAAAAAATAATTTAAAAAATCTGTGGGATTCTACGAGGAAACGAACAATGGCGTAAACAATAAAATAAATTATATGTATAACCTTGATATATGTGAAAGGTATAAAAATCAATTTACAACACTATATGTGGAATATATTTCAAATTCAACAATGTTGATTTTTTTAACAAAATAAAACAAAAGTATTTTATTAATACGAAATAATTTGGCTATGAATTTTTACTTAATAAATTTCAAAGAGACATATTTTAAGTACATAAAAAATATTTTGATAGTTCCTTACATGACGTTTTAAATTTCATAGATTAATAAGTAGATATTTGTGTGAGAGAAAAGAATCTGATTCAATTGTCAAAAACCTAATTCAGGCAACAATAAAATACATGTAGTCACATATATTTTGTTTTTGTGTTTTGAAAAAAATGAGTAATATATATTTTTTTTTTTTTTGAAAATTTAGTTCGAAGTGCCTCTCACATAAACTTCTAGTTCTATTCTATGCTTATTATTATTGTTATTATTATTATTATTATTATTATTATTATTATTATTATTGTTATTGTTATTATTATTATTATTATAATTATTATTATTATTGTTGTTGTTATTATTATTATTATTATTATTATTATTATTATTATTGTTATTATTATTATAATTATTATTATTATTATTATTATTATTATTATTGTTATTGTTATTATTATTATTATTATTATTATTAGTATTATTTCAGTTTTAAGATAAATTATAAAACAATTTTTCAAAGTCTTGGCCAGAGATCGAAAACAAGACAAGGTACAACTATGTGTTGGATTTTGCTATCTTTATTGCCTATACAAAATTTCTAAAACACAACTCAAAGCTAAATAATACTTTTTTATAAAGAACCCATCCTGTTAAAAAAATATATTTATTATTAAAAAAATATTTTTTTTAATAATAAACATTTTTTATATTTTTAGGGAAAACAAAAATTTTCAAGAGTCATGATGATACGAACACATAACTGTGTCTAAAACACTTCGTCCAGGCCATTCAATCTCACAATTTTTCCATAGGGAAATATTTATATATTATTGCATGTGTGACAGAAAATATAAAGCAATTTGGGCGAAGAAAATTTGTTTTTAACTTCACCATTCCTAAAAAGATTTCACAGAATTTCAATACCAAGATTTTCGAGACTATATGCCACATATCTGTTACAAGAGAAACATATTTAATGGACTATGGATTTGAAAAAATCCATTTCAACACTCAGACGGACAGACATCCAAACTGGCAGACAAAGTTATTTTTAATCATAACAATCACGAATATTTTTTATTTTGTGGTACTGGATGTATACTTTAAGACTTTCGTATAAAATGACAAACTTATACATACTCGTATGTATATACCCTTCATTCTACTAGAAAAAAAGTGAGTGCCCGTCGCAGCTTTAGTTCATACTTACCGCCCAGCTCCTATATAAATTGAAATTTTAAACTGGGGTAGCACAAAAAGGTTGTAGATTCGGCCAATCCGAATATGTTAATTTAGCGATTTTTTATCTTATAATTTGGATGTTTAATTTTAATTAAATTTTTTTTTTTTAGAATTTTAGCCTTTTTTTCATTATTTAACGAGTTTTAATACAGTATGTTTTATAAAGACAATTTTTTTTAATCGGATTTTATGTTCTTGGTATTTTTGCGTTTTGTTTGTAATATAGTGCTTTTTTCATAATTATTATATAAAATTCAAAACCACTGTTTTAATAATTATTTTACGATTACCAATTAGTAGTTATCACATTAATAAACTTCATAATTTTGGCTTTTATGAACCCAAATTCACATTATGTTTCCTTTTATTCATGTAAAATTAATTATTTCATAAAATTTTGTCTTTTGTTTTTTTTTTTATTATTACACTTACTTTTATAATTTGCTCACTATAAAATTATTGTAAATAAAACTTTTCTTTTTATGTTTGTTTAATAACTCAAATTTTATGACAAACATTTTTCCTAAACCAATTTCCATGTCACTACCGTATTTGACTCTATAAAAATTATAATTTTGCAATATAAAAATGAACAAAATGATGGAGAGGAAAACAAAAAAAATAAGGAAACATGAAAAATACATAAAAATCTTCCGGACCAAGTGGCATGCAACAAAATAAAAGCAAACCAACTGAAACATTGACCATAATTTCTTGTAAGTAATCAAACAATGGCAAACAACAGCAGTAATAGTATGTAAATGTCATAAAATGAGAGAAGTGAAAGAAAAAGGATAAAGTAATTTGTTGCAAAGAAGAAAAAAAAATTAAACGAAAACTTTAGAAATGAGAAAGTAATATAGAAAATGTTTATTATGATGAGATTTGATGATTTCAAGTTGTTTATTTACTTTGTATTTATTTTTAAAAAGGAAATTCTAAAAATTTCCTTAATAGATGAAATGTAAAATATGTTGAGTATATTCGTTATCATGGCGAAATGAAACAGGTGGCAGTAGTTCTACAAAAACAACAATAAGGCGAATTCATTAAGCATTAAGCGAAAATTGTGCTTATATGTAGTTTAACAATTCTAAGTATTAAAAACAAAAAAATAATCAGCTGATTAAGTGAGGTCACCTGTTTAAATTCACCTTGATACGTTACCAACTAACGAAAAAGTTTTCTGAACAATTCTACTCTCATTTTCCTAAAAAGTACTAAATTTTCCTATTTATTATTAACCCAATTTTCTACATCTAGAAAAATATCAACCACATATGTCATAAAACGGCTACCATTCGACGTCAACAGTGAGTCAACCCCGTGTGTATTCAAATTGTATACTGCGTATTAAAATCAATAATGAGAACTAGTATCAAGTTGATACCTTACAGTGGGACCTATGCTTTCAGAAAAATCATCTTTCAGTCACTCTGTAATAATATGAGATAAGTTACAAGAAGTCAAAGTTGACCATCTCGAGTATAAAAAAGGTTTTAAAAAATCGCAAATTCTTCAAATCAATTTTAAAAGTTTAAGAAATCCTTGTAAAGAACTTAATTAGGTTTCTCTGAAATAATTTACGTAGTATATGAGGAAATATTTTTTTTCAAAATATCCTAACATTTCCAATGCATTCCAAAATAAAGTGTTAAAAATTTTTTTAAATATCTGAATTCGGCTAGCCACATAGTGAATCGTTCAGAGTGAAAACTATTGTAACTTTTACCTAACGATATTTTTGTCAAACATATATTAATGGAAAGCCATATTATATAACATATATTAATGGAATATCTTTACCATTGCAGTAATTACAAACTTGCGAATTACGCTAAAAAAAAATATGGTTCGTAGCAACCATAATCGAACACTGTCATATTATGATTGGAATTTATGGATGTTTGTAAATTATATTATGTTTGGACGAGCACTATAAAATGGTTGCGCTGCAATCATATATGGGTTAAATTTTATGTATATAACAATAATATGGTTGAGAGGCAATAAAAAATTAGAAATTAATTGTAAACGGTGCAATTATAGATAAACATATTATTGCCAGCAATGCTGTATTAAAATATATAGAAATTAATCCACTTAATTACAGTTTCTGGTTTATATTTGAATATTTCTATTATGGATTTTGCAAATCCGTTTCTTTAGAATTTTATTTTCACAATTTAAAACACTTGTGCAAAATACTTATATCTAATTTAATTTTAATTAAAATAACTAATTTTAATTAATTCACATTTTATATATATATATACATATATATATATATATAGTATATTTTCCAATGTATTTTAACACGACGACAAATAACAAGCTCTATATAATAAGCACAATAAACCGAATAAAAATCAACAAATATACTTATTTTCAAATACAAATTATGTATATTATTGTCCATACAAAGCAAACATTTTGTTGTTAACACAAAATAACAAATACGATAATATTTTTCTGTATTGAAAATAATTTTTCTGTGCATAGAATTTTAACAATAATAACGTGATTCAAACTAAAACATATTGCTCAATATATTGCACCAACAATATAATTGTAAAATTGAGTAAAAAAATAGTATTGTTACAACCAAATTGTTTTTAAAATAAAATATTATATTAATAATATATTATTGCGGTGATTGATATTTGT
Source organism: Protocalliphora azurea (assembly GCA_932274085.1). Taxonomy (NCBI): domain Eukaryota; kingdom Metazoa; phylum Arthropoda; class Insecta; order Diptera; family Calliphoridae; genus Protocalliphora; species Protocalliphora azurea. The sequence goes on along the minus strand of OW026521.1, from coordinate 146,936,328 downwards.
AAAACAAAATTTTTTATTGTTTTATATATAACACAAATAACAAACATTTTCTCAAAATTACGTCGTAGCCCGCAGATCCAATTTGTTGATGAAATATAATCTAGCACAGTGTTGTGTTAATATTTAGAAATATTAACATAAAAAAGAGCTTAAAATTTTGGTATAAAAATAGATTTTTATCAAAAATTTTGTAGAGTTTTGCTGTCTCTTGAAAAGATTGTATTATTGGATTTTAATTCCTTTTGAATATGTTATCCCTGAATTTCGTCACTGTGGTATCCATATCAACAATGAAAGATTTTCATAATTTTTTATAAGATATATATATATATAACAAAATAATTAAAAAACGTAACTTTTCTATATAAAAAATTCACAATTTATGAAGCACATATATATATAGGATAAAAAAAACAATGCAATTTTATTTGCATTAAAAATTGGTTTGAGTAAGTTTTTTTTCCATTCTGTAAACAATCGAGTTATGGTCCAAAAGCTGAACAATTTCTTAATAATATACACACAAACATTTATTTATGACTATTGATGGTGTTATAGTTTTTTTGTTTAAGCAAGCAGTTTAGTTGACAATAGCAATATTATAATGGCTATTAGTGTTTTATTTTTTGTATATGCAGTCAGTATGTTTGTATATACAAACAAAAATATATAAATATATGTATGCTTATAAGTAGTGGTTTTTTTGCTCTTGTTTAAGGAAGCGTTGCTTGTGTAACAAATATGTGTATGTATGTATCTATATATGTATGTATTATTTTTTAAGTATAAATATGAAAATATTTTATTATTGTTTCTTTTTATTTCTTGGTAAAGTGTTGAAGGATACAAAATATTCGGCACAGTCGAATATAGCGCTCTAACTTCTTATTTTTAGCAAATGCACATATTTATGCAAAATTTATTATTTTACTTGATTTACCAAGATGAGCTCATTTTCACAAAAATACAAAAAAGTCGCCAAAAAAAGGTAAAACAAACAGAAAACGCCAAAATGGAAACAATTGAAAAAGTCGTCAAAATGAAAAATAAACATTTAAGCGAAAAAAAACGTTGGATAAAAAAAACAAAGAAAAGCAAAAAAAAAATCAACAAAATAAAGAAGAAATCTGAAACGAAAAAATCACCAAAATTGAAAAAAATCGCCAAAACGAAAAAAATCGCCAAAATACAAAAAATACTAAAACAGAAATATAAAAAATGACAAATCGGGAAAAACTATGGAATGAAAAAATCATTAAATTGGAAAAAATAATTAATATGAAAAAAATCCCTAAAATGGATGAAAGTTATTACAGTCACTTAGAGTTTTATTCGTCCTCTCTTCTATACAGGATTTTAGGAGAGTTTTTGTTTTGTATTTAAACATTTATTTTTATATTGGTTATTTTACTTTTCACGAAATTTCGCAGTGTTCAAAAAAAGAATTTTAAAATTAGTAAAAAATATTTGAAAATTATTTATTTACTCTACAGATTAGAATTTCAGTATTTGTTAAGCTACAAACATTAAACGTTTCTATGGACATTTTTTATTAGATTGTTAATAAGCGGGTTGTATATTCGCAAAATATTGTATAACAAAAATAAATTTTACTTACAATAAAATTTTTTATTTCAATACAATATGGTTAACGGAGCACCCCAGGTATAATCTAATTTTTCATTAATTTGTTAAAATTCATAAAAATTTCCGAAACTATATTTTCTTCAAGTTTTAAAAATCACAATCCCATTTAAACAAACCATTTATAACCAGCCTTTAATTTAGTAGAATTTATATGATTGTCTCACCAATTTTCCAAATTACCAACTCATTATATCACTCCTACACGCACCCCCAGCAAACAATATTCGTGTCTTCCATTGTGTACTCCCAAACACATAAAGAGTCAATAAACAGTCATTTAGTTTAAAAAAAAAAAAGAAATTGCTGACTTTAATGAGTTTAGTGACTGAATGAATTATACTACTAAAATAAAATAAAGATAGACAACAAAAATCAATTTTAAAATCTTTTAACTTCTTTTGTTTATTTAACGACTGGATCTCTATTATTGTTGCCATTATGCCAGGGTTCAAAAATATTGACCCATTACTAACAAAAAAGAGAAAAAATACAAAAATTATGTTTAGTTTTAGGCAAGTTTTGTATTTACCCCAAACATGCAATTTTACCATTAAGGTTATGAAGAAAAAAACATAAATATTCCTCCACTTGTACGAACATTAATAGGAGAAAATAGTCAGCAAAAGGAAACAACATACAATGACAAAAAGCCAAAGAGCTGGACTATGTTTTGAGTAAAAAAAAAAGAATCTGTTTCATTTCGTTAACAAACAACATTCCAACTGAGTTTTGACACAATTCTCAATTTCTTTCAACTTTTCCAACTTAAGTATTTGTAATAAAATGAAAAAGTACATTTTTTTCCAAATGGTAGATATCAATTTTTTTTTTTTGCTTTCATATTGTATGTTGATGAAATGTGGTTGTTATTGTTTTTTAGACGACGATGTTGATGATGATTTGTTTTACAAAAACACGCAACTTTTTGGTTACGATTCATCAGTCAGTCCGTATGCCTGTCTATATGTCTGTGTGTCGGTTTTTGTAAATTTTTGAGGATAAAAAAATACTGTCATTCAGCGATATATCATATTGGCAAATATTGTCAAACCAGGGAAATGGCTATAGTTACACTCTGCAGAAAACAACAATACTTAAGTGTACCTTTTCTTATTACCTCAAGTGTCCTTCTGGCTTTGTAAAGTTAGAAAATGTTCCTTTTTTATAACCTTCACTATATATATATAAGTTTGTCATTTCGTTTGTAATTTTGACAATTTTCGTCGGAGAGCAAACAAGTTAATATTTTCTGGATCCTTATAATAAGTGTTGTCGGTAGGACGATGTTCGCCTGGTCGTCCGTGTATTTCAATAGCAAAATCCTCGAAAGGATTTCCAAACATTTGGATTGGAACGATTGGAAATTCAACACGATCGGTTTAAATGGGGTTTAAAGCCTCCCGATAATACAGATATATTATATATATCAAAAGATCACAGATCACAGTCAATTGGTCTATTAGTTACAGAGATATCAGCCAAAACGCATTTTTGACTTATGTACAGTCCTAAATAAGCTACGAATTTGTTCTTATGTAGAGCGGTCACAAATATTTTACTGGAATTTCTGTGTTTTGAATCAAGCAAACCGGTTCATAAACAACAGAGTTATAGGCAAATCTGTTTTTTTTTCATTTATTTAAAAACATAGGGCATATTTGGTTTTTTTCAACTTGTTGAAGTACCTATGTAAGCTAGAGACTTTGTTCATTCACTGAAAAATCAAAAATTCTTTTAAGAATAAGTAAAAATCTAGTATTAACCGAGTTGTAAGCCCAAACGTGTTATTAGATTTTTGAAGCTCCCATATAAGTTATGGGTCTCATTCTTGCATAAATCTATCACAAGTATATTTTTCGGAATCTGTCAAACTGGTCCATAAATTTTCCATCATATCCGTTTTTAATTTAATATTGTCTTACATTTATGAAATATTTTTTCTGCACCGAAGTGATCATATATATCTTCCTTAAATATGTACGAACTTTTGTAAAATTCCTGAATACAAAGGCCAATCGTTTTTCTTTTTTTTTTTGGGGTTTCATCAACCCATCGGCCTTTTAACGAAAGACGATTTACTTATGGCATTACCAGATTATTTTGTTCTTAGTAGCATACACTGAGAACAATTATCTTATATTAACTTTTTATAATTAATATAAAAATTATAATTTAAGTGTTCAACTTAATTGAACAATTCCAAAGTATTAAATTTGTTATTTACTTTAATATGGAAATTACTTTTAAAAATTTCTTTAAGACTTTCACTGTAATAGTCCTTGAGATGAGAAAATTTATATTTTCTTTATGTTGGGGTTAGCTTTCGTTCTGAACCTATCCGTCATATTTTCTTTCATCAATGAAATATGATAAGATAAAGGTTCCCATGAAAATTGAGGGCTCTCACTGTAATAGTTCCTTAGATAATGAATATTTGATTTATATGGGGGGTACTAGACCCACTGCTTCGATTTTAAGCTGGTTCATCCGTTTGAGAGTTTTAAAAAATTATGAGTAAAATATGGGCGTGCCATTCGATCAAGATCCAACATAAGTTATAATATTCTATAGTGCAAGCACTAACTGTGCTTCATATTTGAAAAAAAATAGATTTTTTTTAAAATAGGTGTGACGACCGATCGAGACCTAACAAAGCCTGAAACCACCTCTGACGCTGGTGCTATATCTGTGCCAAATTTCGCGAAAATCGGTTTGGACGTGATTGATACACAAACAAACAAATAAAAGGAAAACTTACACCTCACTTTTATAATATAACAGCTGGACCCGGTCCGCTTTGCTTAGTAAAGATTTTAAATTTTATAAAAGTTTTATTGTACATGAAAGTAATTAGTAACGTTTTATTGCAATGCTCTCTGATAAACAATATTTTTTGTTTTGCCTTCATTTGCGAATATGAATGCGAATGATTTGCGAATGAATGATGATATTTTACCAACACGTGAGCATCCAACGTATAATTCTTCATGTGAGAAACATGGTGTTTCAAGACTTAATCCACATTCTACGTACTCGACTTTTTCGTCGTGTATTGCAACCAATATTTGTACGTGATCGTGGCATTTTGAATAAATATGTAATTAATTTATTTGAAATACTAAATTTTAATAAATACTGACATGTATACGTGTATATTTTTTAACTAATTATTTAAGAAAGGGTATACACATATTATTTTTTTAAGCTTGATAATATTAGTTTTAACGTATTTAATTGCTTTTCATAATAAATATATGCAAAAACACCTAACAAAACTAATAAAAAATTTTAAAAAATCGCGAAACTACACGGAAACACAAATCACGGTACATAGATATAGTATAGGTAAATATATTTGTAATTATATAAGGTAATTCACTTTCATATAATACATTTGAATACAGGTGAAGGGTATATAAAATTCGGCACAGCAGAATACAGCACTCTAACTTGATTCAATTAAAATGAAAACTGAAACTAAAATATTTGGCCCTGTGTATCACAATCCGTTCACATGGTTGTTGTCATTGCTTGATGGTTGATTATTATTTCAATTCCTTTAAGCAAATAATCAAATAAAGCCCAAAAATAAACATCATGTCAAATAATGTATGATCTGTTGTTGACAGAATGGCATTTGTTTGAGAATATTGTTTTGTGTTAATATATATATATATATATTTAGTTTCTATTTGGAATATAACTAAAATTAAACGGACTACTATTAGGATTGTCAAATTAATTTTGATCGAATAAAATTTAATATTTATATCTGGGTTTGTCCGCTACTCCTGTTTAGTGAAAAAAAAAAAATAATAATAATAATTTTTGCTACACAATGTATTTCAAAAATAAAATAGCTTAACTCTCTTCCGCTTTGAGGATTTTTTCCAGTATGAAGATTTGTTTATTCAGTAGTTTTTCCAGATATGGCATTTTTTGCATTTTGGCGATTTTTCTTTTTAACGTTTTTATTTTTTGGCGATTTTTTAGTTTTTGCAATTTTTTTCTTTTAGGAGATTTTTTTCATTTTAGCAACTTTTTAATTTTGGAGACTTTAATTTTCTGCGTTTTTTGCGTAAATTTTATTTTTTTATTTTTTGTTTTCATTTCGGCAACTTTTCTTATATTTTCTTAATTTTTTGTGTTTTTGGTTTTTGCGGGTTTTTTATTTTAGCGTTCTTTTTTTGCCTTTTGGCGATTATTTTCTTTTTAACGTTTCTAGCGATTTTTCCCAGTTTTTGCGATTTTTTTTTAATTTTGGAGATTTTTTAATTTTTTGGCTTTTTGCGAATTTCTTATACATAATTTTTTGTGTTTTTTGGGTTTTTGCTACTTTTTTATTTTAGCGTTCTTTTTTTCTTTTAGCGATTTCTTTTGTTTTGTTTTTGTTTTTTTTTTCATTTTGGCAATTTATTTGTGTTACAATTCTATCAACAACAATCGGAAAATATCTTTTATATCAACAAATAAATGTTATTTTGGCTCAAAAAATATAAGCGTGAAAATATAAACCTCAGACTTTTATGATAAAAGTAATAATAGTTACGGTTCCTCTGTGTGTGGTGTGATTTTAAATATTGAAAAAAACAGAACAATAGAATATGCTTATCTTGATTACGCAAAGAAAATAATTAATTTTATATAAAAATGTGCATTTGGTAAAAATAAAAATGAACAATATAAAAACAAAGCACCTTAAAAAAATACAAATTCTTTACTTTTTCAATTAAAAGTGTAAAAAAAAATATAATTCACCGTTACCATATTATTGTAACATGTCCAGTTTGTTTTTAAAGAAATAACAACAATACTTTTAATTGAGAACAGTGTTGCCGTTTTGGTTATTTGTATCCAAAATTGGTTATTTTATTTTCCAATGTGGAGATGATGACTTTTTCTATTTTGGTTAATTTTTTGTTAAATCAATATTTTGTGACAAAGTTCTAACGATGTAACAAACAACCAAAATACTTGTAATTACAAAATAAATTACTATTAAAAAACAAATGTATATTTGGTGAAGACCGACTATATGATATCTTTCACTATTGTGCATGTGATTTAGAGTAATACATACTTGAGAAAGAGCATTATATGAGTGCTATGCTTAATCTTATTTGAGCCAATTTTTATTAACATACGAATATTTATGTGGGACTTAAGTATTTTTAACTGATTCTCGAGAGAGGACTTTTTATAGAAAATACAATTAATTTTAAATCGATCCTTTTGAAACTGAATGTATAGAAATTTTTTTGAATATTTTAGGATTAAAAATGTTTTATTTGTGCATAACTCTACAAAAATACGCTTACATGTATTTAAGATATTTAATATTATTCCAAAGTAACCTAGTCCCCAAATAACTAGGTGAAATATTGAACCAATTTCGACCAGCCAAGGATATTCTCAGTTGATTGGTATATTTTAGGGGGCTCCCCAATATCGTGCTATAGCGAATAAAAAATGTACCTTCTTTAATTATTAAAATTGTGCAAGACAACATAATTAAACAATAAAAATTAGGGCACCACATTATTTTGCAAATAACTTCAATTATCAATGCCGATGTGTTTTTAATTGAACCACAATTTTATACACAATTTTTAAATTAACTTATTAAAATTTAATATGTGTGAGTCCTTTGGAACATAAACGTTTAATATTGAATATTTTCATCAAGCCTCCCAATTAAATAACTTTTATTTTAAATGTTTGGTTTTGGAATTAATATTGCCAAATATCCCTATAAAAATAACTCTTATTTGCATTATTTTTCTGTAAACACATAATTATAAAAGCCAATCTTATTTTTTAATACTGCTCAATCCAACTGTTTTGCAATTCTAAATTTATTACAATATGATTTGCTTTTGACATCATATCATAACGACGTGAGAATAATTAAAGTCTTATTATATACCGACCCCCTACAAAATTGGATCAGGGACCACATTTTGATAAATATTGTTCAAAATAGTTATATTTTAAATAATTTTTTCTCCTAAAGAGTGACTAAAGTTTATGATTAGTATGCAAAGTATTCAAAATTTATTTATTTTTATTATTTTTTTTTTTCTAATTTGGTTATTTTTTCAAAAATTTTGATTCTAAAAAATTTTTGCCGTGGCAACACTGCGTGAGAAATAAAATAGAGAAAAGTTTAATAAATTGAGACACTCTTTTTTTTGAGGATTATACACAGGGATGGAAAATTAAAATATTATTCACCCTCAGAATACAGCCGACTTGAAAGTTATTTTTTCATAAATTCTCGTGGTTTTTAGTTATAATTACGATCTAGAAACTACTATTTCTTTTTCGTTACGTTCTTCCTAAACTAGGCCATCGATATAATGTACAGATTTTACTATAATTAAGTTTATTTGTCCTGTAATCTTATTTACTTGGAGCTCGAATGCATTCAAAGGATACTGTTCATCAAAATTTCATAAACTTGCAAACACCAAGTGAATATGGAATGAAACAAATTTTGCTTACCGTAATTCTGTTCGAAAATTATAATATTTCAAATTTTTTTCAAAATGTATAATCATTTGAAAATATTTTCTTTCAAAACGAACTGCAGGCAGTTCTGCACGACTAATTTTGTGAGAGTATCAAGTTACTAGCGATCATATCAACTTTTCCATGCCTACTTATGTACATACACATATATGTATGTGAGTTTTTCATATGAGTTAGTCAGTGTTGCCAGAAGATGTATATTGAAAAAGTACTATAATGTCCAAAAAACAGCAAACGACAATGCTAAATTGTTTTGAAAAGAAAATTCACTTTTTCATTGCCCTTGTCTCTTGTAAAATTGGGTTCAAATGACAACTTATAAACAATTTTTCTTCAGAATTATTTAAAATATTGGCAAATAAAGTAAAAATAGAACTTATATTTTATAACCTACAACTAATACCCTCATATTTACTACCAAATTGTTTCAAGAAATCTAAAAGTATTGAAGTAAAAATACTTTAAAAAAGTGCTAAAAAACATTTAGCATATTTTCATAAACTTTCAATGCAAGAAAGTGCTAAAATGGCAACACTGGTATTAGTAGCAACTTTTACCGCTTATAACTTCTAAAATACTTAACATATTTTAGTCAAATTTATTTTCTGCACATCTATGAGAAATTTCCTATATCTATTAAAAATATTGTCTAAAATATTTATTAAATATTAAAATTATTGAATAAAGTCCTTTACTTAAATAAAGCAATTTTACTATATTCCTCCTGGTCCTATCCTTCCCATTTTCATCTCAATTATAAAGGATGATAAGAAATTGTAAGACTTTTGCGGAATTAATTCTTAAGTTATGCGATAATTAATATTTTCTTTGAGGGGTACCATTTCCACTGATCCTACCGAAAAATAAAAAAAGCTATTTCAATTCTAAGGCCCACCGGATAATACTGTGAGATTTTCAAGAAAATCGGTTCAGCGGTTTAGCTGTCTATAAGGTACAAAAAACAAAATTCATTTTTATTTATATATGGAAGATGACAGATATTTTCGTTATAACTTAAAAATAATGGAAATAATAAATAAAAAATATTTTATTTATTTTATTTATTCAATTGTGTATTCACCGATTTAAAAATTCTCTTTATTTGGATCTCTTCCTCACAAAATTCGGAACTTAAAAAAACTTTTTCAACATATTGCGCTCGAAAAGCAATAAAATCAGAGATTTCATGGATGAAATATCATTTACAAATACGCTTGTGAAAAAAAATTTAATTCCGTGCAAAATTTCAAAAAAAAAAACTTAAATTAAATCATAAAAATTAAAAAATGACAAAAATGTAAATTTTTAATTTTTGATCATAAAGATAAATTTGTTGCGAGAAAAAACGAGATATATTTCATTCAAATTAATGCATAAATTTTGATTTTATTAAAAAATTGGTGAATATATCTCATCTGCAAATTACACAAAAATGTTTAAAAAATTTTTAGGAAACACAAAACAAGTTTTATTATTATTTTTATTTTTAGTATATTTTTGAAATTTGTAAATGTAATATCCCAAGAAAAAATATATTAGTACTACAATTAGTTACAGAATGCATCAAAATAGCCTGTACTCGCTCTAGTTTGTCACATTCGGAACTAGTTCTATAGAAGCGTTAGGGAACATTTCAGAAACCAGTTATTAATTTCAATATTTTTCTTTTTAATGAACTTAAGTTATTTAAGTCTGTTTTTATACCCTATACTACCATAGGTGGTTGGGGTACATATTATGGGTTTGTGCTGATGTTTGTCATGCACAGAAAGAATTATCCAACACCCACCTTAAAGTATACCAATTGACTCAGAAGTTCTACATAAGTATAAATTTATGAGCTAAACTTCATGCAGATCGGCCTATAATTAATTATAACTCTCATATAAAGTCCTCCATTGAAAATCACTTTACGGTGCATACATCCTAAACTAAAGTTGGTATCAAGTCAATTTCAAATATGTTTTATATAATTAAAAATTACAGAACAAAATAAATAATATAGTATGTTTCATAGAAATATACACTACAAGTATAGGTCCACAATTGGCCACGGGTGCCATTGTGATGAATATTCACAATGATGTAGGGTATCATGTAGTCGGGCTTGACCGACTATATCTTTCTTACTTGTTTTTGTTATTTTTTTCGATTTCTTTTAAGTTTTTTAAACAGTTCTAAGACGTTACTTGGGTACCAGTAATTTGTTTTGAGAAGTGATGTAAAATTAATACAGAACTCGTTCAAAACGACTACTTCTCAAAAACATTCTTAAAAACCAGTTTTAGAATCACAATACCGTTCTACTCCATAAGTACCAGAATAGGTGGTGACATCGCTAGCTCTAAGGATGATATTAAAGAATATGAAGTGGTTCTAATCTAAAATTTATACATTGATTTAAATGATCAAAGAAAAAAAATTGCACTTTTGTCATTCTCTAATTTTTACGATTTAAAAAATAAAATAATAATAACAATTTTGTACGAAATTTATTTATTTATTTATTTTTTATTTTTTCACAAAATATGCTTAATTGAGCGCATTAAAAAAAATAATGTGAGTATAACTCGAAGACAATAAGTCGTTTTCGAGATTTGCTTCAATATATAGTGCAACCTCGTCAGTTTTATGAATATCGATTTATCGCATGAACCAGAGTCAATTCAAAAAAAAAGTGATATATAGGCTTAGTACTTCATAATAACATGTACCCGAATTCGAACTATGCCAAAAGAGATATCCCGTGCCGCAGGAAAAAAAAATCGTTTTGTCAACCTTTTTTCTATATGTGTGGAACTTGGAAATACATAATTAGGAATCTAAATTTGAAAACTAAAGGAACTAATAAAGTTTTTATCTTCAAAATTTGCGTTTCTACATTTTTATGACGATATATCTTAATCGACAGCTTTTAATGTGTTTTATTAAATTATTCGAATAATAGGGGTCACTAATTATTCATTCGAAAATTTTTTTAAAATTTATCAATCACTTGAATAAAAGTAAAATTATGAAATTTTATTATTAATAAATTTTTTTAAAAATAATATAATTAAATTCGAATAATTTAAAACCCCTATTGTCTAGTCTATAGTATAATAAGTATATAGTCTCGTTTATATAGGATTCTTTTCAATATTGCTCCTAGTGTAATACAGGTCGTTTTAAAATATATGTACTACGCAACTATGTTGATTATTTCGAACTGTGCCAAAAGCTATAGACGGATTTTTTAATAAAAAAAAAAAAAAACTAAATGAAAGAATTGCTTAAAACAATTAACGAAAAGTCAACATTATATGCGGGCAAGCACTTAAAATTTTATTCAAGATGATAAGAAAGAAAAAAAACACATAACTTAATAGGTAAATAAAACTTTGAAACATATTCTTTTATGATACTTTTCAAAGAGAATAAAAATTTTTAAAATAAATTTATGAAATATTTTCTATCGAATTCAATATTTTTGTCCAATTTGTAATACCTTTAATAAAAAATTCTTTTTGCTGAAATAATTTTTTTATTATTATTTTCCATCCAATACATTAACAGCTGCAGGGTTTGATGATTTTTTTCAGAAGATGAAAACCAAATAGATTTTTATTTTATTTTCATTTACTTACATTAAATATGTTAAACACGTTCGTGCAACCAAAATCTTTTTAAAAACTTTCTTTTGTAACTTTGTGATAAAAAAGTCTTAACGAAAAAGAAGACTAAAATATATTAAGTGTGGTTTTTATCTTACACACAAGACGTTTAATCCTGAAAAACAATTTTTGGGAATTTTCGTTTCTTCTTTATTTTACTTTTGGCCAAATTTGTAAATCAACAATTATTTTATGGCAAATCAATTTGTTCACGTTTATTAAGTTGTGACAGACATTGAGTCTTTCGTTGTTTCTTCTGTAAACTTAAGTGCGCTTATATGTATTTGGAATTGCGAGCAAGTGTGTGTGTTATTTCAAATATGTATCTGTAAAATCCTTAAGATACGTTTAAAGACAACATTTAATCAAATTAAAGGATCATGTGGTATATTTGGTTATTGAATTTAAGTTAATAGAAAATAAACGTTATTGCGGTATGTGTGTAAATGAAAAAATTGCTTGTTGGTTTATTTTGACATCATTTTTGTTTGGTGGATTTTGTATTCAAATAACAATAGAAATTATTTTTTTTTTTTTTTTTTTTTTTGAGAAATTCAAACAGGAAAAAAGATATTTTTAAAAGTTCTTTGAGATGTAAGTTGAATACATAAAGTATATTTTTCTATAGTGTAGTCTGTCAAGTTCTATATTGAACGGCATTATGGATAGGAGTAAATAGATTAAAAACTTATTTTGTTATTTCAAGGAAAAGGTGCTTTTAAAGAAATACTTCAGATGCATGGAATTTTTTCATATTTCTACACAGTATAAAAATCTCGATGATTGGTCGAAGCTGCACAGAAAGTGTGGAATTAATGGTCATCTGAAGAAGTCCAGAATTTGTGTTTAATATACACATGGAAATTTCTTATATATATGACGTCCTGTTTTCAAGCACATAGAAAAAAATAAAAATGGATTTCAATTACAAAGTTGTTTATATTAATTAAAATTTTATTTGATATTGTTCCAATCATCAAAATAATAATATTAATTAACTCAAAGTAATTAATTTTGTCTGTAAATTTCAAATAGTTTTTTAATTAAATAAATTATACTCGTAATAAATATTTTTTCAAAAATTAATTAAAATTGTAATTGATAGAATAGGGAAGCTAATTGAATTTATACTTTACATAAAATTATTTCCACAATAAAAATACAAAATTTGTGTTAAAATAATACCAATAATAATAATAATAATAATAATAATAATAATAATATTTTAGAATATGTTTGAATATACAATTAGAATTAAATGCAATCAACTTATTTCACAAGAAGAAACCATTAAACCGGTAATTTTAGAGGGATGCTCCAACAAAGGAAAATAAAAAAATTAATACACGAATTTGATTTTTTGAAAAATCGTAATGACAAAATTTAATTTAGCTGGCGGGAACATCTGTAATAATAGGGAAATTATTAATTTTATTTTTCAGTTTTTGTAAAAAAATATATAAATTAAATTTTGATTATATTAATTAATAAAATTATTAAATGTCTACAAACGATTAAAAAAAACAAATTAATTGAAAGCTCTTATTGAAAATTTTCTTCCGTGCAGATATTCAGCAAAAGGCGAAAATGAAATTAGTGCACTAAATCTCAATTACTGTCAGGCGGCACAGAAATTGCTTTTACAAATTATCCTCGACACTCATGCCGCTATTGTTTGTGAACAATGCAGAAACAAAATATCAGAGGAGTGGAGGAAATATCTGAACGTATAAGTGTTGTGCTGCTTCCCCAAGTGCAACAATTGAAAATTTTGAACGGCTTTTCGATCGTGTGCTAGAACACTCGAATAATTACAATTCAAAAAATAGAGGAAGTGGCTTAATTGTGGATTTGACATTCATGAGTAAGTAGTTCCATAGGAAGAGAAATGGAGTAGAAAATTATTGATCTGCACATTCGTAGCTATCACCAGTTTATTATGATTTCCGTTAATAGGTTAGATAGGACCAATCTACCAAGAAAAGGAAACCACCAAAGAATTGGTAAAATTCTGAATTCAATAATTTCAGAGCTAGAAGACGAAACAAACGTCTGAGATGTTGATCACAGTTTAAGGAAGTGTGTCGTGAATACCAGTGTGTAATACTGAAATTAAAAAAAATATATCTTGAAGCTAACCGCTAAAGAACAAAAAATGTACTCAACCAAGCTGCAGTCTACTAACAGGAAAGACAGTTTGTTACATCTTTGTTTCAAGCATACAGAAATATTAATCAATATTATCTATTAAAAGAATATATCCGACAGAAAATGAGGCAAGATTGAACCTTAAGGTACTCCTTGATTTTTGATGCTACAAGCTGATACACTCTCCTCCCTCTTGTTAAGTCGGGGCATTTAATAAATAATTGTTAAATTTAGCCAACTAATGTCTATTTTGTGAAAAATATACGAAATATTGTACTTATCAAACCTATGTATTCGTCCTTTACATATAAATGTATAGAGGAACGACACAAATGTGTAAAACTTCTCCACTTAATAACAATTTTTCCAATTTAATTTACATTCCCCAATTTTTTTCAAGTAGTATTAAATAATATTTGAAACTTTTTATAAGTTATGATTTAAACAATATTTTATAAATGCAAGTACTGAATAACACTATGTGTGTTATGCTTTTACTAAATATTAAAAAATTATATATTTTGAGCCTGTGCCGCACAGTGAGGCCAATCGTAAACATCGTAATAAATCTGTATCTCCTAAACTACTGCTAGGATCGAATTGAAATGTATGAGAAAGCTGTAGAGGGGGACATAGGATTTTAGAAAAATAATCTGTGATAATATAAGGTAAAAGGATGTAATATTGATCACTTCAAATATGTGAAAGTTTCAGAAAATCGTGTACCTCTACAAATCAAATCCGATTTTTACATTTTTGCAAAGTGCATTTCGAGGTAAAGAAAAAAAACTTGCTCTCTCACCTAAGTCGTCTCTTACAATTGTTTCGACTATAGTTTGTTCTTCAGGAATAAATTCTAAGGTATATAAGGTAAATTTCTTAATATTCTATAATTTCTAATATCTTCCGAAATAATACACTGGAAAACTTGTTTGATTATATGAATTCGCCTAGTCATGAAAATATAGTACAATTTCTTCTTTTTTTTCTCAAAGTTATGTTAATAAAGAAATTTTCTTCTTTGTATATCTCAAATGACAAGGCTTCATAAATGGTTAATAAAGAAATTTCAAATTAATTTAGATTTGCACCCTATATCCAGCACGGGTCGAAAATTGTGAATTTTAGAGAAAATTTCATGTTTATCGATTAATAACAAAAACAAAAAAATGTCTTAAATTTTTTGACACTGTTTAATTTAAAAATACAATTAGACTGATAGAATAAAAAACTTCTTCTCGCCCGGTCAAGAAGATTGCAGGAATGTACTTTTTATGAAAAAATCAACTTTTCAAAGGACTTTTTTTTAAATTTCACAAAATTTATTTTTTATTTCTTATATATAATATAAAATAAATAGCAGTCTTGCATTTCTCTAAATATCGTTTAAAAAGCATTAACAATCAATTTTTGACAATTTTTCAAAAATAAATAATATTTAACAAATTGAAACCAAAATAATAATAATATATATAAATATAAAACTAATAATATATATATATATATATATATATATATATATATATATATATATATATTATGAAAAACTCCTTCTAATTTCCAAAAAATTTTAAAATATTAATAGAGTATAAACATTTAGTTGCCACTAATTCATTGATATACAAAAATTTCTATGTAGGTCGTTTTACCAAAGATAAAAAATATTAAATATATAAAAATATTAAAAATTTTTAAACAAACTTTTACTTTGGGTTATTGTCCTTAATGAGTTCTGAATTGGCTCTCATAAGAGACATAAGCCAATAAATTTCGTCTCGTAAAGAGATATAAACGTGTAAAGTTAAATACTTTGTCGATTTTTCTAACTTTTATAAAAATTTAAATCGTGAATAAAGTCGAGATTATTTCATTTTTTTATTTTATTTATATCTTCAATTTTAAAATATTTAAAAATTTTTTGTACACTTTTTTAAGATTTTTTTAATTCAATACTATTTGCTGTCAATATTATTTGCTGAAGAAAAAATTTCATCAATGTATACATTGGAGTCCATTCTTGAAAACGCGTCGAAGAACTGAAAATTTCCATTAAAACAAAAACAAAGTTTAAAAAATTGTTTATATATTTTTAAAATGTAATAAACGTGATAACTTTAACGCGTTTCTCTCTCTTTTAAAATCGGTAGATTCCATTTTAGAAATGTATGATAAACAAAAACCATTTTTTAAACTTTGTTTTTGTTTTAATGGAAATTTTCACTTCTTCGACGCTCTTTCAAGACACCATTATTTTCTGAAATATTCATAAATATTCGTAAATATGCATTTAAATGAGATACGAGCGTTTATTTGTGATCACTATTATTTTTAATGAAAAATCGTTTTTTTTTTTTATATGAAATTTGTCAAAAATCTTTAAACCCTCACAACTTCGTAAATATGCACTTAAATGGGGAACAGGCGTTTATTTCTGGTCACTAGTAGTTTTTACGAAAAATCGATTTTTTTGTGAAATTTTTAAAAAAATGTTAAACCCTTATATTTTTTAGATAAGTGATAAAGTAAAAGGGAAGTTATGATTTTTAATTTCGTAATGAAATTTTTTATATCTTTTTAAATACATTAGCTTCGTTTGTCTTTTTGTTTTCAGATTTTATCATTTTAAGTCAAGAAATTCTTTAGAAAAGACAGAATTTAAAAGAATATTTGTTTTGTTTATTTCCATTTTTCGACAAATATTTATATTAAAAATCCCAAATGTTGCCAAAAATTTCTATAAAATTATTATTTCCGGGTAAATAATTGTTAATGTTAAAATCAACACCCCCTCCTCTGTGGCAGCAATTATCCTTAACTATCCCAGACACATGCAGCCAAATTTTTAACGAAGATACAAAACAATCAAAAAATCATAAATTAAGCAACTGTCAAAGTACGTGACAATAAAGTTTAAATAAAAAAAAAAAATACAACCAGGAAAAAGTCAAAGAGAAAACGTGCAAAAAATGTACAACAAATAAACAATAATAAGTTTTTTTTTTGCCAAAAGCAAATATTCCAAAGAGAACTGCAAAAAAAATGTATCGTATCCTTGTTTGACATGCAACCCTTAACTAAAGTCATGTCATCTTTCCCTCTTCTCTAAATAAATGTGCAAATTTACGTTTGCTTTTCATAGACACATACACAAACACCATCAAATGGAATAGGACGGGAGTGATAGTTTGTATGTTCCACTTTACTGTTTGCATTCATTTATTTGACATTTTTGACAACATTTGACTTTTCTTCTCGTAATCCTCGCTCGATGTTTGTTGGTTAAAAAGTCAATAAATGCAAGAAGAACGAGTGAGTACCCTTAAAAATAATTCTATAAAATACCATACATGCATGTTAAACGTATCTATATGCCACACATTTGTACTTGAGTATCTTTTATACGACTCACATTCATTCATTCGTTCATTCATTCATGGCACATCAGAAATAAATGGCTATATGGGAATTATGAAGTTTATTAGAAGTTGAATTTATAAAAAAAAAAAAAAAAAAAAATCACTTCATAGAGCAAATACTTTTTATACGAATAGAAATATGAATGAATGAATTTTTGCAACAAATTGTTTTTTTTTTTTTTTTTTTTTAAGGGGGGAGAAAATAAAGTTTGTTGCAAATTTTCTATGTACTAGAAGTAAGTTCATAAGGTTAAAAGTTACTTGTACCCACTCGTACTATTGTGAGACATCATAACATGTACCAGTAGTTTGAAGCAAAAAAATAAAAAGGCATGAACATTTATTTTTATAGCTGGAGCAGTATTATTTTGCTTTTTTGTCTGTTAAAATGATAATGTGTATGTGATGCGTGACATTGAGTTATGAACTTAAATCAAACGTTTATTTATTCTATTTAGGGGGAGTGACTTTTATTTTATGTTTTTGTTATGGAAAGGAATGGTTTTCTTAATTACTTATTAAAAATAATATATCAAAAGAAAAAAAGCAAAACTTACCTTGATCTAACATTTTTATTAATCAGCGACATTAAGATCTGTTGATTACACTGGTCGGCAAAAAAAATCCTCACTTAAAGATGTGCTACATGTGCTAAACATGAATCTGCTTTCAGTTTTTTCCATCAGGTCTGGATGTTTTTTATGAACGGCCATTTATAAGGCCATTACACGAGTATATTTCACCATGTACGTTTTATATAAATAATACACCAAAAGATGTGAACTAAAAATGTATTCAACCTCTAAAATAATTCTCTTTATATGCTCAATATTTTCAGAGTTATTTATAAAATAGCGTCCGAGAAAACTTGTTCTTTTCTTGCAACTGTGAAGATTTTCTTTCTTACAAGTTCTTTTAAAAAGTGAAAATGGCAAAAATATTTACGTTTTTTATCCATAGCCTAAAACTAGTAATGCTACGAAAAGCATATGTCATGTATCATCAAAATTGATGCACACTGATATCTACAATTAATTGGAAATACACTAGTGGATAAAAAAAACTCGAGAACGGTTTGTCCAATTTAGACAATTGAAGCACCAAAAGATGCATACAAAAATCATCTTCAAATTATCCTAACATTATTTTCTTGTTTTTTTTAATCCAATCAATATTTTCGGAGTTAGTGGCAAAAATTTTTCCAATTTTTCATTAAATTTTTTTGTTTCTTTCGCTAATTTCCGATTAACTATGAAAATATTGAGCGGATAAGATAAGACAACTTAAAGATAGTTTTAATCGTCATCTATTGGAGTTTTATTTATCTTAATTGGACAAACCGTTCTCGAGTTATAGGAGTGTGTTTTTATAAAAAAAAAAAAAAAAAAGATTCATATTAGTCATGCACCTTAAAAAGATCAATACGTGATAGAAAAAAAGTAAAAGCAGATTCTTATTAAGAATCTATTTAATTCACCTATTTTTGTTTAAAGAAGAAAAGTTATTTTTTTGCACACCAGTGTAATTATGTATACATGGGTACTTTCACTCAATTGTGAATAAAATAAGGATATGTGCATCAATTTTAATAATATATGACTTATTTTATTCATAACATTACCAGCTTTATAATAAAAGATTAAAAACATTCTTTAATTTTTCATAAAAAATTGTTTTTGTTCGACACTAATTTCTGAATGACTTCGAAACTGTTGACCAGATAAAAAAATAATGTTAAGATAATTTCAAGAAAGTTTCCGTTTGCATTTTTTGGTGTTTCAATTGCCTAAATCGGACAACCCATCGGACATTGTGGTAAAATACGATGGCGGATCAATAAGCCCGTGAGTTTTCGAACTTCCCTCGTAGTTATATGAAATGCAACACTATTCCCATCAAGTACCACCTGTCAATAGACTACTGTCAAATTTTGAGCAAGTAACGTCATTTACTTGGCGTAAAAAATAAGATTTTTCGAGGTCCTCAAAATAGGCATTTGTTTGGTCAATAATTTCATCGTTAGAACTGAATCTCTTTCCACCGAGCCATTTCTTTAGGTTTGGTAATTGAGACTGCACACGTGCATTATCTTGATGAAAAAGAACTTTTTTCTTAGCCATATGGGGTCGTTTCCTTTTTAAATCCTCATTAAATCGGTCTAATAAGTTGGCATAATATAATATTCCCCATTTATTGTTTTTCCCTTTTGAAGATAATCGATGTGGATTATCCCGCATGCATCCCAAAAAGCTGTTGCCATCACCTTATTGGCCGACAAACTTACCTTGGCCTTCTTCCGAACAGGTTCACCCGTAGAAACCCATTGTTTAGACTGCTGCTTGGTCTCCGGAGTACAGTAGTGGATCCGTGTTTCATCCACAGTTACAAAAAGGCGTAAAAAATCATTCGGATTGCGGTTAAACAACTCCAAACAATCATTTGAAGTTGTCACACGTTTACGTTTATGGTCAATTGAGAACAAACGCAACACCCGTCTTGCAGACAACTTTCTTAAACCCAGCTGATCATTTAAAATCGAAAAAAAAACTGTCACATGAAATGTCTATGGCGTCAACAATCTCACGAACTTTTATTCTTCCGTCGGCCAACACCATATCGTGGATTTTTTTCGACATTTTCGGGTGTACTGACCTCAATTGGCCGTTCAGAACGTTCAGCGTCATTTGTACTTGTGCGACCACAACGAAAGTCAGTAAACCACTTTTTTATAATATTTAATGAGCACTCGAAATTCACTTTTTTCCATTTTTAGAAAAATACACGAGGTCGTATGTTTTGAACAGCTGTTAAATGCAAAGAAAATGACGACACTTGCTCAAAATTTAACAGTAGTCTAATAACAGGTGGTACTTGATGGGAATAGTGTTGTATTTCATATAACTACGAGGGAAGTTAGAAAAGTCACGGACTTATTGATCCGCCCTCGTATACTCGTGTATTCGGCTTATAAAGGAGAGATATTAGACATGCCCAAAAAAATCGCGACTTGATAGAAGAAAGTGAAAGCAGATTCGTATTTGGCAGGTCAAATTTCATTTAGTCCAAAATTTTTTTTGCTTACCAGTGTTATATTTTAAAAATGAATTTAAAGTTTTTATAACTATAACTAAATATAACTCAAATTAAGATTTATAATATGCTTCAAAAGAGTGTTAGGTGTGCATAAAAAATATTTAAAGCATATATGACTGAAATAACCAGTAGGAATGCTTCAATGTTCAATGTTTTTGGAAACTATAAAATTTAATTTAATAAAAGAAATTTAAGCAAACGGAATAATATTAAAGACTTAAAGGAATGAGACAAAATTATCTACTAGAAGTAGAACTGAAGTATAACTGAATTAGAACTGTTTTAAAATTTCTATAAATATAGCTTTGAGTTCCTATTAAATATAGTTTACTGTCTACCACATATACTTTCTATGAACAAATAAATTGAAGCTAAATATTTCTGCTCAAATATGACCAGTCTCGTTTTTCCATAATTTATGCAACACAATACAGAGTTGATTTTTTGTTTACATTATGCGTTTGTTATTCGATGAAACAGCTGTCAAATATCCCAAAATACATGAAATGAAAACACTTTTCAATACTGTTTAGATCAGATGCAAATTGTTTACTCAAAATTATTTGATCAAACACACAATTAACACAAATCAATTATGAAATTAATTTATTGGAAAATCTTATTTTTTTTTTTTTTTTTTTTTTTGTTCTAATCGATTTGGAATAATTTTCAGAAATAATTTAGGATTATATGGATGTCAAGGTAATGTTGGTAGTGTTTTGGTTTAATATAAAGTGAAAGTGCTGTTTATTTTAGACAATGTAAAATATTTAGAAAATAAATGAAGTATTCTAACTTTAATTAATCGATTACTTGCAAAATTCAAAATGTGTGGGTAGCTGGGATGTTGTGGCGCATGGGGTACTGAAGAAAATTGAAATGTTCGCGTATTTTAAATTTGTTTGTTATCCATAAAACCTCATAATTTATTGCTATTCGAGCACTAGTAAATAAAATGTACTGAAAATCTTTTTTTAATTGCTGATGTTTTTTTTAACGTTATTTATTCATTTATTTATTATTTTATTTTTAACTTCCACAACAAAAATTTCGTCTTGAAAAGTAGAAATCTTATGGTGTTATCATTTACAGAGAAATATTAAATATTAAAATAACATAAATAATTAATTATACGAATTTTCTATTTAAAGTATTATAAATTTTGTTTTAAAGTAATGTAAAATTTGTTGGTAAGTTAATAAAAGTTAAAAATAAAAAATGTGTTATGAATAGTATTGAAATAATTTTCTCTTAAATTGTAATGCGTTGCTGATAACTTGAAGTGATGGAGGAATATTTTGAGGAAGATATACAAATTAAGATAATTTTTAAATAGTTTAATACGAAATTGAATACTTTATTTTGCACATATTTCAACAGCAGAAAATTTTGTCCCAAAAACACAATGATTTTTCAGATCCCTACTTAACTTAAAAATTATGAAAATGAGGTATTTTGGTAAAAATATATATGCAATGTATAATTAACCAAATTTTCCATACATTTTTTTTTTTTTTTTGCTATTTTGCTGAAAGTATAGTAAGTAATGATTTAATCACCAGAGATATGATATGATGATAAGAGCTTCTAAAAAAACAGATTAGAAATTTGATGCTTTAGTAAAAACAATAGAACATAGGAAATAGGAAATAACTCAATAAACTCCACAGCGTTAAGATCAAAAATTCCTAGAACCACATGTATCATTACATTAGCTTATTAGAGGAGAAAATCTGTGTTTAAAATCGCGAAAATTCCTACTTGTTATGATGAAACTTATGTAAATGGTCTGCGCACTTAAAGTGTGAAAAATTATAGTATTTTATTATACTGATGAATTAGATTATTTCAAATACGAGAAATAACTGTCTATCTTTCAAAATTTTGTCTTATTATTTTCTATAAGTTTTACCAGTTATTAACTTGTCTGTCTTTATCACTTATTTGAATTATGATATTCTTAAAAACAAAATTCATTTAAACATATTTTATACACACTAAATATCTTAAAATTTATCATTTATGATAATTTTCACTTTACTCCAACATTTCGCTTTTAAATCAAAAAAGTTTTATTTAAAAAACCGCCGAAAATAATACCAAAAGATAAAATAATCTTATTATTTTTATGCAGAACGTTAAACACTAATCCATTTTATATAACAGTTCCATTAGAGTGTTCAAAAGATTATTGGTTAGTATTTTATTATAGTAAAGTATGCTCCATTTTACCCCAGTCTCCCCCACATATTATTACAAAGGCAACAAAAAATAAGCTCTAGAAAAAGGTCTTTTATGCGCATAAAAAGTCATACAAAAATCTTTAAATTTAAAAATATGCTCATAAAATATTAGTTTTTATAAATAAATTTAAAATCATATGCCATTAATTCTAAGAATAACTTTTTTATTAGCAATTGATAAAAAATATTTTATTTTTGCTCATAAAACACTTCGGAAATAACAAAATTTTTATTAATTTATAAAATCAAAATTATTATGGAAAATGTATGTGACAGTAAAAAAAATTCACTATGGTAAAATTCTAAAACTTTCTATTTTGTGCAAGATTATGGTCTTTGTTATAAAATATGCAAAAATATGTCATTTAGGCCCATTATTACAACTTGCCAATAGCTAGAGGTATGATGTTATCGGACAGATAAGAAGCATTTGGTTATTATCAGTTAACTTTAAGCTAAAAGTGGCCGATAAGCTAAAGGGAAGATCATCTTACCTTTAAATTTTATAGTGAGGTTTATGTATTTGAAGTTGCCATATTTTCTGCAAAATATGGCAACTTCATTAAAAATAAATGTTTATTTCGTTTTAAAAATAAAAATTTTAAATATAAAAATGGATAGCAGACGTTTGTTTTACATTAACAACCTGGAGAATATTTTTGAAAATACTCTGCCAGAAAGTAGAGCTCAAAAAAAAAAAAAAAATTCGCGAACAAGTCGACTATATCAAATATTACAACGAAGCAGGATTTGTGCAAAGATTTCGCGTATCAAAGCATACATTCCAATATATTTTAGACAAAATTGTCCACTATTTACAGTCAAGGAGCCAGAGGTATGTTCATATACGCATATAATTTGTGTAGTAATTCATAAATTTCCTTGCAGGCATTATTTCGTATCACCTCAGACTAAATTGTTAATAACGCTAAGGTTTTACGCAAGTGGAAATTTCTTAATTACAGTGGGTGACTTTTGTGGTGTTAGTGTGTCAACAGCAGGTCGTATAGTTAAAGAAACATCTTGTTCTTTGGCAGGTTTGTCGAATGAATATATTAAATTCCTTTCTGATGCAAGAGGAATGCAACAAACAGTGGCAGATTTCTTTAAAATTGCAAAATTTCTGAAAGTTATAGGTGCCATTGATTGCACCCACATTGCCACTATGTACAAGTAATTTGTCAAAAGTAATCGGTATTTTCTTTGATATTGCCATAATTTTGAAAATGTTAATTTTAATTTACAAGGAAGTTGTAATAACGAAAAGTTTTAAAGTTCACTTTATTCCTCACTTTAATTAAAGTTACCTTTTACTATTACGAACATTAAAGGCAAGTTGTAATAATGGCCCTTAAATTGTTAAAATATGATTTAAAATATGGTTTTTCTATGAAAATATAGCAAAAGGTGCTGCTTAGCCCGAAATATGCATATTCTTAAAATTGTCCGAAACGGATAAATAGCTAACAACTTGAATCATTTGAAGCTCAGGAAAAAATATTGATTTTGCATAGTTTTGGTTGCCCTGATTATTGCCTAGGTTTTATCTATAGACTAGGAACTACCTCACAGACTAAATAATAGACCAGATTATTGACTAAACGATACACCAGACTATATACTAGAATATGGACTATACTATAGGAAACACTATAGACAACACAATAAGCTAAACTATAGACTGGAGTAAGGGCTGGACTATAGAATAAACTATAGTATTTCTAAGGAAAACTCATTGATGCTTCCCTACAAACAACTCATGCTTATATATGTCTGTATTTATATATATATATATATATATATATATATATATGTTTCACCTATTATTTTTTAAGGGAGAATTTTTATGCCGACCAGTGCTATCAGTAAAAGCTTTCCAAGTCTAAAGAACTTTAAATGTGCATTTCTTTCTTACATGTTGAACCACTGCAGGTTTAGCCTTTTGTAATTTTTGTACATAGTTCATAATATATATCAACAATTTTTCTGGCCTGACCTTTTGCAAATAGAAATTTATTTTCAAAATCTTAAAAATCGTATTCTTCACTGATCTTCCTCCATAAAATATTTTCTATCATAGACAATATAGATAATATTGGTCCAACATCCAACCACTCGAACTAGACCCGCAACTTGAGTCGATTTAAAGACCCATTTACATTGGCGTAGATCGGCCTAGAAAGACTATAACCATTTATTTTATGGTTGGCCCCATAGTGTAGTCTTAAAAGACATATATTTCTTCAATAATTATTTAAAATCGTTTATATAATTTCAACATTTTTAGCTATATATACTCATTAATAACAATTCAATATACTTTCATTTACCATTAAAATAAATTGATTTCTTTTATCCATAATTAAAAAATTTAATATAATTTAACATCCTTATTTTTACTAGAATACCAAAATCCTTTTTGTCGTAATTAAATACATAATTAATTAATTCTTTTTATCAGCAACAATACGAATAATAACTGACCTTACAACCATATTTGTTCTTTACATTTTTTTTCTTTTGATAGCGCGCATTCATTCCATTTCGCTTCATTCATTCATTCATTCAGTCAGTCAGTCATTTGTAATGTTTGGCATTTATTTTTGTCTTCTTATTCAATTTTAAAAACATTTATTTTTTTCTGAATGAATTCAATTTCGAGAAGTAAAAGAAAGATGAATGCCACAGGAAATAAGGGAGAGGAAGTAATGTGATATGTTTGTTGGAATTCAACCATACACAGAAAAAAATGAAAATGAATTCCAATTACGAAATTGCTAACATCAATTAAAATTTAAATTGATTTTGCTCCAATCATCGAGATGATAATATTAATTAAATTAAATTAATTGATTTTTGTTTATATTTTCAAGTAAAAAATTTAGTAAAATATTTCCATGATTGCAATTTTTCTAAAAATCAACTAAAAAAATTATTAGTATAATTCAAATATTAACTAAATATATATTATTGCAAATTTTTTTCCTAAAAATAAAAGCAAAATTTTCAATCGTATTTTTAATTTATCTTTATTAAAATAAAAAAATATATTTCTTAAAAATTACAAATATAAATATTGATAGCTTAGTATTGAAGAGGCGTATTTCGACTTTTCGTAATTTTAGAGGAATAGAAAAAAACCAAATAAAACCTAAGAAGATTTAGATACAAAAAACAAATTTTGTATGCAGTTTTAATTTACAACAAAGAGCGAATTGAATACTGAATTTTATTTTTGGGTTTTTCTACTCTTTTGGAAATTATCTTAGACAGGTTTTTTGTTACTGAAATTTTTTTTAAATAAATGTAAAGTTAGGGTTTTTTTCAGTAATTTAAAATTGGAATAAACTAATGCTATCGTTGAAGTTTTAATTAACAAAAATTAATGTTTTATAGACTATTGCAAAAAGATGTAAAAATTATATATTACAAGGTAAATTTTTAATTTAGGTCTGGCAAGTCATCCCATTTTTTTTTTTTAGATAAAGCTATTTTTTCTTTAAAAATAAAATCAGAGGAGATATAATCAATAGTAGATTTTAATGTTTTGGGGGAGTAACTAATATTCATCAGTGATATAAGCCTTGATATAATTTACTCTTGCTGATTCATATCCTAAGCCTCAAAGCATGTTCACTATGGCATCTCTCTTCAATACTTCTTCCTAAAATTTGAGGTATTTTTTTTTCTTTTTTTTTTTTTTTTGATAAATGATGAACATGGCTTCCCTAGTTACCTAGAAGGCTTGTTGCAAAGGCCACTTTTATAAATACTCACATATTGCTTACCGTTCATTCGCTTTTTTATTTTCATTTTGCTTCCATTTCTTTGGAGAGAAAAAAATGCTCTTTTGAACATTATTTGAGTCTTTTAAACAATTCCCTTTGTTAAAAATCCAACACAAGAACAAGCAATATTTTAATATACGAATGTTTCAAAAAATAATTTTCATTATAAATTCCATAGTACAAAAAGTAAGGTAACGATTGCTCTACAACAACTAACAACACCAAGAAAACCCCATGTATTTTATTGTTTGCATTGATAACTCTTATGTCAACTTTAATTTTGACGTTTCGCATTTTTGTTTACAAAAAGCAAACACATTTGACATTTCACGTAATAAAAAAGTAAATAAATAATAATAAGACACAATAAAACAAAAGTAAACAAAATGTGTAAAGAAAAGTTGCGTTTTAAACTCAGTATTTAATAAGTAAATTTAAGATTTTACTCATAAAATCACTTATAAAAAAAAAAAATTAATCGCACGGAAAATTTGTAAAATCTAGTAAAATATACTAAACAGCTCGTTGCAAACAAACACACATAAAACAACAAAACAAAGAACATCAGACTTTTAGCGAAAGATGTGCAGTTTAGTGAATAATACTTAATAAGTCCTTTTGTTATAAACAGATTTGTTGTTTTTTTAATGCAAAAATACTATTTTTTTTTTCAATTTTTCATATACTTTCCTTTCATTCTTTACATTTGTTTACTTTTTGTTTTGTTTACTTTAAGAAAGCATATGATCGTACTGGAATTACATGTAAAAAAAAGCCCAGTAAAATTTGTAAATACTCAATTTATAAACTGTCATTTTACTCTCTC
The DNA here is from genome assembly GCA_932274085.1 of Protocalliphora azurea. Taxonomy (NCBI): domain Eukaryota; kingdom Metazoa; phylum Arthropoda; class Insecta; order Diptera; family Calliphoridae; genus Protocalliphora; species Protocalliphora azurea. Next base: position 146,908,983 of record OW026521.1, on the reverse strand, counting down.
AATTTTGGCTCTCTTACAGGATTTTGGGTACGCGAACTAAAATTCAGTAAAAGTTTTTACTGCAACATTGCAACATTGTTAATCTACCTTGATAAATTCTAGGAAAATTTTTGAAATAATATAAAAATAATAATTTAAACTCAAAATGAGTTAGGGCTTTTCCTTTCCTAATATGTTTAAAATAAGTTAGGGCTTTTTTCAGTGTTTTAAATTATGGTGTACCAGAATATATTAAAAACCCGATTTCATGAAAAAAACAAGATACGCCATTAAGCCAACAATATGTATGTTTGTTTGTTTTGAACATATTGTAAGTAAAGCCTGTCATCTTATTTTCTAGCGATCCATGGGAAAAAAAGGATTACAATTCTATAAAATAAAATAACATGAAGAATATTGTCAACAATTTATCATTGCTTACTTACGGATAAATGGAATAACTACATAAATGGAATAACTACATATATATATATATATATATATATATATATATATATATATATATATAGTTATTGCAATTCAGCAATATCGGTTTATAATTTTTTTTGGGTTTGTTCGTCTTAAACCTGGTTTAAGTGGCGTTTGTTAAGCCTCTCCATAACATAGATAAATGATATATAAAACACATTTTTGACCGATTTAAAAATCTTAAATAAGCTATGGGCTTGGTTCTTATATAGATCGTTGACAATTTTTTTTTTTTTTTTCTTGAATTTCGGTTTTTTGAATCAACCAATTCGGTTCATAAACAACCGAGTTATTGGCAAATCTGTTTTTTTTTTTTTGTTTACTTAATGTCTGCCTCCCTTATAGTTGCTGTATTCATAGAATTGAAAACAACAACAACAATAAACTAAGGCATATTTGATTTTTTAAGCTTTTTAAATCACCCATTTAAGCTAAAAACTTTGTTTTTTTCAAAGAAAAATCGAAAATTCTTTTATGAATTTTTGTGTTGAAAAAATGAACTAAATATATCCAGTATTAACCAAGTTATAGGCCAAAATGCGTTATTAGAATTTTTGAAGCTCCTATATAAGCAATGGACCGACCTCATTCTTGCATAAGTCTATCAAAAATATTTTTTCGAATTTCGGTTTTTGAAATAAGTCAAATAGGCTCATAAATTTTACACCATTCCCTTATTTAATTTAATATTGTCTAATATTAATTTTATATGGGAGCTACTGCTCCCCCTGGACAAATTCACCCTATTCGAAGTTTGATATGAAAATTAACTGTAATAGTCCTTTAGATGAGAAAATTTATATTTTCTTTTCATGGAGGCTATCTCTCCCCCTGGACCTATTCTTCCTACTTTCATTTCAACAATGCGATATGATAGGATATGGAAGTGGCATCCGATCAAGTTCCAATATAACTTTTAATATCCTTTAGTGCAGGCACTCATGTTTCATGTAAATGGCTTCATTAATAAGGTGTACATTTGAAAAAATAGATTTTTAATTAGAAGGCGTAGAATGTGGGTGTGACTTCCAATCGTGATCTAATAAAGCCTATAACCACCTCTGGTAGTGGTCTATCCGTATGTCAAACAAATTAGAAAACAAACTTATATGAGGATATAAGGATTTATCTTAACTCTATTTCAACCTTATATGAAAATACAAATTATTTAAAGTATTTAGTGTTTACATAGATATAGTATAAGTAAATCTATTTTTATATACATTCAATATATAAGGTATTCCACTTTCATATAGCACATCTCAACACAGGTGAAGGGTATGTAAGATTCAGCACAGCCCAATATAGCACTCTAATTTGTTAATTATTTAAAAATGTTTCTTTGAAATTTATTACATAAAAATTGCATTTCTATTCGCTAGGATTCGAACACATGCGAACACTTTAAAACTGCTAGCATTTAATTTTTACCCCCTAGGTCTCATGAAATTTTGAAATTCTGAATTAAAAAAATAATTTTACTTAAAATTGTATAAAAAAAATAATATTAATAAAAAATAAAAAAACATTGTTGAATTTTAAATATATTGTTCGAGATTAAAAGTCTTTAAGTCATGGTTTGTATCCTCGTAAAATCCATTTGAATTTTGTTTTAGTATGGGCATAAATTTGGCTAGTAAATCTGAGTAAGTGAGATATTTTCTTAACATATTATCACTTAACTGTAATTGTGTTTTAGATTTTTAAATGAAGATAATAAAATGGTATATCAATGGTGGAATTGTGTCTTAGAGCCCCAAAGTTAAAAATTCTTAAAAATTCTGAACATTTTAAAATAGATAATTTGAGTCTAAAATATCTAATGCTAAGATATCTTTTTCGAAAAAAAATGATGGTAGAAAACTGAAAAAGAATTTGCAATTTTGCATATCCCCTCTTTACTTAGCTCTACAACACAGATGGTCTGAGAGATCTTCCTAAGTCATATACTCAAGGAGCTTTTGAGGACTCTTTATGTTATAAATTTCAGATGTCAGGGTTAACACCAGCTTACAAATATCAGGTATATTTCTAAATGAAGTCAAAAATGTGTATAAGATATAATTCTAGTATGTTTATATAATTATGAAATATTAATTTTGTTAAGGGTATAAAATTTCGGTCTAGCTGAATATAATACTTCCACTTTTTTTTATTTGAATTTTCAAACCAAAATTTTTCTTATTCCTTTTTAAATTTAGATATTCTTAAAAAGGTAATTATATTAATATATTTTTTTATTAAATGGTAATAAAAATCGAATTAACAAATTTAATAAAAAATAGTTTCAAAGAATTTTTTCTGTGTACAACAAATAGATTGAAAAGAAAAAACAAATACACCTACAGGGATGCAAACTACATAAATATTTTCAAAAATATTTATAACAAACTGAAAGAAAAAAAAAACGAAATTTAACTGTAAGAGAAAGGCTTCATGTGATAGTAAAGTGTAAGAAAGAGATAAAATATTTAATTAACTGCAAACTGTAAACAATTAAATAGCAAACATTGAGTCACTTTAATTAAGAAAATTCGCCATTCATCTGTGTATTAAATAAAAAATAAAATTCAACAGTCAAAATACAATTGGGCAATATGGGTCTACAATATATTTACTTACATTCGATATTATTAATCGAACAAAAAATTAATAAATTTATTCGAACGAACAAAGTTTTCCAGTTTAGAAAAAAAAATTATTCGAATATTCGAATAAATATTTTCATGCAAATTATTTTGCCTTTAAAGTGAAATATTGAGGATTATTTTCTTAGTAAAACAGATTTCAGTTGCACTTTGCCAAAAAAAAAGGCGAATTTGGAAAAAATTTTGCTGAAATCTTTTGATTTTTAACGCATTTTTATTAAAACCTAATTGAAAAATTTATTTCAAATGTATTGTTTTTGTTGTTACAAATTTTATTAAATAATCCAATATTTGATAAATAGTAAAGTTAAACAAAATGTAATAGACGATTTTAAATGCCTTATAAATGTACTGTGGAATGCCTAATTTGGAATGTAAATGTTAAACCTAAAGACATGAAGAATATTTTTGTCTTGAAATTATTTTAATTTCTATATTTTTATGGCAGTATATTTCAACTTTTTACCTTAATCGTCTGTTTTTTATAATATTTTATTAAGTTATTCGAATAATAATTTTTGTATGATATTCGTTGGAATAATTAAAGAATTTTTATAAATTAGTCGATCACCCGAATAGAAATAAAATTATGAAATTTTATTCGATCAAAATTAAACTTGAAAAATTTGACAACCTTAATACATACACAAATATACAGCATTTATTACAATTGTAATCATTTGTTGCATAATTGTAAGGGCTTGTAAGACAACATATGACTGTCTGTCTACTTGTACGTATGAGCAACTTTTATATTGATTTTATAAGATTTTTTTGTATTTATCTATAAGTATACATAGTAGGTAAAATATTACATATTACATTATAGTTATTATGAAGCTTATACACATATACATACCCAGCAAAAAAGAACTGAAAAAGAGTTGAAAAAGTCATGATTTTAATATTGTGTTGTCATTGAAAGGAAGTACTAAGTGCTGAAAAAGTGCTGCAGAAGTTCTTTTTTTAACATCATCAATCAATGGGCGTGGAATCTGATCAAGATATATAACCTATAATCAATGGTTGTCATTGATAGGATATTTTTCTTTTATGCTTCTTGTTCACTGCTTTTGAATTACTTCTCTTTTTTTCTGTTTTTTCCAAAAATGCTTAAAATATGCACTTAGTTCTAGTGTTGAGGTGGTGTAAATGTTCTTTTTTGGAAGTACTTTGTCTTTTTTTTTTTGCTGGGTATACAAAAATACAGTCATATATTTATGTGTGTGATGGTTTGTAATATAAGTATAGAAACCATCACATACTGCAAAATGCAAATAAATGCGAAAATATTTTAACCTGAAGCATAAAATTAATTAAAATTTACATTATGTATTGATGAAATGAAAATACGCGAAATTCAATAAGGTTTTAAAAGAAAAGTTAAAATCTTGTTAAAAATGAGGAAAACTATTGCACAGAATTTAAGTTCGAATGTTGGTAAAAATTAATTTCATTAAAAGCCTCAAAAGTCTTATTAAAATTGACCCTTGAGAAACTGGGTGATTTGAACATATTTTTGTGTAAAAAATAATATTAATTAAATGCAATTGCTTAAGGAAATATATATTTATTTGTATAATGATTTTTTTTAAACATGTTAAGCATTTAAATTGTATTTTTTATATGCAAATAAATGAATTAATATTTTATTATTAATACATAATATATATTATGAGTAACAGAGTTATTAACTGTTTAAAATTCGATTTTAGGTCACGATTCCTCATTTCGACGCAATTTAGATTTTCCGAAGCTTTGATGAATAATTTGATAACGAATTCTTACATTTAGTCCTTCGAGCCGGATCAGTGATTTATGGATTAACTGTTCGGTTAAGGAGGAAAAATACTAACTAAAAAAATGTTAATATAATAGAGACACAACTAAAAATTGCCCAAAGAATCCGCATCTTAAAATCTACAATGGAATACTAAAATGAGTCTACTTACAAGAGATAGCGTAGATTTTTGCTGGAAAATATAAGTGATCACAGATTTTCATTGTTTTTATTTTAGCGGTTCAAGTTCCCTTATAAAATGTGATTTTTAATTTTCATATAAAAAAATTAATTTTGCTGGAAAATATAAGCGATCACAGATTTTCATCGTTTACTCTTTAGCGCCTTATAAAATTATAATTTAGATTTTCATATAAAAAATAGATGTTTAGAAATATAAGTGGTCACAGACTTTCGTTATATTTAGCCTAGCACCTCTAGTTTCCCCATAATATAAAATTTTAAATTTTTATATAAAAAATCAATTTTTGGTGAAAAATAAAATGTGATCTTAGATTTTCATCGTTTTTGCTCTACCGCCTTTATTTTGCTTATAAAATGAGATCTTAGATTTTCATATAAATAATTGATTTTTGCTGAGATGTATAATGAGATATATAAATGATCACAGATTTTCATTCCTTTTGTTCTAGCGCCTCTATTTTCCTTATAAAATGAGAATTTTAGATTTTCATATAAAATATCAATTTTTCCTGAAAATTATACGTGATCACAGATTTTTATTATTTTTGCTCTAGCGCCTTCTTCATCCTTATAGAATGAGATTTTACATTTTTATACAAAAAATCGATTTTTGCTGAGAAAAATAAATGATCACAGATTTTCATCCTTTTTATTATAAAATAACATTTTATTGCCAAATACCAGTCTTCTATCTTTTTTTTAGTAGATAAATATAAAACAAAAATAGAAACCATGAATTTGTAAGATATAAGGATGATATTGAACTAAAAAAAAAAAATAAGTATTTTTTAGTAAAGAGTATAAATTCGAATAAGGTTGATTAAATTTCAGTTAATTTGACTAAAATTGTTGTTAATTTCAAAATTAAGTAAGTGACATGTCAAACTATAAAATATAAGGACTATAAATTTAAGTCATGTAACTTCTATAGCTGAATACGGGACTTTTGTCAAAACACATTTTGCTAAGGCACATCGCATGGGCAGCACAAAATTAAATATGATTGGCATAATTAGTAGGTGAAATGTTTAATGGAAATTTTCAGTTAAAAATTTTATGGATCAAAAATGCACCTGAAAAATTAATTTTTAAAATACATTTAGTAAAAAACTGAAACTATTTAATAAATTTATTATAAAAGAGAGTAATGTAGAAATGTTTTCGACTTTTTTTAAAAAAAGTTGGATAAATATTTTGCTTCACAGAGAACATATTTAATGAATATGAAGAACATTTAAAGGCATGTGCTCAAAAATTGTACTTTATTATGTGTTCTATCATGAAGTTAAGGTAGGATTAAATCCAAGTTAAAAGCGATTTTCAGAAGGCCCCAGCTGTGCTCAATTGTGATTTTTAATTTTAAATTCTTATAGAGAGATACCGAGAGATACTACAAAAAAAATGCACTACAATAATTTAAAATGGATTTATGCATCTAATGCAATTTATAACTAAAATTTTTGTATTTGATTTATTTAACGATTGACAAAATCGCAATGGTGTAATACAGTTATGGTTGAAATTCAACAACTAGGATGGATAACAAACAAGACCTTAAAAATAAGTAATTCTGAAGTAAAAAATGTATTAATTTTTTCCCCTTTTTGCCCATAACAATTAAGTTTTTGTTTTGCATTTAGATGTAAAATAATTCTGTTTAATACAATATGATTTGGCGAAAGATGAAAGTAATTAAATTTTGATATTTTGAAAATATCGCAAAATTGTTAATTTTAATTTTTATGAGTGAACAGGTAACAGAACTTAACACAAAAAGCATTCCAATTTTTGGTACGCTTTGAATATATTTACTTATACTTTTTCACATCTTAAAAAATAGATAAATTACGAAAAGAAAAGTTTCTCGTTAAAAACGAGAAGCTCGATTTTGATTTTAGACAAATGTTTTCTTGGGCAACCCTTCTTAGAATTCGTCGTAGATTACGATTTTGACAATTTGATTTTTTTTTTTTTTTTTTTTTTGTTTTGATTACATATAACATTATGTACATGTAATTGTCTGTCTCTTTGATGATTTCCTCTATTAAATATTATTTATCATTGCATAACTTTAGGCTGTGTAGCTTATCTCTTCATTGGGGAATTACTTATTTATTTTAATGTATGTATTGAGAAGTTTTAACAGATGAATGGTAAAATCCCAATAAACATCATTCAAATCTAAACAAGTAAAAAAGATGTAGTCGGTCAAGCCCTACCATATGATTCCCCACACCATTGCGTACATTCATCAAAATTCGTGTCGGAGTCTTATATTAGACATATGGACAATTGTGTACCGATACTTTTACTAAGTATAAAATAAAATACACGAATACAGAATATTACGCTAATACTAACATTTATAAGAATTTATGCATTTTTTGTGTTATTTGTGTCGAATATTAACTTGATACTAACATGTGTATGTGATTTATGCACGTTAAAGTGATTTTCGGAAGAGGGTTTTATATGGGAGCTATGGTGAATTATGGACCGATCTTCATGAAATTTGGCACTTATACTTTCACCGAATTTTATTAAAATATTGCTATATTTAAGGCATTTATAAACGTTAAATCCCTATTCCGGGAGGACATTTGTATGGAGGTTAAGTGAAATAATGGACCGATCATAACCAATAGGCTTCGTCTTTATTTCATGAAAGTTTTACGTGCTAAATTTCATTGAATTATCTTCAAAATTACGACCTGTACTTTGTGCACAAGTTTTACATGGATAGCCACCCAGCCAGTCAGACGGACGGACGGACGGACATTGTTAGATCGACTCGAAAAGTGATTTTGAGCCGATTGGTATACCTTAAAGTAGGTGTTGGATGACTTTTTCTGTGCGTTATAAACATCAGCACGAACACATAATACCGCAACCACCTATGGTGGTGTAGGATACAAACAAAATTTGAAAAATTTTCTTTAATAAATAGCATATTTCTAAAAAAATTAAAAAAACTTCCTATAAAACTATAATGTTAGGTTTCTATAAAATTTTCAATTGATTATAAAGTATAAAGTTAAGCTTCTTTATATCCAGTATATTTTGTATTTTTTTCATTGTTATTACTACAATATTCAAATAATTTTCACATTTAAAAATGCTTTGAATTTTTTTCTTTTTCCACAAAAAAGTTTAAAACCTAGACATGTTTGTTTGAAAATTATATAAATTATATTAAAGAAAATATCTATACGCAATTATGCCACAATACAATGAAAAAAAAAAACAGCTATTATGGTCCACGAAATATGAAGGACACTATGCTTAAAATGATGAATGCAAATTTTCCTTTTCAGCTGATGTAAGAAAAAAAAATAAATCTATCATTTATGCATGCAACATTTCATTTTTAAAAATAGTTTAGAAAAATTTTTTTTCATGTTTAATTCAGTTATATTAAAAAAAAATTAAAAACATTTTGAAAATATTTTTGGAACATTTGTTTGTTAAAGAAACATCCAGCTCAGTTTTAAATTATGAAAGTGTTTGAAAAATTTTTATATAAAAATTGTTATATTAGAACCATTTTGGCGGAAAAAAACATAGTTTTAAATTTGAAATTCAGCCTATTCTCACAGCTTTTACATGATATTTGAAATAGTTTTCAAATTAATAAATACATATTCAATTTCAAAGGTTTATACTAATTGGGATGTTTTATTAATTTGTTATTAAATAAATTAATAACTATTATTGATATTGAAACAAAAAACTTATTATGTTGTAAATGCAATTAGTACACTGTTGTTAAATATTATATTAAGAGATAAGAAATATGAATTTATATGTAGAGAGAGTGTTAATCAAAAACATGAAGAGTTACACCGAAAAAATTACAATTTTATGAAAGATTATTAGTAAGTCTAGGCATTATAAAAATTAAAGCTTTAAGATAATTTTTGTTTTTGTATTCTCAAAAAACCTTTATTCATAAAATAAATTTCGTCCTTTATCTGGTTATTGAGATTTTATGGTATCTTGGAAACTGACCATAAAAATTGTTTAATATCTTTGTAACTTAAAGTAGTCTTGTTTAAATTTTATAATTTTAATTGTCCCAGGTTATCTTTGATTATCTAAAATTTAAAATTTAAAATTCTTAAAATTAACTAAGTAAATACAATTTCCTCTAAATATATTTTATTTAAAGCTTTTTTGTTTATTATCAATCTAACTCATTCCACTTAACTCTCTGCTTGTCCATAATTTCAGTGGCAATTGAATGAATGACTGCCTGCCACGCAGTTTGTGTGTAAAGTATGAGATTCATGTTATTAACAACATTTATTTATTATTGTTGCCAAACAACAACAGCATTAATGACAACAAATTATTTTATTGTTAATTTTCATATGTTTAACATGAAGTTGTGATATTGTTACTACTACTATTTATTAATGTAACTATTGTTGTTGTTATTGTTCCTCATTAAAGACAATTTACTACAAACCACAATAAAATTTATTTTATAATCAACCACATATTAAGTTTTGTAAATTTTCATATGCATTTAAGGCACGAGTGTATAACTATAGACGATTTTAATAGATCCTATTTATTATAATAAACCTCATGCACTCATTCATAATACATACATACATAGATAGATAGTATATGTGTAAAGAAATAATAAATTTTATATTTATTACATTGTATTTAATGAAATTTAAAGGATATTGCAATGAAAGGTGATAATTTTAGTTATTCACTCTAATTTAAAATCCGATTTTTCACTAAAATATTAATAAAAATCATTGTTTTTTTATTTTGGGAGCATATCATAATGTTCATGAACAAAATGATACTTTTCTTTATGAAAATGATTACATTATATGATAAAATTTCCGGACGAAGTCATCATTCCTCAGGATGAAAATGGTTCAAACTTTGTTTTGCTTTGGCGATTTTTTTCCTTTCTATTCGTTTTTTAGCGAATTGTATGCCCTATACCATTATAGGTAGTTGGGAATTATATGTTTATGCTAATATTTGTAACATATAAAAAAATTTTCGGACCCCAACCTTAGAGTATATCGTTCGACTCAGAATCACTTTCCGAGTCGATAGAACGTTGTCCGTCCATCTGTCATCCATCCAAACCTTGTAATCAAACTTCAGGTCACAATTTTAAAGATAAATTAATAAAATTTGTCATACGACCTTCTAATGGGCCAATAAAGAATCTTACAGAAACTGGGTATGATTTTATTTCGCATAGTGCTTATACAAAAATCCTACCGGAATTGTGGTTTAACACTCAAAAAGTCTGAAATATAGCAATAAGTTTAAATCTATGTTTAAAATTTCATGAAGATCGGTTAGTATGACGGTAATATTTGGCGTACATTAGTTACAGCACGGTGCCAAATTTTCTTAGGATCATTCCATAACTGATCATAGCCTCCATTTAAGGACCTATTCTGGAAAGTACCTTAAAGTGCTTTAATCCCATATAAATACTAGCACCAATATCATACATACATATGTTTTATAGACATATGGGAATTTTAGACATTTTAAAGATATCAAAAATAATTAACCTGGCTGAAATTGACTTTAAACCTTAATAAGTTTTGTGATAGTACTATTTTAAACAAACAGGTTATATATCTGAACTCACAAGACTTGAAATTAATAGAGTGGACAATTTTAATACCATTGATTTCATAATTGTTGTTCAAAGTACAAAGTCTTGGAAAAAGGGTTTAAAATTACTTAACTTTATCACATTTTTTTTACAGTTTTTCCCACGTGTTTATAATTTTTCGAACTTATGTAAACTAATCAGTGTAGTCGAATTTTGATGACAAAATGTTTTAATTTTTCGGATATATGTTTTATACATCAACTTACAGAGAATTTCCCTTGGATGAACGCTAACAAAAAATACTTCCAAAAAGGTTTTGTTTTTGACTTTTATAAGCTACAAACAGATAATAAGTAGGAAATATTCCCAAAAAGTACTAATTTTTAACATAGACAACAATTTTTAAAAGCATATACCTAATTTTAAATAGAATTTTAAATAGAAGGAAGTGATAATTTAAGTTCTATATATATTTGTAACATGATAAACATTAATTTGTGGTCTTAGTGTCACGTTGCGTGATGTCCCTACTTTAACTCATTCACTCATTCGCTAGCTTACACTCAAACTCCCTCACTAAACCCCACCCCTTTCCTTTTATTCAATCAAATAACCCGCAAAGCTTTCAATTAAATTCTCAATTTAACTTAACAACAATAAAAGTCCTAATGGGTTATTTTGGAGAATGTTTATAAATATCCATACTTAAATATATGCATATGTACATATAAAATTTATAAATACATATGAACCATTGTCATAAATTTTTGATTTTAGACCTTAAAAAATATTTTAATTTTTTTTATTTGTGTAAATATAAAATGACTCGAATAAGATAAAATAAGTTCGCGTTAATAATTTCAGACGGCGCGAAAGTTACAGTGGTTTTAAGTTTAACATATAAAAATTTTTACAAACTAGAAGTTTTTGTTTAATTCTGGATTCCTGGTAAAATTTAAAAGTTTTTATTTATACTAAAAATCACGATTATTAAAAATTTTGCAAACAAAAGGATTCGAATCTAAGTCCATATACATATTGTTATTAAATATATTTTATTATAGTTTATTTTATTATAGTTTATTACAAAGAAGTGCTATTTAATATTGTGATACTTTCTTAACCCAAGTATTTTTTTTTTTTTTTGGCTCATAAAATGTTTATCGTTCGAAATTTGTTGATGCGTCTCCTCACAAACTTATCACCTTCAATCAATTCGAAAGTATTTCTCTGACAAAACAGTTGAGAACGACTATCATTGGCGATCCAAATATGAACTCCTTGATCATACTTTGTGGCAGCAAATCTTTCGTTCTCGAAGGTTCATCTATCGTATTAATAGTGAACCTTTAGCGATATCAATGGCGAAACGTAAAAATATTCTTTAGTGATTAGTTTTCGATATCAAAAAATTTTGAAAACTGATGGATATTGATATTACTAAATATTTGTGATTATTATTATTGGCAATACTTCGAAAACGATAAATTTTTATTTTGTTTAATTTTCATTTTGTTCCCAATTTAAAATTAAAAGCTGATTTATTTTTTATTTATATTTTATTTTAAACTTGACACAATATATCTATAAAATATTAAAATATATAATATATATAATGTAATTTATAATAAATTACATTTCAAAAAAAAAAGAAAAAATATTTCGTTTAATGAACAATAAAATTAGTAAAGGCATTTACATAAGACTGATAATATTTGGAGCGGACAGTGGGATCATCAATGTTTTTTTTTTTTTTTTTTTTAATCTTATCATTGTTAATTTTTTTGTTGCTCAAAAAAATATCTTTTAGGCCAAATTTTCCAGAATTAATCTGCAAAAAAATAAATTTAATATATGAACTATGAGCTATCACTCATAAATGACACCAGGGCTGTCAGATGTGATGATTTTTCGCCAAACTTGGTGATTTTAAATTGCTTTTGGCGACAGAATTTTTGGCGATTATAAAAAAGGTGGCGATTTTTTTTTCGATAATTTTAAAAATTTTATTAAAATATATGGAAATAAATACTATACTACACAGAAAAAATTATAGCTAAAATTTTTCATATAAATCCAAATCATTATTTGGATTTATATTAAATTTAATAAAAAAATAATATTTGGTTTTAATGTTTTATTTTATTGCACAGAAAAAAATTATGACTAGAATTTTTGAAATAAATCATTATTTAACTTTAAATAAAATTTTATTAAAAAAAAATTTGTTTGATTTTAATATATTAATTTATTGCTTGTAAATTCATTCTAAACTAATACAAAAAACAATAACAATTTCTTGTTTTTTTTAAATTAAAAATATAAAAATAAATAAAATTATCAAAATGTTGACCCAAAAAAATATAAAATCCATCATTTGCAGGATTCTAGAAGTAAGCTACCTTCATTTTCGTATATATTTCATTAACAAATATGTAAAATGATTTATTTTTGTGTATCTTATAGATGAATCAAAAGCATATGAAATATGCATGTATGTATGTATCGCATAAATGATGGGGTCTATTGTATATTGCTGTATAATCCTCAAGTTGATTAAACTATGTCCGTTCAATTGTGCGCCTGAACATGTAGCTCCCTCTGGTTATATAATTATGCAAAAGTAACTGGACTTCTTGAAGATAATGTAATGTGTTTTGATTGTTGTATTTCAAATCATTTAAGAGTATTTTGCGGAAATGGTCTTTAGCGGAAGTGGTCCTTAATAAAATGATACATGTTTACCCTGTTGTACGGTTCTGGCGGTACCAAAGTTAAGTTTGTTTGCGCATTTGTTATTTGTTATGGTTTCATTGAAACTTAGATATTTCACCGTTGAATTCATTTAGAAAATGCTTCAATTGATAACAATTGCGTTTCTGTTTTAGATAGTTTTGGCCGCTAATAAAATTTGGAAATAGTGTGGTGTCTCTTTTATTTCATATATATCTTTTTATTCATAAAGTATATTTTATATACATACTACTATACAAGAATACATAAACTATTAGTTATGACACCATTATTTTTCACCAGCATAATTACACATTATCTACATACTATACACTGTGTATTACCGTTAAACTATATTTCATCTAAAAAAGTCTCCTTTTTCATACATGCATTTACATGATAAAATACAATACTAACATTCGATCCGAATTATTGTATATATTATATAAAATGTAAAAAAAAAATATTAAATAAAAAATAAAAATTGTTTGAAAATCTGCAAATAATTTAATATTATTTTTATTGATTTTAATAAACCATATTATTGAATTTCTTAAGAATTTTCAAATATTCAAATTTATAAATAGTAAAAATATTTAAATAAGAAAATAATTAAAACTTTTTCAATAAAATATTTACGAATTTGAATACTTGATTTTACTAACTCAGTGATAGGTTCGATTTCAGTAAAAAATATAATTGGTTTTATGAATTTAGTAATAGAATACGAAACACTTATATGTAAATGAATACATTCACATATAAGTGTTTTTTAGGTGGTTTTTGAAAAAAACACAATGTGTTTAAACACTACTGTTCACATATCACTTTTTGGGGTTTTTCAACTGAAACGTTTTTCAGTTATCGCATTTTTTCGCAAATCTTAAAATAAAATGCAAACTATGCACGCGGACGCCTTTTATTTCACAAAATTATACATTTAAAAGTTTATTACTTAAGAAAAACTTACATTTTACTTAAAATTTTATAAATTTTATTTTAAATTATTTTGTCACTTTTGACTTTGGGTACAGTAATCATAATAAATAATTAGACATTTCAAATTGAGAAGTTTTTTTACGCATTCAAATTATGAAAAAGCAATTCAAATTTGATTAATTATAAAGCCAATCGTTAAAAAAGATGTATACATAAACACAGTATTAAATATACGTCACATAGAACAAAAACATGCTTTTGAGAAAAACGAAAAAGAAAGCTCGCTTGTAGTCGAGATTTTTTCTTAAATACTAACATCGATTGCTCCACAAGTTAGAAACAAAAGAAAGATTTAACCAAATGAACATACATTTTGTTTGTGCCGCATATCCCTTACCAAATGCACGAACATTTTTTATGTTCCTTCAAGTGGGTCATAAAAGTTTATTTGTTTAAATTAATATAAAATAGAAAGTTTGACCTCCTATCTTTTAATATATTTGAGTTATCGAAAAATGGATTGCAGATTCAAAAAAGGGCATATGAATTAATATATAATCGATATCTAACCAAAAAAATCTTCTATGCGTCATATAAGTAATCATCTGAAGATTTGTTAAGGAAATTGATTACGTTTTCTTACTAGCAATCGATTTTTTTGTATTTAACTATCTAGAAAAAAATTAAGGACCTTAATTTATAGATAACTTTAATTTATAAATATAAATAGCCTTAATTTATTAATTTATTCAAATCAGTTTAGGAAATTCTAACCACAAAAAATATATAATAAATTTCAGTACATTTTTTAAAATTGTTGACTTCCAATGAAGCTATGTTAAAAAAGGCATATTGGGTGATTCTATATCAAAACAGGCAGAAAAAGCCTTTCTCGGATATGGCATCTCCAATTTCAGATTTAGGCCATTTAAAGTGTCTTTTAAATCATAAAATTTTCTGGTCCAAAAATATGATGTTTTAAAAAACGAAAAAATGCTAAAAACTTCACTAGTACCTACTTGTTTAATTGCTAATAACTTCTAAACTATACATGGTATATCTCTATTCTAGTTTTACACAAAAGGCAAAAATGTAACGTTTATAACGATATATACAAAATTTATTTATATCAAAAGTTCAAATGTCAAACTTAAACATATAACAATCAAAAGGATTATATCTCAAAAACGGTATTTTAAAAATTCCTAATAACGTATATAATGTTTATATAACTCTAATCTGTACGTGTGCAAAATTACAATGTGGACACATAATTAGTTTATAAGTTATGATTGCTGTCCACTTTTACATGTAATCGTCCTATTTTTAGTTATAATTTTATGTTTTATTGAAATACTATAAACCACTGCAGTTATCATTGGCTTTATTGGAGCTAAATTTATATTTATTAAATACGAATTAAATGTTTTCTTTGAAGAACCAAATAAATTTGAAATTTGGCGATTTCTGATTAACGAGGCTCAAAAAAAATCTAACAAAACTGAATGACACTAGATTCTCTTTGTTTAAGTCTCTGGCATGCACAAACAAGAAAATACGTTGATTATTTTTAAATGAGAAATCTTCTCAAAATTAAAAAGAATCCAACAAAAACTTTGCTTTCCTGGCT
Organism: Protocalliphora azurea; assembly: GCA_932274085.1. Classification (NCBI taxonomy): domain Eukaryota; kingdom Metazoa; phylum Arthropoda; class Insecta; order Diptera; family Calliphoridae; genus Protocalliphora; species Protocalliphora azurea. The sequence continues at coordinate 146,892,976 of OW026521.1, read as the reverse complement.
AGCAAGTATAATTGGAAACAAAAATAAACTACTAATTTTTTGCTTGAATAACTAATTATTTTTGTTCGAGTTGTCTACAAATTCATGTAGATATTTTTTGACTCTAGGGATACTCAAAAATATCCCAATCTTCAAACAAACAAATTTTGCCGTCAGTGAGATTTGAACTTGGACACAAATTAACCATTCGTTTTTAATGACTAACGTCTTACTCACATCACGCACATAGCATCCTGAGCGACAAAAACTCTATTTAGTTTAAAATATCTTTTTAGACATTTTGTTATAAAAAACTAACAGCTTCAGAATGGGGTTGAACCAACAACCTTCTGCTTGCTAATCCAGCACTCTAACCAACTCATCCACGTTATTGCAATATTACTGTGCTTTTATACTATTGAGTACTTATTTATGTAATACAGTCAAATATAGTCAAATGGCGGCTCATTACATATTGTTTACATTATACAATTTTTTATTAAGACAAACGTCAAACTTAACGCGAATTTATGAAAGGTGGCAACAGTTGCATAAAAACAACAATATGGCGTATTCATTATTGTTTTTTATATATGCAGTTTGGCAACTGTAACAACCAAAATAATAATCAGCTGTTTAACAAAGGTTACCTTGTATATATTCACACTGATTGTGACGTTTGTTTTAATAAAAATTTGTCTAATGTAGACACTAGGTTACCGAGAAACTACTTTAACAAGTAGTTGCCATTAACGAAAACCAAAAAGTTTTTGCTGGGAATTGAAATTTCTGGAAACATTTAGTTTCGATATTTTATTCAGAAAAGTTGAATGTTTACCATCGAAAATTATTCGTTTTCAGCGAACTTTCACTAATATCGAAACTTAGGTCGGAAGAGTCTACATTTCCGTTAAGCATTATAAAAACCACCTAATTATGCGAATTATGGCCAATTTCATGCTGTGCATGCACTGTGCTTCGCAAAATCTGTTTTGACAAAAGTGTCTTGTTTTTAACTATCAACGACATTTGACTTAAATTTATGATCCCAATTATAATAAATATAATTGTATTTTTATATAGCAAATTGCTATATAAAAATACAAAAACAAAATGTGCAATTTTTACGTAATTTTTAAAAAGTCCATAAAATTTTTTTTTATTTATTTTTTTTAATGCTTCTTCGATTTTATTTTGTAAAATAAGAAAAAATTAATTTCGTACAGTAATCCATGTTATTCCATTAGAAACTGTGAATGTTCCTCGCCAAAAACGTATTTTTTTTTTACAAATTTTCACTCTAGTTTTCCAAACTTTGAGACTATAGACTACGGTGACTAGTATCAATCCCAAATTGATTCAAAAATTGTATTCCATTGAGGGGCACACATATCCGGCCTAAAAAACCAAATTATTTTAAAAATTTAAAAATGTTGCCATCAAAATTCGACTACCTTGTATTTAACTATTGAAAGTTGGCACCATAACGAAGAAAGTCAGATTAATTTATAAAAGATCGAATAAGAGCAAAAAGTATAAACATGCGAACAAAAAGTGTAGAAGAATGGGAAAATTTTAAGGTTTTTGTACTTTGAACAACAATCACGATTATAATTAAAACCTAATATTAATGCACTCTATTAGTTTCAAGTCTTGCAAGTTCGGATCTGTATTTTTGCAAAACTTATTAAGAATTAAATTCAGTTCCACTCAGGTCAAACATTTTTGACAATGACCCATATGTAAATCTGCAATAGTAACCATGTATGTGTCATATGAATAAAGAGGGTCCCGTTAAAAAAGAAATAGGAATACCACTCAAAAGAAAAGTAAAATAAAATATATCTTCAGTTCCCTACCAGAGATTGAATTTGAACATTTTGTGCAAAAAAGTTTCGAATTTTTTTCTCGAAATGTGTATAAAAAATTTGTCATTTTCATTTTGTTATGAAAAAATTTTCGGTCCATGAGTTTGATATATCATAGAGAAATATTAAAAAATATTCTTTCCATAACACACTAAAAATTAGGAATTTTTTAAGGCCTACATATTTCGAGAAGATATTCGAAACTTTTTTTGAGTAAAATGCACTAGACCCGTGATTTTCAATCGCTAGTAGGAAAATACAGACTAATTTTTATTTTTATAATTTTTCCCGTAACCAATTCATCAATATCGCAAAAAAAAGAACAGTTTCTCGGAACACTCTAATGAATATATATGTAGTACCTACATATATGAATATTTGTGGTATGATTTTGTCTAGCATATATTGTGTATGACAGTATTGACAACAAGTATTTTATGTCGGGGTTCTATGTAGAACATTTCAAATAAACATGACAGATAAATTGATTTAGACAAGACAACGTTTTGTATGTATTTAATAATAATAATATGTATATAATATTTTCTTATTATTGTTGTTGTTTTATTTCTGTGAGGTTTTGTGGCACAAAGTTCATGTTAACTTATTATTTTTTTTTTTTTTTTTCTTTTGTTGTTTTTCTTTATGGTTTCTAATTAATTAACAACATTTTTATTTATTCATTTGTTATAAATATTTATTTATTGGTTATAAAAGGAAACGAGCAAGAAAAAAGAACTTGTAAGGGAAGCAATAAGAAGCTTATTTGTGGTTTTATTCAATACAATAAAATTTGTTACAAGTTTTGTTGCTATTAATAGACAAATATGCCACTAAGTGTTTATTTATATGTAGTTATCTTAAAGGTTTAGTTTAATATTCTATTATATAGGCATACATATGTATTGACATACATGACATACATATATAATATTTTGATATTTATTTTAATTAATGACATGCTGTTTGCTTATAATTATTTGGTCTTTAGGAGATTTAATTTTACTTGTTTTTTTTTTTTTTTTTTTTTTTTTTTTTTGAGAAAATACTTATTATCAAGTATTTAGCAATGAAAAATACATAATTATTTTTTTAATCTATTTCACATACGGGAATCCTGTGGCTTTTTTGTATCTAAAGTATTTTCGAATATTTAATTAAGATTTTAGAATTCTCGGTAAAGTACTGAAATTTTTGTCCCTAATAAGTTTTTAATTAAATTTTATGGTTTTCTTTAAAAAGAATTTTCTTTTGATGAAAAACAAATGAAAACAAATCATTTCGTGTGTTTACACTACACTTTGTCCCATAGACAAAAATCAAAATAAAAACATTTTTCAAATTAAGTTGATATGTACATATTTAGATAGGCAAAAATATGCTTTATATAATTTTAAAAAATTTTTTAGAAATAATTATTTTTGTGGTTACGAGAGGGCGCCAAAATCAGAGAATTTAAAGAAAATATTAATGAAAAAAAAAACTTTTTCAGAGAAAAAATTTACAAAAATTCATTTGTTGACAGAATGCATGGAAATTTTATTTTTTCAATACATCAATATATTTTTCAATTAAAGCTATTATTATTTTTAAAAACATAATATTTATAATATATATTTACTCAAGTTTAAGCGTATTTTTATTTAAAACCTAAATATTATTTAAATTTGCTGAAGCATATAAAAAAAATTATAAAAAATTATGCAATTGTTTTTTTACTGCCGAACAATCGATCACCCTAATATTGACCCCTTTAAAACCTACTTAATCAAGAGCGTGCCAAAGAATTTTTCTCAACGGATTTGCATCAATTAGTAAAACATTTGCCAACTGAACATTGTAATAAAGAAATTTTTATTTAGTATTACTTATATCGTGTTCAGGAAGTTCTGTGGGAAGTTATTTCAGGGGAGGAACTTTGACAGACTGTACAACACTAGATTTTTATTGTTATACCTTTTATGGCGTATTAATTTAATTATAACTGTTAAATTAAATTTTTATTTTTAATTATTCTGCAATTAATACTCTTATTAATGAAATACGTAGTAACAATTATCTTATAAGAAGTACATATACTTATCAATAGAAATTACTTCCAAATTTATAATACATAATTTTTAAAGTTATTTTAATATATTTAAATAATAGTCGCCAATTACAAAAATAATTCATTCAATTAAAAATTGTTTAAATTTGCACCTCTCACCAAAATGATTATATCAATTACTAATAACTGTAAAAAATAAAACCCAAAAAAATTTTCCAATTAAAAGATATATTAAATGAATCAAGTAGATGATTGAATGAATTAAAAATTTAAATGAGAAAAAAACTTACTTGAATAGCTTGAATTAATTAAATTTTGACCTAAAATGAAACAACTGTGTCAAAACTAAAATATAAACTAAATTGTAAAAAACGCATTTTTTTTTTAATTGATTATAGTTCTCGGGATAAACCGTTATATAGAAAATTAATGTTGCTAAATATCTGGAAAACGAATTGTCTGATATAATAAAATACTAAAAAATTACAATTAGTTTTACATCCGAGTTATGCTTACATGATTTTTAAACCCTATCCACTAATGGTGCTAGTGGTTGGGGTATTACGTGTTTGTGCTGATATTTTTTTAAGCACAAAAATATAATACATCTTTCAGAATCAGTTTCTATTTTTATATAATGTTTATATTTTTTTACATACTTAAAAATTGGGAGCAGTTTTGTTTGAAAAATGTAAATTTTAGTATTTACAACTTTGAAGAAAAATTTTTTTAGATTTGAAAATTTATAAAAGTTATCCGCTAAAGCTATTAAAATGATTTTTGGAGCACGGAAATATCGTTATCTTAAAACATCTACATATATATGTCAAATCTATACACATATATGTAATTATTAAACTATTTTTTAGATTTAAAAAGTCTAGCTTAAAACTTTACTTCTCCAATTTTGACCAAAGCTGAACGTAGGGTGCAACTCTCAATCAAATAAAAATTTCTTTATTTTCCATTCTTGAAGCCTTGTATTTTGAAAGATGTGAACAAAATATTTTTTATTAAATAGTTTTTAAGAAAGAAGTGAACAAATCAGACCACTTTTTGTAAAAGATTACAATTAGTTTTACATCCGAGTTATGCTTGCATAATTTTTATACCCTACACGACCATTAGTTGTTGGGTATTATGTGTTTGTGTTGTTGTTTTTTTAAGCACAAAAATATAATATACCTTTAAGTATATCAGTCGTTTCAAAATCAGTTTCTATTTTTGGAAGAAGTTTTGCTTCAGAAATTTAAATTTTAGTATTTACAACTTGGAAGAAAAATTTATTTAGATTAAAAAAAAAATATCCGCTAAAGCTATTAAATATTTTTTGCTGCACGAAAATATCGTTATCTTAAAACATCCATTTTTTGAGATGGCGAGAAGTACTTTAGTGTCAAATCTATATACATATATAGTAATTATTAAAACTATTTTTTAGATTTGAGAAACCTAGCGTGATTTTAATCTAACACGATGAACTTGAAACTTTATTTCTCCAATTTTGACCTAAGCTGGACGTAGGGTGCAACTCTCAATCAAATAAAAATTTCTTTATTATCTATTCTTGAAGTCTTGTCTTTTGAAATATGTGAACAAAATATTTTTTATTAAATAATTTTTAAAAAAGAAGTGAACAAATCACAGCATTTTTCCGTACTGAATTTAAAGTCTTTACTTTGACAATTTTTTATGGCTAGACGATTTGAGATAATTTCAAAAACAAATCAAAACATTATTTTTGAATATTTAAAAAAAATGTCAAACCTACATTACAGAAATTGTTTGAGACAATATTAGTCAAGGCAAAAATTCGAAATTTCCAAATTGAAGAGCAAATATCTTTTTAACAATAAAATATATCATAGGTGTGTAAGCATATTTCTTCTTCATCTAATTAAGTTCTTTGCAAGGGATTTTCAATTTCTAAAATCGGACTTGATTTGTAGGTTACGATTTTTTTAAACTTTTTCATACTCAAGGTGGTCAACTTTGACACCATTTGGCTTTATTACAGTGTAATTACATGATGATTTTTCTGAAAGCTTCAAACCTCCTCATCAACTCTCCCATACATTTCAATTCGATCCGTCCAGTAGTTTACGTCATAAAGATTTATTACCAACAGTTTTGCTATCGGCCCCACTGTGCGTCTATAACTTTCTTACTTCACTAGTTTCGAAGATATTAAATTTAACTTTCTTGTTTGTCGTAAAATCGTTAAATCAAAATTGATTACATTTCATTTTATTTCGGATTCAGTAATCAATAATAATTTAAAACAATTGGGACCTATTAAAGCCGAACCTTTTATTTTGTCTGCTAACAGTTCAAACAAGCGTTCAGATAAATGCATCAGCATATCTTCTAAGCAACAGTCTTTTATACTAACTCTGCAAAACAGAATTGAATTGCCTTAAATTTGACATTTATATTCATTTTTTTGAGGGACATTTTTATAGCTATACCCTTGAGGAAAAATGGTATGGGTATATATAAGTCATCAATGTGCCTTTAGGTAGTAGAATAAAAATATTGATGAATATCAAAAGTACCTCAAAAACTGAGGGCTACATATGATAGTTACTTCAAAATATATCTGAATTGTCACTTAAGATTAAAATTTTTAAATTTTCACCAAAGAATCGCAATTTTGCAACAATGACAAGGAAAATCAAATGATTTTTCACAAAGGATCTGTATTAAAAAAAAAACACATGGTGACTAATACGATTCGGAACAGCCGAATATAAATAGCAATCTAAATTGTTTTATTTCGTAAAATATCAGAAAGCTGTTCAAGCACATCAACGGTTTTGATAAGGAGCTTTGCACGTTTTTTGACCGTAACCTTATTCCTACAGTTCTCATCCGGAACTTTGGGTTTTTTAGTCTTCGTTTAAATTTGGCATATAATATTTCGAATTTTGTATATTCTGTCTAGTGTATTAAAAAAAACAACGTTTTCGGAAAATCGCTTTAAAAAAACTTTTTATAAAAACTGGTTTCGAATATGATTTTAGTTTAACCGGCTTTTACTAAAAAGACAATTATTTTCAAAATATTGATTATTTTTGTCTTTTGAACTGATTTCTAATAATGCTCTCTTCCAATCCAACTCTACCAATGTATTTATTTACTAAAACTTAACTTATTTTGATAAGGGCAGCATTGACAGAAACTTTAACCAAAAAACACAATTTAAGCAGTAAAAATCATAATTTTGCTATAAGAATAATCAAAATTATTATTATTATGATGATATTTGGTTAAACTATTAGAAAACTACTACTATATATTATATCGCTTCAATTGTACAAGTTCGGGGTATTTTTTTATAGATTCTTTATGAAGAAGTCCTTCTACACTCAAACTGAGTGATCGATTTTCAATAAAAATATTTTGAGAGGTCCCTATTCCATTGTTTTCAAAGCCGCACAAACATCTGTATATATAAAATTCTCATATCATGGTGTTTTGTAATTGAACTCATCCGAAACGGCTTGACAGACTTTTATGAAATTTTGTACGTGTATTTTTTAGGTATAAGAACAGGTTGTTATGTATATCTCACATCGCTAGAGAGCTTAAAATAAGCCACAAGTGGTAAAAACTCCCCATCCCTAAGTCTTCCTTTATAATAAACCGATTTTATTGCAATTTCTCAGGCAAATAGTGTAACATCTGGTAGGAAATGTAGCCTAGAATTTTTATTATTTAGGGCGTAAAATACGGCAAAAACTCCCCCTCCCTATATCTTCTTAATTAATTAACCGAATTTCTTGAAATTTGGCAGGCGTAACATCTGGAACTATAGCCTATAATTTTTATTATTTAGGACGGGAAATATAGCAAAAGGGGTAAAAGCTCCCTCTCCCTATATCGTCTTAACTAATCAATCGGTTTTCTTAAAATTTGGCATGCAGACACTGTAACATGTGAAAGAAACTTAAGGATATACATTTTTTGGAAATTTCAACATTTAGGGCGTAAAATAGGGCAAAACGGGTAAAAGCTCCCCCTACCTATGTCTTCTTAATTAATTATCCGTTGATAGTTTCAAGTCTAGAAGGAACTAAAGGCTATAAATTTTAACATTTAGGGCATAAAATAAAGCAAAAAGGGTAAAAGCGCGGCCACCCATCTCCACACTCTTACAATACATTCGTTATTTTTTAATTAAAAACCAAAATATTCACAAGAAATAAGCTATAACGTTTGCCGGGTTAGCTGGTATTTTATAAATTAATATTGGACACAAATTATTAAAATTCCAAAGAAGTAAAAGACAACTAGGTACAGCGATGAAATTTTATCCATGTGTAGACATTTACCGTCTATTTATAAAAAGTTTTTAAAATTGAAAACTTCCTAATATTTTGCCTGTATTGGATTAATAAATTGCCCAAAATACCTTCTTTTATATATTAAGTTTTATAAGAACACATATATCTGTTGAGACACACGAAAAATATTAATTATGGCATTTTGTGGTTTTTTATTATCCAGTGTTGCCATAGCGTTTATTGGTAATAATAATTATTATAAATAATAAAATAAATTTAAATAATATTATAATATTATTTAAATTTACTTTATTATTTTTTGTTGTAGCTTTTTATTTTGTCTTCTAATCATATTTGCAATTTACTTTATTTAAGGACAAGTCATTTTTATATTTATATTATATATTTCTGTAAGAACAAGTGTAGATATGTATTACAAAAATTTACAAATGTATTAGATTCCTGAATGATTAAACCGCTAATTGACATATAATTAATTAATCTTTTAATACGAAGTTTCTGGTTTAGTAATAGTTATTAATATTTTTGCTTTGATTTGTAATGTTTCGTTAAACCGTTATTCGCAACTGGGCGGAATTAAAAACTTAATCTTTTAATTTTCATTAGTATTTGCTTTGCTAATTTTTCCAATAAAATCACAACTGTTATTGATTGTTTCGCAAAGACATCCTAAAGTATCTTAAGAATAAAATGAAGAATTAAATTTAATATTTTCAATAGAAGAATTGCGAAACATGAAAGAAATATTTAATACAAAATCCGTAATATGGACACTTCTTAAAATTACTCGTAACATAGTTCAAAAGTTGACACAGAAAACACATATAATTTAACTTGTGCTGTTTAGAAATCATTTTAGTATATTTAAAGCTATTCAAACTTAGGTTGTTTTCCTGTTAATTTACACACATTTTACACAATTTTTTTCACAGTGTATAAGTAAATATTTCATGTTTTATTTTTCATATTGTTTCTTGTGGGATTTTTAATACATCTAATTAATAACAATACCTAAATATCCAAAGCTGAATTTTTGCGAATTTTTTTTTCCTAACCAATTTTTTGTTACCTAAAATAATAAAAAACTTGAAAAATCCTCAAGTTTAAAGTTGTCCTATTATTAAATTTAAAATAAATTTTTGGGACTTTTTTCCAATAGATAGTTCATTGTGCGCATTTCTAAACAATACAAGAATAACAAAAAAGCAATGTGTGAGATCATATTCTTCGTATTACAAATTATGATTATCCAAATTTGAACCCCTTAGTACGTGCTCTTGGGCATTAAAAAATTTTTCACCGGGAATTGATTGATCTAACAGAATTCGGTCATGTATCAGAACTTACAAAAGTATTATTGCTACTCCTGTGTTATCATCATTGGATAAATATATAAATATTTGACCTAGTGAAGAACCATTTAATACTCTATTTGGAATACTGTAGGAAATTTAAATGAGGAATAAGTACTTATACTTAATTCATATATGAATGTAGAGATTTTCTAAAGGATTTTTGTAATGTATCTTTTGCACTTAAATTGGAATATTTCTCATTAAACCTAAAATGAAATGTACGGATTTATTGGGGTTAAAAAAATCATCAAAAATATGACAAAATCATCATTCTGGAAACGCTAGATGGAGGATAGATTTATTGTGACAAACGTCAAAACTAAAATTAACTTTTTGCCCAGATTTTGTTAATAAAAATTAGTTTAAATCAATTAAAAGATAAAAAATTAAAATTCTCAGTACATCTAGTGGTACTCAAATCACAAACTAGAAATTCTAATAAATCAAACTTGATGCTTTATCAGATCATAATATAAATGAGAAATACTCTCATTTATAATAAGGGATTCAGTACAACAAGCGAATTGTTTAAAAATAAAATTTCTATGAAAACTACTCAAAAATCATTTCAAAAAATGTTTAATTTTCATACAAATTTTATTTTTAAATAATTTAATTATAGTAAAGAATCGGGCCCTAAATAATTTTTTCTGAGCAAATATAAAAAAATGGAAAGAATAAAAGAAAAATCACTTCACAAAAAATCAGTTTACCGACAGGAAAAATCGGCCTGTCGAATTGTTCGAAAATAAAAATGATTCGAAAGTGGTCGGTTTTTTAAAAAGCAAAAACCGGTTATCCGGTTTAGGTTTTTGAATACACTAATTCCGTCCCACTTTCCCAAAATCATTTCTTTTATCAAGAAAACAATTTTAAGTCAATTATAGTTAAATTACAAACAATAAATTCCGTGAATTGTGTTGTTATAATCTTCATCCTGTCTAAACCATTTTCCATTTTGCCTTCAATATTTTTTAAAATCAATTTATTGTAGCCAAATTTCCAGTAATTATTTTAGTATTTATTTCCCTAAAGAAAACAAACAACTACAATTATGTTACATTTTAATAAATACATTTATTGTAGCATGAAAATATGATTTAGCATAAAATTAACATGCATATGTATTATAATGAAAACCACCAAAATAAACTAGATTTTCAAAATAAAATAAAAAAAAAAGTATCCAAAAACGTGTAAATATTTTAAAATACATATTTAATATTCATACATGCCAAACATTTACCACAAAATGTTGTAAATAATGACTAATTTTTGATTATCATTTTGTTATTCAGTTCTTGTCAAAATATACCGAATATTTAATAATTCAATATAATTTCTATTTAATTTGCATGTATTTTTTTACTTAGTTAATAATTGGTATTTTTTTTTTCTATTCAACAGAAAAATATAAATTCTAAAATAAATTTAAAATTCATTTTAACTAAATTAGAAAATTTAAATAAAGTTGCATTCAGGAAAGGATGTGAAACAATATCGTTATACATTTTAAGTTAAATAATTAATTAATTCATTATTTTTATTTTACTAATTAAAAAGATTTTCGTTCAAGTCTCTACATTTTTTAGCAAGAACACATAAACCCTATTCTTTCTCGTATTTATAAACTTTTATTGCATACTCTCTAAGCACCACTATTATTACATTCCCATTCAATTTCAAAGCATATTTAAAGGCTGCCCGCAATACACCTTCATTTAAATACAAAATAGTGCATAAAATACACTAACATTTATAGTCTATAAAATTACCATTCGTTAATATACATTTAAACAAATGTATGTATATATTTAGCATATTTTTCCTAAATGTATGCTATATATTTTCTCTGGTTATTTTTTTCGCAAATTTTAATTTTACATATCCCAAAAATAAATGCATAGTAAAGATATTAAATAATTGTTAATTTGATACATGTAAACTAATTTATTGTCATTATTGGTTGAAATTTTATGAAATTTATTATTTGCGTTTTAAAATGTTTTTTGTTTTATCCTGATTGGTTTCCATGAATTTATAAACCAATAAAATATTTATATGGTCTATGGATTCTCTTATGTCATTTAATATGAAAAATTAAATTAATAATTGTAATATATTTCAATGTTTAAAATACATTTACAGTCAGAAAAATCTCTTGGTCAAAAAAGCTTAAGAATGGAAAAAATTCTCACTGCAAATTGGAGTGAGTCACAAAAAACTAACTTAGTATCTATTACACAGTAAGAAAAACTGCAATTTAAAGTTAAGTATAAAACTGGATTGATCTAAAAATTAAGAATGAAATACTTAGTTTAAAGATGAAAATTCTAATACTAAGTATAAATTGTACTTAAATCAAGTCATTGATTCTTGAAATTAAGTCTAATTTGACTTGAGTTAAGAGGAAAAATTTTATATTTATCTGAGAGAGAAAATGGACGTAATGAAATTTTAAAAAACTATGTTCTAAGTACAATATATTATTTATTAATATAATTAATTATATAAATTACCAATAAATAATAATAAACTGTACTTATTATGTAAACCTATTTCCAAAAATAATTTATGTATCATGTATGTATGAATATATATCCATACAGAAAGCATGCTGAATTTTTTCAAAATACTCAGAAAAAATTCTCCCATAGAAAAAATTTACTTTCATTGTGTTTTTTAAGAGAGTCATGTAATTGATTAAGAAATTATGTCTTAATTTAAGTACAACTTCTATTTACATTTTTATATATGTATATTTACAAAGACTTTGTAATTTTTTTATATTGGTATGGTGTTAACTGAAAGGAGAAGGCTAAAATATATTTAATTTTGCTCTCTTTAAGATTTCTTTTCGCATTGTATATTTTGTCATGTATTTGAAAATATGTATATGTATATACACGTATAAATATAAAAGTTGGAATTGTACTTAAATCAAGATATAATATCTAAATTAATAAATTACTTGTGAAAAATTAAACTATATGAATATATATAGTTAAATTAAAAATTAGTAATATTTGTTACTAAATGCTAGAGGTATATCTGTTTGATTATTATAAATTGAATAAGTTTCAATTTATTAGTTTCATAATATATTTTAGCATCGATGAGGATACCATTTAGATCGACTCAAAAATTCAAAATTGATTGGGGTTCGATTTTAGAAAAGAACGTGTTTTAATAAGGTGAATATTCAATATATTGTTTATATTAAATGCACGAAACAATACATTTTTAATTTTTTATTTATTACTTTCTTCAGGGTTAATATTTCACTTCGAGAGGCAACAAGGAAAGCCTATAGTGAAAAGTTGTTCTTCAAGTGTAAAAGCTGCCTAAAGCTGTCGATTTAGTAAGGTTTTAATAATGAAAAATTAATAAAAATATAAATAATAAATTTTAAAAAATTATATGTATATAAAGTAAGTATGAATGGATAAATTTAAGTAAGAATTCATAGCAATTAGAATTGATTCAAAATCTATGCTCCTTAAATCAAGTGCATTTTGGGAGTAATTGTAATTCGATTATTCTGAAAGCAATCTTATTTATGCTCACTTTAAGTATGGACTTAAACCAAGATATCTAAAAACAAGAAACATTTTAAATTAATTCAGTCAACAATTGGCTTAAATAGAGCCAAAATTAACAATTTTTTGCCATTCTTGATTCAAATAATTCGTACTTGGTTCAAGAAAATCCAAACTTATCGTACTTTTGACATCGCTGTGGATTAATTTAAGTACGGACTACTCAATTTATTTTTTGAGTGTATGCATCTAAATACCTTTAAATAAAACTATAAAGAGCATAACAATTGGAATTGCTTTCTAAAAAATAAATAATAAACAAGTTTTCCTACAAAAAGTAAAATTTTTTCAAAACATAAACCAACATTTATTGTATTATTGAAAAATTTTAATCTTCAAAGTGTTTCTAAACACTCATCCATGTACTTTCGAAATTTAAGTAAATTAAAAAACTTTTACACTATTAATTTTACAATCTGAATAATATACTATACATAACTCCTTTATATAGACATGTATATATAACAAGTTATGTAGTAGTTCTGATGGGATCGCGTATCTCCTAAACTACTGGATCGGATCGAATTGAAATGCTTGGGAGAGTTATAGAGGAGAAATTATTTTAACTTTTTGTACTGCAGCATTTAAATAAAAGATATTATTATGTTATTGGGATTCGTAGCTTCTACTTAACATTCATTGGATCGATCTAAATTCGTAAATATTTTATAATGTTCTTAAAAATTGCGAATCTTTCGAAATTTTGAAGTCCTTTTGAGAAAAAAATTTGGTATCCTGGAGATAAATTGTTACACAGTTTTACCATGGATGGTCTCTGTTTTTATCCCTATAACGATTTTTTCCCTTGTGAGAATGAATGTTACAAACTGATGTATATCTAGAAATAAATAGCAAAAGGTAACATTTTCTTAGGTTTTTATGCTGCAACATTTAAATAAAAATATTATTATATTGCTGGGATTCTTAGCTTTTATTTGACACTAGGTTAATATAATTCATAAATATTTTATAATTTTTTTTATGGATATCCTCGAAACTTTCAAGTCCTTTTAACAGGAAATTTGGCACCTTGGAAAAAAGCTGAGTACTTAGTTTGACTACGTGTGATCTCTAGTTTCATAAATATATTAATTTTTTAAATTGTGAAAATTATGGTCACACGATATTATATAAAATAAATAAAAATCTTTAATACTCAAAAAATCATTTAAATAGCTTTAACGACCAATTTTTAGAAATTGGACTTTGGTCTTTGCCTATTAGTTGAAGAATTCTATGTCTCTGTCTTTAAAGTTTGGGTTGTCATTGAGCCTCACCTGGGTTCCACCTCTTCCTTCTCATTATTATTTTGTGCTAAATCACTCGTTTTCAAATAAACGATCAGCTCACTATCGAGGGATGATGAAATCTTGCCGCCAGCAACCGTAACTTTATTCGTAATTTGGTTGTTTCCCATTTTAATCTTTTGGTTTTAGATGAACACACCCGTATACGTCATTACTAAGCGGGAAATCTGGGACTAGTCACATTAGTGACATTGCCATACCCCTACTTTAGGGGAGACTTTGGTAAGAAAATTATCTTGAGAGGCGCTCATTTGGATATCTTTAAAAAGAAACAACAATAAGTGGAATATATTATGTCAACTTTTTGCACAAAAACATGTTCATTTGAAATTTGAGAAAACACAACTACATTTCGCTTAAAGTTTTTTTCCAAAATTAAGGAAATTATTCGGCGTAAAAGGATTTAACTCCCAATACTTAAATATTTAAAATTATATATCTTTTAGGAAAATATACTATTTATCTTAAAGAAAATTATGCTGAGAAATAAATAAATTTTTCCCCAAAAAGAAAAACGATTGACAAAATTCAAAATGATTGCAGATACGGGTAAAAGAAATGCCTCAATTACCTCAAACAAAAAAAAGGAGAAATTAAAAAAATAATAATTTTTCCGAATTTTACATATAAAGTTCTCATTTATTCTTCGCTTGGTAAAAGATCTCTACTTTGGATTTTAGAACATATGAATTAAAATCAAAAATTTTATACAAAATTGGTCAAATTTGTAAGTACCTAATATAGCTTCTATTAGGAAATTGGACCTTTTTTCCTTTAGGATGATCACCAATAAGATGTCTTTCAGAAAAGTATAAAGTTTGTAAATGTGGTTGAAGATTTTTTTTACTTAAAAAAAGAAAAATTTTAAATAATAATAATTTTTGCAAATAAAAAAAAATGAAATACATAAACCTCAAATACAAAGGTATTTATTTTTGAACTTCTGAAAATATGATGCCATCTTTTTTTAATGATGAAATATTTTATTGTTTAACTAAAGGAAATTTGGATAAAATCGGACAAAAAGTGCGTCCGATATATGGCAAAAACTGGGCCAAAATTTTGTTAAATTGTGAAACTTTAATTTTGAAATGGAGTAATTCGATAATTATAAAAATAGCTCAAGTGAACTTGTCTTTTGAAAGCCTTTGCAACCGGTTTATTAGCTTTCATATCAGATGAGATCCCTTTGAGTCCCTTGCTTTAAGGGAACCTACTTGAGACCCCTGTGTAAATCCGTCCAGCCAACTAGAAGTTCCAGATTTTTTTTCCAAAAAAAATATTCAGTCTATATCACTTTAATTTGGAATTTAGACATGATTGCTACAAACTTAACAGTTGGAATTCAATGTACGATATCTTACGATTAAATTCCGGAATTCATTTTCTGCTGCATCGATAATGCCTGAGATATAGAGAGGTCAGAATCTAAACCTCAAAGGTAACTATTATCATGACCAAAGCGGTCATAAAATAGATGAGCTTAAAACTGACTAAGCATACAATATCCAATGGAGACATGTATAGCCTTGCCGCTAGACTTCATTAAAGTTATCTGCTTTTTTTTAGAAAACCTTTTCGTTACAAACTTTGTTAATAATTGTGAGACATATATTTTTTTAACTCATTAATTTTTGATTACACTCTCCTGCTTTAGCAAAACAGACATAATTTCATTTACAAAATTTTAGCATTTGTGTCATCATTATTTCAAAAAAGTCCTTAATATCCTTTGTCCAGTATTGTATAACATTTTTTGTTCTACAATTATTTATAACATGATTTAATTACTCATTGAAACACTTTATAATGCTTCAACAATGAATTATGCATTTCTATCTCTAAAGCATTGACTCAACAAAAACCAAAAGTAGGAAGAAAAAACTCATAAATATATTGACCGATAAAACATTCAAAGGAAAATGACATTTGCAAAAGAAAAAGAAAAAATCCTTCAATTAATGCAAATAGAAATTCCTGGAGAGATATGTATTTTATAACATAAAAAGAAACTAGTCTACAACTTACAAGAAGAAGAAACAAGATATGAAGAAATGAAAGACAGAAAAATTAAGATGTATGACAAGTTAAATACAGTAAGTGGATTAATTGCTGCAAAGGACATTTCAATTAATTTTCAAGTATAAAATTTTATTTTTTTGCGTTTTTTTTCGTTCTCTCTTTCTCTTTCTTACATACCAATTCTTACTAATTTTACTCAATGTCATCAAAATACTATACATATATTTATTTTATTTGACTTTTTTTCTTCTGTGTTCTATTTCTATAGGCATTTTTCAAGTCTTTAATCTTAAAAGATTGATGGTTTCGAGAAATGCTTGTGCAAGAGAAAAAGACTTGAGTTGAATAAAGCCAATTGGAAATTATGTTGCCACAAAATGGGACATTTCATATTTCTTTTTCAAAAAATTATAAATAATGTTAGTTTTATTTTTTGTAATATCTAAATAATTTTAAATAATTTCTTCTACACTCTACTATTTAGTTAGCAGCACTTTAAAGAGATTAGTCACTTGACAAATCCAAAAGAGTTAGTAATAAGTTTAGCTTGAAACTGACCTAGGAAGTAGCAATAAACTCCCACTTAGAAAACATAGGGTTAGATGTTTCTAAAACCTCAATAGATAGCATTAAGAGAACAAAGTGACTCCACATTACATAACTTTGGATCGATCAAGTAACCAGTCTTGTCTTTCCTTTCTAGTTGACAAAATATAATGTCTATAGGAGATTTCCTACCGACACATATTTACTTTCAAGCCACAAATACACTCAATCAAACACAATCACATAACTATTTTCTTATCCAATTTGCAATTACACTCTTTAGATTTTACGGCAAATGTAATAAGATGAAACACCATCATCTGACACAATCATACGCTCACACACAAACATACACACACACACACCATTTAACGATATAGTTCTGAGGTATTGTAAAGTTTCCGTTTGTTATGTTTACGACTTTAATGTCATCTATCTGACTATTTGTCCCTTTGCCTGTTGGAAGGTATTGTCAATGCAACTGAATGAATGAACCATATCATATTCAAACACACATCGTATGTTTGATATTTAGTTTAGTGCTTAAGAAGCAAAATATTAAGAGAGAAAAGGAAATACAATAGAAAAATGTCACTTGCAGGCTAAATATTGTTTGTCACTTGGTTAAAATATCACAGGATAAATGTGTGAATTGATGAAGAAGAATGCAAGAATTTTATTCATTCATTTGGAATGAATTAATCAAAGGGAAAGCATGGCCCTGCAAGAGATGTAATGGATTTGTTAAGTAAAAATTTGTAATTTAAATTTCAATCAATATAAATGAGGACTTCATAGTTCCCATAACTGGTAAGAATCTGAATACTTTCTGACATCACTTGTAATCCTTATTGTCCTGCTCATGAAATGGAGGACATATAGAGACCTTAATATGAACTCAGTAAGGTGAGCTTACTGAACTTTAAACTGTCATTGACTTCTTAACACGAAATTAGAACTTCAAAAACATGGATTGTTTTATACTCATGCGGGAAAGTTTTAGAAAAAAAAGCTGATAAATCTGCTCAAAGAATTCCAAATAGATTTTCGTAATGATTACACTGGTTGGCAAGAAACTCCTCCCTTAAACACGAATAGATGAACTTGAAGCATTTTGATATGCTAAACACGAATCTGCTTTAATTTTTTTCCATCAGAACTGGAGTTTTTTTATGGGCTTGTCTAATATCTCGGCCAAAATAAAGCCATTACACCAGTATATTTTACCATAACTCAAGAACGTTGTGTACAATTTATATAAGTGATACACCAAAAGATACGAACTAAAAATGTCTTCAATCCACCTTAACATAATTTTTTGTATGCTCAATGTTTTCAGATTTTTTTAGAAATTACTGTCTGTAAAAAATATTTTTCTTTCAAAATTGAAGATTTTTTTCTTAAAGTTTCTTTTAAAAAGTGAAAACGCCAAAAATGTTTCTGTTTTTTATCTTTAACATTAAGCTGATAGTGCTATGTATAAAAACCATATATCATCAAAATTGAAGTACAAATCTTGGTTTCATTCAAAGTTAAGTGAAAATACCCACCTATTCCTACAATTAAGTGGAGATACACTGGTGGGCAAAACAATTTTTTTTTTATTCTTGATGGAATTTGACGAGCTAAACAAGAATCTGCTTTCACTTTTTTTCTATCACGTGTTGACTTTTTTTATGGGCATGACTAATATTACCATTTTATTCAGCGGTCACACTTGTATAACGCGTAAACGGTGTGTTAAATTTAGATAAACAAAACTTCTAGAATAAATAGATGCCGATAAAGGAGCAAAATTCTTCCAAAGTTAATATTTCTTTCGCCAAAAATTTCCGAATATTATTAAATTTCATCTAATCAATCTATTTTTTAAGAAAAAACAAATTTTTCGATTTTGCATGAAAAATTGTTTATACAGACACTAATTTCTGAATAACTCAGAAATTGTTCGGTAGATAAAAAATAATAATGTTGAGGAGTCTTAAAAGTAATTTTATCTGCATCTATTGGTATTGGTATTGGCCCATAAAAAATCACATTTTTTTTTTTCTTTTTTTGTCCGCCAGTGTTTTAAGCTAAACTAATATATGAAGAAACACAGAAAAAAAAACTCATATGTTTCAAGACTTTTTTTATAAATATTATGATTCGAACATAACTTTTTTCCCCAAATTTTTTTCATAAAAGATAAAATTTTGTTCATAGATATTATTAAATTGTTCATAATGAAAATTTTTGGAATTTTGCAAAATTTTTTTTAAATCTTTGAATTAGTTTTATTAGATTTGGTTGCAAATGTTAAATGAAAATAGTTATATATGAAAATAATAACAACACACATCTTAAAATGGCAAAATTCCAAGGAATAAAAAAAATAATATTTAGAAATTTGCATAATTTCACTCGCATTCTGCAGTGCATCATTTTGATAGCGCTTCTGTTCTGCTTCCATAATGTAGCGAAAAATCATTAAAACCTAAAATTTTCCGAAGAAAATTTCAAACATTTTTTACAAATTGAAAATATATATAAAAATTTAAACAATTTATTTTAAGCCTTCTAGACTTTTGATTCATTTCAAAAAATGTGAAAATTTAATATTTAAGACATTATTCTTAAATATTATGAACTAAAATCAATGAAAGTAAATTCTTATATTTATGCACAAATTTTTTTCTGTGTATAAAAGAGT
Organism: Protocalliphora azurea; assembly: GCA_932274085.1. NCBI lineage: Eukaryota > Metazoa > Arthropoda > Insecta > Diptera > Calliphoridae > Protocalliphora > Protocalliphora azurea. Next base: position 146,873,251 of record OW026521.1, on the reverse strand, counting down.
AGCATGACTGACTGATTCATCATCGCATAGCCCAAACATCTGAAGTAGAAAAGTAGAGAGATGAAATTTCGACCGTAGGTTGGACTCCCGCCAAATAAATCCATTTTTGGAAATTTGAACGTTTAGGGGGTAAAAACGGGTAAAATCAGTAAACTTATATCTCTCAAGCTAATATAGATACAAAAAAATCAAGCTTTAGAAAAAAATCGTACAAGTGTCCGGTACTTTTTTGGCACCAGTCGTATCCAGTAAACCAGTAAATGTGCAAATGAAATTAACATCGTATTCGTAACTTACCGGAACATGTAAAATACCAATTTGGTACTTTTTAAAATTCAAGTGTTTAAGGGTAAAAAACAATACATTTTTTCTACTTTTTTCATAAAACATTTTTTTCAATTTATTGACATATACATATGAGTACTTTAATATGAGATAACACTTCGATTTATATATTCAATGGAATATAATTTTCATTCATCCATGGGGGCAAAAAAAAGTACCGCAAAGTGATAAGAGCAGGAAATTACATTTTATTCAAACTCAATAATAACTTTTCTATTACATTAAAACATGAACTTAAGTATATGTAGTAATAAGTGAGTAAGTATTTGCAAAAGCGGAATTTGTGACACTTTTTCATTCTTCTAATGGCACTTTTTATTATTATTTTTTTTAATAATTAACCTAGAAGCAAGAAATTAAAAATTCGATAGTTATATGTGGGTTTTAATTCATAAGAGGGGACTTAGTGGTACTTTTTGAATTTTCTATAATACTGAACCTTGAAATTAAAGATATATGTTCCTAAATTAATGAGAATTAATAAGAGGAGACTTTTTTATTTTTTTTTGCAATATTGAACAATCACGAAATTAAACACATATGGTCCTATGTTTGTAAGAATTCACAAGGACTTTGTGGTACTTTTTTGTTTTCTAATGATACTTTTTTAATTTTGTATAATATTAAACCTAGGAACATGAACTCAAAAATATATGTGGTAAGAATGAACAAGAGGGAATTTTATGGTACTTTTTCGTTCTTCTAATGGTACTGTTTTAATCTTCTATAATATCCTATTTGAACTTTTTGACACTATTTCGTTCCTCTTTGGTACTTTTTGAACTTTCTTTTATATTTAACCTAGAAACATGGGGACTTTGTGGTAATCTACTGTTCTTCTTATAGTACTTCTTTAATTTTCTGTAATATCGAGCTTAGAAACATAAAATTTAATACATATAGTCCTAAGTGAATATGAATTCATAAGAGGGATTTTATGGTACTTTTACGTTCTTGTAATAGTACTTTTTGAATTTTTTGTAATAATTAACCTAGAAACATGAATCCACAAGCCCTATTAAGTGCAATCAAACGAAATAATTTGATAGTCTTTGAACCTTCGAACATTTAGGTTATAAAAAACTGGTATTCTGTTGGTACCCTACGCAACTTCTAAACCAAACAACATAGAAATAAAAGAACTCAAAACTCAAAAAACTAGATTTTTGAGTTAATGATATAAATACGTGTTATACCAGAATTTATCTTCTGTAAAAATATCGTGTACATATATGTTATGGTCACCGATTGAAAAGATAATATGTCATTAATTTTTCTATTATGGTAAATGACATTTAAAAACTTTCAATGGGATTTCTGCAAAACTAGTTTTTTTGAGTTATGACGTTGTTGAAGTAAATGAGCAATATGTATTAATACTAATATTTGGATGGAAATTTAGGAAAAATTTGTTAACGGATTAATGTTCATAGAGAATAATTTCTTCTTATGCTTAATAAATAGGGAAACTTAAAATATGCATGAAGAGAACGAAAATGTGCTCTTGAAAAAGCTTTAAAAAAATGTATAACATGCAAAGAAATATGCAGACCAATTCTTGTGTTTTATAATATGAATATCAATTTTTCTAACTTTAAAATTTTAATAGTTTTCGATTCTTTATAAAAGAACTAAAAATATGTTAAAAATATACGTAAATAAAAAACTTACAAAATAGTTTATGCAGATCACTTAATCCAACACCAAAAAATTACTAAAAAATTGCGTTTTTGTTAAGGAAACTATTTATGCAAAAAATTTTAAAATTTGCATTTTTTGTAAAATATTTGTGAAATCTTCAAAAGTTTACTTTTCAAGCGAAAAGCCTGAAAAACTTGGCTGTTTACATAGTTTAAGGTTAAATTTAAATTAATTCTATCAGCCGTATTAAAAACGAAAAACTTAATATATCTTTACTAACCGTTGTTAGGCAAAACATTCACGATGATTCACTTAATGTACCTTTAGTAAATCATGTTAACGTTATATATTTTAAAGTAGGTTCGACCCTACTTTAAATCTAATTTAAAATTATTTCCGTTATATACAATATTTAGGGCTAAATTGCGCATTAGCTAGTTTGTGCTTTTAAATATAAATTAATTTTTTTAATACGGTTGTATAAGTTCAAACAAATATTAAAGTAATAATTATTTAACTTGAATGAAATACAGATTTCAATGAAATTAGTTTTTTCTCTTGTAACACTTGACAAACAATTCAAATATTTAAGGGTTTTTTTAATTTTTTAATAATTTATAATAGCTTACTTCGTTATTTAAAGGAGTTGCATTTAAAAGAGTTCTATCTGCAAAATCGATTTCGAAAAAATTGAGACATGTTCTTAATTTTTGATGATCATTTTCTTTTCTTAATTAAAATTTGTTTGTTAAAACAATTGTATTTAATAAATTTCATCTTGAATATTACAACCGGTTATTTCGGAATTTAAGAAAAATGCAAATGGTTTCTTTTTTTCAATTAAAAATTAAAAGTCGAATTATCGATCACTCTAATGTTCACCCATAAACGTAATATATTTTATACAGCAATTTAGATAGTGGATTTGGAAATATTAGCAGAAAGAAGTTGGTGAGAATATTATGTTCTAAACTATCAGGTAGTTTCACTAATCAATAAAAATCTAAAAACTCACAAAGTAATTAAAATAAAATCAAAAGCATGCAAGTAAGTATCATATTTAAGAACAAGTAAGAAAAGTTTAGTCGGTCAAGCCCGACCATATGATAACCCACACCATTGTGTATGTCCATCAAAATTCGTGGAGGGGTCTTATATTAGACATGTGGACAATTGTGGACCAATACTTTTACTGATACAGAATATTACGTTAATACTAACATTTATATGAATTTATGCACTTTAGGGTGACTCCCGAAAGTGAGCTTATATGACAGTTATGGTAAATTATGGAGTGATCCTCGTACAATTTGTCACAGTGATTTCTACTTATATAAAACTTGTTTGTGTCGAATATAAACTTGACACTAACATTCGTATGGGATTTATGCACGTTAAAGTGATTTTCGGAAAAGGGTTTTATATGGGAGCTATGGTCAATTATAGATCGATCATCATGAAATTTGGCACAAAGATTGACACTTTTACAAAACTTCCTTGCACTGAATTTCATTAAAATATTGCTCTATTTAAGGCATTTATGATCGCTAAATCCCTATACCGGGAGGACATTTGTATGGGGGCTAGGTAAAATAATGGACTGATCATAAACAATTTCAATAGGCTTCGTCCTTGTATCATGAAAGTCCTGTTGTGACCTGTACTTTGTGCACAAAGTTTACATGGACAGCCAACCGTCCAGACAGACGGACGAACATCGTTAAATCGACTCAAAAAGTGATACTGAGTTTATTGGTATACTTTAAGGTGGGTGTTGGATGAATTTTTTTTTTTTTTTTGTGCGTTGCAAACATTAGAACCACCTACGGTGTAAATATGTATATCTACTTTAGTAAAATTATGCATTATAGGGGTTTAAGCAAAAATTAGCAAAATCGGTTTTTAGAAATAATTTTGCTAATTTTAGTTAAAATGGCTTCCATATAATCTCAAAAGGTACTAACAATGCTCTTTGAATTTATGTCAAAAGAGTGAATTTTTGACCAGTGTAGTTTCGACCCTACTTTAAGATTATTTTCTTATATTTTTCACCGAAAAAAAAATAAATTTGTGGTTTCATTTGTAAGTTTTTGACAGAAATGGCAAAATTTTAGTTTTGGGATATTATGATTCGTTCTGAAATTTAACAAGTCAAAATATTGTATTCGGTTTGGCCGAATCTATAACCCACCATCTGCAACTTTTTTTATTAGCCTAACAATTTTACGTTATGTGCAAGGTGGGTGGTGAAGTGGGCGGATCACGCTCTATTTACATTGTTTGTTGAACTATTTGTACAAAATGTCGTTGGCGTACATGCTTTTTTAGAAGAGATATTGGCATAAAAGTATGATTTCGAATAACGATGGATTTCTATTTTTCTAGTATTTGGCCCATAAGTTATTTTTATGAACCGATTTTGCTCATTTTTAATACCAAATAAATCTTATATAAGAAAATTTTTGAGAAACTTTCAACAGATACACAGACGGACAATTGGACTGACATTGCTGTATCGTTTTACAGTTTCACTTTAATATATAAACGTCTTTGATTATGGTGCCGGGTAAGAAATTTCATATTTCAATATCATTAAATCATTAAAATTTTTGAATTTTAATAAAATTTCAATAAATAATAATATCAACAAAACAAATTATGAAATATCGATATGGATTTTGCCACAGAATATTCACTATTCATGTTTTACAATTACAATTAACTAAAATTAAATAGAATTATTTCATTTATATATAAGTTTATTTACATATGCCAAATAATGATTTTTTTCCAAAATAAAAAACCGTTTAGAATATCAAAAATAATAATAAAGTAAAACAGTTAACGAATAATTTACTTTAACTACTCACAACACTGACAACAAAAATGAGAGAAAAACTGAAAAGGGTTGTCTACATAAGCAAAAAACAGTATATTAGTTAATATAGACTTTAAACAGTTCTTTTGAATTCAATCTTTTTAATAAAGACTTTACTTCTAAACTGTGTATTAACTAGGGTGTGCTTTAATTTTATTATTATTATTACAGCTATAGTTGTCCTATAAAAACAGTGGATTGACTAGTGTGTGCCTGTAATATCGATCTAAGCAGTTCCTGAATTCTGGATATTTGATTCACCATATTCCTTCGCATCAAAACTCTACTACATATCTAAGAATAGGCTTTCCTAGTACAACCATTTAGTTAGTTTAGAACTCGGGACCCATTTAGCACCAAACGTGTTAGGGCAACAAGAGATCTCTATTTACTTTAGTCAATGTTGAAAATAATCAGTACAAAATTGGTGAAATTTACAACAAAGCATCTGATCATTTTCTCCGTGATTATCCTACTAAAGGGTCATACAGATCTACCCTAATGTTCTTTGGCTTAAAGTTTCTCTATCTAATATTTGACAAGAGAATTTCTAATATTTTAAATACAGTTGTTTGGCGTTCTTCCTCTTCTAATTATTCAACAAGAACTAAAAACATTCATTGGTTTCATGTCATTAGCAAATGAAGTAGAAATTGGTAAAAAAAAAAGAAAAAATCATGTAACTGGATTGAAATCTAACTAAATTAAAAATAAAACTTTATTGATTTTATTTCTCGCAAACATTATTTTAATTTAATTTTTATTTTTCATATTTACTGGTAAATACTCGTAAAAATATATTTTTTCTTGAGCTTAGAAAGTTATCATAACGTTTATAACTTGACCAGACATGGATGATAGTGTACTCATGTATGTAAGTGGATTTTGGTTGAGTTGTATGGTTGGTTGTCTGGTTAGCTGGATAAATGGACTGCCAACCGGCTGGGCTATGCAGATGTTGTTACATCTTTATCTCTACTCTCTTGTTACAAACAAGTTGTATTTTTGTCTTGCTTAAGATTTATTGCATACTTCTTTCCTGTTAACTTTGGTAATAATACGCTATACTGTATATTAAAGTATTTTTAGTTCATGATAACATTTGAAGCAATAGCTTCTTCAAAATTCTCAAAATATAATCAAACAATTATTCAAAAATATAAATTTTACTTTCTTCATTCGTAAGTACATTATATTCCAAATAACTTCTTGGAAGTTATGAAATAGAAATTATTTATATTCCAACCAAATTGAATTTGAAGATTTTCCATTATACTTAAAATTATTTGGAAAGTGAGTTTTTTATGATGAAGTTCACTTCTACACAACGGAATAAAATATTATTATTTTTATGTATAAATATTCAAATGCCTTAAACACATATTCCTATAAAATTTTTATTTAAATCTATGGCAAATGTTTAAATGAATGTCTGTATTTGTTTTTTCTCCTCGTAGCATAAACTTATTTTTCTTCTCTTTACGCCGTCCATACACATGCCAAAAGAAGACCTTTTTTATGGTTTTAAATGAAAAGTTATGACTTCTAAAACTGTCTTATTCCACCCACCGCCAACCACTAAAGCAAACTAAGAATTATTTTCATGTTTAGATGGCACAAGAAGCCACCCGCTTTACAAAAACATAAATTTTTGCTTAGGTTTGCAATAAAATTTAAAAATATTCATATTCAAGCAAAAATATAAAAAAGTTTGTTTTTCCAAGGAATTGTTTTTTATTATTTTATTATGATTGTGTCAGTTTTTCAGACACAAAAATGTAAATTTTTCTTTAAGTTAAATGGAGTAAAATAGAAGCCGGGGTATGTGGGGATAAAAGAGGGAAAATAACTTTTTCGAAATGTCTAAATGACCAATGGCTATACAATCATATAATTTGTAAAATTATATTAAACAAATTTGCGTAAAGAGAAAACAAATTTATAGTTAAGAAAATGTGTAATAGTGATAGTTTGTTAAGAGTAAACAAATAATTTGTGTGTTGTATGTAGAAAAAAATTTATTTGGTCAGTAAGGAAATAATGAAAGCATGGTTTGTTATCTTGGTTTGTAATATCGGTTAAAATTTTAAGGGTTATTACATACATTTTACAAAATATCCCTATGTGATATAAATCTTTTAAACGCTATGGATTCCTGCATGTAATTTGTACTAGATAAAGTGTTAAGAATCAGGCACCAGTTTTATTGTTTGTATAAAAGTACAGTTGTTTAAACCGATATGTAAAAGCTCTATATCTGGCAGCTGATTTTGCTCGATTCCCAAAGCTTTCGGTAAATTGATTAAATAATATCGTATTAAATGTTTCAAATAACTCGAACTAAACCAGAACTGAACTAGGGCTGAATTAAATTAAACTGAATTAGAACTAAATTAGAACTAAGCTAGAGTTGAACTAGAATATAACTGGAACAGAACTAGCACAGAATAAGAACAAAACTAGAACATAACTAGAACAGTACTAAAACAGAACAAGAACTGAATTGTGGAAATCAACTTTTTTTTGTAACAAAATCAATTTTCAATCATCAAAAATGCTCGTAAAATTTTTACTATAGATATATAAATCTTTTTTCAAAAAAATTATTTTCTTCAACCAAAAGTCGATTTATTATTTACCAAGGAACAGTTTTCACCAAACAAAAAACCAAATTTCAAAAAAAAAATTTACAAAAAAATCGTTATTTTTTATAAATATATATTTTTTGTTTTTGTGAAAAATAACGATTTATTTGTTATTTTTTTTTTTTGTTTTTTTTGTTTTCATTTTTTTTTTTTTTTTTTTTTTTTTTGTTTTCATCAATAATTTAATCAATAATTTCATCAATAATTTAATTTTTCTTCACCAAAAAATTCATTTTCACAAAACAATTTTAACCTAAAAATTTATTTTTCAACATAAAAATTAATGTTAACAAAAAAAAAAAAAAAAATGAAACATATTTTTCACCAAAAAATCATTTTTATCTAAAAAATTTGGTTAGACAATTTTTAGAATTTTGGCGATTCTTTTGTATTTTGGCGTTGTTTTTTCTTTTTTTAGCGACTTTTACGAACTTTCGTAATTTTTGGTTTGGTCTACAGAATTAAAAGAGTATTAAATAATAAAAAATAATACATGTTTTGGTTCATTGCTGTTGTTATTTTATTGCTACCAATGAAAAAAAAACAACAATAACAATAACATTAAGACGAAATTTATGTTGAAAAAAATGTTTACCTATATCTGGGCTGTTTAAGTACCGATTTGGTTTTGATCAAAAATTTCGGTAGATCTGTGAAAAAAGTCAAAAAGTCGAAAATTCTCTCTCGTTTTTTGTGATATATCCATCATGCATGTTCTGATTTTAATAGCAACATTTTTAAAGAAACATTACCGATATTTTAATTATTATTATTTTTTAATTATCAAGAGACTTCATTAGCGCCATTTCAACCGATGGATGAATATCGTTATTTCGACTTTCCTTTTCGTATAACATCCCAGAATATATGTATATACAAAAATATATTTTATGGGGTCTTAAGTGAAAATTTTTTAAACAGATTACAAAGAGTTTAACAAACTTAAATATTTCTCACAAAATAATTTATTTTTCCGCCAAAAATTATAAAAAAAAATTTATATTTTAGCTAAAAATATTTTTTACCAAAATAAATTTTTTCAGAAATATTTTTACCAAAATAATAAATTTTTTGCTACAAAATTAACTTTCTGCTAAAAATTTATTTTTCATTATTATTATTATTATTATTATTATTATTATTATTATTATTATTATTATTATTATTATTATTGTTATTATTATTATTATTATTATTTTTATTTTTATTTTTATTTTATTTTTTTAATAAGAAAAGAAAAACTTCATCATAAATTTACGCACCTCAAATTGTTTGCCTTTCGCTTGTGATCACCATTGTACTTTATTTCATATCAAGCGACAATATTAAAATAAAAGAACATAAAATATTTTACGCATTATTTTCCTCGTCTCATCAACAGAAAGTAGAACATTATTTTGGCATTTCTTAAATTTGTCATCTGGTATTAAAAAAACGAAAGAAAAATATTTTAATATCCCCGGTGATTGATTTATTGTAACAAATAAAAAATCCACAAAAGAAAAAACACATGACAGTAAGACTCAATTCAAAAAAAAAAAAAAAAAAAAAAAAACGGAAGGAACTAAAATAAAAGGCAGGTCCTGTTGTGTGATGAGAAACGTTGGTAAATCGTTACACAATGATGATGATAAAAAAGAAGTTACACAAGAAAATAAAAAAAAAAGAAATGAGAAATAAACCATCAAGACAAATAAAATTTTAACATTTCTAAGCTACAAAGATTATATTTGGATTTTGTGCTTTCGATGGTTTGAAAGAGCCAGCAAACGTGATAAATTTTGAGGTGGCATCATAATAAATGAAACTTGATAACGAAATTTATAACACTTGGAAAATTTTTTATTATGCTTTGACATATTTTTGATGGAAACCAAACATTTAAAGGCACCAGAAATAATCTTTCAGCATCGAATCGAATTGTTATATAGAAAAAAAAAGACATTGAAGCATAATTTTTCTCAAATGACCAGGTTCTTTTGTTTGTTTGAGAAATACTTGACAATGGCTTCAGGAGTGTTGGGAGTGGGGGGAGGATAATAAAAAAAATAATATCCTATAGATTATTAACTTTTTGTGCTTTTAGGAAATTACATTTTATTTTTATTATTTATTGTGAGAATTTTTCATTTATGAATTTAATGTTTTATGGCCACAATTTTAGCCAATTTTGCTTTTCCTTTTGTTAGTTGTTTTGAGCGTACTACATTTGTAAAATTGGCTTCTGTTATACAAGAGAATGGTCTTAGATTATGATGTTTCAAATTTACATCGGCACTTTGACATTTTTTACGTGTATCCAAATCAATATGTTCTACACGTTCGATACGCATACTACTGGGTCTTTTCGCCAAATAATCATTAATGTGATTGTTGATGCCATTACTTATGTTTAGATTTATTAAACGTTCTTCAAGTTCAGCTTTTAATCTTTCGTTCTCTTTTTCCAGAGATTTTTTACGTTGAATTAAACACACCACATCTATTTTGACATTATTAACACGTTTCCAGAAGTCTTCCATTAAAAACCAATTATAAAAACCATCCTGAAAAGAAAGGGAAATACATTATGTGATAAGGTAAATTTATAAAACCACATACCTTTTCTTTATTTTCTTCTATTTGTGGGAATTCCTCCTGCTCCCCTTGCTCAAACATAACTTTTGTTAAGGGAGGTAAGCTAAATGGTAAAATCTTTTCCTTCTCAGTTTCAAATTTACGACAAACTCCTGCCAATTGTAAAATTGTATTACCTTTGTCACATAAAGTTTTGAAAAACTGTAATATAAACAATCAACAAGTGAAAACTTTCTCATCTTTAACACTTTCCTGCCTTACCTTCACCGCCTTATAACTCTCCACACTCATAAGCTTGAATTTCTCTTCATTCTCTTGCATTTCCTCATCCACTCGTTCCTTAACTTCTGCTAACTTTTTGGTTAAATACTCCTTCATTAGCTTTAAATGCTTGAACCGAACTTCACTTCTTTCTTCAGCATCTGCCAAAGTCAACTTTAAGTTAGCCAATTGATTGCTGGCCTTTTCAATCTCATAACAATATTCTCTTGTTTGATTGGTATACTCTTCGTCACGTTCCTTAAGATCCATATAGTCAGCATAGAAACCTTCGGTATGAGCTACATATTCGGCTAAAGCCTGCTGATATTCATGCCAAAGTTTTTCGAGTTTACGTTCACCTTTTTCAGTGATGTCTTCGATGCGTAAGTGCATCTGCAAAGAGAACGCTTTTAAATTGTACATTTCCAGCGATTATTTTCTACGATCTTTTGAAAAATCGTTTCGAAAAAAATCTTTGACCAATTTAAAAACTAAAATAGAACTCAAATAAACCAGAACTGAACCAGAATAATATACAATATATGTATATACAAATATATTTTATATTGAACTAGAAATGAACTAAAACTGAATTAGAAATGAATTAAAACTGAATTAGAACTGAACTAAAAGTGAACTAGAACTTAACAAGAACCGAAGTATAACTGAATAGGGATTGAACTCGAACGGAACTAGAACTGAATCAGAATTCAATTAGAACTGAAATAAAATTAAAATAGACCTCAAATAATCTAGAACCTGTAGTGTGCCACTTTATATATAAAAAAAAATAATAATAAATGAGTACCTTTGCAATATTTGTATTTAATTTTTTTTTTTTTTTTAATTTTTAATTTTGATTTAATTTGTTGTACATATAATAAATAGATTGCTTTCAAAAATAGAATAAATTTTTAATTTGTTAAACGACACAATTGGTGACATCGACGATGTTACCACACACTCCAAGAAGATCTAGAAGTGTTGACAGTAGTCAATCTCCAAGAATTAGAGTAAGAATTTCACAACAAAATCCTCAGGATCAAAATATTCAACAACAACAAAATCAACAGACTACCAGGAACGATCAAGATATATGTATTAGTACATAAGCAACTAATAACAGAGAAATTGGAGCATCATCCGTTCAAAAACTAATGCCAATTTGTACAAACAACCCCAAACCGTGGTTCGTTCAAATACATTCAGTTTTCACTATAGCAGGTATAACAAGAGATGAAACTAAATTTCAATATGTGGTTGCCAACATGGATCCACAAATATGTGAGTATACGAGTATAAGCCATATTATTTTTAATCCTCCAAGGAATATGACACAATATGCAGCTGCAAAACAAGCAGCTGAATCAAGAATTTGCAAACTCTTACACGGACAATCGTTAGGAGATAATAAGCCACACCAATTTCTCCAAAAACTTAAGAATCTTGCAGCTGGACATATTGGTAATACCGTTTTAAAAAGCATATTTTTAGATCAAATTAAAGCAATTTTATCTGTAGCAGAATGTTTAATAAAAGTTTTAGCGGAACAAGCAGACAAAATTTTTGAGGCACTTAAACCCTAAATATTTACGAAGTTAAAAATCAGATGGATGCATTTATAACCCCTACATCACAAAATGAAAACTTTTCATCAATAGCAGACATTACTTTAAATCAAATTTTTGAACAAATAAAATCACTTAAAAATAAAATAGAAAAACTTCAAGTTAAAAGAGATTCATCATCATCATCTAGAAAAAGTAGATCAGATTCACGTTTTCGTAAATGGTGTTGGTATCATCGATGTTTTGGCGACAAATCGACAAAATGTACCTCACCATGTTCATACTCAACTCAGTTGCGGCCGTTGAAGTTCGGTCGCTTATTCGTTGAAGACAGAAAATATAAATTGTCCTTTCTGATCGATACTGGTACAGCAGCATCTGTTTTACCTGAAGTAGAACCGAACTAGAACAGAACTGAACTAGAACTGAACTAGAACTTAACTAGAACTTAAGTAGAACTGAACAAGAACTTAACTAGAACTGAATTATAATTGAATTATTACTGAACTAGAACTGAATTAGAACTGGACTAGATCTGAACTGGAACTGTTTTAGAATTGAACTAATATGGAACTAAAACTGAACTTAAACTGTACTAAAACAGAACTTTGGTGAAGTATATAAAAATTTTAAAAGCTTCTGTCGAAATGGCATCAAAATTTCTTTATTTTATAATACAACATCTTACCTCCGCTTTAATATCATCCAATTGCGACAAAAACTTTTCATGAGCCTTATTCTTCTCTTCATCATTTTTCTCCTCCAACTGATAGTAAACACATTCCAACTGTTCGAGGGCTTCAGTACTCAAATCCTTAAGTTTCTTATGATCATCCTGAAATTCTTGCAGCATTAATTGCTTTTCGGTTTCGTAATTATCCCTAAAGAATTCCAATCTTTGTTGTTGTATATCTTAATAAACAAAAAAAAATGTAATAAAAGAAACTTAATTCTCTTAAATCGAAAACATACTTATGAAATGTTGCACCATTTCCATATGAGCCTGGGACATATTATCATGCTGGCTATGAGCCACTTCTAAATCATTAAGTAACCTTCTTATGACATTATCTTTATGATCCATCATATCTTTGCAATATTTTTCCATCTCAATGATCTCTTTACGTAATTTTTGGCACTTGACTTGACGTAAAATGGAACGCCATTCTTGATTTATTTTGGCCATATTGAGACGACAAAAGGCTTCTTCGCGTTTGAGTTTGTTCTAAAGAAAACTAATTAATTTTAAAATTTAACTAATTTATGTTAAATTTAGTATAATACCTTCATATACATAGAAATCAATTGCATTTTACGTCGTCGGGCCTCTTCTTCAATATCGGCTCTCAATTGTAGATAACGAGCCCGTTCTTCCTCCGACATTTTGGCCAATTTATTTCCTTTGCTTTTTTTACCCATTTTTTTCAAACTAAAATTTATTTATTCTTTAAATTCTAATTCTAATTTAAACACTAAAAAATCTTTCGTTTTCTCTAAAACTTCTATTTAAACACTAAATTTCCATTTCTATTTTTAGCCAGTTTTTATTTATCTACTCTATCACCCCTTATATTTTTCCTTAGTTTCCTGGTTACTTTGGCAACTTAATTTACACATATAAACAATGATTTCCTTAAATTTCCTGTCCATTTCTTTCTTCCTTTCCCTATCTCTGGCTTTCCCTTAGTCTCTATTTAATTCAATGATTTTAAATGGAATTTTTGTTTTATATATTCTTCAAGTAAATGTAAGGAATCTTTATAAAACTGTTAGTTTTTCCATTTGAAATGATTGTATTTATCATAAACACGTATCAGTCATGCAAAACATTTACACAAACTTCTAAAGTCTTATGGACATAAGTAAACATTACGTATTGTATCACTGATTTTACTATCGTAACTTATACATTCATATCGAAGGATTGAATTGAGTTTTGTTTGTGGTAGTAAGCAGTTTTTGTTAAGCCATAAATAAATATTGATATTTCAGCTTACATGTGGCTTACAACTCATTCAAGAATTATTTAACCTTGTTGCCGATACTGTGCTTTCATTTCTTCATTTAATGTAAAATGCTCTATGCTCGTTTCGGTTACGAACTAAGTAACAACAGCAACAAAACTTTTTCTAAGATAAATACTTGAGCAGCAGCAATATTACTTTTTCAAAATAGTTAAGTGAGCGAGGGTTGTTTAGTAATCTTTATAGAATTAAGTTTGTTGGTTTAGTTGTGTCATTAAAGTGTAAGAAATAAATCTGTTAAGTTTTTAATTATTAATAACCCTAATTAGGGATTTAATATAGACCAATATATATCTGTGGTAAAGTCTCATTTGAGTAGTGATATTAAGCGATTTTACAAGTATACACTGTTTTGGATCTGATCAACCTAGAATTATTTCTAAGGGTTTTTATGACCCTGAATCTATATCTTCAACATGCATTTGTAAATTAGTCATAATTTTCTAGATATTAAACAAACAATTTTTTTCTATCTTTGACATTTAATAGTAATTTAATTTAACAAATTATAATAAATCAGTAGCGAAATCTTTTAAAATATTTGTCCCAAAATTTTCAATTGACTTTTTAGAATTTTCTTGCAATTTTAGTTGTAGCTACCCACCTAACTCGTCCCAGTCAGCGTTAGTTTTGAAAATTTTTAAAAAGTGTCCAAAAAAGGGGAGTTCAAAAAAATAAAGTCACCAAAAAAGTGGTTCAATGCCTAAAAAACTCCTCGAAATTTATTAATTTTATAAAAACAAAAAATATTGTACTTTATGAAAAACTACTAAATTAAATTTTTATTAATAATGAAATAGTTTATTTATAATATTTATAATAATTTATTATTGCAAAAATAAAGATTTATTCATAAAAATAGTTAATATAAAATTCTCTTTTCATTAAATAAACTTCTGTACTTTTATGCAAGGTCTTCACCCGGACTCCAATCTTAGAAATCCCCATCTAACAAATTGAAGACTGAAATCAAGGATTCACAATTGTTGACCTTAAGTAAGTTGAACAATTTATTTTTGATTAGTGGTAATTAAGAGAAAAGACGTTGCGCCGAGATAGTGCTATAAGGCAAAGTAAATATATATATATATATATATATATATATATCAGAAAGGGGTTGAACCAAAAACCTTCTGGTTGTTGATCCAACGCTCTAGCCAACTCATCCATGTGATTGCAATATTACTGTGGTGTGATACTATTGAGTACTTATTTATTTAATACAGAGTAGGCAAATAATAATGACGCCTCATTACCAAGAAACTACTTTGATAAGTTGTTGCCATTACCGAAAACCAGAAAGTTTTTGCAGCATGAATTTACGTTCATACAGAAAATTTTACTTTGCTTTAATTGCTTTGATTTGTTTTTGTTTTGAACTATAATATAATAACATAATAATTAATTCTTGTGAAGTCAAAAAACTGAAAAATGAAAAACAAAGAAGAATCAAAAATGAAAAATTATAAAATCTTTTGTTTCCATTTATTATTTTAAATACTTCCTAAAATGCTGAATTCCGTTTTGGAAATCTTTTTATGAACGTTCATTTGCACCTTTACACACAATATATAGATGAATATTTTCTTTTTTTTTAATAAAATTAAGTAGAAAAAATTTGTTCACCGAAAAATTTTTGTTTAATATGAAATATTTTGTTCTTTTTTATTTCAAGTTTTGTTTTCATTTTTTTTCCATTTTCCTTTACTTAATATGTGATTGACTTTTCAGGGTAAATAAAATTGAGAACGAACTTTCTAAAGATTCTACCTTTTGTAGTTGTATCATGTTTTGAACTACGAAAATGAAAAGCAAAACGAATTTTGAAGTACAGGCAAGTTTGTATCCTTTCATATTCCATCTCGCTCGTTCTCACACGAAATCAGAATTTCAGCAAGAAAAATTGCCTTGTGTGAACTCAGACTAAAATATAATTGTTGGCAATTTTAGATTTTCTTTGTAGTCCTTAACTATTTTACTCTCAACCCTCGCATATAATCTTATATTCTTCGAAATACATACTTATGTTGGCTGAATTAGTGTTTTTTATTTCTCTGTATTATTATCTCTGGCGCTGGAGTAAATGTGTGTTCGTGCAGAAAAGGATTAAGATTTATTTGTTGCCAAAGAATTATTGCCATTGGCTTGACTTTGCCACCACATAGTTTCAAGAAGGACCCAATAGTAAAGAGTATGTTGGAATGTATACTTACAAGAAAATATTTGTATGCGAACATGTTTGGACTTGTCAAAGTTTTCTACCGCAGAGATTTCGGACAAAAGTAGTTGTGAATGTCTACGCCTTTTTTACAATGATTTTATAGCTGCTAATGAACTGAGATTGTTTTAAGCCTTATAAATTGGTAGATGTGGATGATGACAATGACCTTCTCGAGATGAAGAGGTTAAATGAAAAAAATGAAATTTTAAAGAGCAATTTTGTGGTTTAATATTTTAAATTATTTATATTAAAAAGGTATAATTTGATTTTAAATAAAATTAATTTTCTTTAAATAAATACAAAATTATATTTCTTTGGAAATATTTTTTTATTTGATATTTATTTGCCTTATAAAAAAATATTTCAAAATGACTTTTTTATAGTCAAGAATACTATAAACATAATTCACCCAACACTTTATATATAACTGTATCATAGTCCATAATTGCGGCTCGTTCTAAGCGCCACATTAAATGATTTATAGCGAAATGTTGACCCTGATGCCACAAGACAATCATAAAACGCAATACAATAATTTAACATATTAGGGATATTCAAAAATACACTTTTCATTTGGAAACTTTAAACCAGTCTCTTTAAAGATTGTAAATCTCTATTAAATCTGAAATTTGGCAATTCTATTTAATGTAATTTTATTATAAGTGAATACCTTTATTATAGATAAAAACAATTGAATGTGTTTTTATTTTCATGTTAATCTTTATTTAAATCAATATTTATGATTTATCTCACAGTTATATTTTTCAAAAATATATACAAAGAATTCTATTTACATTCAACTAACAAACAAACAGACAATATTTGTTAAACGAAATAATAGTCTTTATAATTTTAAACAGATCTGATGACATAACTCTCTTTTAGTTTGATCATTTTTCATATAATCTCATGTCAAAAAAAACAGCTGTTAGCCAAAGTCTCTTTTAGCTCAGACTACCGATATTTTAGTCCAAGATTCACTCTTACACCAATAGTTGTTGGTCTTCTTAGCAAAACATTTGTTGTATTTTTTGCATACAAAATTAAATAAAGAAAATCTTCTTTTAACTTTAGCATTTTTCACTATTCGACTGGGCTCTTCATATTCATAATTCAATTTCTCATTCACCTTTATATCCAACGTTTCATAATCATATTCTTCCAATTTAGTTGAAGCCGCACATTCAAAAGGTAGACTATAGGTGGTATGACATGATACTAAATCATCTTGTGTACACTTGGCATATCCATGATGATTTAACACCTCATATTGATTTTGTTGCACTAAACGTGTGGAATTGTAACAAATTTGTTTTTGTTCAAAACTTTCCAATATCGATTCTTCTTCGGGTCTGTCGGTGGATGATAGAGTCGAACTGCTATAGTCGGGATATTGTTGATCCAAATAGCGTAAAGTTTCCACTAGATATTTAGCACGATTTCTTTTTATACGTTGTTTCTTGAGACTTTCCATGCGAGTGATTTGTTCGATACTTTCAATGAAGAGAACCAAATCGTGGGCAGAGAATTTATCACAGCTGACAAAGACTGACATTATTATTTGTTTAATGATTTTGTAATTCTTTATGAGTTGTTGTAGTGTGAATGTTTAAAAATAAATGAGTAATAATTCTTATTGTACACAGGGTATATATAGTTGAACAGGTAGTGGTAAAATAAAAAAATCTTATTATAAGGGTCACGTATTCCTTGCAAAATTTGTAAATCCTTTCGGTTATTTTTTACCTGTTGTGCTCAAAATATGGCTTAACTTTTTTTTGCATAATTTGTCCTATGGAGGGTTTTATGACTTCAGCGAATTAGATTTTCAAATTGGACATTTCAAAATATAATGGACAGTGCTTAGGTAAGAAATTTTATATGTTGGCAAATGTTTGCCTGCTTAAAATATTTAATAAACACTAGCCTAGCTAATCTTTATATATGATGAATATTTAGTTAAGTTGTAATAATGTAACATCTGTGGATTTGTTCTATTTTCAGCATACATTTTATGATATGCTAATGTTCTATATAAGACAAGCTTTCAATATTAGTTACCTAAAATATATTTGACTTCAAAAAATGAATTCTTTAAAAAAATTGCATTTTATAGAAATATAGTGAAATTCCTAAAAAAAATTATATTGAGACTAAAGAAAACAAATAATAATAATAATACGAGTAATAGTAATAATAATAAACTATCCCAATTTGATAATTCGAAAAAAAATACTTAAACACAAAATTTTGAAATATCCCAGCAAAACTTTGGTTGTCATGTAATGGGTTAAGAAGCTAATATAATGGCTCTTTTTTTTCTTAAAAGGTCTTAATTTTTAGACAGAAAAAAATTAAGACCTTTTTTTACTTTTAAAGACATATTTTCCAATATTTAAAGTAGTTTTTATGCACATAAAACACTTATTTTTGAGCATATTGTTGTTTGTCCCATTCATACATTACTTTTAGGGTTCGCAATTTTCCAGACTTTCCTGGATTAAGAACTATAATTATCATTACTCTCATTAGATGAATAACTGAAACTCAAATAGCATATGAATGTTTGCTTTAGCAGTTTTAAAACAGGATTGTAAATGTACTGAGAAAAGGAAATTTGATCAGTTGCTTAATCTGCTGATTAAACAACTCGAATGAAAACAAACATGTCGTATATGTCATGAAAGTGTGTTGTGGATATCGACACAATATTAAGCAAATAAAAAAATGTACCTCAAATTATGAAACAGGATGTTTCATGATCACTTATTTTTCTGATTTTTTTTTTTTGTCTTTAATACTAATGATATATAAATGAGACAATAGCTAAATAAATAATCCCGTAGTTCGTGAATTTTGTTGAAAAAGAAATTAAATTTTATTAAAATATTTTTATCCTACTTTTCAAAAATTATAAAATATGTGTACATTAGTTTTTATTTAACTATCGTTCAATGTACATATTATTAATATTGGTGGGGAAAAAATTAAAGTTTACTTTGGGATTGCTAACATAAATGGTCGTCTAGCATCCACTTCCAATTGTCGTAGGAAATTTGACCAAGATCTTATAAGTGTGAACCCTTTCATAATTTTAGGTACTTTTAAATGTAGATAGCAAAAAATAATTTTGAACCAAACTAAGCTTCTGTCAATTGTCAATTAAATTTTCTTATAATATCCCTTATAAAACGTCAGTCGATCTTATATATAACAGAGAATATTTTTTGTTTAATGCTTAGTCGGACTCATTACTTACTTTTTTTAATTTTCTTAATATTTTTTAAAGTTTCTATGAGATAAATTTCACATGTCTATAGTACTAAAAATTTATAGCGTATTATATATTTAAAAAGTCTACAAGATACTTTCAATTATTTATACATTTCCACATGCTATTTTTTAGTCCTGATATTTTATTAAAATTTGATTATTGTTAGGATATAATTCCCAGCTGGATTTTTAGCTTAACTTGCGTTAAAAAATTACTGCAATATATACAATTTTTGGTTTAAGTTCACCCATTTTTCTTCCATTTAAGTGCTTTTAAAATTCCCGGAAATCCCGAACGAAATTCCCGTAAAAGTGGGATATAAAAAATTGCAAATTTCCCGGGCATGCATTCTCTAATCACTTTACAACGTGGTCAAAAATTAATTTGATATCTACAACTGTTTCATAGATATTCGGACTCAAGTTTATGAAATATGGTATTGATTTGGATTTTATTATTATTATTATTATTATTATTATTTTTGTCTTGTTTTAGAAAAAGTGTTCTTTAAATTATCAAATAGTAATGCATTTTATATATAATTTTAAAGAAACACAATTCCCGATAAAACGATATATAATATGTTTTTTACATTTTTTTTCACATTCAACTTTTCTAGTAAATAATTTTAAACAATCAAAAATTTGCTGATATCTTTGTGTTTAGCTGAAATTGTTTACTCAAACTGTCAACTAGCACGAATTTATTTGACATTACAGACAGGTCCGCCAGATTTGCCGATTTATCGGATTTTTTCCGATTTTTTACCTTAAAAATAACAAATTACCGAATTTTACTGGAAAAAAAAAACGATTTTTGCTTCAAAAATCTGGAAGCTCTGATTATATTGATTATTTATATTGGTATAGATACATAAAATATGTAAAATATTTTTATCCTATGTGAGCCAGGGTGAGCCAGGCACAACATAGCAAATTTTTTGGTGGTATTTTCCTTAGAAAATTTTGTCAAGAAATGTATTTTTTATAAAACGTGTTTTAATGAAGTTTTGAAGATTCTGGGAATGACAAAGATGAATGTGTCTGAAGGATTTTCGGACATATTGACCTAAAGATTATAGTAATATTAGTGAGTGACGAAGGCGACGTTTATAATAGTAGTATTCCAAGTTTAATACTTGAAATATTCCTTTAAACCAAAATGTGATTGTTTATTATACTGAATATAGAGAATAAACATTATAAATTAGAATTTTTACATATCTACATAAATGGCATTACACAATGGGACCAAATTCAACTCAATTGAGCTGTCTCCTATTAATTAGACAGCAACCCACTGAACCTTCAGTGAGCTTCAGTGTAAATAGGAAAAAAGTCTTAGTTAATTATAGTTTAGGAGTCTAATTGCCATTTACTACTCTGTAAATGAGAATAGGTGGATGCCTAGCAATATCCAAAAGTGGATTTGTAATGCAATAAATTTTGATGATAATGATGAAAGTCATCCTTTAGTACCAACAACTAAAATAAGACATTATATCGTTAATTTCTCCAACTCAAATGGGTATACTTAATGATGGATGTTCGATATGTGAAAAACGTTCCTCAATACCATAATAGAACTAATATTAAATGGCATATCCTTAAGAAAATTTGCCAATTAGAAACAATTTTTTAAAAAATTTACTCATTTTCTTCTTACAAAAACAATTTCTATGTAATGCTTGGCGTGCCCTTATGGTAACGGACCATTTTGCCCGACCTAGGGGCGGTTACAAAATTTTATATAATAAGTAAATTCTTTTAGGCCCCATAGATATGCAATTTTCATCAATATCTGAAATAAAAAACGTACCCAGTCAATTTGGGTTAACACGCTGCTACAGTGAAAAATCACTCGAGAAATGGCATATCTTACGTTATAGGCCTTCTTGAAGACATCATAAACCAGTTTTCAAAATTTGCAATACACCTCCAAAATTTCGAGTTGTTCGCAAAAAACTATTTTGAGTAGGTCCTTATATATATATATATATATATATATATATATATACATGTTTTATTTAAAAAAAAAAAAACTTTATTTTTTTAATTAAAATATTTTTTCTAATTATGAATATGAATATGAAATTTTCATAATATAGACTTTTTAAGTAAATCAATAAAAATAATATTTAGTTTTTAGTAGATATTCAAACAATATTTATTGTTGAATCAATAAAAGTTTTAATAGAAATTTATATATTTTTTAAGTATAGGATTTTTTACAATTAAATTGCGAAAAAATAATCTAATAATGTTTGTATAAATTCGATGTAGGATTCATGAAAGAATACGTGTATATGAAATGTAATTTAGGTATTTTATGGCGTTAGTAAAACTTATTCAGAAATAATAGTGTGTTTTAGTATATATACATATAAATAAAAAGAAATGTTTTTTCACGTTATATGAACTACTAAATCGGTCTAGAAAAGAAATCCAATCGTTATTAGAATTGACAACTACTTACATGTCTTAGGTGCGGTTTTGATGTCTAAAAGTGGAGCTTTCGATGTATACAATAAGGAGCCTTCTGGCCAGTCACAAATGTTTGGAAGTAAAGAATTGGAGGTTGGCACAAAGTCTCAAAGTCTGCAAGAAGTGCTTGCAAAATTGTTGCATGTAAATTAAACAATAGTTTTGCCCATCCAAATGAAAAATGAAATTAGGTGCCAAGGGAGCAGAAGCCAAAAGATGTCGTAAGGCATGTTTGAAAGGCGCCACAAAACCAAATCGTTTTTGTGGATCCATTATGATAATTCAAAGCGCAAAATCCGTTTCGAACGCAATCGCTTCGTTTGAAGAGAGCATAGAACGAAAAACTTTTCGTGCAGCTATCTAAAAGAATGGATATTTCTAAATTAATGGATAAGATATAATAAAACAATATTACTTACGTTTAGTTATTTAATGAGGTAAATTACATTTATTATAACTTGTTGTCGAATAATTTGAAAGATATATAAATTTTAATTGTTATTAGGAAAATCTGTAAGGAAATAGGGAAAACTTACCTTCGAATATCTTTAAATGTTGGATTTCATACGTTTTTCTTTATTTTTACTGAAATTGTCAAAATACAAAAAATTGTTTTTGTTTTGTGTATCAGTTTTAAACTCGTTTTCAACCAATAAACCATAATTTTAAAATCTAATAATTTTTTTTAAAAAATTTTATTTACAACCAAACAATGATTTATTAAAAAATATTTTAGCCATAATTTTTCTGTGTGTATAAATGTAGAACTTATTTGTTTTTATCTGTAATAACTTTCTAAAACTTTCCATACATTTTTAATTTTTTTTTCTTCAAAAAGTAAAAACCAAGAAAAATTTAAAAAACTGTTTTGTGTTAAACTACTGCGCAAACTCGATTTTCGCGACTAATTAAAAACCAGACCTGTCAAGAAAACTGAATTTTCGCGATAAGAGAACCCAAAATTTTATTGAAAAATTTTATGTAATTTTTAAAATTAGAATTGTTTTTATTGATATATTTACATTTTAAACATTTTTAAAGAAATTGGAGATTTTGAGTTGATTTTTGGGCAAGTTATTTTTTAAAATAACAGCTGACTCATATAGTGCTGTTGTCTGCTTATCATTTTCCAAAGCCCATTGTATGCATATATTTATCGATGTTATACAATTGTCCACTTCAATTTTGTTTTCTTCATGACCAAGATCGTATAAATCCTCCGATTTCGTATCTGATAAATCCATTTGCTTCTCATTACTTTCCACATAAAATTCTTCTTGAATCCAGTTGTTTATGTCAGCATTCGTGAAAAAAATGTACTGTACAAATTTAAACTACATAATTCACGCAAATTAAATTTGTGGAATCTCTTTTGATTTTTAAAGTCTCTAATTTTTCAGAAATTGTTGACTTTAAAATATGTTGAACCATATTACGAAATGTATTTACACAACAAATGACACGAATAAACTGACAAAATTTAAGATAAAATTCATCCCAAAAAGGTTAGTATACCAAAAGTCGGGGATTTCCCCGATATTGTAATCAAATTAAAAAAAACAGATAAAAGTCGCGAAAATAGAACCCGTTTTTCGTAAACTGTTGCGATTTTAGAACCTGCAATTTTAAAAATTAAGCCGTCGCGATAATGGGTAGTCGCGAATACCGAGATTGCACTGTATATGATAATTTTTTAATAAAATTTAGAAAATGCTTAATAACTTTTTGAGTTCTTAGACGATTTTATATAGGGATATATTATTTTATTCTAAACAAAATAGCATTTCAAACTTTGCAACCAAATATGTGTAATGTTGTAGGAAAAAATCAGAAAAATCTACACCAAAATCAAAATTTCGAAAAAGAAAAGGGAAATAAATTTAAAAATGGTGAACAATTCATTATTTAATTTGAGTGTATATAAAATATGACAATATCGTAAAAAAAGCTACATTCTTTTACATTCTAAATCAATTTAATAATCTTAAACTGATGTTAAATTTATAAAGCTACGAGGTCTATAGTGCAGGAACTACCCTGAAAACTGGTTTTTCGCAATATCTCAAATTTAGGGGGTGTTTCGAAATTTCTGAAAATTGTTTTGTGATGTTCTCAAGAAGATCTACATCCAGCATTAGATCGTTTTTCGATCAAAAATAAAAAAGTCCCATTTTATAGCAGCAGGTAAGTAAATAAAATATAAAAAGTTTTTACATTATTATTTTCTATTTATTTCAATCAATTTAATTGATTCATTTCACAGTATTAAATTCTAAACATGATCTTTGTAGAATACTATTATATACATTTTTACTTAATAATTAAATAAATCCATTCGAACGAAATCAATTCATTTAAGAGTCGCTGGCCACAATCGATTTTGTTAGTTGCTTTAAGTTTAAGCATAAACCAACTGTTGTTTCTCTCATCGATCCACAAAACTTTTGCTCGTTTTGTTAGTCTTCTCATCAAACTACTGTTAGCTTAGTCCAAGATTCACTCTTACACCAAATATTTGTTTTGTTAGAGAAACATTTTTTATATTTCTTGCGTACTAAACTAAATAGAGATATTTTTCGTTTGGTTTTAGTACTGTTGGTCACTTGGCTAGGTTCTTCATATTGATGCTTAGAAACTTCTTTAGCTCTTATATCCACCGTCTCATAATTACATGCATCCAGTTTAGTTGAGGCGGCATAATCATAAGGCATAATATAGATGGAATTATCTTGATCATTATAACCTACTGCATAATATTGATTTTGTAGTAGACATGTTGAATTGTAACCAATATGTTTTTCTTCAAAACTTTCCATATAAGATTCATCTTCTGGTTTATCACCAGATGTAAGAGTTGAACTGCTTTCTTCTATGTATTGTTGATCCAAATATCGTAAAGTGTCTGCGAGGTATTGGGCACGAGTTCTTCGTTGACGTTGTATTTTTAAATTTTCCATACGAGAAATTTGTTCCATACTTTCTATGAATAGAGCCAAATCATTGGCAGTGAATTTATCAGAGTCTATATAGGCCATTTTACTTAGTTGTTGAAGCCTTGATGTTCACCGTATAAAAACTAAATAACAAATGAGTGATGTTAACAATTCTGTCATGAATTTATATACTTTACAGGTAGCTCATTTGACTTTTGTCATATGTGACCTTAACACACCTATTTAACCCTTTTTTCTTTACCATTTTTACCTGTTAACATTGGTGTTAAGCCAAAATTTGGGTTTTTTTATTTTTCGCATTGGGAAAATACCCTTTAGGTGGGATTTATGATTTATATTTAAGTAAATTCTAAGAATTTGCCCAAAAGTCATTAAAATAAAACTGATGGGTGTGTTGCCTTAAAAGTTTTATGCAATACTTGTAAATTTTTGCCTGTACCGCGAATTTATAAAATCTTTTAGCGCCTTCATAAAATTATTGTTTAATATTTATTTCATAGCTAAAGATGTTTATAAAGTAACACCTGTGTCACATCTGTTCAGGATTTTAAAAATATTATAGTGTAAGTTAAAAGCGATGATTTTTAAATGAAAATACATTTCCTTAAAACTATATAATATAAATGATAATATAAATTCTAACGCAGTTATTGCAAAACATATGAAAACTAAGATTATAAAAAGGATACTTATGTGTAGCATGAATCTTCAAAAATCTGTCCTTAAGTCTGATATCAACTTTTCATTTAAGAGAACACTAATTACACTAGGCTTCATAATGACACTTATTTATTTTCACTTGAGGGCATCACATGATAATTTGATATATTCCGAAAAAACATTTTGAAGGTACACGCAGAGAAAAACACATGGTTATAGCATTAGCACTACAATAACATTATGTACTCATTATTAATTTTCTTGAATTTTAATAACTCCATGTTCATGATAGCAATGTGTTCATTTAAATTTTGTCATTTAATGTTTACACTCAATAAAAATTTTAATATGGTTGACTGCAATATTTATATGTTTTTAAATATTTTTACCAGAAATAAAATTTTATTAATATGAAAAATATAATTATTTCTACAACCATTAAATATATGCCGTCTTTTTCCTTGTTCTTAAACCATATTAATATTATTATTCCTATGACAATAAAATGATTCGTATAAATATAATACTTATCCTCTTGACAATCTTAGTGGAAAAATTTTATTTTAAATGTTTGTTTTCCGACTTCATTATAATCCTCATTTGGTTTATATATGAATAAATATAAATACAGGAGGTTTGGTTATACTCGGTGTGATTAAAGCCATATATGATATACCATTAAAGGGTTAAGTTAAAAATATATATTTTGAATTTGAACAACACATGATGGTACAAATGAATATAATTAATGAACTAATATATGTATAAATATTTTTTTCTCTTTATAACTCAATAAAAGTTTATAAAAATAATATTTTTTTTATTAATACGTTTTATTTTAATATATGATAAGATGGAATAATAATATGACAATTTGGTATAATATAATAAGAGAGAATAATAATATAATAACATCAAATCATTATCTGATAGAATGGTATAATGATGTAGTAATATTGTTCAATTATATGTAAAACTAGAACCATAACATGAAAAAATAAAACATAAAATTAGACACAATATGACAAAATGGTATCATAATAATTATTTTTTATTCTATTTAATTATTACTTATAATCATTTCTATTTTTTTCTCTACGTGTAGTTCCTGCTTCTTAAATTTTAACATCATTTTTAGATTTCAAAATTAATTTAGAAGATATAATAACCCTGTGCTAGTTCAAATCTAGTTAGAATTAATACAGATCTAATTCAGTTCAGTTCTAGTTTCATATTCAATCAAAAAAGAACAAATTCGCAAAAAAATCATACCTATTTTCAAAAAATTATAATTTAAAAAAAAGCAGTAATCTTCAAATAAGCATCAATTTTCAATTTATATTTAAAAGGCACCGATTAAAAAAAATACTAATTTTCAGAAAAGGTACCAATTCCCTAAAAAGAAAATAATACATTTAATCTTTGTTACAATTACTATGGAGACCACTACTCCCATTGCTTTGATCTAAAAATGTAGTAGCAGATTAACACATATAATTTGAAGTAAGTCCATTCAACTTTCAATATGTTTTTAGTCAAATATGGGCCTGGCATTAAATGGGGGCGGCAACTCCCCGAAGGCCTATCTGCCTCTAAGTTATGTAAATTATTAAGAAAATTCTTCCTATAAAATTTTAAGATTTTCGCTGTTAAATATAATTTACTAGTCCCATTATTCCCACAAAATTTTAATACTTTTTCAGTAATAGTTCATTAAATATACGATTTACAATATTTAGTTCGTATAGGGGCTATGACTTATCCTACCCGCCCTATGTTCGTCTCATTTGTGAAACTTAACAACGAAATCATTTTTTTATAACCAACACATTTTTATGGTTCCGAGAAGAATATTTCATACAAAAAACTACGTTTATAACGAACTCCCACAAATACTAGTTTAAAATAAATAAAATGGCTCATTTTTAAATGTTTCAAAAACGTAAAAACTAACAGAAATAACTTTTATTCATTTCAATTTAAATTAGTGGACACATTAACTTCAATTTAAATTTTCGGACAAATAAAAGATAAATTTTCTATTTGTAGTTGTTGACTTTTTAACATAACGCATACACATTTATCGAATATAGTTAAAAATAAAACTTAAATTATAATAGAATTAAAAATTAAATATTGAAAAATCGTTGTTTCTCAAAAAGTCATCATGTCAGTTTCAAAACTTCGGCAATAAATAAAAATATTGAATAGTATCAAAAATATATATAACCTCAATTTTCAACTCGTCGAATTACTGATTAATATGGTCCATTTTTAAAGGAAAGAAATACGCTTTAATCCCAAATATTAAATACGTATATTTTGTTAACAAATAACATTTTCTGGTATTTTACGGATATAACGAAGTACGTTTATAACGAACTAAATTTGACGGTCCCTTCAAGTTCGTTTTAACCGTGTTCGACTGTATTTGCTTTGTATGGGTGCATCACTTCCTTTGTTCCTATGGAAAAGTACAAGTTTTTTTTTTTTTTTTTGCTTTTATCCTTAAGTCACTTGTACGAAATTTAGTTGTCTTTATTTATTTATTTAGATCCACACTGAGAATACTGATCTTTATCGAAAATCTTTTTTCAGATCAACCGGTTTTTTCGTTTTTAGCAGACTATATTACAGATTAATAATAAATCATTGTGTCGAATTTTTTCTATCAAAAATAATGTGTTCAAGAGATATTGATGAAAATATATGAAAGGTAGTCACGACGGACAGTGATGTTTTCTGGTTTTTTGTCTATAACTTTTTTTCTTATGAACTAACTTTGCCCATTTTCAATATCGAAAAAAACGTATCAAAGAGAAATATTTGAGTCATATCTAAATTGTCTTAGAATTTCACGAGGACCCAGAATAAACATATATACTTTATGGAGTCTTAGACGAATATTTCGATATGCTACAAACGGAATGAAAAACTGAATATATCCACATCTTATTGTTGGTACAACTTGTGAAAAAAGGCAACAATTTTCAAAAGATACTAATGGGTGATTCCATATTAAAGCGAACAGCAATCGGATTTGACATCTCCGATTTCAAGAAAATTTACTATATGTATTACCTACACGCAGAGAAAAAGCATGGTTACAACATCATCACTACAACAATATTATTTTCTCATTGTTAATTTTATTGAACTTTAATAACTCTGTATTCATGATGACAAAGACGTTGATTCAATTTTGTCATTTAATGTTTACACTCAATCAAAATTTGAATATGGTTGACTGCAAATATTATATGTTTTTAAATATTTTTTCCAGAAACAAAATTTTGTTAATATGAAACCATTAAAAATTTGCAGTCTTTTTCTCGTTCTTAAACCATATACTGTTTTTAAACCATATTAATATTATTATTCCTATAACAATAAAATGTAAGAAATAAATATATTACTTATCATTTTCGCAAACTTAGTGGAAAACTTCAATACTTGTTTGTTTTTAAATATATATTTTTTGTTAATATTTGTTTTCTAACTTCAATGTAATTCACATTTAGTTTATATAAGAATAAATATAAATAGACAAGGTTTGGTTATACAATATAAGAATCTTGCATTTGAAGCACATATGGAAGTACAAATGAATATATATATATATATATATATATATATATATATAATCTTTCGATAATAATTTTATAAAAATAATAATCATTTTTATTATATTTTTATTAATCTATGATAACATGGAATAATAATATGACAAAATGAAATAATAATATGATAAAATTGGATAACTCTATGATAACATGAGGAAGTAATATGATAAAATGGTATCATAATATGAAAATGTGGTTTAGTAATATAAAAAGATTGTTCAATAATATAATCATAACATGAAAAAACAAACCATAAAATCGGATACAATATGACAAAGTGGAATCATAATAATTATTAATTATAATCACTTCTATTTTTTACTGTGTTCATATGTTTCGATCATAATATGTTGCTGTTAAAGTATGGTCACTACAACCATATTTTTTTCTCTGCGTGTATCGAAAGTGTTTTTCAAATCATAAACTTTTAGGCTCAAGGCCTAAAAATTTATTTTTACTAAATTATTTATAACTTCTTTTATAAATACCATTATATGTGGCAAAATTATAGTTTCGATTTCATTATAAAGATGAAGATATTGCCTCTGTAATGACTTTATTTATTTCGAAAGTTTAAAGGTCCAAATTATGCGTATTTAAATGAAACCCTTATATCTCGAAAAAATCAATATTTAAATTTTTTTTTAAATTATATAATGATAACATAATCTTTCTCTCTAATCATAGCAAGTATCTTCAGAAAAAAATACAAATTACAAAATTCGTTTCCAAATTTTATATTAAAAACTAAAAAAAATTGAAATTTATTTATTACTTTCAGGAAAAACTTTTCGAAATCAATTTCCGTTTCGTTTTACATAATCAGGGCATCCAAATAATAGTTTTTCTAAAAAAAAATTAATTGTTATTTTAGTCCTTTCAACTTTGCAAAGCCTACAAGTGTTTATCATGTTTCCCATTCATTTTCACATGTACACACATTTTTGGAGTTTCCTTCAAAGTACCAGTAGGTGTCACAAATTTTCCACTCATAAAAAAAGAGCAGAGGTATTTTACTGCGAAACATGTGTCAAAAAGGATAACATATGGCGTGAGTTAATATTTAGCTATCAAGGTGTTTAAACGTAATATCAAATCCTTGAATAATTCCCGTATTCATTTAAGCATCTGTTGAACACATAAAACACAAGCTAATCACACCAAGAGTTGTAAGATATTTTAAAAATTTAAATGATATATCTTAATTATTAAATACGTCGAATATTCGGTTTCTAATTTTAGATTTAATTTCAGCATTAATTGATACCTTTAACTCTAACTAATATTTAAATCACGTTTTTTTTTTCTGTTAATTTTACAATTTTATTTTAGTTGGTTTTCCTTATTTTCAGTTGTGTTTTTGATGTTGGTTTACAGTTTCAGTATTTTCATTGTTATATACGAGTATTTTTTTATTTCAATTGAATATTGGCCTCAAGTACCTGTCAATCAATTGATATGGCTGTCAGTGTATTGTATGTACAACATTGCATTCCATATATAAAACAAAAGTAATCGATAGTGCAGTAAATTTATATTTTTACATAAATGATCCAAAAAGTTTTGAGGTATATTGAGTTTGTCATTACATTTGCAACATATCGAAATATTTTCCTAAGATCCCATAAAGTATATATGTATATTTTGTATCCTCGGGAAATTGTAAGACGATCTAGCTATGTCCGTCTATCTGTTGAAAGCACGATAGAGCTCGGAGCGGATCACTTAGGAGAATGAAATTTAGCTTAAACATTTCTCTTTCATATTTCTTGTTTGGTAATAAAAATGGGCAAAAAGAAAAATGTTATGGATAAAAAAAAAACAGAAAATATCGGTATCCGTCGTAACTCCAGTTCATATATTCTCGTCAATATACAAGTATTGAACGCATTACTCTGGATGGAATAAAAACATTGACATAAAGATTTTTTTATTTTTCTATAATATAGTCTGTTAAGCATGCAAAAAAAAAATCGGTTGATCCGAAAGAAAGTCATAATAACGAAGTAAAAGCATGTGAGAATAGGAAATTTCGAACAAGAAGTTTAAGGATAAAAGCCATAAAAATAAACTATTTTTTTCGATAAGAGCATAGAAAACAAATATTGTTTGTCGCATATCTAAAGAACTATTACAGTAAAGACGTATACTGCGAAAATGATTTTTTTTACCAAGTTCCATAATTAAGACGAACATAACAAAGGTAGGACCAGGGGGAGTCATAGCTCCCATACAAAATAAATATTGAAAACCGCATATACAAAGAACTATTACAGCGAAAGTTTCGAGAATTTTCGAAAATGATTTTCTTATTAAGTTCCATAATTATGATGAAAATAGGATGAAATAGAGTCGTAAGATTATTAAGATTTTGTGGGAATAATTTTCTTATCAAGATTTATAATTTAAACGAAAATAGGCCTAAACAATTTTGATTAACTCATACCTAATGGACTATGATTAACAGTGAAAATCTTAACATTTTGTGGGAATTTTTTTTAACAATTTACATAACTGAGAGGTAAATAGCTTGATAGGTCTTCGGGGAGTTGCAGCCCCCACTTAATGCAACGTCCATAATTTATTAAAAATACGCATAAACGGCTAAACCGAATTTTTTGAAATCATTTGAATCAGCTACTACATTTTTCGATCATAGCCATGGGTATAGTAGCCCCCATAGTAATTGTAACAAAGATAAAAAATTATTATTTTCATTTTTACTTTAAAAGAAGTCCCAGTATTTAATATATTGTAGCTGGTATAAATAATAAATTTATATTCCATTGAGAATTTTTTACTGATGGTGGGTATATCCGATTCGGCCGAGCCGAATTCATATAACCTTACTTGTTAATTTTTTAATAATAAGGAGCAAAATCTTTCCAATTTCCGATTAACTCTAAAACTATTGAATGGATTAAAAATAATCTTAAGATAAGTCAAAGATAATTTTAGTGGGCATCTATTGGAGCTTTGGGAGAAAAAAAATTTTTCTCTGATTTCGATGAAATTCGGTATACACACTGACTACATGAACACAAAATTCAAAGTTCTCCAAAATTTTTAAAGTCGTTGTAATTTAGTTTTTATTGCGGTTCAAAATTCACTTCTTTTTAAAAATTTTTTTTCAAAATATATGAAATTTAAATCCGCATATCTTCGGACTTATTTATCCTTTTTAAACGAACTTTGCCTCAAACTGCTGCTTATTAAGTGTAGTTTCTAATTATTAGTTATTTAGTTTCTAATTATTCTAAAGGATAAAGAAATCAATGTTCGTCCAGTTATTAAGGATATTTAAAAAATCATAAATTACATTTATGTAATGTTCCTTAAAGTGTTGGCAACAACATATAAAAAATTTAGGGTGGGACCAAGGGGGATGCTGCGAAAATTAAAATTTGACAAAAAAAACTCATTTCTTTCTTTTAATGATTCCTTTTTTATATGAAAATATGTAACTATATTTTTATAAAATCAATATCGTACATAATAAAGGAGTGTATTCCAAACATTTTGGATTTTCATTGTAATGAAAAAATTCCATATTTTCTAAAAATGCTAAAAGATCATAAATCTAAAGTAGTATATTAAACAATAATTGCATCTAAAAAATGCAATTGCATTAAAATGCATTTTTTTTTTTCAAAATATTAATATTTTTCCCAATATTTTAGTTGAAGGTGACAGCAATACAATTTAAACACAATTTGAATTGTCTTGATCTGTTAAATTTTTAAAGATTTTCAAAATATCAATATGTAAAGAAAAATAGTTTTTAAGAATTCGAAAT
The DNA here is from genome assembly GCA_932274085.1 of Protocalliphora azurea. Classification (NCBI taxonomy): domain Eukaryota; kingdom Metazoa; phylum Arthropoda; class Insecta; order Diptera; family Calliphoridae; genus Protocalliphora; species Protocalliphora azurea. The sequence goes on along the minus strand of OW026521.1, from coordinate 146,840,301 downwards.
TCTAACTAACTTTGAAAAATCCTTTGGCGGCTTTTCTAAATAACTGGTACAATTTTAATTTTTCGTTGGAAATATTGATGCAATTTTTCATTTTGCACTGTATAATTTTCTTAATATAATAAGATAAAATATTAAATTCAATAAAAGATTATCGAACAATCTATGAATGGATTTAGCTTATAGTGAACACTGTAATGGAAAATATCAAAGGTTTCAAAGTTTTCTTCAGAAAATAAAGTAGAATCCCATTGTGAGGTTCCTTATTGATACGCAAATTCAAATTAATGAAGTCATATAATGTGGGACCCTTTGAACAACCAATAAATCGTAATAGAGAAATCAGGCGAATATGCAAGAAGAGTCGTAAACTTCTTTCAGGGATCCCGAAGAGTAGGAAATAGTTTATCATAAACTTTTTAAAAGTCCCTGCCTTAAATATTATTATAAGATATCCATAAATTCTTAGGCAAACGTTTAAAGAGTTTTCTAATATAAAATAAGACATAGTTTAAATTTAAGTCGGTTCCACTTGGCCTACCAACTATTACACCGTGCAACGATTTAAAATTTTTTTTTATGCATGAACAAATCGATAAAGGCGTGAGACTAGAGGCCATACATAATAAAACTGCAAACTTAGTTTTTCTCCATGACGTCAAATGTCTTCTCAGGAGGACTTTAAAATGTCAAAAGATACATAACTTTAACATAAAATTAGAAAATATTTACAACTAGCTTAACCAGGTGTGCTTCGCTACCCCTATTTATGTGAAAAATAATATTCACTTTGCATTGAGGTTACTAATTCCCCTGAGCCAACTCAACTGCGAAGTGTGAGAAATTATTGGCACTAAAAATTTAAGACTTTCACTATAATAGTTCTTTAGATATGAAAAATCAATATTTACTTTGTATGGGTTCGATTATCCATACAATAGGACCTACCCATTCTATTTTAATCCCAATTGTGAATCTTAATGAGAAAATTATTCTCATCAAATTTTCTCCTCAATAGTTCTTCAGCAGTGCTGTAATTAATATCTGCTTTATATGGGAGCTACCACTCCCCCAAAATTTGTCCTTCCTATTTTTATCCATAGTTGGAAACTTCATAAGAAAAATATTTCCTCCAAATTTTAAGAACTTCCCTGAAGTAGTTCTTTAGATATTCAATAATTAAGATTTAGTTTGTAGATATGTCCTCCCTAACTTCATCTCAGTTATGTAGCTTGGTAAGAAACTTATCTCAACAAAATATTAAGACTTTCACTGCTATAGATCTTCAGATATGTATAAATTAAGATTAACTTTGTATGGGTGCTATATCTTCTCCTAGACCAATCCACCCCATTTTCATCTTCATAAGAAAATTATTCTCACAAAATCTTGAAAATTTCGCTATTATAGTTCATGAGAAATGCGGTGATTAATATTTACTTGTAGTTTGTATAGGGGCTATCACTTCTCCTAGACTTGTCCGCTTTGTCTTCATTTCAGTGTGAACCTTACAGAGAAAATTATTCTCACCAAATCATAAGCATTTCTCTGCAGTAGATCTTTAGGTATGCAATAATTAAGATTTGCTTTGTATGGGAGATATTATTCCTCCTTCACCTACCTGCCCTATTTTCATCACAACTATGGAAATTTATAAGAAAATTATTTCCATAAAATCATAAGAATTCTGCTGTTATAGCTGTTAATATATGCGATAAATAATATTTGTATAGGGGGATACCATTCCCCTGTTCCTATCGGAAAGTTAATTAGCCTATTTAACTTTTAGGTACCACAGAATGATACTGTGAAAGTTTCAAGAAAATCAGTTAGCGGTTTATTTTAAGAAAACTTCATATGAAAAAGTCTTACGGCGTCAAATCGTATGATCTCGGTGGCCAGTTCACATAAATATCCTTTAAATGTTCATTGTAATATAGTTATTCACTTCCTTGGCATTCATTTTTTGACCAAATATTTTTTTACACTGATCGTAGTTGGTAGTGGCAATATCATTAACATTTTCAGAAAGGAACGGACCGATGATGCCGTCAGATCATAACTCGCACTTAATTGTGACTTTTTGGAATACTTCAAGTGGATTAGCATAGTTCAAAATTTAGCAATTTTGTCCAATCGCTGAATTCGAACTGTGGTTAGCTACCAACTGCTCTAGAATTGTGTGAGAAATTTTCTATGATCCTTTTACTTATGTTTAAGAATAAATTGAATTTTGTACAGAGATAGGTATATTTTAGGGAAGGTATTATAGGTACGGTTTATACCAATTCTTATATTTTTGTGCGCTTTTTTCTTTTATACTTCAACAGAAACTATGATATTTGAAAAAGCTTAAGGGTTTAGAAAATATTTGTCCTAAAAAAAATTTGAGGAAAAAAACTGTAACTAACGTTGCACGAAAATATAGTATTTTTAACTAAAAAAAACATGACAGAGTAACATTGAACATATTTCGTTACAGGTTTTTGGTTCTATTATCTTTGAGTGATGCTGTTAAAAAAGACGCAGTGAAATGATGATGACTGTTATATAAAACAAATATATGTAAATTGGATTCAAATAAAAATAAATTTTATTTGTGTTTCAATAGCATTTGTTTTTTCCTGGAGTAACAAATTTAAGGACATTTTAATTTAAATTAAATAGGATTTTGTTTCTTTTGAAGTTATTTCTTACATTATTAAATAATTCTTTTTAATAAAATGTACAACAAGATTGCGTGTTCTTGTTGCTACAGACTTAAATGCGTGCAACATTTTTTTACTTTGTGTATAAATTTTCGCTATGAGAGGCCGTTATTTGCTGTACAACTTTTTTTTATTAAGCAGCTTATAAATTTGTTTTTTATACAAAAGCGTAAAAAAATCAAAACACAATAACAACCAAAACCATTGGCACATTGACACCCCCATTGTTTTGTAGGAAAAAGCAGACCACGAATAAAATTTTTACCAACAAATTTGCTTAAAAGACAAATGTTCAAACTCACGTTTAAAAACAGCTTTTCCTATTAGAGAAAAGCCTAAAAGTAGAAGGTAGAGAAAAAAAAATCACTAAAATAGCAAAATATTTTCTAGAGAGCTTTAAGCCGAAACGTGCTTTAAATAGTCAACACGCAAGTGTTTAAATGCTACAATTAGCAAGTGGGTGGTAACTGAACAACGTACCCAAAAAGTAAATAACAAGCAAAAAACAACATCATCAGCAATGGTCACAAAAAGCCGCCAAATCATGTTCATTTTAAAAGCTAACAAAGTTTTTAAAATTGTATTTTGGTCTTTTTTTCCCAAATGCAAAAAACTGTTAAGGACAGATGGACATTAAGCCTATAATTGATGTTTGCAAAAGGTTGTCACTTTTTCGAGTGGAAATTTTAATTGTTTTATAAAATTCAATACAAGAACATAATTCTTAGTTGTCTTACTTTATGAGGATTTTTTGCCTTATTACTTCTTAAATGTAATGTGCCTACGCTAATGTGCGCTACTTATAGGAAGCTTTTGTGTCGCATTGTAAATGACACAGGTACAAGGTAAATAATAACTATAAAAATAGATTTAATATAATATCTACCTTAACTGTGGTTTATATTGTAAAGTTTTAAAGCTCAATTCTGTAGCATTTTGAGATTAATCGTAGCGCTTTAGAACTTATCTTTTAAGCTCTTAATTACAAAATTTTATACTAAATTTCAAAGTTTAATCATGAAACTTAACAACAAAATTTTTAATTTTTAATTAAGCAAAATTAGTTGTTTATTTTGTATTCAACTTCAAAGCTGAATTTTGTAGCATTTTGTAATTACGTACGAAAATATATATAGAAAATATAAAATATACATATAGATACATATGGTTCCAGATATGAAAATTATGCAGTAATATTTGCAATATACACAGAGAAAAAATGCATATATTTGAAAATTTTTTTCATAAATATTATGAATCGAACATAACTTTTTTTTCCAAACCTTTTTCATAAAAAATAAAATTTAGTTCTTAAATATTATTAAATTGTTCATAATGAAAATTTTAGGAATTTTGTAAACATTTTTTTAAATCTTTGATTTAGTTTAAATCTAATTAAACAAAAGTTACAAATGGTAAATAAAAATTGTTATATATGAAAATAATAACAATACACATCTTAAAATGGCAAAATTCCAAGGAAAATCTGCAAAAAAAAAAAAATGTTTAGAAATTTGCATAATTTCACTCGCATTCTGCAGTACATCATTTTGATAAAAAGCGCTTCTGTTCTGCTCCTTAAAATCCTTAAAAAAAACCTAAAATTTTTCGAAGAAAATTTCAGACATTTTTTATAAATTGAAAATATAAATGAAAATTTAAACATTTTATTTTAAGTCTTCTTGATTTTTGGTTCATATAATATATAAAAATTTTAATATTTAAGATATTATTCTTAAATATTATGAACTTAAATCAATGAAAGTAAATTCTTATATTTATGCACAAAATTTTTTCTGTGTATGGATTCATATATTAAATCATATATGAAAAATTTATTCATATATGGAACCATGTGAATACATATATAACCAATAGCAAAAAGACTCTCCCGATGACGATCTTAAAAGGGAAACAGCATATATTTGTTTTAATTTAATTTTTTTCGTATTTAACATGTTTAATTAAACTTCTAACTTCTTCTTAGAAACAATATCTATCATTTTAAATACTGCTGCTACTAAAAATTTATGAAATAATAAGTAACCCTTTTAACCTTTTTTCCAAGTGATTTTGTATAACTATATATCGTTAAAGCCCTTGTGATACTAGGTTTATTTAGTATTTTTCTTGAATTAATGGAACAGTAGAAATATACTGTAATAGAAAAATTTACTAAGTGGAAAGAGTACAGCTATATAAAAAAAATCCAAAGATGAAAAATTATTTATCAAAGTTATCGACTTTTGGACTTTTAAAATTAAATGACTAGCTATTATGGTATATTGCTAGGAAATTACACAAAAGAAGCCTCCTTCGAAAACTGCCGCCGATCTATACCTTCGTATAGAAAGTAAGAATTTCCGAGTTCAGCTTCTGAGTTGTATGGTCTCCACCAATATCAATCCTTTTTTTTTTTTTTTCTTTTTTATATGGTACTCCACCAGGTTACAAACATAAAAGTTTAGTTAAATCCGAATGCATGTGACAAATGAAAAGACTCGAAAACCTGTAAAGGTACAGTTAGGCGACAGTGAAACACTTAGCGAATGTAAGAGTGAGATGCAAAATTATCGTAGGCCAAGCAACAAAAACCCGCCTAACTTCACTTAAGAAATAATTACAACGAGGCGAGGCTGAAATTTTTAACTTAAAGTTGAAATTTCGAAGCTGTTGCCAACTTTTGTTCAAAAAATATCGCTAAATTAAACTAAAAAATAGCTAAATTTTAAAAACGTTGAAAAATTTAGCGATAAATCGTTAATTTTTAATTTCGGCTCATAAATTTCCCAAAAAATGGCTAAATTTCCTAATATAAAAATTTGGCTTTTTCTTGGACTGAATAAAATCAGAATAGATTATATTATTCTGATATAAATGACATTTTCGACATTCCCATACTTATTGATCACTTATTTTTTTTTTCTGTCTAAGTAACAATGGGAAATTTTTATATCATATGTGTTATCTTTGAGAGGCGTAAATTTCCATACAGATCGTATATAAATATATTTTAATATAAAATTAAAGTGCATTATAATTATAAAGATTTTTTATTTCTCAATAATATTTTTTTCAGAATCACTGATTTTTTATTTTCTATATAATCAAATCATACACAATATTGATATCAGAATAATTTTTCCAAAAGATATATCTGCGAAAAAACTTCATAGTAGTATTTTCTTTTTAACTTTTCAAGAGAGCAGTTTATAACTTAATTTTCAAACAAAACTATAGAAATCTTAATTTCAAATATCAATATCACCTGAAATAGTACTTGTTATATTTGTAATTAAAAAATGGAAGAACATGATTTTTATGTTTATACTTAATAATATACTTATAAAATATGTGAACATGTTATTAAAATATTTGTATTTTATTTCTAATGTTGTGTTAATTCTTAATATTTGAATTGAATTTATGTTATGAAAAATTTAGTTAAAATTTAAAGTATTTAACGAAATGTGTAATGCAAAAATCGCAAGATTTCCCGCTAATAGCTAAATATTTGTTCCAGCAAAATGCCTTTAAAAATCGTTCGATTTAAGGAGAAAATAGCTTAATTGCCAACAACTCATTTCGAGATTAATTCTTAAAAGTGTTATATACTCCAGCGGTTGATAGATGAAATCAGCGATTTTAGACATCTTTTATTTTTTATGAAATGGGCAACATTATGTGTTTGTTTATTTTGTATTGTTTTCCTCTATTTATTCCTTTCTATCACTCTATCAATCTAATATTACTAACCTATTGTCTACATTAGGCAAATTTTTATCAAAACAAAGGTCAAAATCAGTGCGAATATATACAAGGTAACCCTAGTTAAACAGCAGATTATTATTTTGGTTGTTACAGCTGTCAAACTGCATATATAAAAAACAATAAGGAATACGCCATATTGTTGTTTTTGTGCAACTGTTGCCACCTTCCATAAATTCGCGTTAAGTTTGACGTTTATCTTGATAAAAATTTTCTAATGTATACACTAGGTAAAGTACAAAAGAAGTTAGTGTCATAAGGGTTTAACTAACTCTAAGTCTACACATAGAAATTTTTATTTCATAACATAAGAAATAACGTCGGCAGAATAACGGGAACAAATTTCTATTTCCAACTTTATGTTAAGAGCACGTACATGAGAAATTTAAATGTTAAATTGACATTTTTACCGAAAATTTTATTTTATTTGTTTTTTTTTTCAATTTTTATTCTTTATTTGTCTTTTTAAATACTATTCAATACTAATTCATTCTGAACTTTTTTTGTTAAAAAGAGCAAAATATTATAAAAGAACTATTTGACAGCTTATGTTAAACATTATTGCTCAACTTGTGCTTAAACATTTATTGTGAAATAAATTGCGTAATAGATTTCTTATTGGTCCACACGTAACATTTTAAAGAGGGAGATAGAATTTGACAATTGCCAATATAAAAATGTCTACGTGTAGACTAGGAGTAATTTAACTATTTCAACAGTGTTTAATTCCTAAAACACACGGATTTTAATACTTAATAAATTGGTCAGTGCCACTGGTAAAAAATTATTTAGAAATTTTTATAAGACGAAAACAAGAATTTGACATTAAAAGAAATAAAATAAAAATAAAATTTTTCTAAAATTAAAAATATAAAAAATCAAACGGAATTTTAATAAAATTCTTTTTTGTAAATTTTTGGTTCTCCTATCATTATAAGAAAGTCCCTTGGATCAATAATTGCACAACGGAACAAAATTTAACTTTTTGTGCGGCCTGGAAATTTATTGCAAATTTTTACTAATTTGAGGTCGCTGATTTCAAATATAATCTCCGTTTTTCTCTATAAGCTCCACTTTTCGAGATATACCGTTATGTCTAAAATTAAGGCACTTTCACTACATATATTGGAATAATTTGAAAACGGTTAAAAAAATCCGAAACACGGCAATAATATTATCTTTAAGCCGTGCTTCCATTGTTTTTAAATTTTCTCAGTAGTTTCAGAGATATCGTTAAAGTTTTGGAAAAAATAACAATTAAAAAAAAATTTTTTTGTCCTTTAAAAATTCATAAAAAATAAAAATGCCACAAAAATTACAGTTTTGGTCTAAAAACATTCAGTTAAACATATTTCGAATGAAATGAGCTTTATTTCATTGCAATCGGTGCACAACTTTGTTTTTGTTCACAATTTACTGAGAAAACTGAATTGATAAAAATCGCGATTTCCATAAAAAAAAAAAACAAATATGTTGGAACAAAATTTAACTATTTTTTGTATTGACTGAAACTTTATAGTAATTTTTTACTATTCCATTTTTTGTCTATCAGCTCGACTTTTGGCGATATACAGTTATGCCCAAAATAAAAGCACTTCCACTATATATATTACACTGGGCAACAGTCATTTTGCAGCATGGTAGCTTAAAGTCAATTCTGTATAAGACTAGTGTGCTGAATACTAAAAAATTATTAAGTTTGTCAAATTGGCTCCAGTTTTTGAAATAAAGACTATTGGCTATTTCAATGAAAAACCCTGAATAAAAATACCAATATGTATTGAAAAATTTTTTTATCACCTATATAACAAAAACTGTTAGGGTTGTTAATACAAGGTTTTAGTAACCTAGTGTTTACATTAGGCAAATTTTTATCAAAACAAACGTCAAAGTCAGTTCGAATATATACAAAGTAATCTGAGTTAAACAGCAGATTATTATTTTGGTTGTTACAGTTTTCAAATTGCGTATATAAAAAATAATAAGGAATACGACATATTGTTGGTTTTGTGCAACTGCTGCCACCTTCCATAAATTCGCGTTGAGTTTGACGTTTGTCTTGATAAAAAAATTTCTAATGTAGACACTATGTAACAAACTCATATTTTTCAAGACAAAAAGCACTTACAATATACGGAATCTAGGATTCAACTGAACTGTTAATTTAAGTGATTGCAATATGTTGCAAAAAACAAAAACAGTTATAAATATATATTTATCACTGTTTTGACAATAAGAGGAACTTAGGAAAAACAGAGGTAAAAAAATTAGTAAACTAAAAAAACATTTTTCATTCAGGTGTTTTGAGCATAAAAAATTATTTTAAACGCTCAGGTCAAAAACTGTATTCATTCACAAACATAAAAAATCGATTAAATGCTCAGTTCATAAAACTTTATTCTTTTTTAAAATGAACTCAATTCGTGACTTTTTCATTAAGGTCAATTAGCAGTCCACAGGTAATAAAATTAGGACACAGGTCATATAACTTTTTTGGGTAATTTTTTTAGTATTAGGTCATAAATTGTAAGTTTGTTCAGTCAACACAAAAAAAGTTAAATTTTGTTCCAACATACATATTAAAAATTTGTTTTTTTTATGGAAATCACGATTTTTATCAATTCAGTTTTCTCAGTAAATTGTGAACAAAATCAAAAGTTGTGCGCCGATTGTAATGAAATACAGCTCATTTCATTCGAAATATGTTTAACTAAATGTTTTTAGACTAAAACTGTGATTTTTGTGGCATTTTTATTTTTTATGAATTTTTAAAAACAAAAAAAATTTTTTTAATTATTATTTTTTTCCAAAATTTCAACGATATCTCTGAAACTACTGGGCAAATTTATAAACAATGTAAGCACGGCTTATAGATAATATTATTGCTGTGTTTTGGATTTCTTTAACTGAATAAGGTTAACCGTTTTCAAATTATTCCAATATATGTAGTGAAAGTGCCTTAATTTTGGACATAACGGTATATCTCGAAAAGTCGAGCTGATAGAGAAAAACGAAGATTAGATTTGAAATCAACGACCTCAAATTAGGAACAATTACTAAAAATTTGCAATAAAGTTCCAGGCCACACAATGTATGGAAATATATTTGTTCAATATCATGCTTGATATTATTGTATTGTATTTGGAACAAGGTCTTGTCGTGTCAGCGGATCGCAATGTTAGGGTGTATGTCGGTATGCCGGACAGTTTCGACTGACACACTGCAGGTCCTGTTAGGTGTAGCGCCCCTTAGTTTGGAAGCAATACGTCGTGGTATTATCTTCAAGATCTAGAACGAACTAGCACTTCTTGCTCATGATTGGGTTTCTGCTGTTGATCTGGTGAATGAGGAGAAGTAGGAGGCTTAGCGGAGGTGGCTCTCTACAGCGCCATCCTTAGTCGTTGGACTCCGATGCCGCCGCTGTTGCCTCTTCTGCGTGTAATGTCTGTTCCAGTTGTTGCGATTGTTCCTGCCGATCCTGTTTGCTAATGTGCGGTTGCTGTGGCTCCTGTGGGCTTTGCCTAGTCCATCGTCGTTGTTGAGTTGTGTGTGTCCTGTGCGCTTCGCTTAGCAGTACTCCCTTCTTGAGTACTTTTCGTGGTGGCTGTGGTTTAAACCCAAATCGCGGGTAGAGCTTAAGCTCAGTGTGGAGCTGCATTGCAACCGGGTGCCGTGACCCATAGATCGGAAGGAGTTTTAGATGGGCTCCGCTCCAGACCAAGGAGGAAGGCAGGTCTTCAAATTGGTACTCAGGTGTAGCAGTTTGTTGCATCTGAGGGCGCTGGTGGGCGCATCATACTCACCCGGTGTTAAGATCACCGTGGGGTTGGGCCGTCAGACAAGTACTCACGTAAATCTTGAACACATCTTTATTTGATAAGGATATTGCAAATCTAGTTAAGGACAATTTAAAAATTCAAAATAAAAGGAAGTAAGCAACAATCTCAGTTATTTAAGATGTTTAATAATAACGAAATAAAATTTCAGACTAAAATGCAATAAATGTTTAAAAAGTTTTTAATTTCCCATTTTCCCAGGAATATAAGCAAAATTTTCCCAGGAACGCAAGTTTATAATTTCCTGGGAATTGCCGTTTCTCCAAACCCTAGTAAGTACCTAGATATTTACCCAATTTACTCATTTTATCCGTTATTTATAAAATGGGTATTTGCCCTTTTTCCATCTATAGAAATTATAGATAATTCGGTATTGAAATTTTATGAATAATATTTAACAATTTAATATTAATAATTAAGTTCAATCGTGGGCTACTTTAAAGCTTAATTATAAATGATTTTGTTCTAAACATTTAAATACAATTGAGGATTATTTAACACCAATATTCTAAACATTATCGTGAGTTACTTTGTCAAAACCTTGAACCTCAATCACGAATAATTTTATATGAAACTTTTAAGATCATTTAGTACCTAAATTTTGTGCTCAATCGAGGAACATTTAGCACTTAGTTTAGTGGTGGTGTATCAATATTATCCATATATTAAGCAACTTTTACTAAGTAAAATTTAAAACATTAACTTTATTAATAACTATAAATAGTACAAAACATTCATGCACATTAATGAGCAATTATAGAGTACCTTGCAATCAACCACATTTATAAACACTTTTCTTACTTTTTAATAATTTTCCTCTAAGGTTTATGAATTATTGCGTATCTTTCAAATCTGGAAATGTTTATAACCTCTAACAAAGCCATGGAAAAATACTATATATCCCTTAAACTGTAGGTGTTGGCTTTTTAGCTGACTGGCTGGTTGGTGGTTGGTGAGTGCATGATTTGGCTGATTGTCTGCTTGTTACGGATGTTGCAACATTTGCAATTTAGGCTGTATAAAACCTTCAAGTAACTTGTAACATTTGCCGCCTATTTACAATTTTATTAGCGCCTCTGATTTGTTTAACGAGACAGAACAGGAAAAATAGAAAAAAAAAATAACAGCAACAAAAAAAGGCAACTACATCTACTGATCAGATACATATAAAGCTAGACTTACAATGTCGTCATGCAACATGCAAACCAACGTGCAATTCTTTATTTATTTTTAACGTTGTTTTTTGCACTTTTTTGTTAAGGGTCTCTTTTTGTTGCTTAAATTGTTGCCATAATTGACATGGCACGATCAACAGTTTAGCCTTTTGCTTTAAGTACCACATTATTTGAACATGCTACAGATTCCTTTAGTAACCAACCATACAATCTTAAATTTTTAAATGACTTAAATACTAGATTTGAATATGGATGTGAATTTAACTATTTTTCTTTTTATTTTCTTAAGCTTTTGTTTCCTTTCCCTCGCCATTTTCAGACAATTGTTCATTGTTTAGCCGACTTGTGATTGCAATTTGTATCGCCGTTGCTGCAGCATATTGTGGGTGTTGTTGCAAGTAGTTTTTGTTTTGCAGTTAAATATTGATTACGCAGGAGGAGTATTGTCAACATTTTTCTTTTCTATTCACATCAAAAAAATGCATAGAAAATGTTAAATTTATATAAATATTAAATCCAATTAATATGCAGGCGTTTTTTTAATGAAATTTTTAGTCAACTTTTTTTGTAAAAGTTAAGCCAAATACTCTGTTGCACATATAATCACACATTGTGAGGTTTTAGATTATCTTTTTTGACAGGATTTAAGATAGAAGGAAGTCTGCTTATTTATGTCCCGTTTTTAGTTTTCTTATTTATTTTTTGGATAAAAGCATAGGATTATATTTAATTCTTAATTAAGATAAGCAATTTACTAATTAATTTGCATCAATGCACAGTAGGGCAGAATAGAAAACTTTTGGAAGTAAATTTGTAATTTCTAATCAGCTGATTGACTTTACATAAAATTTCACATAGGAATAGCAGAGGACAGTATAATTTTAAGTTTGGAAGGGGGTCCCCTATGGCTCTCAGGAGCGGAGCTATGGCGACTCGAAGTAGGTACCTCTGACAATTTTTTTAGACCTTTTTAGAGCCCTTAATAAGGCCCATAAAACTAATGCCATTTATCTCTTACAGCTTTCGAGTTATTTGCATTTTAAATTTTAACTACCTCAACTTTGCAAGTTCTTGTTCCAGTTTAAGTTTTCATATATATGCCAGTATTTCCGACCGATTTTATTTGTCTTTTTCTAACTAATTAAAGAACAAAGTTATCTACTGAATAAAGAAAATTTGAAGTCGATATCTTAACCGAGTCCAAAAGTAAACGATTTTTATTTAGAAAATTGCAAAAACTACGATTTTTTCTTTTTTTTTGCCGAAAAAGTGATTACACTCTGTTTTCTCTAAAATGTAATTTTCTTTAAGAACGTACAATAATTTTATACTTTTCTGAAAGGAATCTTCACAAGGTTTAAAATTGCAAACAATCCCAATAGCCCAAGCGGTCTAAGTACACACCCTCCCAAATTTTACCTATTTAATATAAAATTTTTGATTTAGTCTATGTGTACTAAAATCCCAAAGCAAAAAACCTGCAAACAGAATGCAGTTTTGGAATGTGCTCTTAAGAATTTGCTATCGCTATCTCTGGTACATCGAGAAAATATGAACTTTATGGGCGAGAATGTGAGAAATCCAATTTTTAAAATCTTAAGATTTTTTACATCTTATCATTTTAAACGACACGATACGATACGATTTCATACGATTAAATCTAAAAAAATACAATTTTTCAAAAAAAAAAAAAAAAAGCAAAGGTATTATTTTTCAAAAAGTACTTTTATCTAAAATATATAAATAGAAAAAGGCATCATTTATAATCTTTTTTTAACTTGTTTGTGTCAATTATTATATTGATGCATAATATCATTTAAAAATATTAAATTTATGCACTTGAAAGAAATTTCGAAAAGTAGGTCTCATATGAGACCTTTTGTGATCCTAATAAAATTTGACGCCGCGCTTTCTATTTAATTAAGACTTATTTGTGTGAAGTATTATATTGATACTAACTTTAATATGGAATTTATGCACGTTAAAGTAATTTTTGGAAGTGGGCTTTATTTGGGATTTATGGTCAATTATGGCACACTGATTTGTGATTGTATAAAACTTATTTATGCAAACGTTTGGGCGTTAAAACATTATTACGGTAGGCCATTAGTATGGGATGGGTTAAATAATTCGCCGATCGTAAACAATTACAAAAGGATTGGACGTTTTATAAAAACAATCACAAGCTAAATTTCATTGAATTATATATCTTCAAAATTGTGACCTGTACTTTGCGCACAAAGTTTATATGGCCGCAAAATGACGGATATCGTTAAGTCGAATCTTATAGTGATTCTGAGTCGAATGGTAAACTTTAAGAATATATTTTCTGTGCATTACAAATATCAGAAAAGTGTTATTTTCAAAAAAAAAAAAAAAAAATGCCAGTTTTCGGAAAGGTATAAATTAAAAAAAAAATCCTAACTCTAAAAAGTTACCAGTTTTCTAAATAATAATAATGATAATAATAATAATAAATAAAATAAAAAAGAAACAATTCAAAATAACTACTTTTTAAAACAAGTGGAAGTATTATACTCGGCTGGGCCGAATCTTTTATACCCTTCACAAAATTTCATAAATATATAAATATATTAGAATTATCTTTCATCAAAATTTTTGATTTTAATCTGGAAATATACTTAACATTTGTAAACAGTTGTTAACCATGATATTGGAAATTTGGAACATGAAGAGCCCCCCAAAACTCCTTGTGCATATTACTTAGGAAGATGGTCTGAGCATCTGTGTTGAAGAGCTGCACAAAGAAGATATGTACAAAATTGTAAATTTCTTTTTTAGTTTTCTACCAACATTTTTTTTTTTTTTTTTTTTTTTTTTTTTGCAAAAGACACGTTAGAATTAAATATTTCAAACTTGAATTAGCTATTTTAAAATTTTCAGAATTTTTAAACATTTATAACTTTGAGTCTCTTATTATCTACGTTTAAAAACCTAAAATGATAATATTATATGAAAAAACATCTCTCATACTCAGATTTACTTATCTAACTAATTTTTTACAAAAAATATGCCCATATTAAAATAGATTTAAATAGATTCTACGAGGATATGAAATATGGCTTGAAGATTTGTAATCTAGAACACTTCCACTAGACACCTATATTAATTTAAAACACTATATGTTGAATATATTTAAAATTCAACAATATTGAAAAATTATTTTTTTTACACAAATTGAAGTAAAACTAATTTCTCAATTCAGAATTTCAAAATACAACAACGAAGTTAGGAGTTTTAAAGTGTTCGTACGGGTTCGAATCCTAGCGAATAGAAATGTAATTTTTATTTAATAAATTTAAAAAGAATTATTTCTAATTAATGAAAAATATATTTGACAGTTCCTTTAATCTGACATCTCAAAATTTTAATTTTTGTTTGAAAATAAATTATAACCAGGATCGAACTAGGAACCTAAAGACTTTCAGTTACAAACCATACGGCATACCACATCGATATGTTGCAATTTACTATCTTTATTGCTTAAATAAAAATATTAAAACGCAACTCAAATCTAAATAATACTCCTTTTATAAAAAACACATCAAATCTAGCCTAGGAATTCTTTTAAAATTATTATTATTTTTTTTTTAATAATAATGATTTTTTTTTTTTTTTTTTTTTTTTTTTTGAAAAACAAAAATTTATAAGTAGTCGAGAACACCTCCTCTAGAATATTCAATCTCACAACTTTCCAATAGAAAAATATTTATATATTATTGTATGGGAAATAGAAAATATTATTAAATTTGGGCAAAGAAAGTTAGAAATATTTCTGAGGCTATTTTAGAAAATCGTTTATAACTCCGTCATTGCAAAACGGATTTCGCTGAATTTCAACATCAAGATTTTCGAGACAATATGCCACATATGCGTTGAAAGAGAAATGTATTTATTGGATTATGCGCTTCAAAAAATCCATTTCAACATACAGACGGACAGACAAATAGACATATATTCTCAAAAGCTGTTTTTGATAATAACATAATAATCATGAATATTTTTCAATTTGGGGCGCTGGATATATATTTAAAGACCTTCGTATAAAATGACAAACTTATATATACAGTACAGTGTTGCCAAAGGATGAGAAAAAAGAGACTAAATTGAACTTTGAAAAAGGTCAAAAAAGGCTAAATGCTCCAAAAAATAAAGCCAGAAAAAAGTTATTTTCTCGTGAGTTTTTGAATTTTTTAGAAAAAAATTGTAATATATTTATAAATAACACTTAACAATATGACTTAATGAAAAATCGTCCAAAAAATTCAAATACAAATTAGGGTTATATTTCACATGGGAAATTTTCCAATTTTCGTTTTAAAGTAATTTTTTGTCAATTTTGAACTGTAATTCTTCTCTGATTATGTACTTCCAAATTTTTGGGTGATTTTTCTTATTAGTAGTACCTTTTTTAAATTATTTTCATAAACAGTTTCTATTGTTGATAACATATATTAAAAAATAATTTTAATTATTGATTTTGTAACTCCACAAAAATTAGCGAAATTTTTTATTAAATATAAATAACCTCGATTTTTTGTGTAAATAAATATACAAAAATTCTTAAATGGATGATTCAGTAAAAATAAAATTTGTAATAGTAAATAAGAAATTATTTTATACGTTTCTACTGACATTTTAGCCTTTTAAAGGCAATCTTAAAAACCAAAAAAGCTAAAAGTTAAAACGAAAATTTTGAGTCTAAAAGCAAAATAAAAAGGCTAAACTGGTAACACTGGAAGGATATAAAAAGAAGGAAATATTTTGAAAAACAAGTACCCGAAAACTTTTTAATTTTATTTTTCAATTATTAGACAAGTATTTACTGTTTAAAATATTTTCTCATTTGTGCATATAAACATATACCTGAGGGATTTTTATTTCCTAATACTCGTACATATAAATATCCATCATGATGAAGAAATAAATATCTTTTTAAAATAAATATTAATATGAAAAAAAAAATTTTCAAAACTTTTTTTTTTTTTTTTATTCATACTTCTGTTTTTGTTTCAAAAAATATTTCCCAATAAATATATATTCAAACCTAGAACAGTTTTTCCTTTAATAAATAACATTTTTCTCAAATTTCAAATTGTATTCGAGGCTAGAATATACGTGTTATGAAATAAACAAGAAAATTTTAAAAATATCCTATAAAATTATAATGTTTAAAACTAAAAAATTTTTGTTCAAAAAATAAAATATTATACATAAATTATATTAAAGAATATATTTGTACGCAATTGTGCCACAATAAAATGGATTAAAATATGCTTAAAATTATGATTTTCATCTAATGTATAAAATATATAAATCTATCATTTATGCATGCAAAATTTTAGTTTTAAAAATAGTTTGAATAAAAAATTTTTCATGTTTAATTTAACTATATTTAAAAATCTTTAAAAAACGTTTTGAAAATATTTGAGAAACATTTGTTTGTTAAAGAAGCATCCAGATCAGTTTTAAATTATGAAAGCATTTGAAGAATACAATTGTTGTATTAGATCCTTTTTACTGGACGAAAGCCATAGTTTTAAATTTGAAAGTAAAGGAAGTTCAAACCTATTATAACTTTGTATCTATTCCAAGCTTGTATACTTGAAATTTGAAATAGTTCTCAAATGAAGAAACTATTTTATTTATTTGAATTGTGTCTGTGTGTATCATGTGAACACACTTTAAATATATATATATATTTCTTTTTTTACTGAATGAAATTGTTGTTTTTTAGAATCTTTTTCATTCGATAAAAAAAGCTGAAAATAATTTTCAAATTTTGTGAAAAAAAAATCACAAAAGATTTTTTTTATTACGATCAAAATTAAAACAAAATAAAACTATTGATGAAAATTAAAAAAAATATGATAAATTTGTATTATTTTTTGAGCAGCAAAATTTTTTCGACTGAAAGAAAAATAACCGGATTTTAATACTAAAGAAGCAACTTTGCTTTTTTAGTATTAAAATTGAAAAATTTATCAATTTATAAAAAAGTATTAACATCAAAAAATTCTAGATTTGTTTTTTTTAAAGGTATAATTTTTTCCAATCAAAGAACTTTTTTGAAAAAGTATTATATTATTTTATAAAGAATTGCACAGTGGGGCATAATTGAAACTTTTTGGAAATAAATCTGTAACGTCTAATAGGCTGGTTTGATTTACATAAAATTTTGTATATGGTTAGCAGAGTAGTGTGCAATTTTAAGATGGCTCTATTGGCCCATCATGAGCGTAGCTCAAGGATTCAAAGTAGGGTACCTCTAACATAAAAATTAAAAAATTTTAACCGCTAGACAAATTTTTGTTTCTTACCTAATTTCAAATCCTCCATAGTCCATAGTTTTTCGGATTTTTGGAATTGAAACAAAATTTTTGTAAAAAATTGCTTTTTGGAGAAACTATAAATATGTTGTCTTCAATAAAATCTTTGTTTGTTAAGATATCCTAACGAAATTTTCTTCGGTTGTTGTGTAGAAAATTTCAAGACTTTGTAAAAAAAAAGAATCCTACATTCCCCAATAAACCAGCGAAAAATCCCAAAAACGGATTTTTTTAATTTTGCCCAAAAAGCCCACATTTGTTACAAATTTGGAAAAAGCCGTTGGCAAACTCTTTGTAACACATTGCAGTTTCCGAAACTGCATACTGTTTGTAGATTCATGATTTTTCGGCAAAAAAAAACACACATACACAAAATCCTAGTTTTAGTAATTTTGACTCGGAAAAGATATCTTTTTTACTCGATAGATAATTGTTGTTCTTTAACCAACTACAGAAAATCTAACAAAATCGATCGGAAATATTGGGCTATATATAGAAAAAACTGGACCAGGTCTTGCAAAATTACGACAATTGAAATTTCAGATGAGAATTACTCGAAAACTCTAAGAGATAAATATATTTTTCGTAGGTTTTACCGAGAGGAGTTATAAAAATCTTTGAAATCGGGTAAGAAACAAAAATTTGGCTAGCGTTTGAAAATGTGAGAGGTACCCTATTTTAAGCCCGTTTAGCTACGCTCATGTGGGGTCTGTGGGCTCACCCTTCCAAACTTAAAATTTTATATACTTTTGTTACGCTTATGTAAATTTTTATGATTAAAAGTGACTGCCCCACTGGTCATTGTTGTAATAATTTTCATTTAGAGTTTATAAATACGAATGTGATAACTTGAAAAATACGACTATTTTTCATTTAAATTTTGATTTTTTAAATTAAAAAATTTCCAAAATACTCTACCTATTGCCTAGAAAATACCATCTCATTTTCATGTGAATAGTAGAAACTTTAAACCAAATACTAAGACAAATTATTGTTTCTCATTAATTTTCTTGTTTTCTACACTTTGTAAATTTGTTTTTAAATATATGTTATGCTTTATTCAACTTGAGAAATTTTCGTAACATTTTTCGTAAACAAGTGTTGCACCTTGATGTATTTTGATGCTGTTTTTCATTTTTCGTCTTGTAAATGATGATTTCTACGTGTTTGTCGCTTGGCATGTTGTTGAACTGTACACCAAAAGAATTACGACAAATTTGCAAAATGTTGGCATATTTTGTAGTTGACTAAAGACTAAAAAAAAAACATTAAAATATTTTTGAGCTTCTGGAAAAGGGGAACGAATGGCTATAACAATTTTATACTAAAATTTAAAATAAATAAGATTTAAGCTTTTAAAAGAAAATAATGAAAAATTTTAGATCCTCTTGGTGGTTGTTGATTATAGAATATATTGAATATATTGGAAACATTGGGATACATTCCCTTTGGTCTTAGCAATCTGCTTTTTTATATTCATCCATATACATCACTTAAGACAAACTAGTATGCAAAAGACCAAGAAAATTTATTTACAACATCACACACATAATATAAATTGCGTGGGTTCTACCAAATCACATCTTGAAACTTACTATACACATTTTTTATATGTTCCAGCTACAAAAAAAAAAAAAAAAATAGTAAAAACAAACAACAACCAACTTGTACTTCAACACCTTGCAAAAAAAAATACAAAAAGTGAAAAAAGTAATAATGAAAACAAGCTCTACCAACCAACATTCATTGAATGTGACTGTTTTGTAACTTCTAGTAAATGGGTTTGGTTGGAGAATATATATTCAACACAGAGAACTTGCATCCATAGGGCCAAAATATATGTATGTTTACATGTGAACAGTTCAAGTGGGTGTTCGTTCATCTTTTGCTGCTTCCTACCCAACTCCTTTTTCATATTAGAATAGCTTACAGCTGGTAGGCATTTGGTAACATAATTTATGGTCATATGTCACAAAAATAACTATGGAAAAAAACTCTGTTTTAAACATAATTCATGTTAAAAAAAACTTTTTTACTTAAAAATAGTAAGTACATATTTGAACATTTTCCTTCGAATCAAGTAGTTTATTGTTCATTTAAAAGTGATTCTTTTAGCTGTAGAAATATTGAAATATTTATTTTTAAAAGGTTTAGTATTGGAATCTGTTTTAGCTTTCATTTGTCAATTTATAGCACTCAAAATCTTTGCGGGATGACCGACTGATGGCCAGAAGGTTAAAGAAATTTGTCAATGTAAAAAAATATTTACAGTGGAAAACAAAGCTTGAAAAATTACTTGGAGATTTGAATTTATTTGTTTTATGCTGCACAGTGAGGCCGATTACCAAAAAATTGCTATTAAATATGTATCTCCTAAGCTACTGGTACGATCGAAAAATAATATAAAGGATAGAAGAGATCTTGAACTTTCAGAAAATTTCTTATCTATAATTAAAGTATAATTTAATAAGTAAGGTTATATTAGGCTTGGCCGAATCATATATACACTGCCTGCCACTTGAATAAGGAATCATATTTTTTAATTAAGTATATCTCCTAAACTAAAGTTCAGAAAAAAATAATTTTTCGCGCAACCAAATTTCAAAGTATTGACTTTAGTTTCCTGAAGAAATAAAAAATATACATATTTTGTTATACTAAAATTATACATTTATTTAAAGACCCTATTAAAAATAAAAAATATTTATTAATTATTTTTATAGAAATATTTTGGGTATATATATTAGTAAAAGTATACAGAAATATTCATAATTTTCTAAGTAATTATTCACGCAAAACTAAAGGCAAAAGTTTGCAAGTTTGTAAAAATATAGTCATATATACAATAAATTGGAAATATAAAAGTTTAAAGGCGCATATATCTGAAATGAGGCATGATATTGACTTGAATCGGAAAATTATATATGCTAAAGGAAATTATATATGCTAAAGGATAAGCTTAATTTGGAATACATATTTTTTAAATTTCTTTCGCTATTTAGAAATAAACCAAACAAAAGGCCCAATTTAGAGTTTTCGGAGAAAATACAAATTTTTTTAATTGTAATTACATGTTTGTTTATAAAGATATCTTAATGAGGTTTGCAGGAAATGTGGATCTTATTAATATAAATAAAAGCGCGTTAACCAAATTTCAATCAGGGGTAGGGTTTTCCTGAATTCCTAAATAAACTAATCAAAATTCCCAAAAATGGGATTTTTTACATTTTTGGCTATAGAATCCACATTTTTCCGAAGTCCTGTAGATTTTGATTTAAAACTTTTAACAACATATTGAAGATTCTTAAAATATATTCCGCTTGTCGATTCGTGCTTTGGGATTTGAGAAAATATGGTCTAAATCAAAACTTTCATATAAAATGGGTCGAATTCGGGTTGAGTTATTTGGCTTGTTTTTTATTTTAAAGTCATCTCTGTGAAGTTACCTTTCAGAAAAGTGCAAAATTGTTATATGTTGCTAAAGAAAATTTTATTTTAGATAAAAAAGAGTGTAGATACTTTTTCGGCTAAAAAAACACAAAAGTCGTCTTTTTTACAATATTCAAATTCAAAATCGTTTATTTTTGGACTCGGTAAAGATATCGACTTCAAATTTTTTTATTCAATAGATAATTTTGTTCTTTAATTAGTTAAGAAAAAAATAATAAAATCGGTCGGAAATACTAGGATATATATGAAAAAACCTGGACCAAGAACATGCAAAATTATGGTGCTTAAAAATTCAAACGCAAATAACTCGAAAACTATAAGAGGTAAATATTACTATAAGAGATAATAAGCATGTTTATAGGTCTTATTAGGGGCTACAGTAATATATAAAAATATTTGAAATCGGACGAGAAACAAAAATTTTGCATGCGATTAAAAATTTTTTATGTCAGAGGTACCTAACTTTGAGCCCCCTTAGCTCCGCGCCTGGGAGATTGTTGTGCCCCCTTTCAGTCATAACATTGTACACTCCTCTGCTACGCCTATCCAAATTTCATGAAAATCCAACCGGCCGATCAGAAGTTACAGATTTATTTCCAAAAAATTTCGATTCTGCCCCACTGTGCAATATACATAAGTGTTAGGACTTATTTTAAAGTAAATGAAAATAATATTTTTATTCTTTGTTAAAATTACTATGGCCACTACTAAGTCCCATTGCTTTGATCGCAAAATGTAGTAGTAGATTCACATTATATCAAGTAAATCGATTCAGTCATATATGCGTTGTCAATATATTTTTAATAAAATATGGACTTTGCATTAAATAGGGGCTGCAACTATCCGAACACCTATCACTCTGTTTGCCTCTCAGTTATGTAAATTGCAAAAAACCATTTTCGGTTGACCGATTTTACTCAGAAAAAATAATAAATTTAGGTGGCATAATTTCTAAATTAAAGTTTTCTATATCACGTTATAGCTTTTAAAAAATATTATTTTTTATACCTTACACCGCCATATTATGTGTTATGTTTTTAACACCAAAAAATAAAACCCATCTAAGACCCAACTTAAAGGATATCAATCTATTTAGAATCACTTTTTGAGTCGATTTAACGATATCCGTCCATGTAACCCTTGTAATTAAACTACAAGTCGCAATTTTAAAAATAATTCAATGAAATTTGGTACATTGGTCTTTTATGGTCCATGGACGAAACCTATTGAAATTGGTTATGATCGATCCATTGTTTCACAAAATGTCCTCTCGGAATAGGGGTCTAACGATCATAAGTACGTTAAAAATTGCAGTATTTTAATGAAATTCGGTGCAACTAAATTCTGCATAAGTATAAATATTTGTGCCTAGTTTCATTAATTTTGGCTTCATGAACAAATGTTAGTATCAAGTTGATATTTGATACAAATAAGTTATAAATAAGTAGAAACCACCGTGTCATGTTGATCGGTCAATAATTAAACATAACATAGCTTCCATATAAAGCCCACGTCTGGGAAATTATTCCCACAGAATTTTAATACTTTCGCTATAATAGTTCATTAAATATGTTATTTTACATATCTAATTTATATGTGGGCTACGTCCGTCCGTATCCATCCCACGTTCGTCCCAATTGTGGAACTTGATAAAAATAATCTTTTTTTTTAAATCTTAAGTCTTGTATTGCATTAGTTCTTTAGATATGCAATAAATAATATTTGCTTTACATGGGGGGTAGCCATTCCCCTGCTCCTATCGAAAAATTTAATAGTCTGTTTTTAGCTTTTATCCTTAAACCATATGTACGAAATTTCGTTGTCTTTCATGCTTTTGTTTCGTTTTTATGGCTTGTAGACTTTGAATATACTTAGATCCACATTAAGAATACCGATCTTTATCGAAAACCGTTTCTTTTTTACAGACTGTGTTATAGATTAATAAAAAATAACTGCGTGAAATTTGTTCTAGATGGAACAATGCGAAAATATATTAGCGGGAGTAACGACAGACACCGATATTTTCTGGGCTTTTGTCCATACCTTTTCTATTTGTAAACCGATTTTCCCGCTTTCAATACCAAAAAAACCATATCAAAAAGAAATATTTTAGTCAAATTCCATCATTGTAGGTGATCCGCCCAAACCCTATCGAGCTTTCGACAAACAGACAGACGGACATATCTAGATTGTCTTAGAGTTTCAGGAGGAACCGGAATATACATATACATTTTATAGGGTCTTAGATAAACATTTCGAAATGTTACAAACGGATTGAGAAAAATAATATACCCCCTCCCCACCCCAAGTATTTTGGATGGTGGGTTTAATGGCATTTAGGAGTGAGCTTTTAAGTCCAAATATTCCTGCTAATCATAGGTTTTTTACAATGATATTTTTAGCGGGACTTTTGGTACCGAGTGTTATAACTTAATCGTTTGTTATTTAGTTTAAAATTTCTGATTTTAATTTTCGGTCTTTTACTAAATTTAATGTGTGAATCGTAAATATTTTAGTTCGTAATTTCATTATTTAATCGTTAGTCGTTTACAAATAAAATATCATGATTTAGTTCATGCTTTAATTGTAGGTCTTTTAGTACTATATTTCTTGGTTCATTCATATTCTCTAGCCGTTTAGTACTAAATTTCATTCTTTAATTATAAGCTTTTTAATACTAAATTTAATAATTTAATTAAAAATCTTTTACACCAATTTCTTTATTTAAATCATATGTCCTTTAGTACCAATTTTTTTAATTCAATATCAATTTTTTTTAGTTTAATCGAGCGATTTTTAACATTGATTTTATGATTTAATCGTTGGTAATGCAGCACTAAATTTTTTGGTTTAATTTGGTTAAATAATGAATACTTTAGTTCATAATTTAATAGTAGTTTTCTTTAGTTCCAAATTTTAGTTTTAAAACCCAAAATCGTTTTTATTTTAATGGTGAATTTCTTATCATTAATTTTTTTTAGTACCAAACATAATTTTTTAATCTCAGTCTTTTTGGATGATTTAAACAAAGTTTTCTTAGTACCAAATTTCATATTTAAATTGTAGGTTCTTTTAGTACCACATTTTATATTTAAATAGTAAGTCTTTTATAATTTATCTGTAGTTCTTTTAGTTTTACATTTAAAGTTTTTTTCAAAAGCGTTTTGCATCCAAATCATATACAAATCTTGTTCTTTTAGTATCATATTTCATAGTTAAATCCTTTATAGTTAATTCGTAGTTTTTTAGTACTAAATTATTTTTTTAACTTCTAGGGTAGCAAATTCATATTTTTTTAGTACTTACCTAATTTAATAGTCGTAGTAAACGAGCTATTTCAACAAGGTTCGTAGACCTTTTAGTTCCAGATTTTATTTTTCAATTGTGGGGTTTTAGTTCATTCATATATTTTTAGTACAAATTTCTGAGGTTTTTTAGTACCAGTTCTTATATTTCAATTACGAGTATTATTTTAATTAGAAATTTCATAGCTTAATAAATATTAGATGTTTTAGTAAAAATTTCGTAGGCCTTTCAAAATTTCAGTTTTCTATTGTAGAATTTAGTACAAAATAAGAAAAAGAATTTCTATATAATCAAATTTCATAGTTTCATTTTTAAGCTTTTAGTACCAAATCTTTATGTTAATACGATCTTACTATTCATTAATTTACATTTGATTCGAATTACTAAGAGAAAGTTGTATAATTTAAAACTTTGTAAAAATAACAAACAAAAAAATACCCCGTGGTGAAACACCTGATCTATATTAAAATAGTAACCTGACATTAAACGCTTAAAGGTTGCCTTTAAACTAAAATCAAATTCAATACATACTCAATTGAATTCAGCGTTGTGTAGTTTTCAGTCAAAGTAATTTATTGATAAATATACAGATGAAAAACAAATAGGAAAACCAGCAAAACGTTTAATTAAATTAACATAGACAATGTGAATGGGAGCGCATATGTTTTATGAGGGTTGTTTCAAAATGGAAATATTATTGCCGAAATAGTTTTTAAAATTAAATTTTTGATAAGATATTAAAACTAATCTTTCAAAATTACAGCGCTCTATCTAAACGATATATATGTTTTCCATTTCACGTAACAATAAGAAATAATAATTTAGGACCACATTAAATATCTATCTATATAAATAATAGGTAAACACATTTTTTGCGTACATCCAATTTTAAAAAAATATATACCATGCGAAAGGTATTTCCTTATAGATGTGGAGAATATAAATTTATTGAAATCCGTTCAGTATTTTATAAGTTATAAGCGATAAAAATTGCTACTAATGCATATACACAAAACTTACATATATTTGTATAAACCTTCAAAAAAATTGCATCGCAAATTAATAAATTTTTCTCCATTAAATTTTTCATGTCTCTCAGACAACTCTTTCAATTCAATTTCTTTACAAAAACAAGCTGGATTGTAATGACATAAAACCACAGAGTTTTTTCCAATTTCAATTGAGAGATTTGTAAGAAAGGCATGATAGATAAAATAGAAAAGAGTTTAGTGCTTTGAATTCCTTTGTTTATTTATTATTTCTAAATTTTATTCATTATGAGCAGCGCTACCCTTGAGAATTTTTAAAAAGTTCGCAAAAAAAGTAGATTTCAAAAAGTAAAGTCGCAAAAAAATGATTTTTTGAAATAAGGGGCTAACAGCTTTTTGTTTATTTAATAAAAATAAAAAATATATTTTGAGAAAACTACTAAACTCAATTTTATTAATAATAAAATAACTTACTTATAATAATTTTTATTATTGCAAAATAAATATTTCGAAGTAATATAAAAGAAAACGCTGAAATAAAAAAAATCGGAGAAATAAAAAGTCGGCAAAACGAAAAATAAACGCTAAAGCGAAAATTATCGACAAAATAAACAAGTCGCAAAAACGAAAGAAAAAAGACGCTCAAACTAAAAAACCTAAAATAAAAACAAATTAAAGTGCTATATTCAGCTTTGTCGAAACTTATATACCCTATTAAGATGTTATATGAAAAATTTATATACCTAAAAGTTAATGAAACAACAACAATACCAAACAAATGAAGACAAAATTAATTAAAAAAAAGGATATTTCAAAAATTTATAGATCGATTAAATTGATTTAAAATTCGAAATTCGAGAAAAATATTTTGATCAGTCTTTATAAAAACGCAAAAAGTCTAAAAGTGGACCGACTGAGTTAATTTCTTTAATGATAAAAATTGTTAATGTGAAAAAAAATATGAAACATCAACCTGCTACAGCGGCATTCTTCTTCAAATACATTTCGCTTGACGACAACTACTGCGAAGTATAAATTACTTTGATATTGATGTCAAATGATAGCATTTTATATGGTTAATTCTAAAATTCAGGTGGCGGCAAAATATTTTATAGACTTGTAATTGTGTGAATAAAAAAGGATGTTCTTAACCTCAAAAATCAGATTCACATGCTTAAATTAAAATGGCGCTTTTTGTAAAGAAAATTATCGTGAGTAGTAAGGTTTAAAAGACAATTTTTTTAGCAAAATATCAAAAATATGTCTGTTATTATCCTCTATTTTTAGATATTTTTAACTTATAAACATATTTTCCTATTTACAAAATTGTGCAAAAAAATAAAATTAAATTTTTTTCTTTCCAGTGTACTTTGATAAATATAAAGACACAGTCACAGTTTTGACATGTCCTGATAGCACTTTAGAAGTTCTATGAAATTGGGTTATTTTAGTTGCAATAAAACAATATCTCCATTTTTAAGATTTTTTTTTTTAAATTTCAACTTAAAACCTTTGCCAACTTTTACACGCATTAATAAAAATTATTAATGCAACCAGACTTTGCATGCATAAATATTGCTTAATAAAAACACAAAACAATGTCGTGCCAAAAAAAAATTTTTGAAAATATTTTTACTAAAATTTTTCAAAATTTTTGAAATTCCTCATATATGAAATATACGAAACGAAACTTATTTGAAAACTTCCAAAACACATTTGTTTATACGATATAGTAATTTTTTAATGCCGTGAATAAATGTTCAAAAGCAATATTAATGGATATTTTGGAATATTTGTACTCAATATAAAGTTATTATAAAGAAGCTGTGTCATATGTTTATTTATTTGTTCAAATAACAATTGCAAAAATCAAAAAAAAAATCTAATCCTTAATATTGTTTCATGACCTAAAGGGATATGCTAATCTACATCCCTATTGTACCGACATATTTATATACATACTTCCATATAGGTTTCATATAAAAAGTAAAAGATTTTTGGCGGAAATAGATTGTCAAGTTTTTTTTTTTTTAAATCAAGCTCATTTTCCAGGAATGTAAAGTTAGATCATAATTCGAGTCTTGCAACCCTACCTTTACACCTATAGTGAATGGTATAAAAAAAACGCCAAATTAAAAAAAATCCAAAATGAAAAAAATCGCTAAAACGAAAAAAATAGAAAATAAAAAATCGCTAAAACAACAAAATAAAGAAATTGCTTTAACAAAAAATCGCCAAAAAAAACGGAAAAATAAAAAAATACAAAATAAAGAAAAAAACGAAAGAATGAAGAAAAAAAGTCGCCAAAATGAGAAAAAACAGAAAAGACACCAAAATACAAAAATCGCCAAAATGAAAAAATTCCCAAATATGGAAAAAAATCGCAAAAGAGAAAAAACGCCAAAAGGAAAAAACTGCAGAATGCTAAAACAAAAAATCGACAAATTGTGAAAAGCTATGGAACAAACGAAATCGTTAAACTGGAAAAAACAATCAATAAGAAAAAATCTCCAAAAACGGAAGAGATTTATTACTTAGAGTTTTATTCGCCCTCTCTTCTTTAAAGAATTTTAGGGGAGAGAAAAAAAGTTTAATTGTTTAAGCTCGTAAGGGTTTTGTTTTTGTATTTAACCGTTATTTTTAAGTTGGTTATCTTATTTTTCACGAATTATCGTAGTCTTTTTTTAGATAAACCTGGATTAATAACAAAACTGGTAAAAAATAATATTTAAAAGGTATTATATATTTACTTAACAGACTACAATTTCAGTATTTGATTACATACAACAGTTAAACGTTACTACTGACATTTCCTATTAGATTGTTAATAAGCGGGTTGTATTTTCTAAAAAATATTGTATACCAAAAATTAATTTTATTTACACAAAACTTTTTTATTTCAATTCGTTTGGAGTATCGGAGCAACCCAAGTATAATCTAGTATAATATTGTTTAAAATTCTGAGCCGATTTCTACATGTACGTCTATAAGAAACAAATTCCGGTCCAAACTACTAACTCGAATCAAATGTTTTTAGGTTTCAACGAAACCAAAATGGATAAGACACCACGAATGCTGAAAAAGTGTGTAGAGACACAGAAAATGTGTATTCCATTCTGCTTGTGTATAATTATAGTCCCCAAACTATGCTTTGGTACTGCCAAACAGTGACAAGGCAATTTACGATTGCAAACTTGTTTATGGCCCTTCGAACCGGTGTCTGATTATAGTCCCAAAACTATGCTTTGTTACTGCCAAACAGAGATAACAAGGCAATTTACCATTGCAAACTTCTTTGAAATAAAATTCATTGACATTGTCTAATGTTTTCTTCAGCAATTTGCTATTTGAGATCAACTAAAAAAGTTTAGTAGAAATAAAGTTGTAGTACAAAATCTAAACCAAACTCTAAAAAAGAATGATTTCTGTAATATAATTTTCAATTTCCAAAGCGAAATTAAATAAAATTTACTCGGAATAATTGACTGTGATCACAGTCGAATATAGCATTCTCACTTGTTTAACAAAAAAAAAACATAAACTTTTCCTCAAACCCCTCGTACATATGCTATCCAGCTATATACACATCATATAAAGGCAAATAATAATTTTCTAAAATCAAATATTGAAATAAGATCAAAAACAAACACAAGCAACGAAAATTCATACTGGTAACAAATACATATGAAAACAAAAGACTACTACAAACACAATTTACCATGTATACATTTTAAATAGCGATTGTGGTCTTATAATTACTAAAATTACTTACGCTAGTAATTGTTCAAAAAAACACCAACTACATATGAAAACAACAAAACAGCGTGAAAAACTTTTAAGTTTTTTTGCGATTAATAGAAATAATAATAGAAATAATAGCAAATCAACACATCTTAAAGGCAGCCTTTAACCAAAATGCTGCTGCTAGTGGGTTTCTTACTATTGTTGTTAAAGTAAGTTTTTTATATTTTTGCAACGTTTTTTTTTTTTCTAAATACACTTTTACAAGTTGTACATATTTATGAAATACGAATTTGTATTAAAAATTTTTCAAAGATAAATTTTACAAAATGCCCACACATGCTTAAAAGATAATTTCAGATGAAAATAAATACTTATTTTTGAAAATTATTTTTTAAGACAAAAATATCTAACATTAAGTGTTAGTTGCAAAAAAAAAAAAAAGAATTGAATGATAAATGTTGAAATGTTAATTTTGTATATTAAAAATAATAGAAAAAACAAAAAAAATGTTTGGCGCCATTTATACGGTTATATGTAAGAAAAATAAAAAAAAGTATAGGACTTAAGCAAATATTAATTAAATGTGGATTTTTTAATGACTTAAATGGTTAATAAATCATAAAATGAACATGAAAATTATTCAATAATACAGACAAATTTTTGAATGCTGTAGCTGAAAGTTTTTGATTCAAGCAAAAAAAAAAAATAATTTACCCCCATATTTTGTAAATCGCTTTATCTCACTTTAAAAATTTTTCCATAAAATTTTTTTAAAAACAGAAACAATTAATATGAAAATTTTTTCAAAGTAAGGTGAAGTGTTTTACAAAATTAGGCCTTTAATTTTAACTATTTAAGTATGTAAAACTTTTTACAAACTAACGAATTATTCTTAATAAAATAGTGGGTTTGTTAAAACAAAAATGTTAAATCCACAATGCTTAATGCAATATTATGAATTAGCAAGTGAGAATGCTATGCCGAATCTTCTATACCCTACACCACTGAGACAGTATTTTCATCACTTTTTATTTACAAACAATTCTTCGGAAAATAGTGCTTCACAAATTTACTTATTATTATTTATTATAAGCAAATCTTATTAACATTTTTTTTAGTAAAAACATACTTTTCTGACAATTTAAATTTATTTTAGGAAAAACTCCATTAAACAGACAAGTATTTACATATTTAAAAAAAGTCCGAACTTGCTTGTAAAAATGTCTTTTCGCATTCTTTTCATAGAAGGGAATATCAATATAATTTAGTTATAAAAATCATGATTAATTCTTTTTACTTTTTTTTTTTAAGGTATCGGAATTCACCAGAAGTTCCTAATGAGAATTTTATTTGGAGTTCCTAAATACAAAACTTATTTTTATGTGAATTATTTCCTTTGTATGTGTAAAATAAAAATAATTATGAAATATATATAAAAAACTTTAATTTTAATTATAAATACTGAAATAGTGCAAAATCATCTTCTAAAAGATACTATGAGGATATTTCTATCTTCCAGAAGACTATTTTTCGACACATCTAGAAATGCTCTCTTCGAGACTTCTAGAAGGCTCTACGAGGAGCAGTTCTTCACAACGGAAGATGATTTTTTCTTTTTGCAATAGTTTTGGCGATGAATTTCAACTTCTAGAAGACTCTTGCATAAGACTTGCAGAAGAATGAAAATGTTTGCAGGGAAAACTTGATGATGTTTATGTTTTGCTTGAGTAAAATGACGGCGACTTTTCTGGTAAAATCATAAAACTGTTCATATTTTTGTCTATAACTTTACTTCTACTGGACTGATTTAGTTAATTTTTGGTTGTAATGTGAGGAGACACTTTAGCTAAATTTTATTTAAATCCGTTAATTTTTTTTATTGAAAAATGAACAGTTTTAATTTAGTTTAAGGGGTTGGTCCCAATACGGTTTTATAACAATATGTAATCCCAAGCTGCTCCTAGAGACAAAAAATAACCTGGTTGATTTTCATTCGAATAGGTCAAATAGTTTGGGCGTGAGTGTGTTTTCAGCAGACGGACATACCTAAATCGTCTCAGAATATATATGTATACTTTATGGGGTCTTAAAATATTTTTTCTTGGTGTTACATATGGAAAAACAAACTTAGTATATCCTCTTTCACCAATAGTGGTGGTGGAGGGTATAAAAAAAGAATTTTCGCAAACATTGCTAATTCCAAATATCACGAAAAAATAATAATTTTCACAAAGAACAAGAATGTTATAATAAATCTTTCGGATAATAATGTTTACATTGTTGACATTTTTTGTGGTATGTAGATAGTTGTATATATTTTTCAACAAATAATATTAACAGTTAATTGACGGGAATTAAAAAAACAAATTTAACAAAAACTTGACAAACAATTTTGCAATATTTTTAAAAGGTAGGTGTCCTTGGATATAAAATATAATTTTGAGAATAACTTCTGCAATTGTTCATCATTCGTAAAATATTTTTCCAGATAAGAAAACAAATGTTGAGTTAATAAATATTTAATATAGAGCATTAGACGATGTGGAGGAATAAAAATTCAAAAATTTACTATTTCTGGTTAAAATATCGCTGATGAAAATATAGCAATTTTGTTTCCAGAGATAACGAGAGTTATTTAAGGAATTTTGTCTATTCCACCCACATTCGTTAATGATAGCTTTCTACTAAACTAAAATAATAAAGAAAAAGAATTGTAATAAATTTTTCTACTGTGTCGTGTTTGAACTCAACAAATTTGTTGCTGCAATTTTAAAATTGTAGGTAATATTTTTACTCATATTGTTAAAAAAAAATGTTTGTAATTAAAATATATTGTCAAAATTGGTACCATTATGATCGAAAAATCATATTTTATTTTTATAATTGGTACAATACAATATAAGCCATTTACCATCCCTGGTATATATGTATAAACTGGACACAATTTTCCCACCAGTCTTTCTTTAACTTTTTCTACAATACAAAGCACTTGCTAGCACTTTTGTCTGTCTAAAAGCAAAATTGTAAATATGTATTAACAGTCATGAAGCAATACTACCGCTGCATAGTAAACATTCTCTCTAATATGGAGAATTATTCTTTGAATATATTTTGACATAAATAAAGTTCTTATTATTAAAACACTCATAAGATACCCTACAACTAACAGACTTGAAACTGTTTCTAAGAGGTATAAAAAAAATAATTCCATTAAATATAATAATATTTTGAAACTGATTTCTATATATGAAATCTATAATTGCCTAGAAAGAACTTAGGACCTTTTTTCAATTCATTAACAATATTGAATGACTTCTTTCTATAAAAAATTAACTATATACATGTACATCCATAAGAATAAGCATAAATATATTGTAGTAAATTAAATGTTTATTTCAAAACTTCAACATACTGAAATTTTGTAGACATTCATTCGTTTAAATATTTAGATTTCATGACTTAATATTGCCATGTTTTAACATAAATATTTGCATAAATGCCATTTAATAAATTCTTAGTTCTTTTCGTTTTTATTATTTTTACTATATGTAGTAAATACATATTTGAACTATGGAACTTTTTTATACAAAAAATATATTGAAGAAATATAAACGAACAAAAACATTTATTAACAAGAGAGAATATTACATTCGGCTTGGTCGAATTTATATCCCCACCATCTGCAACCTTTTAAAATTTCACCTTATATAAAAGGTGGGCGGTAAATTGAACAGACCACGTATAATTTTGGTTTCCAAGTTGACATTGGTCCTTGAACTATTTGTAAAAAATTTCCTTGACCTTATATTTTTGTTTCTGAGTTTACATTAGTCTTTTATGCTTTTATGTAAAAGATATCGGTCGAAAAGTATAAACTAGATTTACATAGGCACTCTGTTTTTCTAGTATTTGGTCCATAGATATATATATATATATATACATATTTTTTTTTTTTTTTATATGAACTAATTTTGCTATTTTCGATACCAAACAAACCTTGTATTAGATAAACATTTGAGCCGAATTTTGTCCTCCTAAGGTGGCCGCTCCGAGCCCTATCCTGCTTTCAGCAGACAGACCGACAGACGGATAGACATCGTTAAATCGTCTTAGATTTCACGAGGACTTAGAATATATACTTTATGGGGTCTTGAATGATTATTTCGACATGTTACACACGGAACGACAAACACAATACACGCCCCCAACATTTTTCGATGGTGGGTATAAATATCAACTCTTTTTCTCGGAACATGATCCGATGAGGAAAATATGAAAAATTAAAGCCACAGGAAAAAAACTCAAACTGCCTATAATAGAAAAGAAAAAAAAAGAAAACTACAAAAATACTCATTTGAAATCTACACGTTATATTTCAATATTTCAAAAATTTTTGCAAGCAAGAACATAATACATTGCATTTCATACAATTTCCATGCTTTGAGTTTGAACAAGAACACATTCGCATGCGAATGTTTAGGACACAATTACTTAAATGAGCATGAAACTAATGCAAAAGAAAAAGTATTTTTGCATAAAGCAACAATCATATTAAATTGTCATATAAATTTTACTTAACACAACACTTGTATGTGAAAAAATATTTATATGAAAATATATATGTACATACAATTATATATTGGTGCCCCAGTAGACTACCAACAGTGAGCCGGTCTATCAGTCTGGGGGTCGCAGGTTCGATTCCTGCCAGAGAGTCGAGTCTGTTTTACTACAACGGACTTAAAGTCTATCTTACTCTTCTCGGTTAATTAAGATAGGATAAAATTTGTAATAGGAGTGTAACATTATAAATAAATAAATAAATGATTATATGTAAAACTCTGCTGTTTTGAAAATAGCAGTTTTGCATTTTATAGAAAATTTTAGACCTTTTTTTGATAAAGAAAATTGTAGATAAATTTCTTTTTTATATTTTCTATTTATGAACAGTTCGAAAAATTTTCTTTTTATAGAAAATCTTCAATATCTTTTTTTAATATTTTTGATAAATTTTCTTTTTATGGAAAATTTTTAATAACTTCTTTTCTATAGAAAATTTTCGATAATTATATTTTTTATAGAAAATGTTTCATAAAGTTTCTTTTTATAGAAAATTTTCGATAAATTTTCTTTTTATAGAAAAATTTATTTTTATAGAAAATTTTCTGTTATAAAAATTTTTTGTCAAATATTGCTTTTATAGCAAAATTTCCAAAATGTTATTTTATAGAAAATATTCGAACATTTTCGATAAATTTTCTTTTTATAGAAAATTTTACATAAATTTTCTTTTTATATAAAATTTTACATAAATTTTCTTTTTATAGAAAATTTTCTTTTTATAGAATTTCTATAGAAAAATTTACTTTTTATAGAAAATTTTCTGTTATAGAAATTTTTTGTCAAATATTGATTTTATAAAAAATTTTCCAAAATTCTATTTTATAGATAATATTCGAACATTTTCGATAAATTTTCCTTTTATAGAAAATTTTTGATAAATTTTCCTTTTATAGAAAATTTTTGATAAATTTTTCTTTTATAAAAAATTTTTGATAAATTTTCTTTTTATAGAAAATTTTACATAAATTTTCTTTTTATATAAAATTTTCCATAAATTTTCTTTTTATAGAAAATTTTCTTTTTATAGAATTTCTATAGAAAAATTTACTTTTTATAGAAAATTTTCTGTTATAGAAATTTTTTGTCAAATATTGATTATATAAAAAATTTTCCAAAATTCTATTTTATAGATAATATTCGAACATTTTCGATAAATTTTTCTTTTATAGAAAATTTTTGATAAATTTTCCTTTTATAGAAAATTTTTGATAAATTTTTCTTTTATAAAAAATTTTTGATAATTTTTTTTTTTATAGAAAACTTTCCATAAATTTTCTTTTTATAGAAAATATTCGATAATTTTTATTTTTTAGAACATTTTCGATAAATTTTCTTTCTATAAATATTTTTCAATAAATTTTCCTTTTATAGAAAATTTTCCATAGATTTTCCTTTTTATAGAAATTTTCCATAGATTTTCCTTTTTATAGAAATTTTCCATAAATTTTCCTTTTATAGGAAATTTTGAATAAATTTGTTTATAGAAAATTTTCAATACATTGTCTTTTTATTGACAATTTTCGATAAATTTTCCTTTTATAGAAAATAAAACATTTTCCATAAATTTTCTTTCTATAGAAAATTTTTCATAAAACTTACTTTTATAAAAAAATTTCAATAGATTTTCTTTTTTATAGAAAATTTTCAATAAATTTTCTTTTTTATAGAAAATTTTCAATAAATTTTCCATTTGTAGAAAAATTTCCATAAATTTTCCTTTTTATAGAAATTTTCCATACATTTTACTTTCATAGAAAATTTTTAATAAATTTGTTTATAGAAAATTTTCAATATATCATTTTTTTATAGAAAATTTTCGATAAATTTTCCTTTTATAGAAAATAAAATATTTTCCATAAATTTTTTTTCTATAGAAAATTTTCAATAAATTTTCCTTTTTTTAAATTTTCCTTTTATAGAAAATTTTGAATAATTTTTTTTATATAAAATTTTCAGTACATTATCTTTATAGACTATTTTCGATTAATTTTTCTTTTATAGAAAATAAAACATTTACCATAAATTTTCTTTCTAGAGAAAAATTTCAATAAAATATTCTTTTATAGAAAAATTTCCATAGATTTTCCTTTTTATAGAAAATTTTCCATAAATTTTCCTTTTATAGAAAATTTTGAATAAATTTTTTTTTATAGAAAATTTTCAATACATTATCTTTTTATCTACAATTTTCGATAAATTTTCCCTTTATAGAAAATGTACAGTAAATTTTCTTTAACAATTAATTTAAAAAAAAACTAGAAAATCCTCGATAAATATTATTTTTCTATAAAATGTTCGATAACAAAAGATCCTTTATAGGAAATCTTCGAAAATTTTCGATACATTTCTTTTTTAAACATTTTTCGGTAAAATTAATTTCTTGTAAGAAATTTTGTATAATTCTTTCTTTGTTTTAGAAAATTATGAAAAAATTTGCTTCTAATGGAAACTTTTTGATGAATTTTCTTATGGAAACTTCATTTAATTTAATATGAATTTTCTTTTTATAAACAAAGTTTCTTTAAAATATTTTTGATTAATTTTCTTTGTATAGGAAATTTTCGTTATATTTTATTTTTTAAAAATTTGTTGATGAAGTTTCTTATGGAAACTTCGTTCAATTTGATATGAAAGCAATCATTGTTAAATTTCACATCATTCAATATTTTTTCATTTACAATTTTCAATAATTACAATAATTTCATATAAAATAGTTGTTTAATGTTCCAACAAGTGCCACACTAATAATAGACGCAGCAATAACTATAAAATTTTAAAGCCTTTAAAAATTATTACTCAACAAAACTGTTAAAGAAACATGGAGCATAGCAAAATATCTAACTAAAACTAAACTAAAAACTGTATTATTTTCTTTACTTCGTTTGTTGAGAAACTATGTGGGAGTTTCAACACATGTATGTGAATTAATGCAGATATTTAATATTTTCAAAATTATTTTGCAAACTCTTTATGATGCAATTTTTGCTTTCCTCGCAATATATTTTTACAAAAGTATTATTTTCATAAATCCTTAAATTATGTTGGAATTTTTCTGCTGTTATTCATTTGAATGCGAGTAAAAACAAGTAAAAATGTTATATTCGGCTTGGCCGAATCTTCTATACGCACCATCTGCAACTTTTTATGCCACCCTAAATTAAAGTTGGCGGATCACGACCATTTTTGTTTTTCGAGTTGATACATTTTCGATCGCGTACATATTTTTGTTCAAGCGATATCGGCGGAAAAGTATGAACTGGATTTACGACCAATTCTAGTAATTGGTTTATAACTTTTTTGTTTATTTACCGATTTTAATCATTTTCATTACCAACAAACCTTATAGAGTGAAATGTTTGAGCCAAATTTCATCCCCTTGATGGTCCGCCCTGAGCCATATCCTGCTTTCAACAGACGGACATAGCTAGATCGACTCAGCATCTTACGACATGTTACACACGGAATGATATGACATTTTTTGATAATTGTAGGATATGCAGTTATATAACGAGTATTTTATATATTAGTGTATTTATTAGAATAATTTATTTATATTCATTAAAAAGTAGTTTGTGTTCAGAATATATTTTATGCAAAAGGGCTATGGGAAATTATAGGTAGATTTTTACTAAAATTTAAAATTAAAGCTTGAAAAAAATTTTTTTTATTAAGTGAAGGCTCTTATGAATTAATTATCGATAGTCACAAAGATTTCCAGAAAAGGGTCTTGTAAGAGCTATAATAAATATTGATCGATCCAAAAGAAAAAAAAATCTTAAGAACTTTATACCAGTCTCCAAAGAATTTATCCTAGTTGATATGATTTTCCTTATATATAGATACATACATACATACATGCATACATACCCAGAAAAAGAAGAGCTAAAGAGACATTTTAAAATGCTTTATTTAGGAATCACAAGGCATGCCGCTCGCATTCCAACACTATTTGTTTTTTACACGGCGTGTCATTGGAGGCAAAGCCTTTGTTTTTCCTTTCCAAAAAGAATTGAGAATGCAAGGACCCTTTAATAACTGAATATGTCCAATGCTATTACAAAGGAGCTAGAAATTAAATTAAAAAAACAATACTAAATGATTTTGAGCCTTTCAAGTCTCGCGATTAAAAATATTTCTATATGATACACATTCTACATCGCATCTAATGAAAGAGCAACAAGGAAGGAACCGAAATTTTTTAAAGGAAGCCGTGGCTTTCTTTGAGGAATGTTCAAAAAAGCAAAGTAGTAGCAAAGTAGGAGAGGTATGGAGGCATTCACAAAGATCTGCAGTGATGAAGTACTAACATATTTTCCTGCTACAGTATAAAAATCAATTTACAACACTTTATATTGAATATATTTAAAATTCAACAGTATTTTATATAAATTAAAGTAAAACTATTTTTTGTATTCAAAATTTCAAAAATTCATTTGGCCTAGTGCAAGAATTCAAAGCTAGGAGTTATAAAGTGTTCGTATGGATTCGGATCCTGGCGAATGGAAATATAATTTTTATTTAAAGATTTAAAAGAAACATTTTTAATTAATTAAAAATATATTTGACAGTTCCTTAATCTGACATTTCAAAATTTTAATTTTTGTTTGAAGATAAATTAAAATAATAAAATAAAATAAAACAATTTTTCTAAGGCTTGGCCAAGTGTCAAACTCAGAACCTGAATTATTTCAGACAAAAACCCATGCGGTATGCCACATCGATAAATTGAAACTTATTATCTCTATTGCAACTCAAATCTAAATAATACTTTTTTTATATAAAACACATCAAAAAGTTCCTTTATATATAATGATTTTTTTTAGGAAAAACAAAAATTTATAAGTAGTCCCGTGGACACGAACTGAGCCTTAAGGATTTGTAGCCTAGAACACTTCCTATAGACTATTCAATCTCACAACTTTCCAATAGAAAAACACTTATATATTTATATATATATATATATATATATATATATATATATATATATACATATATTATATGTGATATAGAAAATATTATTAAATTTGGGCAAAGAAAATTAGAAAAATGTTTAAGGCTGTTCTAAAAAATAGTTTATAACTCCGCCATTCCTAAACGTTTTTCGCTGAATTTCAATACCAAGAAGAAGAGAAATGTATTTATTGGGCTATGGGTCCAATTCAACATACAAACATCCAGACGTACATACAGATAGACATATATAATCTCAAAGGTCATTTTTAATCATAACAGTCACGAATACTTTTTTCAATTTGAGTCGCTGGATATATATTTAAAGACTTTCGTTTAATGACAAACATATATATGTATATACCCTTCATATTATATATTTTGTAATTAAGTTAGGTCAAAAATGACTGAAAAGTTCCAAATTTAAGAATAAAAAATAAATAATTGAGTTTGTGTCCTTAAGAGTAAAATCTTTTATTTATAATGCCGTTTAAAAGACTTAAATTGGATAACAGTTATCGAGATAAAAATCTTTAAAGCCGCGAAGTCAGAAAATTTTGCTTTTTAGAAATAACATCTGATTTTGGGAATTTATTGAAAATTCTAAAAATAGTGTAATAATCTACTTACCCATACCTACAAACTGTACTATGTTACACTACAAGTGTAATATTTTTTTTTTTATTTTGTAGCACAGCGTACTTAACTAAAAGAGCTACAAGAAAAAAATTTAGGTATGATATGGAGTAAATGTCAATCTTGAATATATATTTTGTTCAGATAAATTTATTAAAATCTGTTAAGAAAAAAAAAAACTATCGATAACTTTTTTCATTTTGTCACATAGTCCTTGAAACTTTAAAGTTCTTTAAAAACTATAAAAGATAAGACTATAATGAATATTATTTTAAAAGTATAATTACAGATAAAAATATTTAAAAGAATTTGTTGCTTTTGTAATGGATGCCAACTTTTTTGTTAAAATACTTATTTAACCGCTTGCGGCTAAGTAAACTTTGCTCCTGTATTATTAACATTTATAACAGTTTAATGAATAAGACACTAATATGTATATATATATATATATATATATATATATATATATATATATATATATATTATCTTCGCTTGCTTTTACTTTTCTAAATCAAAATAGCTATTGGATATTTATTTTAACAATTCAATATTTCTTGTCTTCCGTTTCCGCATTTTTGCTCTTTTGTTTATTTTATTTAACACAAAAAAAAAATGTTGTACTAAATACCATGACAGGAAAACTAAGGAAGTTTCATTATTTGTTTGTTAATTTAAAATCACTTTCTGACATGCTTAACGTAGTACCAATATTAGAAAATTTTTTATCAAGATAAATCAGTACCAATGTACTCAAGGTAATCTCAGTTAAATATCTGATTATTATTTTTGGTTGCTACAGCTCCCAAACTACATGTACTATAAATATAAAAACATTATATATTATATAGTCTTTGTTAATTTTGACATTTGTCTTGATAAAAAATTGTCTAATATAGACACTACGTAAGGATTATGACAGTTTATTTTAGGCCAAACAACAATTTTGTTTAGTACTCAGCAAAATGGTGTGTAATTATACTAAGGTTGCTCACGATAGGCTGGTTATCAGATTATGTGATTATGTGGTTATAATACAAACAACAAAATAAATTACTTATTTAAATTTATTTTCCAACACTACAAATAAAGAGATAATCACAAGGATATGGGTTGAGCGAAGTTGGTTATTTTTTAAATGTATTTTGCTGTTTATAATATAACCACATAATCACATAACCTGATAACAAACCTATCATGAAACCTTACTTATTCACTCACATCTTTTCTTTAGTTTAAGTTTTGTCTTATTATTATAAAATCAACATTATTAGCTTAACACAAAAGTTAGAAAAAAATTTCATCTTTACACAAAAATCTTGCAAGAGGGAAGGAAAAGATATATATTACAAAAAATAATTTTAAATATTTACACTAGTTGGAATGAGTAGAGTGAAATATTAATATTGAAATACGTACATGCATATATATATATACAAATTTCTATACCGAAATTTAAACAAAACTATAGCTACACTATAGACAATGCTATAGTCTAGACTATAGATAAGACTAAAGTCTAGAGTATAGTTAAGACTAGAGTATAAATAAGACTATAGTCTGGACTACAGAAGAGACTATAGTCTGGACTATATTTTTGTCTATAGTTTGGACAATAGTCCAGACTGGATTATTATCCAGAGTATAAACTAGAGTATAGCCCAGACTGTATGCTACACTATAATCTAAACTGTAGATTAGTCTATAGTCCAGACTATAGATTAAGCTATATTTCAAATTATAGACTAAGGTCCAGACTATAGACTAGAATAAATGCCAGACTAATAGTACAGAGTATAGACCAGACTATAGTCCAGAGTATAGACTAGACTATAGTCCAGACTGTAGACTAGACTATATTCCAGACTATTGACTAGATTATAGTCCAGTTTGTAGATTAGACTATATTTCAAACTATAGACTAGATTAAGGTCTAGACTATAGAATAAAGTCGAGGCTATAGACTAAATTCTAGTCCAGATTATAGACTAGAATATAGTCCAGACTGTAGACTAGACTATATTGCACTCTATATACTAGACTATATGCCAGACTTTAGACTAGACTATAGTTCACACTATAAACAAAATTATAGTCCAGATTATATACAAGACTAAAGTCTGGACTATAAGGTAGACTATATACAAAATTATGATGCAGACTATAGACTATAGTCCAAATTATCCACTACACTAGGTCGGACTATAGCCCAGGTTATAGGCTATAAACTAGACTATAGTCCAGACTATAGACTAGACTAAATTCCAGACTATAGACTGCACTAAAATCCAGACTATAGACAAGACTTAAGTCCAGGCTATTGATTTAACTACAGTCCAAATTATAGACTATACTATGGATCGGACTATATACAAAATTATAGTCAACATTATCAAACAGACTATAGTTCACGTTATAAAATATGTTTATAAGTAATTATAAACTATAGTATAGTAGACACTGTATTCTATACTACAGACTCCATATTTTAGTCCTTTTCGTATTTGCCAAGGGTACCCTGCACAGTCAACCCCATCATTAACATCATTAACAAAATCCATTTAGCTAACTTGTATTAAACACGTAAACCTCAATTTCGCAAAAAAAAAAAAGGAAAGCTAATTTGCTATTCATAAATAACTTTAAAGCTTTTATATATATTTTTTTTCCAAAATTTCTTTTTAAATAAAAAAAGCTTAAAATTAATACAAACTAATAAATAGAATAGAGAGGAATGAGCAAAATAAAAACAACTAAAACTTAACATCTTCACAAAAACCACATTGAATAGTTTCTAAAGCTCTTGAGTAAATGTTCTCAGAAGAGGAAAGGCAACTGCTTTTGAATAGTGTGGAATAAATGAATGAATATTTTAGAAAATATTTATAATGATTTTTAAGATTTTCTTTCAAAATTTTCTGCTTTTGCTGCTCATGTTTGTATTAAAAGTATGTATTTTGCCTAAAAGCTAAACCATAAGATTATTAGGTATTTTCTTAAGCCAATTTTTGTGGCTTTATTCTTTTATTTAGGTTTTAAGAGAAGGAAAACAACAAAAAGTAAATATAACTAATTAAAAGATTTCGTTTATGATAAAACAAAACTTAATTAAGAAATTTATTATAAAGTTTGATAATCTGTAACTATGTATTATATAGTATTTAGATGATGACATATATGTTATCGATATCAAAGACATTTTATTTACTATAGGAGGCTTAATAAGTTAAAAGTTTTGTAAAAATGGTGTGAGAAGTTTTACAATTTGAGAAAAAAGATTTAACATAAAAATTAATTCATCTTAGCATTCGAGAAAAAATGATTTTCAGATTTTGATAAATTCTGATGAAAAGAATTGTGCTAACTGCACTGTCTTTTAGTTTTTTCAAATAAATTAACTCTTAAACACGTGATATTTAGCTGAAAAAAATAATACAATAACTTTTTGGAACATATATTTAAGCTAAATTTAGAAAATAAATACCAAATTTCACAAAATGTATCAATTTATAAAGAAGTGAAATTTTTCAAAACAAGCTTCCATTCGTTCCTAAAGCAAAAAACAATTTTCAAAGAGTGCTCTTTTTAAAAAAGTACTAAGTTCTTAAAAAAAATAATTTCCCAAAAATATTTATATGGGAGCTATGCTTAATTATGCACCGATCTTCATAAAACTTATCATACATGTTTACACTTATATTAAAAAATATAATAAATACCATATTTTAAGAATTTTTAGGAGATAAATCTATATTCCGGGAGAACATTTGTATCGGGGATAGGTAACATAATGGACCGAATATAACGAAATTCAATGGACTATGTTCTTATACCAAAATAACCCAGCAAAACCTTTACTTTCCTTGCTAGCAGGTATAATTGGAAACAAAAATAAACTACTTATTTTTTGCCTGAATAACTAGTTAGTTTTGTTCAAGGTGTCCACAAATTCATATGATATTTTTAGATTCTAGGGGTACTCAAACCTAAAGGAAACAAAAATTTAAAAAAAAATACAAAAAAATTTGCCGTCATTTTTAATGACTAACGTTTTACTCAGTACACCAACTCGCACTTAATATTCCAAGTGACAAAAAGTTTTTTAGTAAAAATATATGTTTTCAGACATTTTGTTATAAAGAACTAACTGCATCAGAATGGGGTTGAACTAACAATCTTCTGGTTGTTAATCCAGCGCTCTAGCCAACTCATCCACGTGATTGCAATATTACTGTGCTATTTTACTATTGAGTACTTATTTATGTAATACCGAGCAGGCAAATAGTAATGACACCTATTTATCAAGAAACTACTTGAATAAGTAGTTGCCATTACAGAAAACCAAAAAGTTTTTGCAGGGAATTATTCGAGTTATTATTATTGCGATCTACACCTTGTTCACAAAGTTTACAGGGACAGCCAGCCATTTGGACAGACGGACAGCATTAAATCGACTCAGATAATTCTTAGTTTTGATTCATTCAAAATCAAGTGTACCAAATTTCAGAACATGTTTTATTTTTCCAAAAGAATTAAAATTATTTTAAAAAGTTCCATTTTCCACAACTAACAATTAAAAAAAAAAAAATCTGAAAACGTAATATTTTTGAAAACAGAACTATTTTCCAAAAGTGTATTAATATTCGATAAAAGTAGTTCCATTGTAAAAAAAAACTATAATTTTCGAAAAGAGGCTAATATAACAATTATTATCATCTTATTACTTCAACTAATATTAATTATTATTAGCAAAACAACCAACCACAAAAATATTTCGTTGTCTTTTGCAAAAAGTTTAAAATTTAAATTTAAAAAAAATATAATATTATATATATATATATATATATATATATATATATATATATATATATATATATATAATAATAATATATAATTTGTAATGTAATACACTATTAAATATATATTATTCTCGGATTGAATTAAAACGATGTATAAAATTATAATTGAAAGTATATGGGCCACTATCAAAATTTTTTGATTTTAAGCCTTTAAAAATAATTATTTTTTTTTTTTTTTGCGATTTCATATTAAAATTCATTTGTATCAGTTCGCGTTAATCATTTCGCGCAAGAGGCGCAAACGTTATAGCGATCTTAAGTTGAACATAAAAATATTTTTACAAACTAGGAAGGAGTTTATTTATAATTATGATAAAAATTACGCGTAACATGAAAACCTATTGTATTATTTAAA
Source organism: Protocalliphora azurea (assembly GCA_932274085.1). Taxonomy (NCBI): domain Eukaryota; kingdom Metazoa; phylum Arthropoda; class Insecta; order Diptera; family Calliphoridae; genus Protocalliphora; species Protocalliphora azurea. The sequence continues at coordinate 146,795,558 of OW026521.1, read as the reverse complement.
TAAAATATGTAATATTTTTAGTGTTTAATGACATTATTATGTCATATTTTAGGGTTTCCTAGTAAAATTAAAAAATTTTCATTACACTAAAAATAACTATTTTTAAAAATTTTGCGAAAAATGCGGATCGAATCTAAGTTATTTCTCCATATATTATAAGAAAATATTAGAGTTTATTACAAAGATATGCTATTTAATATTGTGATACCCTTTTAATCCAAGTGGCTTTTTTTCATGAAATTTGTATCTTTCGATAAATTTTTATGCTATTCTACATTTCCATTAAGCATTAGAAACTCCAATCATTTATAATAATTATGATAAATTTCGTGCTGCCCATGCGATATACCTTAACAAGATCTGTTTTAACAAAGTGTACCATTTTCCATATTTGACTTAAATTCATGGTCCACAACAATTTTATTTATCGCCATTCCTACATCCATATATACAAGATTTGTACAAATTGTAATCTGCTATATAAAAATACAAAAACAAAAAATACCATTTTTGCGTAATTTGTAAAATGTGTAAAATAACAAAAACTAAATGTACGTAATAATGAATGCTATTTTATATAAAACTATAAATGTGCCTGACTTTTTGAAAAATGATCCCTCTTGATTTCCAAACTTGGAGACTATTTAGTGCGTTGACCATTTCGGGCACATCAACGGGATATAGCACAAAATCAATCCCTATTTCAGAATTTGTATTTCGTTGAGGAGCGTACAGACCATGCCCAAAAATTGAAAATATTTTAAAAATTAAAAATTCGACTACCTTATATTTAAATGTTGAAAGTCTGCACAATAACAAAGAAAGTGTAGAATTTATCCAAAAAGTCCGATTAGTTTATATAAGATCACATGGGATCAAAATGTATAAACACGAGAATAAAAAGTGTAGAGTTAAATAATTTTTAGCCCTTTTTCTAAGTTTTTCAATTTTTAACAAATATCATGATTACAAAATGAAATCTAGGTTACTAAAACTTTGCATTCCATTAGTTTCAAGTCTAGTAATTTCAGATCTGTAAGCCATTTCTTCAAAGTAGTACTACAACAAATCTTATTAAAGATTAAAGTAACGCGCAGAAAAAATCATCTAACACCCACCTTAAAGTATACCAATCAATTCATAATCACTTTCTGAGTCGATCTAACGATGTCCGTCCGTCCGTCTGGCTGGCTGTCCATGTAAACCTTGGGCACAAAGTACAGGTCGTAATTTTGAAGGTAAATAAATGAAATTTGGCATGTAGGACTTTCATGACACAAGGACGAAGCCTATTGATTATGATTGGTCCATTATTTCACCTAGCCACCATACAAATGTCCCCCGGAATAGGGATTTAATGATAATAAATGCTTTAAATATAGCAATATTTTAATCAAATTCGGTGTAAGGCTGTTTTGTACAAGTATCAATATTTGTGCCAAATTTCCAGATCGCTCCATAATTGACCATAGCTCCCATATAAAACCCTCTTCTGAAAATTACTTTAATGTGCATAAATCACATACACATATTATTATCAACTTTATATTCGACACAAATAAGTTTTATATAAGTAGAAAACACATTGACAAATTTTATGAGGATCGCTCCATAATTTATCATAGCTCCCATATAAGCCCACCTTCAGAAGTCACCCCAAAGTGCGTAAATGTATATAAATCTTATTATTAACGTAATATTCTGTATTCGTGGGGTATGGTATCATATGGTCGGGCTTGACCGACTATATCTCTCTTACTTGTCTTTTTTTATACCGTAGGTGCGCTGGCAATTAGTCCTATATGTTTTTGAACAAATTCTCAGGGGAGCGAAAAAACAATTTACTTTTTATGTAAAAGCCATGTTTTGATAACTTCGAAACTAATACAAATATTTGAAAATATATTAAAATTTAAAATGGACGACCAATCAAGTTTTCTGATGGTTCAATAAAAAAAAAGTAAAAATGCACATTCAACTTTTCGTCAGCACACCGACGATATATTAAGAAAATATTATATAAGTATCGTAATGTTAATATTATATTATTACTTAATACCGTTTGTACTTTATGAACTCAATGGGCCCTATTGACTTATAGTCTACAATGAACAAATAAATAAAAAAAATCTGTAACTTCTAATCAGCTGGTTGGATCTATATAAAATTTCACATAGCCGTAGCAGAATAGCGTTAAATTTGTATGCCCTACTTCATCATATGTGGTTTGGGTATGATGCGTTTGTGCTGATATTTATAACGCATACAAATAATTACTCCCAGCTTAAAGTGGACCAATCGACTCAGAATCACTTTCTAAGTCGATCTAAAACATACATTTTATTTTTATTGTTGGTGCGAAATAAAATATGAAATTTTCTATCCCTGGTCCATATAAATTCCATGGTCTTTCCAAATAAATTCTTAGCAATAACAATTCGAATATATTTAATTCTGGACTAATTTTTAGATAAAAAAAATCTATACGTTTTAGAAGAGAGAAAGGCAAACTAATAGTATTCCTTAAATGTTGCAATGATATTGTAAAATCTTAAATTGAGTAATGAAGTGTATTTAAATAATTCTTATTTTTTTTCATATCACAATTCTTTCTACTTACTTCTCATATTAATTTGTTACATTAAAATTTTTTAGACTGAAAGAACATAAATATCAAAATCAAAAGTTAAGAAAATACATAAATTATTTTCTACGGAACAAACAATTTCCAACCAAACAGCCCAACATAATGAATTGTTAGAATTACTAAGACAATGAATATTCTTAACAACATTTAGTTTAGTTTCTTGTACGTACGTAAGTGATTATGTAAAAGGCTGAATGAAGTATTTTGTTTTGTATCTTGTCTAATGATTACTAGTTATTTATTAATGTTGCTTTTGCACTTGACTTGAAAAGATTTACTTGACTCTTGTCTTGAAATGTATGAGTGCTTGTATGAGTGAAATATTTTTTTGTTGTTTTCTTAAGGTTGTCCCTTAAAGATTTAGAGAAGTTCAGAATTTCATAGATACATATATTTGAATTTAACTTTTAAGAAGTTATTTGGAAAGTTAATAAGAAAATATGATTTACTCTGACTTTTTTTGGAATCAGCGCACAGTGGGCCCAATCGTAAAAATTTTGGTAATAAATCTATATCTCCTAAACTACTGGACGGATCGAATTGAAATGTATGCCAGAGTTGTAGAGGAAGCTAAGCTTACACAAAACCTAAGCTTTCGGAAGAAATCATCTTATAGTCATGGTCGGACGGATCGAATTGAAATATATGCCAGAGTTGTAGAGGAAGCTAAGCTTACACAAAACCTAAGCTTTCGGAAGAAATCAACTTATAGTCATGGTCGAAAATGGTAAAATTTTGAGCAATGTCTCAAGTTCATCGGGTTAGAAAAAAAGTCAATCAAGATTTTTCAAAATTTCACTATTTTCGAACAATGCTGCACGTAGGGTGCAACTCTTAATAAAATAAAAATTCTTTATTATCCATTCCTTTAAAATATGTAAAAAAGTATTTTTTATTAAATAAATTTTGAGAAAAAAAAACATTATTATTAATGTATTGGAAATCTTAGTATATTTTTAAAATTTGTTTCACTCTTATGTAATAGGAATTATTTGAGAAAAACTAATGAAAATCAAGGCAAATAATTGAAATTTTTAAATTCAAGCTCCAACATCATTTTAACCATAAGAGATAACATAGGTGACTAAGCATATTTACTTTATCTTATCAAGTTCTTTACAAAGGTTTTTAAATCTTTAAAGTCGGACTTTATTTATAGAGCTTAAGATTTTTTGAAACTTGTTCATACTCGAGGTGGTAAATTTTGACACCTTGTAGCTTATCTCGTATTATTAGTGGGTGATTACAAGATGATTTTTCAGCCCCACTGTGCAGCGCCTTAGTTTCTAAGTAAAATATGTAAAATAAAAATTCAAAAATACTTTTTTAGTTAAGAATTACTAAACTGAGTAACTGTATGACTTATGAGGAATATGTTGCAGTATGGTTACAAGATAATGCAGGGAGTAATGAGTGAAGTTGTCAAATAAGATAGTTAAAATTTAAACTATACTTACAGTTAAATGCCTATATAAGGCATTAGTAGCTATTATTAAGAAGGCATTTAATATTTTAATTTAAGAATATATTTAGTAACTAATCTTGAAGGAATTTGAAAGAAATGTTTGAAAATTGGACATTCTAACACCTATGTGCAAAATCTAACACATTTTTATTATTTACTAATACATTGATATACTCCTTCATGTATTTGAGAAGTGCATACACACATATGTAAAGGTGTTCGTTATATTGATAGAGAACAAGTAAAGTGAAGTTATATTTTCCTAAAATATATGTAATGATTGTTAAAGGCGGTTGAAATCAAAATCCAAAAAGTAAGGGGAAACTACGGGATCTTAATATCTCGCTCAAAAAATCACAATGAATAAGCAAAATATAAATGAAGGGCTCTCAATCTCCAGTACATCAAGGGTCCTAAGAACCTCCGGAGTTAAAAACATACAAAGTCTCTTTGTTGCTGGTAAACTAGAGAACATCATTCTACTCGACATTATCGGCATAAGTCAAACATGGTAGCCATCCTCTGGTGAATATAATGTAAAAGAATCTAATTTTTATTATTCTGGTAATAATTCCCCAAGTCACAGAAATGATCTTGGAATAATTGTCAACAAAAAAGATAAGTGTATGACTTTCTTTATACCATTTTCTAACAGAGCCATGATGCACACATTGAATACCAAACCAATAATGTTAAACACCATACATGTTAATGCTCCAACATCCAATAGCACAGATGTAGAAACTTTTATAAGGAAGTTAAGAAAGCTACATATATCTGATTATTGGTGACTTCAATGTAAAAATTGGTAGAGGGAAAGTCAGAGAAACGATTGGTTTTGCGTGTTCAATTTTGACATTAACTAAACCTTAAAGTAATGAACATCTGGAGATTGTATCCTTGGAAATCTTCTCAAAATAATGAAAATAGTATAGTCAGAATTCATTCATGATTTAATTTTCATCCTTTATTCGTAAAGTGACTATAAGTTTGACAATACCAAAGCAGAGTTTGTGGACTATAATTAGACACCAGCAGAATGGAATACGTATTTTCTGTGCCGCTACACACTTGGTCAGCATTCGTGGTGTCTTATCCATTTTGGTTTCATTGAAACCTAAACAATTTTTCATTTGTTTCATTGTTCCTTTTAGTAATAACTATTGGAAAAAATAACAACCGAATTTCAACATTTTATAGCAGAACAATTCATTTGAATTTTTTTAATAATATTTTTGATGTTGTTTTTGTTACTTCCTAAGCACAAAAAAACGTACACTTTTCCATACATTGGAAGTAATGAAAAAGTACTTCCCTAAAAATTACTTTTATTTATTTTTGCTGGGATATAACAGACATTTCAAAAAAAGATATAAAAATGTTCTGAATTTTTAACTCCGAAAAGCTAAATTTCGGTTAATAGGTTATTCGACACAAATTATTCGGTTTATTCGTTATTCGAAAATAAACCCTTTTAAATTATTCGAATAGTTAATCGACCCAAAGTAATCGGATAACCGAAAGGGCGATTAATCGATACGAATACTCTACGATATGAAATTCTTTCCTTATAAACGGTGAGTAAATATTATATTTGCTAATTATTAACTCACGAAAACTAAGTGAAACTAATTGCAAATAAAAATATATTTCTTTGTGCAATTTGCTGAATAAACGGTGAGTTAATTATTTGCAATTTATTTTTATTTGGAAGTAGGAGCCGTATAAATGTAATAATAGATAAAACCAAAATTATGATAGTAAGTCGCGATAAAATTCCATATGTAAATACACAACTTTATATAAACAATTCCATAGAATGGGTTTGTAGTCTTAAATTATTAGGTGGTGTTTAAAATCTAAAATTGTAAACAATAATATATTTTTTTCTTATTCCTTTTTTATGAAATCTTGTAATTTAAAATTTAACAAAGATGTATCCATACATTGTTATTGATATTCCAATATTAAAATGTGACGATTAACGTTATTGTGAATTATTATTTGTATTTTGTTTACCAAAATTTATAAAAAAAATTATTTAAAATGAAGTTTCTTTGTACCTAACTAAGAAAATGAAACTCACTCTTGTCTGGAACAGTCCAAGGGTGAGGACAATAAACTCTTACTCTAACAGTTTGAATTCTAACTCGAACAATTTGAATCATAAACTTTTATTTTTTCCTATTGCCACATTTCACCAATTTTATAAATTTTTAATCTACCGAAAATTTATAAAATATTATTTGAGAAAATCCGCTGGCTTTGCAAATCTAATTTAGACGCAACATTACAGTTAAACTGCTAAATCTGCCCAACCCCTATAAAGCCGCATTTTCTTCACATGGATTACAAAAAATTGGACAGCTAATAAAGAAATCAAATGTAGGATTGAAATTGTCAGATCTTCTTCTATAAAATATAAGAAAATTTTATGTAACAACTTCGCCTTCGTATGATGAAGTGCGACATCTGGTCAATTCTACTATACTCCATGGAGTTTTGGACGCTTAAAACTGAACATATGAATAAGCTTGAAAGTTTCGAAATGTAGACATATCGCAGACTTCTTCGAGTACCATAGACAGATTTTGGAACCAATAATGAAATATTAAGAAGACTGAATACGGAACATCAACTACTCCAAGCCATCAAAGCTAGTAAAACTTCTTATTTTGGTCACATCATCATAGGAGAAAAATATGAACTACTCATCCTAATACTACAAGGAAAAATAGAGGACAGGCGAGGTATTGGACGAAAGCAGATATCTTGGTAATGCAATATTAGATTCAATCACTTGAAGAGCTAGTTTGACTGGCGGCAAACAGGGCAGAGTTTGCGAATATCATACATAATTTTCAATTGTGATTCTCTTACATCCTGTAAAGGATATGCATTAAAGAAAGAGAGATTAGATGACTTTTCATCTCAAATATAATAAAGTACTAATTCTAGGCGGATCCAAAAATTTATTTGTATGTATATAGCACCCTAATATCCATAAATACAAAACATATAATGACAGTGACAATAACGCTAAATACATACTTACTGTAATGCTGTGAATGATGTTTACATTAGTTTGCCTTCAAGCCATAGATAAACTTGGAGCATCAGATAATTGTGTCTGTATTAGTATTATATGTATGCTAGAACAGCATATTCCTTTTACTACCCCATTTCTTTTTTGCCGCATGACACCCACTAATATTTTGTCTTCCTTTTTTTGCCATTATTTTGTGGAATTCATTAAGTTGTTTGCTTATCATTAGATTCTTTTTAAATGAAATATCTCTTCTGAAAAAAAGAAACAAAAAGTAAAAAATAAATACAAAACCAAATTAGAAGAACAAAGAAAATAAAATCCAAAGATTATGAAAATGACAGTAAAAATTTGGCGAAAAAAATTTAAATGTCATTGCTGTGAAACAAATAGAGATAAATGCACATGATAATTATGGAAACAACAAATATATAGAGATAAATTTAAATATAAAGTAATAAATAGTAAAAGAAAATAAATTTTACAAACAATTTAAGGAGTTTATGAATTTATGAAATTAACGATTCGAAATAGCGTTTTTAAAGGCCCCCGATAACAGAGGGATACGTATAATAATCCTATTCCCAAAAATATTTTAAGCAATCGAAGCCGCAATTTAAAACTCCACATGACAAAAAGGAAGAAGTTCATAAATTAAAAAAAAAAAAAACTAAAAACTAATGATAACAATAAAGAGTTTAAACAGTCTACTACTCGTATATTAAATATTTAAAATTTTTAAAGTTTCTGCTAATTATAATGTTTTAAAATAATCTTTTGTTTTTACACTAAATTAAATCTACTGCTGGATTATTCATGTATTTCTTTATATCTAACTAACTTTTTATACCCTACACCTCCATAGGTGGTTGGAGTACTATGTATTTGTGCTTAGGTTTGTAATGCACATAAAAAATTTTCAGACCCCCATCTCAAAGTATAGTGTTCGACTTTCTGAGTCGATTTAATGTAAACTTTGTAATTAAACTACAGATCACAATTTTAAACATAAATTGTTCAATGCCCATTATTTCACCTAGTCCTCATACAAATGTCCTCCCGGAATTGGAGTTTAACTGTCATGAATGACTTAAATATACAAATATTTGAATGAAATTCGGCGCAAATAAATTTCATATACTAGTCAAAATATCCTTATATCATATGCCCTGAAGGTCGATCCATAATTGACTATAACTCTAATATAAACCCATCTTCTTAAAATCTCTTTAATGTGCATAAATCTTATATAAATTTTAATATTAAGATTACATTTGACACAAAGAAGTATTATATTATTATGAAATTTTATGAAGATCGGTTCATAGTTAACCATATAAGGCCCACTTCCGGGAATAGCCTTAGAATATATAAATCCCATAATATTATGCGTACGTAGGTTTCATAAAAGCAGAACACATACATATTATAACAAACGGTTCGCCATAAGTCCCATATAAGACCTTTCCCAAGAATCGTTTTGATGTTCGAACACAATGGTATTGAGTATCATATAGAAATTTCATTTTATAGACAATTTTCGATAAATTTTTCTTTTTGAGAAACTTGTTGAATTTCTTTTTATAGGAAACACTCGATTAACTTTCCTGAAACTTTCGAAAAATTTTCTTTTTATAGAAAATTTTCGATAAATTTTCTCTTTATAGAAAATTTTTAATAAATTTTCTTTTATAAAAAATTTTCAATAAATTTTCTTTTATAAAAAATGTTCGATAAATTTTTTAAAGAAAATTTTCAAACAATTTTCTTTTATAGAAAATTTACAAAAAATTGTCAATAATTTTTTTGTTATTTTTTTTTTTCGATAAATTGTCCTTTTATAGATAATTTTTGATAAATTTTCATTTCAGAAACAATTTTCAATAAATATTCATTTTAAAAACAATTTTCTATAAATTGTCTTTTTATAGACAATTTTCGATATATTTAGTTTTAAGCAATATTCGATCAATTTATTTTTATAAAAAATTTTCGATAAACTCTCTCTTTATAGAAAATTTTCCATAAATTATCTTTTTATAGAAAATTTTCGATAAATCATCTTTTTATAGAAAATTTTCGATAAATCATCTTTTTATAGACAACTTTAATAAACTTTCTTTTTTATAGACAATTTTCGATAAATTTTATTTTATAGCCAATTTTTCGATAAATTTTATTTTTATATATAAATTTCGATAAATTTCCTTTTTATAGAAAATTTTTGATATATTTTCTTTTTACAGACAATTTTCAATAAATTTTCTTTTTCAATAATAATAGTTTTCAATAATTTTTCTTTTTATAGAAAATTTTAGATCTCACTTTTTGGAGAAAATTTTCGATAAAATTTTCTTTTTGTAGACCATTTTCAATAAATTTTATTTTATAAACATATTTGGATAAATTAAATTTTTATAAAAAATTTTCCATAAATTTTATTTTCATAGAAAATTTTCAATAAATATTCTTTTCGTAGAAATTTTTCGATAAATTTTCCTTTCATAAACAATTTTCGAAAAATTTTCTTTTTAAAGACAATTTTCGATAAATTTTCTTTTCATAGAAAATTTTCAGTAAATCTTCATTTTATAAACAATTTTCGGTAAATTATCTTTTTAAAGACAACTTATTTTCGGCTTTATTGCAGGATATCATAGTGTTTAGCATAGCCTTATATTACATTCTTTTTAACTTTTTCTTATTGTGTTAACTGTTATTTCTAGTTGACTGCATTTTTAATATTTGACTGAATTTGAACCGTTTTTGGTTTTTTCTCTTTAGTTTTTCCCAACCAAAAGATTTGTTAAATGATTTAAATATGAATATGAATTTTAGTTCTTTGGGCGACAGTAAAATACTAAATAACTAAACATTTATTACATTTTAAATGTATCTTTTGAAGGTAATCAAAAAAATATTAACTTAGTATATAAATAAAATAAAAATAAAAAATGTTGTCGTTAGCAGCCACATAGTTAATACAATTTGTTAAAAATTAAAATTATCTCTTGTTATACTGGTCTGCCTAAATTTAAAAATATTCTTGATTATTACAAATATTCCATAAATCATTCATTTAGTTTTTTTTTTATTTGTAGTATAACACGCCTTTCAAGAAATTTGTATTGTCTTTAGATTTTTCTTAACATTTCTTAGAACTTAATTTGAGAAATACATTCTTTTGTCTTGTTAAATGTTCGTAATAAAAGTAAATGAAACATGTTAAATGTCTATATAAAATTAAAAAAAGACAATATTGCATGTAACAATTTTACAAAGACTTGTAAGAAAATGTTTGTTGAAATTTTAAGGATAAACTAAAGACATGTATCTTACTCGTACTTCTTTATTCGAGCACTTAAACATGATAGAGTAACTTAAAACATAACATGCAACATAATTGATAATCTTGTCTTAAGAAAATTGTTTGAGGAAAATTGTTAAAAAATAATAAAATCTTATAAAAGGGAATAGACTTTGTTTTTCTTGTGTTAAACTTGTAAAATCTGACGAATGGTGTATAATGCATGCGAAATTAAAACATTATTTTGCATATTACACTGGTCAGCAGAAACAAGAATCAGGTCCTAACTTTTTTATGGACATTTCTAATATAAGTCTACTAAAGAAGTATATTTTACTATAACTCAATAGTTGTTTGTATAATTGTTTGTACACATTTATTACACTGCACAGTGGGGCAGAATTGAAAATTTTTGGAAATAATTCGGTAACTTCTAATTGGCTGGTTGGATTTACATAAAATTTCACATATGCGTAGCAAAGGAGTGCATAATTTTAAGTTTGGAAGAGGCACTTCACATAACCCTCAGGAGCGGAGCTATGAGGGATCAAAATAGGCTACCTCTGATATAGAAAATTTTTAAACGTCATAAGGCCTACAAAAAACATGCTTACTTGTGCCATTTATCTCTAAAAATTTGCGATTTATTTGCATTTTGCCAGCAGAAGTACTCGTATATAGAATTATCAGAAAAAGTATAAAATAGATTTTTTTTCAGCTAAATTATATTGCTTAGCTGACATAATTCTTCATTACATAGAAAAATATTGAAATCAGTATAGAAAGTTCGCTACTAGAAAGTTTAATAAGTCACGAAAATTTCTAAAAATTTTGTATTACTGTGGATGGATTGTTCCCTTAGCCAATGTTCGGAGGTGTATTTGTGCTGAAATACGAAAGAGTGGAATTTTCCGTGACTTATTAAATTTTAAAATACCTTAGTTTCGGTTCTATAAAATACATTGATTTCATTCTTCTTGTATATAATAAATAATTATGTCAGCTAGGCAACATAGTTCAACCTTTTCTGATTTTTGTAATTCAAGTAACATTTTCTAAAAACTATGGTTTTTGGAGAAACTATAAATATTTTATCTGTAATAAAATGTTTGTTAATTAAGATTTCTTAGCGAAATTTTCGAAGATTGCATACTTTATCATTCAAAATGGTAAAGTGTAAAACAAACTTTAAGATTTTCGTAAAATGCCACAGAAATCGGACAGAAATACTCGGATATATATGAAAAAAAAAACTGGATCAAGAAATTGCAAAGTTGTGGTACTTAAAATTTCAAATGCAAATAATTCGAAAACTACAAGAGATAAATAGCAAATGCAAATATGCTCTCCAAGGGCATTATTGAGGGTTTTAATAAGATGTAAAAATATTTGAAATTGGATAAGAAACAAAAATTTTACAAGCGGTTAAAATTTTTCCTTGTCAGAGATACCCTATTTAGAACCCCAGTAACTCCGTTCCTGGGAGGTATATGGGGCCACCCTTCAAAACTTAAAACTGTGTATTTCTCTTTTACGTATATATATGTGAAATTGCATGTGAATTAAACCAGCTAATTAGAAGTTACAGATTTATTTCCATAAAATTTAGATTTTGCCCCACTGAACACTAATAGGCCATAAATTCCCTATTAGTATAGCAATTACACGAGTATTTTTAACCATAACTCCGTGTAACTGTTTGCGCCATTTAGATAAATGAAATACCAAAAGATGAAAATGAAAATTGTTTTCAAGTCAGCTTAACATTACACAGTGGGGCAGAATCGAAATTTTTTGGAAATAAATCTGTAACTTCTGATCGGTTGGGTTTTCATGAAATTTCTTTCGCTATTTAGAAATAAACCAAACAAAAGGCCCAATTTGGGGTTTTTGGAGAAAATACAAATTTTTTAATTGTAATAACATATTTGTTTATAAAGATATCTTAATGAAATTTGCAGGAAATGTGGACCTTATTAATATAAATAAAAGCGCGTTAACCAAATCAGGGATAGGGTTTTCCTGAATTCCCAAATAAACTAATCAAAATTCCCAAAAATGGGATTTTTTACATTTTTGGCTATAGAATCCACATTTTGCCGAAGTCCCGTAGATTTTGTTTTAGAACTTTTAACAACATATTGAAGATTCTTAAAATATATTTCGCTTGTCGATTCGTGCTTTGGGATTTGAGAAAATTTGGTCTAAAATCAAAACTTTCATATAAAATGGGTCGAATTCGGCAGGGTATGTACCATGACCAATTGAGTTATTGGGCTTGTTTTTTATCTTAAAGTCATCTCTGTAAGTTACCTTTCAGAAAAGTGCAAAATTATTATATGTTGCTAAAGAAAATTTTATTTTAGATAAAAAAGAGTGTAGATACTTTTTCGGCTAAAAAAACACAAAAGTCGTCTTTTCCAATTTTCAAATTCAAAATCGTTTATTTTTGGACTCGGTAAAGATATCGATTTTGTTCTTTAACTAGTTAAGAAAAAAACCAATAAAATTGGTCGGAAATACTAGGATATATATGAAAAAAACTGGACCATGAACATGCAAAATTATGGTGCTTTAAAATTCAAACGCAAATAACTCGAAAACTGTAAGAGATAAATACCACATGTTTTTTATAGGCCTTATCAGGACCTACAACCATATATAAAACTATTTGAAATCGGACGAGAAACAAAAATTTTGCAAGCGATTAAAAATTTTTTATGTCAGAGGTACCTAACTTTGAGCCCCCTTAGCTCCGCCCCTGGGGAGATTGTTGTGCCCCCTTCCAAACATAACATTATACACTCCTCTGCTACGCCTATATCAAATTTCATGAAAATCCAACCGGCCGATCAGAAGTTACAGATTTATTTTCAAAAAATTTCGATTCTGCCCCACTGTGCATTATACTAGTGTGACCGCCTAATAAAGTGATAAAAAAAAGTTCTTGTTTAGCACGTCAAATTCAATACACCCCCTAGAATCGTTCTTTTAGCTATAAAGAGATATTTCGTGAAATATTAGTGAAATCGTATAACATTAACCCGTGCCGCATCGGACCTGAAGTTTGTAGGGTGCGTTTATATGGGGAAAATTTGGCTTTTTTACAGTTTTGTGAAAAATTTACCTATTAAGTACTTTATGTTATAACGAAGTGTGAGTGTATTAACAAAATTTAAATTTTTTGAGAAATGTTTAAATTAAATGCTATTTTTAATTAAATTTTGATCATAATTGCTGAAAAATAAGTTTTTGTTTCCACAGAGTAATTCACACCCTTGCTTGGTTAAAAAATTTTGATTTTTTTAAGAATGTTTCAAAACTCCAATTTTTTTTTTTTCATAATAAACAGAATTATTACATGAAGTTCTTACCAAAATTAGACGAGGATAACATTTAAAGTACGAAGGTCAAATGTCAAAATGAAGGTCAAAATGTGAAATATATTAAATTTCTTAGAGAAATGTAAAGAAAACTTCTTTGCTACATTCCAATGAAATTTTATGGAAATATAATTAGAAGATTTTTGTTGATACCACCAGTAAAAAAGGCATATTTAACCCTCAACTGGGCTTGGGGTCAGCATATCTTAAACGCATCTATTTTTAAATATTTAATTTGCAAGTAAATTTTATTAAGTAATATTATGGACAAATAAAATGATAATTACCTCATTCTGACAACTAGAGTTATGCTAAGCAATCAAAATTTATCTCAAAAATTATTGCATCGAAATTCAGATAAAAGTAAATAATCTTTTGTAATGTTTTTTTAGAAATTTGATTCAATTCAAATTTTTACTTTTGACCTTCCTATTTTAAAATTTATCCTTGTTCAATGTTGCTAAGAAAGATATGGTTTATTTTTCTGTGTAATAATTGCGATAATCTAAATATCAGTTTCAAATAAAAATTGCTTTATAACGAAAAAACGACAAAAAATGTCATTTTGCCGAAATCCCCAGAATTCAAATTGCAGGTACGGCTTAGTTATACGATAAATTTACGTTATTCGTTTTTTATTTTTTTTCCTGTGGTGTTGTCTATAAAACTGCATAACTATTTCTGAACTTTTTTGATATTTGTTTAACAAAATATTTAAAAGTTTGAAATTAGGGTTTTAAACATCCTTAAAAAAATTAAAATTTTTTAACCAAACATGTAAAGGGGTTTAAATTACCCTGCGGATACAAAAACTTAATTTTCAGTAATTATGATTAAAATTTTAATAAAAATAGTATTTAATTTACAAATTTCTCAAAAAATTAAAAAATTGTTTGTACACTCATTGCACAAGTGGTCAAAAACACTTTAATGGTCTGGGGAATTCGTAATAAATTTTGAATTTTTCAACCGATTTTTACTTTTTATATCTTGTTTGATATAGAATTGTATTTAAATTACATTTTTTTTAAATTCCGTTGCAAAATATGGTATTTAATAGCTAAATTATTCACAAAACTGTAAGAAAGTCAAATTTTCCGATATAAACACACCCAACAAACTTCAGGTCCGATTCGGTACAGGTTAATGTTATCCGATTTCACCAATATATCACACAATACCTTCTTATAGACCAAAGAACGATTCTAGGGGGAGTTACGGTCCAAATTCAAAGGTCGGTAAATTTTGATGCAGTCTAATGTACATACATATATGGACATTTTCACATAATTGTGAATAAAATCAAGATTTGTGTATCAATTTTGATGGCACATGGTTTATTTTATTCGTAATATAACTAACTTTATGCTAAAAGAGAAAAAACTGAACATTTTTGCCGTTTTCGTTTCTTAAAAGAATTTTTAAATAAAAACATTTCTTAATTTAACATGAAAAGAATTTTTTCTGACACTAATTTCTCAATAACTCCGAAACTATTAAGCAAATAAAAACATAATGTTAAGACGACTTGAAGACAATGTTCGTCTGAAACTTTTGGTAAAAAAAAATAATGACCTGATAGAAAAAAACTTAAAGCAAATTCCATCTAATCCAACTAAGGGGGGCCAACAAAGGGGTCAATGTTTTTTTCTTTTTTTTTTTTGCCGATCAGTGTTATGGGCACAGGCTTAGTAATAAGTGTGGATATATGTTATCATTTTTTTTACAGCTCTAAAATGTCATCGAGTCATTGTTTTAGTAAATTGCTTATATATATTTTTTTTTGCTCTTTGTAAAACACAATTGCCTACTTTTTTAATTGTAATGATTATTTATTATCATTGAAAAAGGATTTCTATACAAACATGCTAAACAAATTGTATTTTTATGTTTTATTTAATTGCATATCTTCCTCTTTTTTAGTAATGCTGTATTGTTTAATTTTATATTTCAACGTTATCACGTCAATCTGTGCAAATTGCACTTTAACAGGATTATTTAAAAATATACAGGTAAACCCCGATTTATGCGGTTGTTGGGAACGAAAAATACACGTAAATTAAAAACGCGTAAAACAAGGTACAGAATAAATAAAAAATTATATTTTGGGACCAGAATTTCTATATATCGCGTAAATTAAAGTACTAATTAAATGCAAAATGTTAATTTGGGACCTAAAAATTGCGTTAAATTAAAACAACAAAATTATTTATTTTTTATATTAGTTCCAATGATTTTCCATATTTGAACACATATGACCTTTTGGTATCGATTTTCACACCGTCCTTTATTAATTAAATTAAAAATATGATGGACATTTTTCAGTGGCATTATTGATTCTCTTTCGTGAAATTGCCATTGATAGCCAAAAATTATTTTTGCTTCAGGTTGTTCCATACAGTCAAAATGTTTTAAAAATTTTTGTTCACTCATATTATTTTTAATTTGTTTATATACTATTTTGCTAATATGGTTATATTAAAATTATAAATGTATTATAATTTTTATACTCTTCACATAAAATGAAGAATATGTATAAGTTTGTCATTTAAAAGGAAAGTCTTAAATAATAAATCTAGGGCCTTAAATTGAAAAATATTCGTTATTGTTATGATTAAAAATAGTAACAAAATGTCTGTTGATCTGGTTTTCTGTGAATCTGTATGTTGAAATGGATTTTTTGAAGCCCATAATCCACTAAATACATTTCTCTTTCAACTTATATGTGGCATATAGTCTCGAAAATCTTGGTATTAAAATTAAGCAAAATCCGTTTATTAATGGCGGAGTTATAAACGATTTTCTACAACAACATCAAAAATTGTTCAAATTTTCTTTTGCCCAAATTTAATAACATTTTCTATTTCACATACAATAATATATAAATGTTTTTCTATCGGAAAGTTGTGAGATTGAATAATCTAGAGGAGGTGTTCTAGACTATATATATATATATATATATATATATATATATAATAAAATTAATTTGACAAAAATTTCCAGTCACATTTTGATGTGTTTTAAAAAGTATTATTAATTAAAATGTTTATTTGAAATTTTTAAATAAAATTTACATTTCCATTCCCCAGCATTCGATCCCATACAGACATTTTGAAACTCCTAGCCATAGAATACAACTAGAAGTTTATGTGAGAGGCTGTTCAAAATAAATTTTCAAAAACTTTACTCATTTTTTCCAAACATAAAAACAAAATATATGTGACTACATGTATTTTGTTTTTGCATTAATTAGGTTTTTGACTACAAAATTAGCTTTTTGTCTTTCACATAAACTTCTGGTTGTATTCTATGCTCCTAGTTTTGAATTCTTACCCCCTAGGCCACATGGTATTTTGAAATACTGAAATAAAAAAATAGTTTTATTTGAATTTATGTAAAAAAAAAAATAATTTAATATTGAATTTTAAATACGTTCAACATCCCAGCAAAAACTTTGCTTTCCTGGTAAGCTAGCAGGTATAATTGGAAACAAAAATAAACTACTTATTTTTTGCCTGAATAACTAGTTATTTTTGTTCGGCTTGTCCACAAATTCATGTAGTTATTTTTTGACTCTAGGGGTACTCAAAAATATGTACCTAAACGAAACAAAAAAATTTTACCGTCAATGAGAATCGAACTTCGTCACACACTAACCATTCATTTTTACTGACTAACGTCTTACTCAGTACACCATCTCGCACATAGCATCCTAAGCGACAAAAATTCTATTAAGTTTAAAATATATTTTTAGACATTTTGTTATAAAAAACTAACAGCTTCAGAATGGGGTTGAACCAACAACCTTCTGGTTGTTAATCCGGCGCTCTAGCCAACTCATCCACGTGATTACAGTATTACTTCGCTATTATACTATTGAGTACTTATTAATGTAATACAGAGTAGGCAAATAATAATGACGCCTCATTACCAAGAAACTGCTTTACTAAGTAGTTGTTATTACCAAAAAAACAAAAAGTTTTTGCTGGGATATAGTTGAGTGAATTGATTTTTATTATTTTTATTTATTTTTTTATTACATATATGAGGAGAACATATGTTCTTCAACAAACTGTAATTGTGCTTTAGGTTTTTAAATGCAGATAATAGGAAGTTATAGGTTACAACAAAGTTAAAAATTTTTAAAGATTCTAAAAATTTTTACATATATTACGTGTATTTCCAGATTAAAGCAAAAATTTTCCAATATCTTTATATATTTATGAAATATGAATTTTGTAAAGAGTATATTTTTTTAAATAACCATTTCTACACATGATTCAGTAGACAGTACAGTATTTCGCGCAATTGAAGATTTTTCATCATAATTTAAACGAGAAATGGTTACTATTATTAAATCGTGTTATAAATAAATCGAGAAAATGAAGTATCGCGTAAATTTTGGGTTATCTTTGTCATAAAATTAAATCTATATCAAGTACATATAGAAAATATAGTTTTACTCTTTTATGTTTTCTTTAACAGATAATTTGAGGAACATAGAAGAAAACTGAGATTAATTATTAAGCATTAGCTTTCTATTGTTTGACTAGTGGAGAAGAAAATATCGGATGTGCCCAGCAAATACTTCGCATCCCTCAATCAATTATTCCTTTTATAAATCTGAAAAAAATTCAAAATCTTTTTAACTTCTGTTAATATCTGATGACCTTTTGTGATTTATTTAGTTACTTTAATCATGATTATTACAAACTTGTAATATTCTTTCTATTGTACATTTGATATTAAAAAAAAAAAAAAACTTATAAAAAGTATTAGCTGGATAAAAATAGTCGTGTTTACTTAGTTTTGTAAGTCCTCTTCAGGTTGAATGTTAGAATCTGGTATAAGGCCTGAATTGGAATCAGATCCACCATCAGAACCGTCATCAGAACCGTCTTCAGAACCACCATCAGATCCTCCATCAGAACCACCATCAGAACCGGCATCCGAACCATTATTTGAATCACCATCTGAACCAGCATCAGATCCACCATCAGAACCACCATCAGATCCACCATCGGAACCATCATCAGAACCGCCATCAGAACCACCATCAGAACCACCATCAGAACCACCATCAGAACCACCATCAGAACCACCATCAGAACCACCATCAGAATCGCCATCAGAACCACCATCTGAACTTCCATCAGAACCACCATCTGAACCTCCATCTGAACCACCATCAGAACCACCATCAGAACCACCATCTGAACCTCCATCGGAACCGCCATCAGAACCACCATCGGAACTTCCATCATCCAAACCATTCATCAAACAATTTTGTAAAGCAGCCAAAAGTTCATCGCTAACAGACTTGGACTTGGCAATAACTGCCTTAATACATGAATCTTCTGAATTGTCAATATTCTTATAGGACGACGATAAATTATCCGATAAACTTGATGAGGCCTTACCCACATCATTTATAGTAACTTGCAAATTAGCAGACTAAAGAAAAAACCATAATTAATACAAAATGTCCTAATCATGACAATTAAACTTACGTTATCTTTCAAACATTTCAAATATTCCAAATCATCTGTTTTCTTCAGACAATCACTTAAAATATCAGCCACATTTTGCACTTGACTATCGAGAGTTTCACGTTCTGCTTTCACTTTATTCAATTCATCCTCACGTTTCGATGCAGCTCTTGAAATACAGGCTTCAGTATCGCTTTTAGAATTTTCAGTAGCAGCTGTTATTAAAGGTAAATATTTGTCGTAACATTTGATACCACCACCAGCTCTTGCTATACCAGGTATAGATAAAAGATTGAAAATTTGAGGTTCAATGTAGGCTGCAATATCAGCCTTAGCTTGATCGGGTGAAATAGAAGCTAAAGAGAACTAGAATTGAATAATGGAAAAATAAATTTTAATTTTGTAAAGAGGACCTTTGAATTTAAAACTGAAATATAACAGAAATATTTTGTTTTGATATTTTGGTTTAAATATTTCCGAAGTTAAAAGTATTTTTCTTCACAACCACAAATTGCAATGTTATGGATTCAGCACAAGATATGCTTATATATAGATCTGATAAACGTTTTCTATTTCACCATGTTTTTTTTTTTTATTAATAGTTTCTTTATTTTCTAGCCTTATGTTTGTATATTACAAGTTCCACCAATGACTCATTAAGTTGTACATCACTTCTCCAGATAACACTCATTTATCTTGTCACTATCTTAAGGGACTTTTTTTTAATAACAAAAATATTTTCACTTCCATTCAAAACTTACACTCAATAGACCCACTACAGTTAGCGCCACAAATATTTTCATTTTAAAATATATTTATTTCAAATTTTCTAATTTGTTATTTTCAAATGTACTTTTCTAATTGTCAAACAATAATGATTAGTAAAGTTTTCAAACAACTGCCTTTATATATCTTAAGATACTTCGATACATTCTATTACAAATAGATACTAAGTTTAAATTATTATTTGATCTGATAACATTTCTTCGAACTGATAAATATCAATCAAGTGTATGTATACGTGTTAAATACTAGTTCAATTCATTATTGATTGAACTACTTGAGATGCTTGAATAAAAATAAATAAATACACGTGAACCTACAAATAATTGTATTTATTATACATTTTGATTAGAATCACATTATTAAGTAGATAACAGCAGCTTAAGAAATATTGAATCATAAAACTAAATTTAATTAACTACGTCAATTTTCCGTTAGTAGATTCCTTAAGGTTTTATTTTATCTATGTATAAAATACTTACCACCATTAACATTAGCATACAAATTTTAAGTTGAAATATTACTTTAAAAGTACTCGTAAATTTAAATTACTCCTTATTAGAGTAGCATTATTTAATTTTGATTAAAAACTATGAAATTCCAACTTTCGGAATTTTTTCAAAATGATTTACAATTTTCAAAAACTTCTGTTATATTTTATACAGTTTCATTTATCCAGAAATCCAGAGTACATTAATTTTAATCCCTTTAAAAAATCTTTGAAATACAGATATAAATAGATGAGTGAAAAAAACAAGTTTTACCTATAAAAATATTCTTTGTAATTTGTAGGGTATTTAATGTCAATAATATTCAATAGTTTATAGTTGATATTTGAAAATATTGTTTTATAAACAATTGTCTAGCAATTAATTGGAATTCTTAGAAATTTTAAGAATATTTTTTAATATCTCTTGTAAGAATATACTGAAGAATTATTTAAGTTTTAAAATAGTTTGTACATCGAGGGCTTTTATTCAAAAAGGGATATCTGCAAAATCCCAATTGTTTAGGAAAGTATAAAAACTCTTTCCTTCACTCACTTTTCAATCCGGTCTTCTACGATTTATTAATGATACGTCTACTAAACCTCACATATAAAAATTAATCTTTTAAGCCCATTATTAGCGAATTATGAGGTAAATTTTTTTATAATATAATATCAATGTGTGTTATAAAATGTCTTTTTGTTTATTGAAAATCAAAGGTATAAAATATAAAATTTTTGGTAAAAATTAGACGGTATACTAAATGTATGATATCTAGTAAATCAAAAAATAAAAAAAGCGAAATTTGGTGGTTAAAAGGATTAACTGCAAACTTTACAACTGTTCATAATTAAAATTGTAAATAAATATTGCAAAAAAACAAAATGCTAAACTGATTAAAATTGGATTAAAAGTCTTATCAACTACTCTGAGAGTTGTGAATAAAACATTCAAAAACGTTGTTTATATGAAGGCGGTGGCACTTGATGGGAATAGTGTTGCATTTCATATAACTACGAGGGAAGTTCGAAAAGTCACGGACTTATTGATTCGCCCTCATACAGTTTCAACATTACAATCCATAGTGGGTCAGAATCGAAGATTTGAGCTACTGGAGCTCAAAATAAGGTACATCTGACATAGAAAATTTTTAACCGCTTGCCAAATTTTCTTATTTATCCGATTTCAGATTAACATTTTTCTAAAGCTCTCTATAAAGCCTATGAAAAAACCATGCTTACATGTTCCATTTATCTCTTTTAGTTTTCAAGTTTTTTGCTTCTGAAATTTCAAATATCTCAATTGAATTAGTCGTCTGGTCGTCCAGATTTTTCATTATATAGACCAAGATTATGGTCTGATTATGTAAAAATTTTCATCAATTAGCTAAAGAACAAAATTGCTTTTCAATTAAAAGAAATTCAAAACTGATATCTTTCCGGATCCAAAAATAGACGATTTTAAAATTGAAAATGACAGAAAGTATGATTTTTTTATAGTGCTAAGTTCAAACCCTGCCGAATTTAACCTATTAATTAATATGTTCTTAAGTCCCAAAGCATGACTTTACAAACAGAATGCAGTTTTGGAAACTTTGATGTGTTCTTAAGAGTTTGGCAATGATTTTTTCCGGACATGCAAATGTGGATTTTATGGAACAAAATCAAAAAAATTCCATTATGGGAATTTACAAAAATCTTTCTTCAAAAACCAATTTTTTAGTCAAATTTTATTTTAACTCCAAAAATCAGAAATACTATGGACTCAAATTTTTTAGAATAAATTCTACAGTATAGCTGACGTAATTCTTAATTGTATACAAAAAGATTGAAGTCAATATCTTTTATAGCAGAGGTTCCCACAATAACTCAGCTCCCCCACTAACCCTTTCAGTAATTTTTCTTTTTCCCGTGAACTCCCAGATACATTTGAATTATTTAATAACACAAATGCAAAATGAGTAAAAAAAATGTTTGCAGGGTTGCCAAAAAATATATTGGTGTATGCATTAATTGTCATCGTGTTTTAATAAAATGATAATTCCCAACCACTTTTTAACTGGTCTCGCAATATGAGGCCGAGCATGGTCATGATGGAAAATCATGGACTCGTGTGTGGTCACGTATTGTGATTAATTCTGTTCATTTTATCATATTTTAGCAGCGCATTTAATACAGAACATTGCTTAGGTACCATGATTATTTGGCTTTGATGTCGATTTCCCTCGTTAGCCAGGCTTTCGACTATCATAGTAGTTTTAAAAACAAAATAATAAAGTAAAACTTCTCAATTAGGCTTTTATTCTTCGGGAAGCACTAACGAATACTAGCATACAGCATACACAAGAACTTAGTAACTTTATTAGATATTTTAATATTGTTCTTTGATCGGTTTCGATCTCTTACTCTTTCTCTTTTCTCGAAAAAGAAAAATAATTTATGCACCTTTTCGCGGAAAATTATGCCACTTTAAATTTTAATTTAATCAAGAAAATATCCAAAAAACATTGTACTATTGTAGATTTTAAAAAGTCATAAGTAAATGAATTATTTCTTAATGTGGAAAATATTCGCAGGTGTCTTTATACTAAACTACTCAAAAAGTGTAATTTTTCGTGAAATACTAAATCATAAAGTAGTTTGTTTATATAAAAGATATTGACTTCAATTGTTCTGTATACATGTAATTAAGAATTACGTCAGCTAGACAATAGAATTAATAAAAAAATGAAGTTCATAGTTTTTCTTATTTTTTAAATTAAAGTAAATTTTTTAAAAACTATAAATATTTGATCTGTAATAAGATCTTTATAAATGGGATAATCTAACGAAATCTTCGACGATTGTTGACTTTGTGATTAGGTGTAAAAGGATTTAAGATATTTGAAAACGGAATCACAGAATTCCCAAAAACCGGCGAAAATCCCAAAAATTGGATTGTTTTTAATTTTATCCACAAAGTCCACATTTGTTGCAGGTGCCAAAAAAGCCGCTGCCAAATTCTTAAGAACAATACAGAGTTTTCAAAACTGCATTCTGTTTTGAAACTCATGTTTTAGGATTTTATCAACTAAAATCAAAATTTCGATACAAAACAGGTCAAATTCGGGAGATTCAATTCTTAGCCCTATTTCGTAATAGGGTTCGATTTCAACTTTAAAATTATCTCCTTATAGAAAAGTATATAACAATTGTATGTATATTCCTAAGAAAAATTTTATTTTAGAGAAAAATGAATGTTGACACTTTTTCGGGCAAAATACACAAATGGGAATTTCAAATTTTTTTATTTTTGGACTCGGAAAAGATATCGACTTCAAATTTTTTTAAGACCCCTTAATTACACTATGCGACAGTCAAAATCGGGATGGGATGAAACCGACGGGAAATGTTATATCGGTAAAAAAGAAGTTATACGTGTCCCGGCGTTTCGCTGAGTCACGTCTAGGAATCGAGATATATCGATTTGAAGTTAGTAACTATCATATAGGGGAAATTGTGACCTTTGGTGGCCTTTTTTTTGAAATAACTCGAGAACCACCAGTCCGATTTACTCAAAATTTTTAAAATTTCTCATATAAATTGTCCTTGAAAATCTCTACAAAAATTATGCTAACATGTATATGAATCTATTGTAGACGAAACATATTTTTCTCGTTTTTGGATCCTAAATTTTGTGTTTAATAGCCAATGTATTTCTTATAAAATTCTTAATAATCTTGCAGCAAGAAATATATATGAGAAATTTCAACAAATTTTGAAACTCTTGGAAACCGACTTTATATGTCTTGTATTTTTAAAGTTTGCTTTAAGAACAGGAAAACTGTTGATGCATTTTCGTACACCTAACAAAATAACTAAGAAATGCAAAATTTTAGATCATTCATCTAAAATCTCAAGTCATTTAAACAATAAAAATATAAAAAAAAATTGAATTGAAACTTTAAAAAATCTTTTAGATTAAAACTATTAACAATTCGAGTGACAACACCTAGAAAATACATATGTTGTATAACAAGTAACCGTTTACTATCGGGTGAAAAGTTATGTGGTGATAAAAAAAAATTAAACAAGAAATTGACGATTTTTTAAACTTTGCAGTTTTTTGTATAGAAAATTTGCGCTCATAAGTGAAATTAAATTTAGAGAACAGAGTTTTAAAGATGAAGTGATTTCCTACAGTTTGAGGAATATAATACAACCAGAAGGTTATGTGAGAGACAAAAACCTAATTCAATTGTCAAAAACCTAATTCATGCAACAGCTAAAAAATGAGAATTTATTTTGAGACATAAACTTCTAGTTGTATTCTATGGTTTGAGGTATGTATATATCGTTGATGTCAGGAAACCAGGCATGAGATACTACCATCATAAACTTACATATAATTGGTGTAAATGTTTGTAAAATGTATGTTTTTTGAAAAATTACAAATACCGTTATTACAGAAATTGCCCAAAATATCGCGTAAACATAATATTTTAATAAACGACAATCCGAGTCAAAGGGGCGTTAAAAAATTTTATAATGCAAAAATGTTATGCACTTTTTATAATTTTTACCAAGTTTTCAAATTTTGTTTCGCATTTTTTAAGATCAGGTATGACTTTAAATCATGGAAAATAATCTGTTAAGAATTATCTTAAAGGTTAGAATTGATAATGTGAACAAATTTTAAGGTTGATATTGATGTCAAATGAAAGCAGTTTATAAGCTTAATTCTAAAATTCAGGTGGCGTAAAATATTTTAAGGACTTATAATTTTATGGACCAAAAAAGATGTCCTTAACCTCAAAAGGGAAGACCCACAAATTTCGTATTTTAGTTTTAAAAGTAATAAAAACTATTTTCGATGTAAAACTTATCACTAAATAAGATACATATTTAAAATTTTGTAAAAATTCTCTTTTGCACTAAAATCGTATTTTTTTGTGAGGAATATTATCATGAGTAGTAAGGTTTAAGCGACTATATATTTCATACCAGTACTATTTATTTGAGTTTTATTATCCACAATTTTTAGAGATTTTTAACCAATAAACTTTTTTAGCTATTTGCGAAATTGTGGAAAAAAAATAAAAAGTCTTCTTTTCAGTGTATTTCGGTAAATATCGAAAATTCTGTAGTAGTTTTTGCGTGTGATGCTGGCACCTTAGAAGTTCTAAAAAATCGCATTGTTTTGGTTTTGATAAAGCGAAACCTCTATTTTTAAGACTTTTTTGAAATTTTTGAAACTTTTTTGAACTTTAAACCTCCACAACTTTTGCGCACATTAATGAAAATAATTAACGCGAACAGACAGCATGCGTAGATATTCGTTAATAAAACCACAAAGAGACGTTGGTGTCAGAAGAAGAAAAAATTCAATATTTTATTTAATTCCTCATATGTAAATATATTATTTCGAGAAAAATTTATATTATATATCTTGTTCCAATTCTTAAAGACTTTTTTTGTTCCGGCCAATACCTTTTTGTAATATTTCCAAAAAGAAAACTAAACTTAGAGTAGTAAATAACCCCAGTGGTAGTTATCTTCATCTTTATGATACTGAAAATTTTTTTTAAATTAATTTTTTTAATTAATTTAAAAAACACAATTTTAAAAGGGTACGAAATGGAAAATAAAATTTTGTTCTTTAATATTCATATAAAATTTATTTAAAATTTTCCTTAAATTAAATTAAATTAAACAGGTATGTATATACAAATATATGCCAAACTACTGGCATACGAAATATGTTTTTTTTTTTATTTATTTATTATTATTATTTTATTTTTTTGTTTTTTCTTTAAATATCAACACTGTAACCAAAATTGTGAAAATAAATGGCCTTAAGCTAGAATTTAAACAAAAACTATCAAATGAAAAACAACTAAACAAAAAAAAAACTTTCTTATTCCATAGAAATGTGTATAGTTAGAGTTACAGCTATAAATATTTCAAAACAATGCACAGTGGTCCCAAAACTTTTTTTTTTTTTATAATTTCATAACCGTTGGAGATATCTAAATAGAATTTCACAAGGAAAAAGTCGAGATGTTTTCCAGTTCATTTGGAGGAGCACAGCTCCTTAGGAAATTACGGGGCTAGAGTGTAGACTTCCAAATTTGGTAACCTCGGGTATGCAATTTTTTAAAAAATTCGACAAAAATTCATTAGGTAGTCCATGTAAATCTCTACGAAAAAAAAGATGCTTACACGTGTTGGATACCTCTTTTAGTTTAAGAGATATTAAAATCGAAGCAAATTTTGCCCTCATTTTTGACCTAGTTTATTTATTCGGGTCTTAATTTAGGCCCTAAAATTTTATGAAAATATTCACTAGATTTTTTAGAAAATTCTAAAAATATATGAATATATCTATCCGATGAAAAGTTATATTAATCTGAAATTGAAATTTTTAAAAATTTCACATTTTCAGGATTATTTCCCAAATAGGTGGAAATATTTTTTCACTTAAAAAAAAAAATATATATATATATATATATTGTTCCGGACTATAGAATTTTAGTAATGTTTTCTAAAGAAATCTTAATGCAAATGCGTGAAAAGCAAAGTCGGAGGGGCTTTGGAAAGGGTTTCCCCCCCAAGCTCTAACCAAACTTTGTCAATTTTGAAAAATTTTTTAAATTTTTTTTTATAAAATTTTGAAATATCAAAGCTTAGATCAACAAAAAGGTATATTGGCTATATACCCCCATAAGTTGGTTAAAAAAATATTTTCTGCGCCACGCCTTTTACAATGGCGCACAGTATGCGATTCAAAAAGTTAAATAGAAATAATTATGGAATTTCGGAACTGCTATTCCGATTTCAATAAAATTTCACATAGTGATAGTAGAGGTTTAGGTCATATACCTAAAAAAAAAGTCGTATACCTGTACTAAAAATATAGTATCTATTCCAAAATCATCATAATTGATTAACTGGCTAATAACATTACATAAGCCTACTTACCTACTAATTGTGAAGAAGCTAACTACATATATGAGTAATTTTTTCTACTATTTTTTCTTGATTTTGATCGCTAATTTTGACACGTGGAAAGGTAAAGGTAGGCATATTATACATCATTGTATAGGTAATAGTGTCTTAGTTTCAAAAATATATAATAGTGTTTATAATAAGAAATTTCGTTGAAAACTTTTCGCGAAAAGATACGGAAGAGGTATTAAATTGGGATTTTGTGCATATTATTCTTCCATTTTAAATTTAAAAAAATTTAACCCTTGATTACCGATTTAAATAAAATTTTAAGCATGTAAAATTAATTTTTCTCATTTTTATTTTGAAAACTGTGGCAACTCTATAGCTTTGAATGTGATTAACATATTTATTTAAATGGCCATAACTTTTGTTATATAAAAGTTATCAAAATAATGTTTTTTCTTTCTTTTGCAATGGATTTGTCAAAGCTTGTATTTTAAAATGCTATATAAAAATTTTGAAAATATTTTTATTAACATATTTTTTGTAAGAATTTTCTTTAATGACGTGTGTCTAAAAAAGTTCATCTTTAATTTTTTTCATTTTTTGGTAGGAAGTATTATAGGTATAATTGCTACAGACAAAATTTCAGAGAGATTAAAATTTTTAAATTTCAAATGGAATTACTTTTATAAAATAAAATTTTTATATATATTTTTTGAATAGAATTAAAAAAAAAAAATTAAATACAATTTTGATGCTTAATTTCAAGTGTTATTTACATTTCTTGATTTATCAACAGAAATCCTGCTGTTCCCAAAAAACTTTTAAAAATTTCCAAAAATAGGATTATTTACCTTTTTGATATATGTTTACAAACGATATCGGGGAGCAAAAATTTCTATTATAAAAATGTTTGTTGCAAAAATAGGTCAATTTTCGCAAAACTCAAAGAGATTTTTTTTAATTTTATTATTATTTTTTGTTTGCTTTAAAATATTTTGTGTTTAGTTATCTTTTAGAAAAAATATAAATATCATATATATATGTATATGTAGTATTTATATATATATATATCTTTAAAAATTTTAAACTTTATATCTTAAACCAAACGAGATAAGATATGCATACGATGTTTTTTTATATAAAAATCTTTCAAATTGGTTCAGATATAAGGAATTAGGATCGTTTTTAAACAATTTTATTCCCGAGGCTTTGGGACCCTGTGGAC
Organism: Protocalliphora azurea; assembly: GCA_932274085.1. NCBI lineage: Eukaryota > Metazoa > Arthropoda > Insecta > Diptera > Calliphoridae > Protocalliphora > Protocalliphora azurea. Next base: position 146,766,790 of record OW026521.1, on the reverse strand, counting down.
CCGTCAAGGTGTATATGGTCCAACCTCAAAACTAAAACTCGCCTACACCTCTACTATCAATATGTGAACTTCATTGCAATTCTATAATTATTTCCATTTCAGTTTTTGAATCGCACGCTTTGGGGCGGGCTGATCATATTAATGGAAAAAGTCAATTTTTGAAATAAGTTTTTTCAAGACAGGGTTTTTGGATATTTTGGTACACAAAAGTGGGAGTTTTTTTTTTTTTTTTTTTTTTGATTCCTGATTTTAAAACAACTTTGCCTATATTGTGCCAAAATTTCATCGGAATACCTCTACTTTTTTAAATTTTATTTGGAATTCAAATATTAACATTATATTTCAAAAATATGTTTAAAATCCAAATTTAAAGTTTTTCGGGTCATAGTCTGGAGAAATTTCACCGTATCTAATTTATTTCTATTAGCTGTAATTCTACAAATCTTGTGATTGCGGGTAATGAAGGTAAAATTTGTTTCGACCTAAATATCTATTGAACTAAAAAATATAACCTACACGTGTAAGCATGTTTTTTTTTTTTTTTTTTTTTTGCTAAATTGCATAACCGAGCTTATAAAATTTTGAGTTTACCCTCTACCCCGTGGCTCGCTAGGGAGCTCTGATCCTCCAAATCAACTGAAGAGCATCTCAGCTCAGACCTTGTGAAACTCTATTTAGATATCTCCAACAGCTCTCAACTCACAAAATTATTTCCAAAAAAAATCGTTTTGGGACCACTGTGCTATGGAAACAAACTATTAGAAATGGTCACATCCATAGCAAGAAAAATATGTTTGTACTTTAATAATAAAAACCAAACTAAAACAATGAATAAAAAAAATATACAAAAATTGTTTTCTTTTTTATATCCTCCATCAAAGCGTTGGGGGGTATATTTGGTTTGTCATTTCGTATATTACATGTCGACAAAATCATAAAGTATGGGTTCTGAGTCGATCTAGCTGTGTTCGTCTGCCTGTCTATTGAAAGCAGGATAGGTCTCGGGGGGACCACCTAGATGAACGAAATTTGAACTCAATAATTATCTTACATAAGGTTTGGCTAGTATTGAAAATGGGCAAAATCGGTTATTAAATAAAATAGTTATGGGTCAATTACTATAAATAGAATAAAAATAGAAGGGTGTCAGTTATACTTTTCTACTGATATTTATTAAACAAAAGCATGTACGACAATGAAATTTTGTATAGATAGTTCGAGGATCGACGTAAACTCGGAAACCAAAATTGGATGTGATCCGCCTACTTTTCATATAAAGTGAAATATCAATAAAATTTTGTACAAATAGTTCAAGGACCAATGTAAATTCGGCAGCAAAAAATGATCGTGGCCCGCCAACTTTACCACCCACCTCACATATAAGGTGAAATTTTAAAAAGTAGCAGATGGTGGATATAAATATTCGGCCAAGCCGAATGTAACATTCACACTTATTATTTTTCTAACTGTGAAATGTCAGCAAGATCGTTTTTATGACTACAAAGAGGAGCAGGCGAATAAAATATTTAACTGTACACAACAGATGCAGCTGCAAGCGGGGAATTTAAATGCAGAAACAACATTTTAAAGTATGAAATAAGAAAATATATATATACATATATAATTTTTTGTTTTTTTTTTCTTTTCTTTTTTTGGTTTCTGATAAAAATCTAAATAAAAGTTAAATTTTTTGGGGGAAATTAAAAATAATATTGGAGTTACTACGAATTTAAAATGAGCTTTTAAGAGAGATTTTTTGAAACTTTTTGAAATAAGATTTACTCTCTAAAAATCACAAGAGAACTAACTCCTAAAAGTAGGTTAGATTAAGCCAGGAGAGCTAGAAATTAATGGCAATTTTAATAATACATTCAGTTTTTGTAATAGAATTCGTGACCGGAACGAATTGTAAAAATTACGAACGTTAACAATTACCTATTGACCTTCTAAATTAGTTGTATCAACTAGTTTAGTGGCTCAATTAGCTCTTTCAATTGAGTATATTTTTTAAAGATCTAATCTGTTAAAAAAATACTTGAAAAGTAAAATGTTGCTACTTTTAATATTTAAAAAAATAACAAATATTATGGAGTGATAAACTGAGCAGCTCATTGTTAGAAAATTTACTCTCTGAAGCATTTAAGCGGCATTAAAGGTAACTTTGGTATGACATTTATTTATGTAATGTATAAATGAATGAATGAATTTATGAGCGAACTAACTCAAAAAGCTTAGCTCACTTATTTTCTATTCTTGCGTTTAGGAAATCTTTCGCTCACCTTGTTTATAATCTCAGTTTAATCTTAAATTGAGTGTTTTTTTTTTAAATTTTGTTTTATTAAAAAAAAAAAAAAAAAAAAAAAAAAACTTACTCTTGAAAAATAAAATGTTACTCTATGATACTTGTAAAAAGAATAAAAATTCACAAATAATGTTACAAATAGACTAATTAACTTTACTTTTGTTATTAAAGAAGATAATTCCGAAAAAGGTGGTTTTACAAAAATAAATTTTTACCACTATTTTTCCAGCATAAAGAAAAAAAATTATAAATAAAAAGTATAAGATAGAAAACATAGAATTGTTGTAGTTAGTAATTCTTTTTTTTTTCATTCTGTGACCACATTGCCTAAGATGTCTGTTTTTTGTGTATTTAGAAATAAAATGTTCATCATATCAAATGATCTAAAAGCGTTTTACCACAAACGATATGGAAAATAATGGAATGGGAAGTACCTTATCCTGAGGCTTAATCGTTGTGGCAAATGTTCATGTGCATTGTATAAAAGAAAACTATTGTGCAAACGCTTATTTCATTTTCAACGAGTTTTTTTTTTATTTTGTAAGTATTTAGAGAGCAAAGTGAATAATTTTTTACAGCTTGGTATGGAAAATAGTTACCACAACAGGCTAACTTCTTTAGGAGCAAAAATTGCAACAAAAAAAAAATACTATGAGAGTCATAGAAAGATGGCAAACAAGTGCGATTTAAAATTTACTGAAACCGTTTTTTTTTCTTCTACAACCATTTCAAAATAATAAAACGTGAGACACGAATTACCAGCAATTGTTTTTCTCTTAAAGGTTTTAATGATTTTCTTATTGTTTTCATATAAGAAATAAAATCCTAGAATGAAATTAGTTTTGGGATATGCAAAAGTGTAGCCACACTATATATAAACTATAATACAATGGAAAAAGAAGATAAAGATAATGACGATGATATGTATGTTGAAAAATAGAAACCTATATTTAGTTCAAATTTAAAGATAATAATATACTGCTAGTTAGTTAGGTTTATGTTTCCTTGGAATGTTAATTTGTATTACTAAAACGAATTAGTCCTTTAGAAGCTAGCATTTTCTTTTTTTATAGTTTTTTATGAAAGAAAGAATATATATATATATATATATATATATATATATATATATATATATACGTTATACTTTTATATTACTTCATTCTTCTTTAATACGGTACCATTTCTTTATAAGAAATAATGTTATTTTTCTTATATCTAAAAAATTTCCGGGAAATAGATTTTTTTGTTTCCGTTTCCCGGGAAAAGAAATATTGCGTGAAACCCCAAAGCCTAATTGCATACAATCTTCCCAGCAAAAACTTTTTGGTTTTCAGTAGTGACAACTACTTATTAAAGTAGTTTCTTGGTAATGAGGCGTCATTATTATTTGCCTACTCTGTATTACATTAATAAGTACTCAATAGTATAATAGCACAGTATTACTGCAATCACGTGGATGAGTTTTCTAGAGCGCTGGATTAACAACCAGAAGGTTGTTGGTTCTACCCCATTCTGAAGTTGTAAGTTTTTTATAACAAAATGTCTAAAAAGATATTTTAAACTAAAAAGAGTTTTTGTCGCTTGGGAAGCTATGTGCGAGATGGTGTAATGAATAAGACGTTAGTCATTAAAAACGAGTGGTAAATTTGTGTCCAAGTTCGAGTCTCACTGGCGGCAAAATTTTTTTGTTTTTTTTATTTTTGTTTTCGTTTAGGTACATATTTTTGAGTACCCCTTGAGTCAAAAAATAACTACATGAATTTGTGGATAACTCGAACAAAAATAACTAGTTATTCAGACAAAAAATAAGTAGTTTATTTTTTTTTTCCAATTATACCTGCTAGCTTACCAGGAAAGCAAAGTTTTTGCTGTGTTGTTATAAAAAGTGGGCGTAAAAGAGAAGTTTTGTATTCTATAAAACAATAAATTCTCATAAATACAATGGAATTTACCGATTTGAAAATGTTTTATTTACACACATAATGAAAAAAGTGCTTTAAAATATATAGATTCCATTAAATCAAACTTCGATATAATTTTGAAAAACCCTTCGGAAATTTAAATGATCTGATGGTAAACTTTCATTTCACGTTAGAAACATTAAGGCAATATTTTATGATCAAAAATTTGTCGCATAGTGTTATAGAAATAAATCTACTCTATAAAACTTGAGCATTTTGTATGAGTAAAATTCCGGCTTATGCTAAAAACATGAGTAATTGCAACTTTTCATTGTTTTTACTCTAAAACTCTTAGTTTTTGAATAAATCATAATTTTATAAGGTTTTCATATAAAATTTCATTAAAATTTATATGTTTTGAAGAAAACTTAAGTGATTAAAGATTTTTATTTATTTTTTATTTTTTTGCTTTAAATCTCTTAGTTTAGCAATATTATATATATATATATATATATATATATATATATATATATATATATATATATATATATATTCACCAAAAAATTTATTTATTTTTATTCTTAAACCATACTAGGGTTAGACATCCCTTAGACGAATTTCCCGAGAATTTTGCCAATTTTTCACTTTTGCGGGAATCCCGGTATTGCAAACTATAAAAAATTACAATTTTTACCATTTCAAAAATCTAAAGTTTTAAAAAAAACGTTTGCACCCAGTTTAGTATAATTGACTCTAAACAGCTTATTAAAACACTAAAAATAATTTCCGAACTAAGAAATATCGACATGCCAAACTACTTAAAATTCTTTATGTTTGAAGCCACTGCTATTAGAGATCGAAACTTTGAAAACATCACTAATGTTAGATAAATGCATCACGACAATTTTGCTAGTTGATTTTTTATTTTGACATTTCACCTTTAATAATTTTTATACACTAGTTTTATATATTTAAGACTAAAGATACTATATTCTCGAAGACACGTTTATTTATAGTTTCTTAAAACATGTATTGTTGTGATGAATGTTATCCAGAATGCTTTCTTTAAGTTATTGTCGGAAATGAATAACCAGATACTTAAATAGTAAAACAAATATGGATAATGGATATAGGTATAAATATATTTTTTAATATAACAATGAGCAATGAACGATAACTTTTAAATTTAAAATGCCTTTTAAAATAAATTTTTCATACACATTTTTTCTCTAAAATGTATTTTAAATTTAAATGTATATTGTATTTATGACCCAACAGAAATATTTATTAAGAACTGTTTTCAATACCAATACAATTTATATAATTATATAAAACATATGCTAGAAGTAGATACATATATGGTATTTGCAAATTATATGTGAAATAGTTTTGTTTTATTTTTAAACAATATTGTATTTTTCCGAATACCCAGGAATTCCCGAGAATGCCTTAAATCCCGATTCCCGGGAGTTGAAAAATGTCGGGAAAATAAAAACCCTACGTCCTACTTTCTTTCCTTAATTGTAAACTGGTGGCAGTGCTGCCAGAAGTTAATGAAAAAAGATGCTAAATTGTACTTTAAAAAGAGTCAGAAAAATCTAAACGCCACAAAAAATAAGGCCAGAAAAAAGGTAATATTTTTTTAATTTTTTTTTTTTTTTCTCATTAGTTGTTGATATTTTTAGATATATTGTAATAAATTTATAATAAAAACTTACCCAATAAAAAATCGACCACAAAATTCCCATACAAATTTAGATTATATTTCAATTAAAAAATGACCCAGTGTTTTCAAGTGATTTGTTATTTCTGAATTATTTTTGGGTGATTTTTCGCTTTTACAAGAATTTTTTTATTATATTTATGAATAGGTTCTACGGTTAACGAAGTTTATTAAACACTAATTGTAATAATTGAATAAGTACGTCCATAAAATGAGTTAAATGAAGCGCCGCAAGAAAAATGCTTTATTAAATATAAATAATCTCGATTTTTTGTGCTAATTAATACACAAAAATTCTTGAATGGATGATTCTATAAAAATAAAATTAGTAAATCCAAATAAGAAATTATTTTCTTCTCTGTTGAAATACTAAAATTTTAGCCCTTTTAAGGCAATTTTAAAAATCAAAAAAGGCTAGAAAAAAGCTAAAAGCTAAAACAAAAATTTTTAAGATAAAAGCAAAATAAAAAGGTTAAACTGGCAACTCTGACTGGTGGTGCCAAGTTGTTTTTTCTTTTTTTCACACTATCCTCCAAAATATCAAAGGCAACAGAAAATATTTGCAATTTTTTACAAAATAAATAATAAATGTTTCTTATTACAAACAAAAATGTCAGAATAAAAAATAAAGCATATTTTAAGGAGCTTACCAACAAAATATCAAATATTTAGAAAAAAAACACCAAATACTTAGAATTTCAAATAAATTTTTATCTTTTTGGCTTAAAGGTACTTAATAAACAAACAATTTTTATTCCTTATCTCAACACTCACATCTTTGTTTTATTAAGCGAGTTGCTTAACAACTTGGCTAAAAAGAATCATTTATTTTATAACAGGGGCAAAATTCCCCACAAAAAAAAAATAAAAAAGAATGATAATTTAACAAACGTCATTTTTATACGGCCATAATTCATTGATAAAAGCATTGACTGTCATTTCATCTTAATTTTATTCAGTTTCTTTTTTTCTATGATTTCCTTTACTTTCCATTTTCAGTTTTCTAGCCATTTTTTCTGTTCTTATTAAGGAAACCAAAATCAATTCGTTTCCAAAGGAAATAACTAAAATCTGAAAAAATAAATGAAAAATGAGAACATTATCTTTGTATCACAAAGAAAATAAGTAGGAGGGACAAAAAAAATTTACAAAATATAATCATTATTATAGATTTTTAAGTTATTATCCATTTCAAATGATTTTCACTTTCTGTATCCGGAATGTGTGGACAAAAAACATTATTAATGATGATAGAATTTTTTAAAATGAAAAAAAAAAACATACACATCCATTTAAATTGGTAGTCATGTCAAGAGAGATATTTATTGTAGATTAATTAAAACATTTATTTTTATAATGTTTCAATTATTTTTATAATGATTAAAATATGTTTGTTGTCGAAAAATGTTTGTGAAACTATGAGTGGATGAAAATATTAAATAAATATTTATATTTTCATGCACAAAAAAAAATTACAAAAATGAAATACAGACATACACCAATACCCTAAGTGATTGTGGGTGGTATATTTATTTTGTCATATTAGTTACTCATCGTTGGAAAGTTTGAAACGTATGGACATGAGTATTTGCACATTTCGAATGAAAATAAGTTTACTGAAGTATTACATATTGCATTCATTATATCATTAATTATAATCACCCAAACTGAGACAACAAATCCAATTATCGGTTTCCACTTTTTTTTGGTCCTTCGAACCGGATGGTTGTTAACGTCACTACAATTGCATCTATAATATCAGCGTCGACGGCGTTGCCCGGTCCTATAGTTAAAATGAAAATAAAAACATTTTATAAATTGTGTTGAAATATACATTTTTAGAAAGCTAGCATTATATAAGCTATATATATAATTTTAAAAGAATTTTTTAGGAATAATTATTCTTGGACCTTCAAGAGAGCATTAAAGTCATAGAATTTAAAGCAAATATAATTGAACAGAAAAGGTGGTTTAAAACTGGTGCAGGAAAAAAATTGTCAAAAAAAGTTTTTGTGATAAAATGTGCCGAAGTTTTGTTTTTTATATACATCATTATAACTGACAATTAAAACCATTATTATTATATGGTTTTATGCATTTGAGCTGTTGTTTCTAACGCATAGAGAAAGTTATCCAACACCCACCTTAAAGTATACCAATCGACTCAAAATCACTTTTTAAATCGATCTGTCCGTCCGTCTGGCTTGCTGGACGACTGGCTGTCCATGTAAACCTTGTGCACAAAGTACGGGTCGCAATTTTAAAGATAATTTAATGAAATTTGGCACGTGGGACTTTTATGATACAAGGACGAAGCCTATTGAAATTGGTTGTAATCGGTCCATTATTTCACCTAGCCCCCATATAAATGTCTCCACAGAATAGAGTTTAAATACTCAAAAATACCTTAAAAATAAGCATATTTTAATGATGTTCGGTGTAAAAACGTTCTGCACAAGTATCAATCACCTTAACGTGCATAAATCCCATACGAATGTTACAATCAAGTTAATATTCGACACAAATAAGTTTTATGTAAGTAGAAACAACATTGCCAAATATTCTGAGAATCGGTAAATAATTTTCCATAACTCCCATATAAACCCACTTCCAGGAATCGCCCTAAAGTGCTTAAAATCTTCTAGATGTTAGTATCAGCGCATTATTCTGTATTTCTATGCTTTATTTTACATTTAGTAAAATTGGCCACAGGTGTAATATAAGACCCCTTCCCGAATTTTTATGGTCGTACACAACGGTGTTCTTTTACGTTTTTTATATATAATGTTCGGAATATATATATATATATATATATATATATCTGATTTTCAGTTTTTACTTTAATTTTTAAGAGTTAATAATGTTTAATTAATTTTAATTAAAATTATTTCAAAATTTAAGGAATAACTATTAAAGAGAAAAATAAAATTTTTGGACTAATTATAGAGCATTTTAAAATTTTAATATAAAAATTATATGATAAAAATTTGTTTACTTGATACTGTAATTTAGAATAGCTTTTTAAATATATAAAAGAAGAATTACTTACTATTTTTACCACAATTAAGAGAAAAAAATAATAATTTAAAAGACTTCTGAATTTCTTTTTCTTACACAAAACTGTAAGAAGTATTTTTGTTAAAATATTTCATGATGTTAAATCCATATTAATTTATCGAGAAAATTTAGTTACTGAAGAGAAAAAGTAGTTACTAAAGTTAAAATAATATTAGAAGATCACGGAGTTTGAGAGAGGTAGGTATGCCCTTGTTCCTATTAAATCAAATATTGTCTGATTCATGAAGACCTATTTCCAATGTCTATCGCAAATTTTGATATTACTTTAACCAGCACTTTGGAAGAAATTTTTTTTTCTCATTTCAGGATATAAGGAATGTAGAAGTATCCTTGCATCTAAATTTTCAAAACTTCGTGTATATTCATTCCAAGTCCAAATAATATGCGTTTCAACTCTCTATCACAATTTGTTCTATTTCTGTCCCATCGTTGTATAGGATCTAAATACTGCGCATTGGTTTCTTTAAGCTGCCCGAAAAGCCAAAATACCCTAAAATTATGCAAATATATAAAATTCCGTAATTCACCTTAACATAATTAAATTATTCATATTTATAACAATTCCTCTCTGCCTCTTTTAACTAATTTTAAAATAATGTAATTTTTTGCGGTTAATTAAGTTCTATTAATTATGAATATTAAATAAGTATTTCCTCATTTGAGAAGTGATTATTTAAGTGATAACAAAGTATTGATAAAAATCCATTGTGTTATTTTGTAAGAATTTTTTTCCCATTTATTTTCATATCTACACACATTTGTAAGTCTACTCTTTATAAAATTTACAAATATGAAATTATTTATTGGAATTATTATGACTTCATTCTCCAAAATTTCGTAACTTTAAATAACAGCGACAGACTTATTCCCAGCAAAATCTTTGGTTGTCATGTAATGAGTTAAGAAGCTAATATAATGGTTCTTCACTACTTACACATTAGCTAAATAACCTATTGCTTAATTCAAGAAAGGGGTTTAGTGCTTTATTTGTAATTTTGTTGTCATTTGTTAGCTTAAAAGTACATCAAAAAAATACTTTCTTAATTTACAACTTTTAGCCTAAACCACTGTCCGTGCATCAAAAACCAAAATTTCAGGAAATATGTAGGTCACCGTTTTTAAGTTAACTTAATGAAATTTCGTATGTGATCTATATTACTCTTGGACCAATAATGTAGCGCATTAAAATTGTTTATAATGAAACCATTATCTCACTGAGCCCCTATATAAAAATGTTCCCAGAAATAGGTCGAACGCTTAAAAACGTCTTAAATATGTCTGTATTTACTTAAAATGCATAACAGAAAAGTTTAGTCTAAGCAAAAATCATACCCTCATGATCATGAGGAGTACACAATTGACGATAGCTTTCATATATAAAAATTGAACTTTTTGGTGAAACTCTGATTTTGGAAATTTTTAGTGAAATTACTAATTTTTTTTTATAAAATTTCGCATTATCGGTTGAAATTGGGAGAAATTTAAAATTTATTTGTACTAAATTTAATCATAATGTCTATATTTATTAAATTTTGAGTTTTTATGGTACACTTTGTAATGCAGCTCTAAACAGTTAGGATCCGATCTGATGTCCTACATTATATTGACAAGCTTACATTTTTATAGTTTTTTCCTTTAGAATTTCATTCCTTGCGTAGCATGCCGAAATATTCGTCTAAGACCCCATGTATATATTCTGGGTCGTCGTAAGTTTCTGAGACGATTTAAACATGTTCGTCCGTCTGTCTGTTGAAATCAAGATAGGGCTCGGAACGAATAATGAAATTTATCTCAAATATTTATTTTAAAAATAAGTCAAATCGGTTAATAAAGAAAAAAAGTTATGGGCCAAATACTGAAAAAAAAAACTTAATGTATGTTGTAACTCTAGTTCATGCTTTTCCGCTGATATCTCTTAAACAAAACCCTATACGCCATCGAAATTTTGTGCAAATAGTTCAAGAATCGATTTAAATCCGGAAACTAATAATGGGCGTGATCCGTCTACTTTACCGCCCACCTCCCATATAAGGTGAAATTTTAAACCAGGGTGGCACAAAAAGTTGTAGATTGTGGGTATAATAGATTCGGCCAAACCGAATATAACATACTTACTTGTTTTTTTTTTTATTTAAATTGTTACTAACATTATCACTTAAATAAGTAACCTAATTACACATTATGTTACATCTTTATGCCATAATAATTCATACACATTCCTTGTGGGATATATTGCCATTAAAAATGATACATATCTATTTTAGATATTAGTCAACCATTTCACCATGTTACAATATAAATATATGTACTTATTTTAAATTAAGTATTAATATAAATTAAAAAATATTTCCAAAATAACTATAACCTCTAAGACACCATAACTGAAATAACAACAAAGTTTAATACTTTTGAAATATCACTATATTATATCATTAGCTATTATTTAAAGAATTAAAAACCGTCACCGTAATAAAATATAATTTTAGCAGCTTGGATTTTTTCTACATAATTATAAAATTAACATAGAAAGTTCCATTTAAACAACTGAATAAAATCTGTGATCAGTTTAAATTCCAAACTTAATTAAACATTACATTAAACTCATTCCAATCATCACAATTGCCCTTAGCATATTCGGTCATACATGTTATCAAATCCCTAGAATATTGACAGGTATCTCGTTTCTTTTGATTCTCCAAATAGCGGAAACACTCCTGAATAGTGTCGGTATAAAAATTGCGAAGTTCACGATCTCTTAGATCTTTGGTGAGAATATATAACACCTTATGACGATCAGGATAGTTGTTATTGTTGAGCTAAAGAAGACACTAAGAATATGGCAATAATACTAAAAAACTTTGACTTTACATACCATATGCATTTCATCAAAAAAACAATGAACTATACAGGCTGCATCCGAGGAGGAATTATTTTGATTGTTATTGTTATTGTTTTTATTTCTGTTGCTGTTATTGTTGTTGTTATTATTTCCTCTATTATTAGTGTTTGTTGAACCTGCACCCATATTATTTCTTTCATTTAGAAAATTCCAATTAATATTATTATTTCCATTTCCATTACTTGTTCTATTATTATTGTTGCCATTGTAACGTGAACGATTACGTTGGCGATCATCATTATAACCTAAACCTCTATTATTGTTAGCTCTTTCATAATTATTGTTGTTAGAATTACTATTACTATTACCATTCTGTTGAGGATAATAATTTCTATTGTTGTAATTATTATTATTATTATTGTTGTTATAATATTGATCATCAAAATCCACATCATCACTTCCCTCATCACTATCTTCATGATTGTAGCCATAATTTTCTCTATTCATTACTCTCTGTCCATATCTACTCGGAGATTCTTGCTGACTTTTATGTGAAAATGAATTATCACTAAATTTGCGCATACAAGATCTGGCCACACGTTTTAATTCACCATCCGTGAGACCATCATCTGTACGACATCTCAATGAGCTACTGGTCTTAATAAGGATTAGAACTATAATGATTTCTATAATCATTAAACGTAAAATTATTAGGGCACCTTTTGTCCGTAATACCATTTTTAATAGTTGAACTTCAATTTAATTATACTGACTGTTTAGCCGGAGCAATGAGATTTTTATAGTAATTTTTGTGCAGTTTTACTCATGTTATCATGTCATCTTGTCACTTACCAATGTTAGTTGTCATTTCGATTTTATTTTAAATTGTCAAATTTTGACAAGTTTTTATTAAAAGGCATTTATGTAATGTCTAAGTAAATTATTTTTTATAGGTTACATATTTTAGATGTGATAAAAATGCTGCCATTTTATATGCAACATGTTGCATTTTTGGGCATTGAGTTTTTTTAATTTTATAATATCTATAGAAATAAATGATTTTTTAATAATTTAATAATAGTCTAAAAATGTATCAATAGCTAAAACGTTTATTTTCGAATGTATTAGCAGCATTTCTCTCTATGCAAAAATTCGCTGCCCTCCATAAAATTCCGAGGTTGAGCCATTTTTTGTCTAAATTTCTCGGATAGTTATAGAATATTTTCTATTTGAAAAATAATATTTTTGGAGACAAATTACACAGTGTAAGAAAGAAAAAATTGTATGAATAATTTCAAAGCAAAATGAAAGCATATAACAAAACCTCCAAAGAAAGGGTTTTTCAATGTTAGTACGAATTTCGGTTTTATGTCCTCTTGAATTTAAAAATTTTCGGAGCCCTTTTTTCATTACATAGAAAAAATTATTACCTTATATTTTTCAATTAACTCAGTTGTTTGATTTTACATCAAAATATAATTAATATATTCAAGCAAAAATAACAGAAATAGTAAAAATAAAGTTCAAGTAAGATTTCTTTTCTCATTTAAATTTTTAATTCATCAATCATCTACTTGTTGTTGTTTTAATAAATTTTTGAATTGATAAAGTCTTTCCATTTTTAATTTTTTTACAGTTATTAGTAATTTATATAATAATTTTGGTGAGAGGTGCAAATTTGAACAATTTTTAATTGAATGAATTATTTTGGTGATTGTTGACTTTTTTCTGTTGGTTGGTGGAAGCAAATTTTATCCTTATTTGAGGCCTAGTTTTTTAAAATTATATATAATATTGCCTCAAGATTCATATAAATATATCTATCCCATAAAAAATTAAAATAATTTGAAATTGAAACTTTAAAAAACTTAATATTTTTGGGGTTATTTTCCAAAAAGGTACTAATATATGTTTTTTTTTTTTTTTTATTCCGGACTATAGAATTTTTGTAATGATTTCAAAAGAAATCTTAACGTAAATAATCCGTGTCTTTGGTCTTTTCAACGATAACAATCACTTATGTCAAAATACCGTGATGGATTTAATACCACGTTTAGTATACCTTTGCCCCTATGTGCATTGTAAAGTTATTCCTATGAGTAACCATTTTATTGTTTAACTAATAAAATGGTTACTCATATTAAATAAAAAAATAAAATAAAAAATAAGAAAAACCTCATAACGAAGCATTTTTAGAGCCATTATTCTACCATTCTACTAATGAGGATATTTTTAATAAATTTAATTGTACTCTTAAAATATTGCAAATTATTATTTTTAAAAAGAAACATTATACCATTTAAGCCTTTTTTTACAATATGATCATTGTAAATTATTTTAATGTACCTATAAATAAATTTTTTTATAATACAAATATGAATGCTTGTAAAACAAAGAAAAAATTGTTTTAAAACAAAAAAGGCTATCAGTAAATTTGATGAATTTAAGAAGATTTTTTAAATAGTTGAAGCATTGACGCGTATAAGAGCGTATAAACCATAACAAAAATTTTACAAAAGACAATAAAAGCTTCATAAAATCATAAAACTGAATCGTTTTTTTTTACCTTTTCCAATATTTGGAAAGATTTATTAAACATATATCTGTATGCAAAGTGTCGGTAAAAATTCGGATTAGAACATGCAAAATTTTACGGCTGAAAATAGCTTAAAATGGAGTAAGGGCTTATATTCATATATTTTTGAAAAACAATAGTAGTAATGAATTTTTAGAAATGCTTTACAACAATCACGATTTCATTATTCGGACCATGTGAACTGCAAACGCGGATTCAGCCAAAACATTTGGGGTGGGGAATTTTTGTTTTTTTTTTTTTTTTTTTTTTTTTTGTTTGACATATTCGAAATTATGTACAAGATTTTAATGGTCAATAAGTTGATAAGTGATATATACATACATATATATATATATATATATATATATATATATATATATATATATATATATATATATATATATTTGAAATTGAAACTGGAACTTAATATTTTACTTCATTATTCATTTTTAGTTTTTGAGTATATTTTTCGAAAATTTCAGGGAATATTTAATAGATTTTAGTAATTTTAAGTATGTTCTTATTTAATTATTATCCCCTAAAGCAGTGTGACAAATATCATGAAGATACGTAAAAAACTGATCATGGCTTTTATGTAAGCCCATCTTCCTAAAATCACTTTAAACTGCATAATTGCAATCATTACAATAATATTTGGCACGAATAAGTTTTATATGTATAAGCAAAGTTTTATCACGGTCTGACCATAATGGACCATAGCTCTCATATGAAATCTACTTTCGGGAATCAGACTCATAATAAATGTAATTTAAGTGGTAATATTATAATATTATTATATATAAATATGTTTTTCCAGAAATATAATTTACACCATCAAAGAACCCCACCACAAATATTAAAAATTCATGGTGTAAGGTGTCATATGATAGAATTTGACCGACAACATGTTATGTACTCGCTTTTTCGAATAAATTTGCTAAAATTATTAACAAGATCACATCAAAATATCATCTTATTATATTATTAAATCATGGTTATAAGCACTTTTACTTGTTCTTACTTTGATGCATTAAAACTCACAAGATAATACATTTTTTTGGCAGTATGACTATATATAACATAAATTTTAAGTGCCTTTTTCGTATTCTGAGGTTTATGTATCACTTTAATATTAGATTTTACTCTATTTATTCAAAAACACCTCAAAATCCAAGAAAAAAATTAATAATATGAAAAAATAAAAATTCCATAAAATCGTGTCTTTAGAGTCATTTTTTCGGTAAAGTTGATAAATTTTTAAAATTTTTGTATCAATAAATATAAATCTGTCACTAAAGCAATACTATGCAAAAAAAACGCATTTTGAAAAAGTAGGTTTATACGCCCTTATACGCTTCCATGCTTCAGTTGTAAAAAAAAAATTAATTTTGGGAAAAAGTTTTCTATACATAAGCAAAATTCATAATGTTGAAAACAAAACTATGAGAAAAAAATATATGATTCTGTCAATAATTTATTAGTCATTTATTAAAATGATTCACTGATGCCTTATGCAGTTTTTTTTTTTCAAAACAACATACACACACATACACATACACACAAACAAAAACAGTAAAGGAAAACAACCTAAACAAATTTATATACCCAAGAAACATAAAGATTAAGCAAGGAGAGAAAATAATCATTATTCTTGAAATTTTAAACCAAAAATAAAAATCAGATACCATGAATGACTTTAATGATCCTCAATGATTTCTATTTTTCTGATTTTATTAAAACAATCAATTTTAGTGATTATTTTGAAATTTCATTTTTGCTCAAATTATAATGATTATTTTTAGTTTTAATTTTTTCGCTCAACTTTTAATTATTATTTTTGATATAATCGTTATTTGTTTAGTTTTATTTTAAAACTCATAATCATTATGGTCTTTAAGATTAAGATAATAAAAAAAACTGTTGAAATCTTCTCTAAAAATTAAGAAGAACAAAACTTTAATTCGGGAAATATTATTATACTTAAATAATTTTGAAAGTTTACACATTATTTATTTGGAAATTATTTTAATTGAATAGCACGCTTTTGTGTTAGCTGGGTTTATACTTTGAATACAACTAGAAGCTTATGTGAGAGGCAAAAACCTAATTCATGCGACAACAAAATACATATACCCTGAAGGAAACCTGGGAGCAAGTGTCTCCAAGTCACCAGTGACTTCTTGGCGACATTGTCAACAAAGTGTCTACATTTTGTATTTGCTTTGATGAGAAAAAAATGTATACACAACAGATAAGAGTTCTAATTCGGCGCAAAGCGCTACTATTATTTCTCGGCGGCATAATTGTTTTTATTAGTCAAGTATATTTTCAATTGTGCTATAATAATTATTTCATTATAAATTTAAAAAGTACATACAAAATTCAATTTTTCAAATTTTGTATTTATTTTGTTTATTAAAAATTAAGAACTGACGAGTTCGGCGGCAGCAATTTCGCCAACGTTTTTAAGCTTTAATAGGTAAAAAGTTTTATATTTAAGTTCTCAAAATTTGTAATATTTTTTCAAATGATTTTTTGTTTCCATATCCAGATGTTATATCAAGTTTCAGTGAAACAGCCGATAAAACGCTAGGAGGAGCTTTGCAGCGCAAAAAAATATATTTTAAGCAAATGGTCGAAGCAAATCTAAAGTAAGTGAAAACATTGAATTTGAAGCCGTTTCTTCGAGCAAAGAAAATTAATATTTTATGAATTCCTCAATTTTTTAATAAAACATCAAATGTTAATAAAAGTTTTATTAACAACGTCTATTTCAGAAAAGGTATCAAAAGTGTAGACTAGAATTACTAAAATAAATATGTAGACAATGTCTACATATGGTCCCAAAAGAACTACCTACTAAATAGTAAAAGTGTCAGTAGTAGACATCCAATGACACTCACTTGTTAAATGTTTATAGTAAAAAGCATTGCAGGGGGTATAATAAGCCAGTAGTACTAGTGACTGTGTCAACAGTGGGTCAGTACAGATTCGCTACTATCATTTACACCATAAAAGTACCAAAAATGTAGACTGGAATTACTAAAATGTACCAGTGAATCTCTGCTGACAATGTATACTTATGGTCCCAAAAGAACTACAAACTCAATAGTACCAGTGTCAGTAGTAGATTTTTAATGACACTCACTTGTTAAATGTTTATAGTAAAAAGGCATTGCCGGGGGTAAGCCACTAGTACTTGTGACTGTGTCAACAGTGGGTCAGTGCAGATTCACTACTAATATTTACACCATTAAAGTACCAAAAGTGTAGACTGGAATTACTAAAATTCACTAGTGAATCTCTGCTGACAATGTCTACATATGGTCCCAAAAGAACTAGTACCAGTGTCAGTAGTAGATTTCCAATGTCATGCACATGTTAAATGTCTATTGTAAAAAAGCATGGTCAGGGGTATAAAAAGTCACTAGTACTGGTGACAGTGCCAATAGTGAATTAGTACTGATTCACTACTATATATAAATATATATATATATATATATATATATATATATATATATATATATATATATATTATTATTATTATTTTTTGAGTTTTGAAAAAAATTAGCCTATCGCATAAACTTCTAGTTGTATTCAATGCCCTATGGGCTTTACATCAGTGTTGCCAGAAGATGTAATTGGTAAAGCTAGATCTTCCAAAAAATTATACTACGTTGTTCTGTAGTAAATGACAATGCTAAATTGTTTTATAAAAAATAATTCATATTTTTTGCCCTTCTTTCTTGTAAAATATGGTTCAAATGACAACTTGTAAAAAATTTTTCTTCTAAATTAATATTGGGAAATAAAAGGTTTACATTTTAAAACTGACAACTAATACCGTCAAATTTACTAAGAAATTCTTTCAAAAAATCGAAAAGTATTAAATTACAAAAAACTTCAGAAAAGTTCTAAAAAGCATTTTTGGTAAATTGTCAATGCATTTGAAACTTTTCAAATGCTAAATCTAGCACTGAAAGTGATAAAATGGCAACACTGCTTTATATGCACGTATTTGAATTTGTCATAAAAACAAACAAATACATTTACATTCTAACTTTTTAGCCTACTAACTTTTTCTAGGATATTTATGTTATCATCATTGTGTGTGATTGTATATATAGTCATGTTGTGTTAGGTTTTCGTTCTGTTTTATTTAAAATTGAATTTTGTCGTATACAAAACTTTTATTTTTTTTTTTTTTGTGTTCCTGTCACTGCTGCAGTTGTTGTTATTGTTGTTTTTGTACAATAATAGATTTAACATGCAAATAAAACAATAAAAGTCAACAAATCATATAAAACAAAAACAAAATTTCTATTGGTTTTACACAAGTTTTAATGTTTTTTTTTTTTTTAATTTTTGAAATAAAAAATAAATTTGGATATTTCTCCTTTATATTTTTAATGGGAAATAAACAAAATCGAAATATAAATACATATAACAACTTTTTTATATTTATTTTATTTAATACAAACTTACTTACATAAGAAAATTATGAAATATCACATTTACACCATATAAATGCTATTGGGTTTTTGTGAAAACCGAATTTTAAAATCCAGGTCGTTTACATATCTCTTTTTCTCCCTTTACGGTTTTTGTTGACGTATATATTTTTTTCATATATATGTATTTAAATCGAATTTTGTTCACTTCTGATATTAAACACGTTTTGAATAATATTTTAAAAGTAATTCATGCACAAAATTTATCAAACAGATAAAATAATTGAAGAAATTTGACAATTTAATTTGGTTTATTACATATGATAGCTTACTGCTCTGAAATCAACTGAACAGACTGTATCATATAAAATTATTTTAGTAGTTTTTATATGGTTTTCAATAAAAACTAGTTCAAAATGGTTTTTGATTTGTATGGAAAAACTAAAGAAATTTCAAAAACCAATTGACGCCAAAAACTACTAGTTTTTGTTCGGTGTAAACGGCATATAAAGAATTGTTTTAAAAATATCACATATGCTCTGGGAAATTATATTAAAAACGTTGTTTTTTGGAAATAATTCTGTAATTTTTGATTCTCTAAAGATGTCTTCATAAAATTTGATGTGGCGAAAGCTGAACTATTTTTTGGTTGATTTGGAGGAGCACAAATCCCTAGTGGGTTAGGGGGATAGTGAGCGAACTTCCAAAGTTGGTCACCTCGGGTATTTAATTTTGTAAAAAAAAATCACCAAAAAATTCATTTATGATTTTATTGTAAAAAAGTGTTAAACATAGATAATCCTTGTAAATCTCTACAAAAAATACGCTTAAACATGCAGGTTATTTGTTTATTTTAATTCAAGAGATATCTAGGTTGAAACGATTTTTTATCTCATTTTTTGGCATCGTTTTTTTTTTAGTTCTTTTAAAATTGGCAGAATTAATTTCGGTCTGAAATTTTTTTAAATATTCGAGAGATTCCTTATAAAAATCTAAATAATATTGCTGCAAGAATTATATAAATATATGAATCCGATTAAAAGTTATATTATTCTAAATTTGAAACTTAAAAAATTTCTCATTTTTGGGGTTTTTTCTCAAAAAGGTGGTAACATTCCTTCACTTCTAAAATTTTTCTTATGTTCGGACTATATAATTTTTTTATGTTTTTGAAAGAAATCATAACGCAAAATCGAAGACGCTCGGGGCAACGGTTTTCTCTCCAGCCCTAACCAAGCTTCATGAATTTTATTAAAGTTTTTTAAATTTATTCATAGAAGGCAAATCTGGAATCAACAAAAAATATATCAGTTATATACGTCTATATATTGGTTAAATATACAAAAAGTGTTTTCTGACGGACGGCTTTTGTAATGAGAGGGTGACGATTTCAATGAAAAAAATCAACTTATATTTTCCCCGGCTTGGAATTTTTAGTATTTTTGTAAAAAAAGGTAGGAGTTTTTTTAATTCCCTGATTTTAGGACAAGTTTCTCTATATTACTTCAAAATTTCAGTAACACTTTTAAGTTTTTCGGATCATGGTCTGAAGAAGTTTCAATACATTCATTATATTTTCACAGATCATTTAATAAATCAATTAATAAATTTTTTAATTGGAACAAGTTTTCTGCTTTAAATTTTTTACAGTTAATAGTAATTGATATAAGAATTATGGTGAGAGGTGAAAACTTAACCAATTTTTAAATGAATGAACTATATTGGAGATTGTTGATTTTTTTCTGTGTGGATATTTGGTAAAAAAAAAGAAATTACAAAGTTCGTATCAAAAGAAAATTTGTGGAAATAAATTATCTATAAAAAGAATATTTATAAAAAATTTTATTCAAAATATCATATCAAAAAGAATTTTATGGAAAATTTAGTAAACAAAGAAAATTAAACACACATTTTTACATACGGTATGATCATTGGAAATTTATCGAAAATTATCGTAAATTTAACAAGTTTTGTATAAAATAAAATTCATTGAAAATTTCTTATAAAAAGAAAATTTCTCGTAAATTTTGTATCTAAAGAAAATTGATCAAAAATTTCGTATATATATAATATATATTTGTCAAAATTTTTTATAAAATCAAAAATTTGATATAAAATATTTTATTAAATTTCAAATAAAAAGAAAATTCAACAAAAATATCGTGAAAAAATTCTTTGTTATCGAAAAGTTCATATGAAAGAAAAATTTATCTAAAATCGAGTATAAAAATGGTTGTTATACAAAATCAATAAATTACAAGTAAAGAGATAAATTAACAAAAATTACAAAAAAAATCGCTATGAAAAGATCACTGAAGTAATAAAAATAGACAAATTATTAAAACTACTAAATAAAAAAAAAAATATTAAAAAATCGCTATAACACAAAAAAATAGCTAAATTATTAATAAAAACAATTTACAAATTCCTATACAATTCAAAAAAAATCACCAAGAGATCACAACAGATCGCTAACATTAAAAAAAAATGTCAAGCAAAATATCATATTTTTTTTTAAATTTTAAAAATACAAAAAAAAATCTTAAATACAAAAAAATCGTCAGATTATAAAAAAATTATAATGGAGTTTGGGGTTTCCCGCAATATTTCTTTTCCCGGAAAACGGGAACGAAAAAATAAATTTTTTAAAGCTTTAGCTATAAGAAAAAATTCTATGAATTCCTATAAAGGAAATTATACATTTTTATTAAATAAAATAAAACGAAACATTTTAAATCATACAGAATTAACGAAAAATTTGTGCATATTTGCGCGACATATTTCATGAACCCCCTTTTCAAATGTCGTGCAATATTGAGGATAGGAAAATAAGAAATCATTGTAAATAATTGAAAAAATTTGTTGAAATCAAAGATACATGCAATGATTTTATTTTAATTAACGTAACAATAAAAAACAAAAAACAGCAGATTTATAAATCCAAAATTAAACAGTGCAAATTTGCGAGACTAAAATAGTCGCGCAAACTTATAAGTGCTATGCAAATAAAATTAAATACAATTTTTGACAGTTTGTGAGAGTTTTGCGCGTTTTCCTGAAGACCCTTAAAATAAAAGTGTCTACAAATAAAATTAGCAATTTATGTTAATTATGTTCGTAATTTATGTTAAAAATTATGTCTCAGATTTTTACATTATTATGTTCATGATGCTAAATTTCACTAATTGAAAAAAAATCAAAATCAAAATTAGATTACAAAATTTCAATTATCCAATAAAACAACAAATTAGATAAAGTTTACTAAAATGTCAAGGTCGCTAGTAGAAAAAAAACTCGTTATTACAAAAGAATAAAAAATCCCTTAAATGTGAAAAATTGTCAAATTACTACTAAATCTCTAAGTAAAAAACGACAACAACAACAAAACAAATTGCAAAAAAAAATATGTTCAAAACACCGTTAGAAAGCCAAAAAATCATTTAAATATAAAAAAAATCTCCAAAATTAAAAAAAAACGATATCGCTAAATTTCTTTCACATCGCTGTTTTTAAATTCAAAAATATACTGTAAAAAAATATCGATAATTTCAATGCAAATCGCAAGATTATTAAAACAAAGTTGTTATTATTTTTTTTTTATATAAATTCTATCAATTGTAAAAAAAACTCCAAATTAAAGAAATTTACATACAAAGAAAAAAATCGTTAAAATATTTATTGTTATGAAAGAAAAAAAATCGCTAAAATACAAATAAATCGAACTCTATTTAGACTACAGGAAATTTTTAAAACATTCATAAAATTTTAAACTAATTTATTTTTTCGAGATTCTTTTCAATTAATACAGTTTTGGTGATAATTAAATTGGAAATAAGTTACTGAATTTCGAAAAAATATTTGTTACCAAAAAACAAACGCCCAATTAAAAAATAAAGTCACATTAAAAAGAAAATAGCTGAAATGCAAAATAAAT
Source organism: Protocalliphora azurea (assembly GCA_932274085.1). Classification (NCBI taxonomy): domain Eukaryota; kingdom Metazoa; phylum Arthropoda; class Insecta; order Diptera; family Calliphoridae; genus Protocalliphora; species Protocalliphora azurea. The sequence goes on along the minus strand of OW026521.1, from coordinate 146,743,987 downwards.
TCACACTAAAATCGACTAATTAAAAAAATCGCTTTAATAAAAAAAGTGGAACAATAACAAAAAATTGTCAAATTACTAAAAAAAACAACTGGTTGCAGAAATCGCTAGATATCCGATAAAATAATAAAATACAAGAAAAAATCACTAACAGATTCAAAAAATCTTGTTATAAAATGGTCGGTGATATACCAAAAAAAAATCGATAAATAGATTACCAAAAAGGTTGACAAATTAGATATACTTATACAAAAAAAATTATAAAAAACTTACTAAAATATAAAAAATCGACAAATTATAAAAACTAAAAAATAAATTATTAAAAAATAGTTATTTAGTAAAATATAGCGTTTTTATTTTTTTATTTACAAATGATTACAACAAATTTTATTACACTATCATCCCCTACAATTTAACTTCATATCATTGTCCTTTAAACAAAATTACATAAATTATTCAGAACTAAAATAAATTACCAAAAAGATATCACAATTAAAATTTTTCGCCCATTTTAAAACTAACTGATTTGTAAATAAATCTTTAAAATAAAATTTACATATTTTAATGATATTTTGAAATGTTCTATAAGCAAAAACTCATCTGTTAATGTATAAAAAAATATATTACATATATAATTGCTAAAATAAATATTCATACATAAATTCTGGCATGTAGACAAGCACTCAATGTAACTCAGAAAATAGATAGAAAATCATGGAATTGTTTGGAATTATTGTCGTAATCATAAATAGAATTGAATTGCAACTAGAGAAAAAACGAAAACCACAAATTAGTCTAGAATTAAACTAAAATGTATAATGATTTCAATCATTTCAAAAACACTCATACACTAACAACAGCAGCACAAATATATTTACACATATGTACTTATGCATATTATCAAATAAAATGCAAAAAGCCTTATCAAAGACTTTTGTAACATTAATTTTCTATAAAAGAGGTCTTGTAATTCTATCCATAACTCAGACATTTATGGAACGCTTGTTTGATCTGACAAAATAAATGTAAGATTTTTGTGTCAGAGAGTATCAAATTCGCTCTCGGAGAGAATTATTTCTCGTGTAGATTCAAATATTAGTATTAAAAGATGTATTATGAGACTGTTGTGATGAGATTTCTGTACACAACCATCTTATAAGATGAATTGTCAAAAATTAAACTTATACGAAAGTGTGTTTGTGTGTGCATGTGTATTTTGGAAATTACTAAAAAATGCAATGTTTTTTGTAAAATTGTTTCCTTTTAGTGTTTGTTTTACATGTTAAAAACATTTTTATAAAAATTGTGCTAAAAAAGTGCGAATTGCTTAAATAAAAAGGACATGTTTGCTCTGTGACTGATTGAAAATAATGATATCTTATAGGATTTATTAGAATACGTGTACCTCTTATTTAAAATTTAACATAATATAAAAAAATGGTTACTCTCCTCTGCAGACATTATCTCAGATATTATGTCAGCGTTAATCTCAGTTGTAGACCTGGGGTAAGATCAAACAACAACAAATAACAGCTGATGTGGTGGACTTGCTGGCTTGAGTTGAAAAACTGTTGTTTCTATGTACATAAACTTTAAATTGACAAAAAAAAATGTGACCTATTTACATTTTATATATCAAAATATAGTTTTTGAAACAAAAATTGCAATATAATAGAATTTTTTGTCATAATAGTTGTTATTTTTATAGCTGAAAGTGACGTGTAAAGAAAACAGTGTAGTGTAAATATTTTACCTTGTAAATTTTTTAAATATTTGTATTTAAAATAAATAGCTCTTTACATTAAACAAAAATTCTACAAAAAATTTTCTTGACACAAAAATTAAAAAAAAAGATTTTCCTATAAATTTATTGAATTTATGTTTGTTACGTCTTTAGTCGAATAATTTTGAGTAAATAATTTGCATCTTGAAATATGTTTTCCCCTTCACATATTTTACGTTATTTGACAACTGTTTCATCAAACAAAAAACTTCAAAAAATGAGCGTAATGTGAATAAAAAATCCACTCTGTGTTTGGTTGCAAAAATTGCGGGAAAACACTATTAAATATTTACAAATATTTGTATAATCTGAATTTGGCTTAAGTTATCTGAGGCTTTACGAAAGTTTAATACTGCAAACCAATGACAGGACGGAATGACGGATATAGCTAAATTACCTGTGATACTTATAAGGACTTAAACTTTATATATCTGCCTTTTATAATTTCAGATTAATATTGTAATAATTAAAAACTTAATATAATTATTTTCGTAAAATTTAACTCGAAAGGCCTGGATGGTATAAACCCGATTTTTTTAAAGGCTTTGTTACCAAAAATTTTGCCTTATATCACATACAATATTTATGACATCAGCTTTTCCAAAATTATGGAAAATTGCAAAGATTGTTCCATTGCCTAAAAGTAATAAAGAATTCAGACCAATAGCCGTCCTTCCTTATCTATCTAAAGTCTTTGAAAAATTAATGTATGCACAAATAACAAATTACCTTAGCAGAAATAAGTTATTGTATAATAAACAATCAGGCTTTAGAAAAAGAAATCGTTACATTACAACACTAATCGGCGTTTCAGAGGACATTCCAGTCCATGTCGATAAAGGAAATGTGGCTGTTTCAACGCTTTTAGATCATTCTAAAACGCTTGATTCCATGAATCTCGCCCTTTTAATCAAGAAATTGATCTTGTCTTATCTTCAGTTTAGAACACAAAAAGTTGTTTCAAATGGAAATTCATTAACCGCAGCTGGATTGAGTCATGGTGTTCCACAAGGGTCTATTCTAGGCCCTTTGTTATTCTCGTTATACGTAAATGATCTACCAAATGTAATAGAAACCTGCCAAATCTATATATATGCCAACGACTTTCAACTATTCGCTCTTTGTGAAAAAGAAGACATTCTCAGATGTATTTCAAATATAAATTCAGATTTAAAACATGTCTATGAATGGGCATGCCGGAATGATCCAATTTTGAACCCTAAAAAATCAATCATAAAAAATTTGATACAAACATGCTACCGATGATTCATATTAATAACACTAATATCGAGTATGTTAAAAATGCTAAAAATCTTGGCATAATATTTAACGATAACGATTAAGTGTATGGAATCGTTTGTAGTCTTTGCCATTCTCATTACTATACTCCACAGAATATTGCACTCTTGCTTGCCGAATCTTTTATACATATTACCAATACTCCTTAATGGATATGAAATGTTCAGCAGCTGTGATAATGTTTCTAAAACTAATTTAATGTTATTGTAAGATACGTGTTTGGCTAAAGAAAATATGATCTTTTATCCATTTATACTAATCGCACCTATGGAATCTCGTTCGAAAATTATTTAAAATTTAGAACATTATTATTGATTCTTTAAAAAGATTATATTTACCAGATCTGCACGTAACAACATAATTGCACCTTTGCCCTATTCTAGATTATTATCTGACAATTTCTGACAATTTCTCATAAATGGAACTAGACTTTGGAACTCCTTGCATTATTATTAACATTTTATTTCTAAAGCAACATCGTTTAAGAATAAACTTTTTAATTATTTCAAAACAGTAAGTATTTTACTTACTGTCACGAAAACTTTAATTTTAATTTTTATTTTTTTTTTAAAGTCTTATTTACATTTGAAAATTGTTAATTATGCTACTATATGTTTGTTAATTGTATAAATATTTATGTTTATTTTATATAACTTTTATTAAATTTCCGTAGTTTCCATTTATAATAGGTAATGTTGTATCCATAAGATTTTATATTTTGTAACATTGGGATTATCAATAAATAAATAAATAAAATAAATATCAAAATAATAAAAATATTTTTATAAAGAACAAAGTTTGCAAGTACTAAATTTAATAAATTATTTTTTAAAAATTATAATAAAACTAGAAATTCGATCTTCTATATTTTTTATTTAATTATATTTTTTTGGACCATTTTCTCGTTTTTTAAAAATTAACTTAAGTCCATTTTCATTTTAAGTAACAACACCCAGACATATATTTTATCAGGACATATAAAATAAAACCAACAACATCAACTAGGACGATAACTATTAGTATGAGTGCAAAAACAAAAAAATGCTACCAATTCAATTTTATTTATTGCACTAATTCTATTTTACAATGACAGAACACAAAAAAAAAATGCATTGCACACATACGCAGCATTACACACAGTGATGGGATGAGATTTCAGTTCCCTTAGTACTTGTTTAGTTTGGATTGCATAAGACAGAAGTGGTTAAGAACTTACTCGATAAATGGCTTTTGAATAAAATAATAACATGGAATGCTGCATATGTAACGAAAAACATAAACTACCAGAAATGTATGTCGAGAGATTACGTATAGCTATCCAGAGAGACATGGGGAAGTATAAACATACACAGCAAAAAACAAGCAAGTGCTTTCAAAAAAAGAGTAGCACTTTCACCACTTGAAAAATAGTACTAAGTGCATATTTGCACTTTTGTAGAATTGATTATTAATAATCAATTCTACAAAAGTAAAAAATGCATATTTAGCAGGAAAAAAAATTAATAATTTCTAAGAAAATTACAATTTCACCAATTTAAAACTATTCTTATTAGCTTTCAACAAAGCTAAAATAATATTTTCAGTAAAAAACTTATATAAACGAAGTTATAAAAGAATAACTTCAAAAGCAATGAACAAGAATGATAAAAAAAAGAACATCCTGGCAATGACAATCATGTGTTACAAACAGAACTTTTGCAGCTCTTTTTCAGTACTAAGTGCATCCTTTCAATGACAACACAATGTTAAATCATTACTTTTTCATTTCATTTTTGCTGGGATAATTATATAATAGAAATTGCTGAAAAAGAGCTTCAGATACAATTAATATAGAACATGGTCATGAACAAATTTTTACATTTTCAAATTATTTATTTTTGTATTTATTATTTGTACAAATTTGATTTTTTTTTTTGTTTAAAGTAGCGTTACCGTTGATAATTTTTTAAATGTGTCCAAAAGAGGGGATTTTAAAAAAGGGATTTTTTTTAAAGGGCCAACTTTCTTAATACCTAAAAAACTCCTTAAAATTTGTTTATTTGATAAAAACAAAAATAAAAAAATTTTGTATTTTAAGGAAAACTATTAAATTAAATTTTGTTAATAACAAAATAATTTATTTATAATAATTTTTATTATTGCAAAAAAAAAAAAGGATTTATTCATAAAAATAGTTAACATAAAATTCTCTTTTTACTAATTAAACTTCTGTACCTTTGTACGAGGTCTTCACTCTGACTCCAATCTTACAAACCCTCTTCTAACAAATTTAGGACTGAAAGCATGGATTAAGAAGTGTTGACCTTAAGTTTGTGGGATCATTTATTTTCCATCATTGATAATTAGAAAAAATACGTTCCGCCGAGGCACTGCTAAGAGCCAAAGTAAAAATGAAAATTAGAATATAAGTATTCATCATATGTTTTAAATACTTGTTCATAAAATTGATCATTAGCTTAGGTTTTTAACAGTTTCAGTTCACTTATATATAAATTCTTCGGGGTCATTTTTTATATCAGTATATTATGAAACAATTTCAAAATAATTAACTTCTTCGTTGGAATTAATATACAATGGGTCAAGATATTTCAAACAACTTAGTTTCTCGTCATTTACCACATAGTCTTAAGAAGTCAAACTACTTTCACATCACTATTTTCACATCACTTTTTTATATGTTTGTAAATTTCTTATAACATATAATAAATGTTTATAATTTTTTTTACAGTTTAATTTTTTTTGACACTATGTCAACAATAGATGTAAAATTTTTTAACTGGGTTTAACCCCTATTAATTTTTTGTGATTTATTTTTTATGACTTATTCAGTGTGTTTTACAGTTTTTAATCTGAACCATTTAACAGATTCACTTTTCGTTGCCAAATCTAGTCAGAATATCGATCTGCACATTATTTTGTATTTTAATTAATAGATAATGGCATTGTCTTTTATTTGATGTATCATTTACCGAAATTATGATTAATAATAAACTCGTTTTTCCGACTTAAAGTTGATTGATTTAGGGTTCAAAAAAATTATAGTTATATTTTAATTTTTAAGTTTATAAATTAACGGTTTTGATTTAATTAAAAAAAAAGATAAAATGTTTATAATCATCAGACTTTGCAGAAAAGTATCCGATCTATATGAGGAGCCTTAGAACAAAACGTACTTTTTTATTCGTTTAAAATTGTTGGAAAATTGAGAATTATTTTATTCAGGTAGCATGAAATTGAAAATAATAAGAAGTTGTTTGCTTATCATATGATGAATCAAACTACAAAAAATCATGATAATAATGTTAGGGATGTATAAGATCCAAGGATTTTCAATTCTAAAAAAGTACGTTTTGTTAGAAAAAAATAGTGAAAAGAACGTTTTGTTAAAAAGATATTGAAAAGGTAGGTTTTCGTAAGTGTATTTTTTAAATGTTAATATTTCTTCAGAATATTTTAAATCATCCAGAAATAGTCCAATTTGCTTCAGAAAAAATATACAAAAACGATAAAGGGTATACTAAATCGGACATCAATTAGATTTGAAATCTTCGTTTTCAAATGAAATACACTTCGGATATTACCTATTGGAAATTTTCCTCAAATCACAAACTTTTTGACCCTTTCAGATCAAAAAATGTAACACCTTGACATTGATATAAGATTACAATTAATTGTACATTCTAAAATCCTTGCTTTTGTAATAATATGTATAAAGATTTTTTATTTCAGTGTCTTATATCTCAAAAAATATATATAATTTTAAAATTCTTAAAAAAACATTTAATGAAATTTCAAGTTCAACCAGGACAGATCAATAAGTCCGTCACTTTTCGAACTTCCCTCGTAGTTATATGAAATGCATCACTATTCCCATCAAGTACCACCTGTTAATAGACTACTATGAAATTTTGAGCAAGTGTCGTCATTTACTTTGCGTAAAAAATAGGATTTTTCGAGGTCCTTAAAATAGGCTTTTGTTTGGTCAATAATTTCATCGTTGGAGTTGAATCTCTTTCCACCGAGACATTTCTTTAGGGTTGGAAATAGAAAGTAGTCACTAGGAGCTAAATTCTGAGAATATGGCGGATGAGTTACCAATTCTTAGCCCAATTCATAGAGTTTTGCCATTGAGACTGCACACGTATGCACCCGTGCATTATCCTGATGAAAAAGAACTATTTTCTTGGCCATATGGGGTCGTTTTCTTTTTAAATCCTCATTAAATCAGTCTAATAAGTTGGCATAATATTCGCCGTTTATTGTTTTTACCTTTTGAAGGTAATCGTTGTGGATTATCCCGCATGCATCCCAAAAAACTGTTGCCATCACCTTATTGGCCGACAAACTTACCTTGGGCTTCTTCGGAGCAAGTTCGCCCGGAAAAACCCATTGTTTAGACTGCTGCTTGGTCTCCGGAGTACAGTAATGGATCCATGTTTCATCCATAAAAACTCATTCGGATTGTGGTTAAAAAACTCCAAACAATCCTTTGAAGTTGTCACACGTTTACGTTTATTGTCAATTGAGAGCAAACGCGGCACCCATCTTGCAGACAACTTTCTTAAACCCAGCTGATCATTTAAAATCGAAACCACACTGCTATATGAAATGCCTATGGCATCAATAATCTCACGCACTTTTACTCTTCGGTCGGCCAACACCATACCGTGGATTTTTTCGATATTTTCGGGTATACTGACCTCAATTGGCCTTCCAGAACGTTCAGCTTCATTTGTAGTTGTGCGACCACAACGAAAGTCATTAAACCACTTTTTACCATTGAAATCGATGGTGCTGAGTCCCAATAGTATTTATCGAGTTTTTTTTTTTTTGGTTTGATTGACGTTTTTTTTTCGCAAAAAATAATGAGCACTCGAAATTCACTTTTTTCCATTTTTAGAAAAATACACGAACAGCTGTTAAACGAAAAGTAAATGACGACACTTGCTCAAAATTTGACAGTAGTCTATTAGCAGGTGGTACTGGATGGGAATAGTGTTGCATTTCAAATAACTACGAGGGAAGTTCGAAAAGTCAAGGACTTATTGATCCGCCCTCGTATGATCTAAATCCAAAAAATTTAAGTTTAATTTTATTTATTTTAATATGAATTGAGAAAAATATAGAAAAGGATTATTGGTTTTTGAAATATAAGGCTTTAAACTTTATTTTTTTCATAACAGTTAAAAAATAAAAGGAAACGTTCTGCTATGTATCGATTTTTTATGTCAATTTTTTTTTTTTTTTTTTTTTTATTGTGGGGAAAAAAAGAAAAAATGTCTTAGCAAGATTTTTTCTATATGATTTGAGCACAAATAATACAAAAATAACAAAAAAGAAATTTCTAAAAAAAATTAAAAATAGTACGTTTCGCTCTGCGGCTCCTCATATCGTATTATAGGGACTCGAGTAATTACATTTTAAAATGTAAAAAAAAAAATCATTCACATATTTTGTTAAAGAAATTTGTGCAGACTTTTTTCTGTTCCTTTTCAATTTTTAAGATATCTCGTTTATTAATCCTTCGAAACTAAAAAAAGTAAGTGTATACATTTTTTACAATATAATTTACAGTGGATTTAATATTTGCAATTGAAAATGTAAAAATTTCTTCGTGACCATAGTTTAACACATTATAATCATAAGAATAGAGTTCTTTAAATTATTTTTGAACTTGTAGCAGCTCTGAAATTAATATTTATATGTTTTAAGTTACTGAGTAAATTTGTAGTGAGGTTACAGACTAATTGTAAATTGAGAAAACTTTGGGTATATAATTCAGCATGTAATAGAACAGCCTCCACACATTTTTCAACTAGCACCTATATACAGTACTGTGCAGAACATAAGCAACAAAATATGTGTTACCCTAAAAGCCGATTTACTTTTTAAAGTATTCAATTTCAAACAAAAATAATTTTACATGATAGTTAACATATTTGAGGATTAACAATAACTTGTGCTTTAGAAAATGTTAATCTATTTTTTCTAACAAAAATGAGAAAAAAAAACGTACGGACTCTATTTAGAAGTGTGTATAACAAAAGCAAAAAAATTTTCAAAGTTAAAAATAAATCAAATTTTAAAATTTGATGACACTTTTATAGTAAAAATATCTAAATGCAGCATTATTTTCATTTAATTTTATTATTTTTTTTTTCTTTTACTACATTTTTTTAGTAAAACTTATGGCTGACTATAATATATCCCGATGAATTAAATTTTAAGTTTTTTTAATCACAAACAAAAAATAATCCAGTTTCTAAATTTTTTATTTCAGGTGCACAATTTAAACAAAAATTATGCCATTTCAGTGTATGTAAAAGGACTTCCGCTAAAAACTTCGTTTAATTGTGGTTAAAAGTAATATGGTAATATGGTACAAAAATGGATTTGAATGCAATTATGCAATTTATAAAATTTAATATACAATCCGGTCAAAATCCATTGAAAGCACTTAATAAAATTACAGACCAAGCAATATAATACTGCCCACCGAAAAGCTAATTCAATGAATGTATAATTTTTTTATTGCTATTTTTATATCAGAAACTTTTTATCATTTTAATATAAATAGGTTTATATTTTTTACCCAAACTCAAGAAAATTAAGCGTGTTAAAGTATACTTCATTAAATATCAAACAATATTCACTCTGACCGGATATGCAACTTCCGGTACCGTGGTACTTTTGTTCTTCACAGTACTGTAAATAGCATAACAAAAACATGAGGAAATTATAATAAAAATTTGTAGAAACTATCCTCTAACTTGCTAGATTATATACCCTAAGTTTTTTCACATATTACAAATGAAATTACCTTTTAATTATATTGCTACAAATTTTTTATCCTTAAAACCATCACCATTAAAACTAAATGATATATATTGCAATTTTCAATTCCTTCAAACTTCTGTTTTCAATCAAATGCACTAAATCGCATTTTCATCCTAAGTGTGACTTTAAAAAATTGCTATAAACTTGACAACATTTGACAATCATACCCAACCACAACGAACTTCAATCACATACATAAATACATACATATACCCTCTTTTGCACACATATACATTTGCGATACAACATCCAAAACAAGAAAGCATCCTTATAAAACGTAAAGAAGGAAATAAAGTTTATAAGAAACACATCTGTTTCTATGAAGAGAAATTTTTGTATTTCCCTTTTTATACCCATCATTAAATAAGATGGGGGGTGTATATTGGGTTTGTCATTTCGTATATAACATGTCGAAATAATAGTCTAAGACCCCATAAAGTATATATATTCTGGGTCCTCATGAAAATCTATGACGATCTAGCTATGTTCGTTCGTCAGTGTGTCTGTTGAAAGAAGGATAGAGCTCAGGGCGGATCACCTAGTCAGACAAAATTTTACTCAAATATTTCTCTTATATAAGGTTTGTTTAGTATTGAAAGTGGAAAAAATTAGTTAATAAACAAAAAAGTTACAGGCTAAATATTAGGAAAAGTCGTAACTTCAGTTCATACTTTTCCGCCGATATCTCTTAAACAAAAAGATTTACGAAAACTAAAATTTTTAATAATCGGTGTAAACTCGGAAACCAGAAATGGGTATAATCCACCCACTTTAACGCCCACCTCCCATATAAGGTGAAATTTTAAATTAGGGTGAACAGAAAAGTTGCAAATGGTGGGTATAATAGATTCGGCCAAGCTGAACATAACATTCTCACTTGTTTATTTCTATTTTGTTGTTACTAAAAGTAGAAAGAAAACAACAGACATGTTCTAGATTTCGTTAGACAGATACTCAAACTTAACTCAACATTTTCAATTGTCATGGTGTCGTCGCTACTAGTTTTTCTCTTTTAGCTTATTTTTATATTGCCAACAACATTTACCAAGATTTTCCCATTAAGATGCGTATGCAATAATTTTCTTTATCACTTTGGATTTTATTTTATTTTTTTGTCTTTGTGGTTGCGTTTTTGTTTTTTTTTTTTTTCTATCTTTACCATTTTATTTGATTATCAATTATTCTGTGAAGTGATAGAAAACTATTTGTTTACAAATTGCACTTTTACTTAGTGTTAAGATATTTATTGTCGTAAGAGTATTTGTAAAATGTCACCACAAATCCTTACATACATAATTAAATAATCTTTAAGCATTTAATAAGAGAATTCATTGAAAAATATTGCTTTTGTTTATAAGCATATGCATTTTTATTTGAAATCTAAAGAAACAATTTATTATCAAATTTCCAATAAATATTTTTGTTTCAGTTTATTTATTATAATAAATACCCTATAAATATTTGGAAGATATCTTTCTGGAAGAAATTTACGAAATATCTTTTTATTATTTGCCAATATTTTTCTAATATTGCATTTTTATCAGTTTAAAAAAATTTTGGCAATAAACAACAAAAAATATATAAAATTAAAAATTTTATTTATTCTTTTTATCCTCAAAATATCGATCTTTTTTCAGTAAAGTGATTATCACATTTGCAATAAGCTGATGATATCCCATTGAGATATCATTAATGCAATACTTTTATTTTTCAGTCACAATTTTTTCAGTTGTCGAAAAATTGTTCAAAAATAAAAAAATATTGAAGAAATTTTTTTGTTTTTTAGCAAAAAATTAACGATTTATGTTTTATGATGTTAAGATTTATGTGCATGCTTCGCAAAATGTAAAAGATTTCTTTATTATATTGTTTCAAGATTTATTTAGTGATAATTTTTCTATATACATATTTATTACATCTTCCAGAAGATTATCGCTCGGCATCTTCTTTTTTCACCTAGATGATTATTTAGCAATATTGCCTATTTTTCTTCCAGGCGTATTGATTTCTTATTTCTTAGATTTATCGCCTGTAACGCACAATCTCTTCCGATGAGGGAAACTTTCGCAATACGAATATGATTATTGTGGCAATAAAATTGTTCTTTTAAGCGATGCGAATTCGAATCACTTTAGTATTATATTGATTCTAGGGATAAGACGTGTTCAATTATATGTATGTAGCAGTGTTGCCAAGAGATGAGAAAAAAGAGTCTAAATGCCCAAAAAAATTAGGCCAGAAAAAGGTAAGATAAAAGATAAGATATATATATATATATATATATATATATATATATATATATATATATGTATATGTATATATATAATACAGTGGTTACCCGGTTTAACGAATGATATATTGGCAGGCTAATTCATAAAATAGAAAAATTCGTTAAATCGCAAATATTTTTTAGTAATAAAAATAATACAAAAATTTTATTTTAAAGTTTACATTTTCACTTTTTAAAGTTAAAATACAATTTATTTATCTCATATAAGGTAGGTAGAAAAGGGTGGTGAAATCACGCCTCCACCCAGAGACCAAACGATACATTGTGATCCCTTTAAAGTTAGAGAAGGAAAAGAACACAAAAAGAATAAGAAGATAGATACAGAAGAAGTGAAACCTATCAATCAATAATGAATGTCTCTAAGCCATTTTATTCCCATTACAAACCTTACGAGATTGATAAGCCCTTTGCCTGTAATCTCATCTAGTTCATGCAGTGTGTGGCTTCCAAACCACTTCAGCCTTTCACGTTGATGCCCCACACAATGACAAAGTATATGCTTCACTGTCTCTAGTTTCTCTACATCATGGTATGTCCTACAAAATTCTAGCGTGCCAATGTCCCATTTACTCGTCATATACCCTATTGAGAAATGAACAGTAATCATGCCCATCATGACCCTCAGACTACTACGAGTCATACCCAGAAGGTGTTTCGAATCTGCCAGTTTAAGACAAGGTCATAAAACGGAATGCAGAAAGTTAATAAATGAAAATTACTTATTCGATTTCTTACCAATATTTAAGTGTAAATAAAAATAGTTTGGAATTTTTTCACTGAAAACTCTACACATTCATGAAATTAGTATAAGGTGCATTTACAAGGTAAGCTTACTTGAAAAGATAATGATTTTTTATATTTCGTTTTTGACAATTAAAGGTTTTAAACCTTTTGTAACGATGATCATCTCTGTTGAAAAATTTCGAGTTTTTTAGCGAAATAGGTTTACAATTTTCGTTATTTTAAGAATGTTAGAATTAAATATGAATAACTTTTTTTTTTTTAAATTGGGCTAAAGAGCTATTAAAATTATATTTGTTAATTTTTAATTTTATAAATAACAGCGTGTAAATTTAGTAATACAATTTACAATTAAACATAAAGTGCGATCAAATCAGATTAATGTCGTTTTTGTTGCTATCAGTCAACGTTAACACTTAGCGGGAGCAACAAATAACAATAAATATTTTTTTATTTCTTCTTTAATCCTATCATAAATATCCTTCTTAATCTGATAATAGTTTTTATTAAAAAATTAATATTAATAAGACAAATTATTGAATATTAAAGAGTCTATGAGACCCTGATACGAGAATTTTATTTTAAAATAAAAATCTGAAATTGGGTATCAATTATAATCATAGTGCTTTGTCTTAACTAATTTGAGATTTTTTCAATTAAAGCTGAAATTTGGTTTCTAAATAAGATGATTTTTTATAGAAACTTGATAAAAAATTTAAATTAGAGACAAATTTAAATTTTACCAAAAAAAGTACAATTGTACCAATTTTGACATCCCTGTTTCCTAGTAAAATTTAAATTTTTTATACTAAATATCGAGATTACTTTAAATTTTCCGAAAAGTGGGGTTCAAATCTAAGTTATTTCTCCATATATTATACGAAAATATATTTTATTACAGTTTATTTTACAAAGAAATGCTATTTAATATTGTGAACCTTTTTTAACCCAAGTAAATTTCTTTGATCAATAAAATTTTTCTTTCGAAATTTTTTAATGCGCCACTACATTTCCGTTAAGCATTACAAACACCACCTAATTATGTCAATTATGATAAATTTCGTTCTGTTTTGACAAATGTGTCAAGTTTTCAACTATCAACGACATTTGACTTAAATTTATGATCGCCATTATATTCATCGCCGTTTTTACATCTATATATGCAAGATTTATGCAAATTGCAATTTTCTATATAAAAATAAAAAAAATGAAATTCTTACGTAATTTTCAAAAAGTTCATAAAATTTTTATCAAATTTATTTCTAATACACCTTCGATTTTACTCTGTAAATAAGAGGGCTTTTTCCTCTTATGAGGTGAAGACAGAGGTTCTCATCTCTCAACGAACTTGGTACACATAAGAACGTTACGCTATGTTGGGTGCCTGGACATGAGGGCCACTCGGAAACTGAAGTATGTATATAAATATTTTGATACAATAGGGATATAGCTTTTAAATTTTTTGCGTTTGAGCCATGGAAAATTAATAAGAAATGCGGTATAAGATTTTTGCAATTATTCTTTGAAAAACTAAATACATAAATCATAACTTCTTTATGTTGACTTCATACAAATATTTCAATCCATTACTGTTGCTTTTGAACATTTGTTCACGGCATTAAAAAAAATTACTACATAGTACAAAAGAATTTGTTCTAGAAATTCTCAAATAAGTCTCGGGGAATCAATTTGTTCTGAAATATATGTTTAAATTTAAAAGCCTATTGCTTGATAAGAACGAACTCAGTGCACTAACGAGATTATTTACTGAAAACTGTGTTATTAGATATCGTCAACATATCTTAGGGAATGTTAAAAATAGTTAGTATAGATTTCAGATGTTTAATCATACATCATTATTAAACACCTGACCAAGTACTATATGATTGCCCCGCTATTGGATCTTGCAGGATAAAGTTCTTAGGAGAAGACTAGGAGGTATTTGTTCTCTCACCAACACTTGGGTCGTGATGCGTTGGACCTCTCCAATATATCTATTTATTTATTTACCTATCTATCTATCTATCTATCTAACTATCCATCTGTCTATCTATCTTTCTATCTGTCTATATATCTACATTTCTATCGATCTACCTATCTATTTATCTATCTGTCCACCTATCTATCTATGTCTCTATCTATCCATCTACCTATTTATCTATCTATCTATCTTTCCATCTATCTGTCTATCTATCTATCTTTCCATCTATCTATCTTTCCATCTATCTGTCTATCTATCTATCTATCTATCTATTTAAGAAACCATTAACATGAACATCTATTAAACACTAGTTTCTTTTGTTTGTTTCTCATCCAATTATCTCATTAAGTCCTCAATAAGATTTTCGAAGTTTCGGTTTGCAAGAATCTAAAATTTAAAAAAAATAATCGAATAAAGTTCTAGAATTCTAAATATTATTTTTGGATTAAAAAAAACTGCAACGAAAATGCTTTAATTACATTAATTACTTATGAATACTGAAATTCGGTTATATAAATAAAATAATATTTAAACAACTTATCACAGCTAATGAAAATAAATGTATTTCCTTAATACCTTTGTGTAATCCTACAATTTAATTTTATAACATTTCTCTTTAATCCGTTTAGACATTTATTTAATGTCTCTTTTTGAAAAGGTTATTAAAAACTAAAATACATTTTATAATCACTCATACTTTATGATAATATTTGATTACAATCTTTTTTACTCTCTTTTCACTTAAATATGTAATAACTAAAATCTACATTTTATATTTTTCCATCCCCAAACTACTTAATACTTTTCAAGTTATTTGAAAAATTCTATAAAATAAGAGTTAAAAACTTTCAAAATCCTAGTAGTAGTTTTTGGCCTTCTTACCATGCCAACATAATTTTAAGGCTATAATTTATGATTATTTTTGAAAGTTTAGTTTCACACTTTTTTTTATTCCTAATTCTACTAGTTTCTAGTTTTATTATTGCAGCTTTACTACTCATGTGAAACTCCCATATGAAACGAGCTTCAAATTGGTCCCATTGGTATGCTTACGAAAAAAATATTTTTGGAATTTCTAGTTAAATCTTCATTTTTGTATTAAGAAAATTATATGAATTTCATTTGTTCAATTGTCGAGTTTCTTTTTTTTTTTTTTTTTTTTTTTTGAGGGAGTGAAAGAGAGTTATTTGGATGGTTGCATTGTGGACTTGTTTTCTTTTGGTAGAAGGTGTAATGGCAGTTAGCAAAAAGTTTGTTCAAATGTTTGCTATTTTGTTTGATTGCTAAGTTGCATATAAATGGATTATGTAGAGAAAATAATGTCTATAAAGAATAGACAATGATAATGGGGCAATTGTGTTTGGAGAAGCGTTAAGAGTAAATGACTAAAATGGCTGCAAAAATTTTGAGCAGGATAGAAGGATAATAAAATCGAAGGCATATATTTCCTCTTGGAGCTATATTTTACATGCTCAAAATTTACTATAAAATATTCAAAAATTATTATGACACGTTACCGACAGTTTGAATTCAACATAAACAAACAAGAATTTTTCAAATGTTTGTTAGATTTAATATTGTGTCCTTAAAGTCTTAATATTAAAACATGAGAAAATATATTTTGGAAAGTGCATGAAATTTATGATTAGACTAGAAAAACAAAACCTTTTACTTAGAAAAAAATTGAGTGAAATAAAAAAATTGTTCCCAACAGAAAAAAATTTTTACCCCACCCTCATATTTTTAACACGTTGTGTTTGTTACACACAGTATTGCCAGAGAAATATTGCCTCATATCCGATGAATGTCTTCAATTTTGTCTCATAAAAAAATAAATAAATAAATAAAAAATCATATAAAAAAAAATTTTTGTAAATAGGAACATTAAGGTAAATTTTATAGAAAAAGACAACTTAACGTAAAATTTCTATAAAAGAAAATTTAACGAAAATTTGTCTAACAAAAATTACAGAAAATTTTCTAAGAAAAAAAATACTACGAAAATTTTTAATGAAAAGAAAACATCGAAAATATTCCCGAAGATATAAAATGCAACAAATAATTAAAAAATAATCCAATAAAATGTTTCTACATAATACAAAAAAAATCTATATAAAGAAAACTTTAAAAAAAATAATTTTTAAATAAAAAGAAATTCAATAAATATTTTCTAAAAAAAATAAAATTTATCAAGTTTTTGTGTACAAAGAAATTTTATGTAAAATTGTCTATAAATACAAAATTTAAAAAAAAATTTGTTTTAAAAATGAGATATGAATTAATGGGAAACTTTTCAGAAAATTGAACATTTTCTATGAAAAAGATAATAAAAATTTCTAAATAAAGAAAACTTATGGAAAATAAAATTTATTTGAAGAAATTTCTATGAAGAGAAAATTTATTAAAAATATCACAAATAGAAAATGTATCGCAAATTCGTTATAAAAAGATATTTTATCGAAAATTTATACAAAATTTATCAAGAATTTTTCATGAAAACTTAATGACACTGTTCCAGAAAATGAAAACTACACGGTCGAATTTTTATCAGTAACTTTTTATAAAATTAAAATTTGTCGAGAATTTAGTATAATAATAAAATTGATCGAAAATGCTCCACAAAAAAGAAAATTGATCGAAAATTTTCCATAAAAAGAAAATTGATCGAAAATTTTCCATAAAAAGAAAATTTATCGAAAATTTCCTATAAAAAGAAAATTGATTGAAAATTTCCTATAAAAAGAAAATTGATCGAAAATTTTCAATAAAAATAAAATTGATCGAAAACTTTCAATAAAAAGAAAATTGATCGAAAATCTTATAAAAGGATAATTAATTGAAAATTTCCTATAAAAGGAAAACTTATCGAAAATTTTCCATAAAAAGAAAATTGATTGAAATTTTCCATAAAAAGAAAACTAAATGAAATTTTCCATAAAAAGAAAATTGATCGAAAATTTTCCATAAAAAGAAAATTGATCGAAAATTTTCTATAAAAGGAAAATTGATAAAAGATTTTCAATAAAAATAAAATTGATCGAAAATCTTATAAAAGGATAATTAATTGAAAATTTTCCATAAAAAGAAAATTGATCGAAAATTTTCTATAAAAGGAAAATTGATGGAAAATTTTTTCTGCAAAAAAAATTTTCTATAAAAAAATTTTTTGAAAAATTTTCTACAAACAGAAAAAGAAAATTTGTCAAAAATTTTTTATGAAAATAAAATATTCTACAAAAAGAAAAAATATATCGATATTATTCTATGAAAACAAATCATATTGAAAATTTTCTATTAAAGGAAAATTAGTCAAAAATTTTCTATAAAATTAAAATTTTCTAAAAAAAACACAAATTATCAGAAAATTATTTTTAAAGAGAAAATTTATCGAAAATTTTCTATAAAAAAATTATCATAACTTTTCTATATAGGAAAATTGTCTATAAAATTAAAATCTATGGTTAATTTTATAGGTAGAAAATATATCAAATATTTATCAAAAATTTTCGATCAAAACAAACATTAAATATTTGTCGAAAATTTTCTATAAAAAGAATATTTATCGAAAATTCCGATAAATTTTTTCGAGGATTTTCTATACGGCGAAAACTTATACACAATTTGCTATAAAAAGAAAATTTATCGATTTTTTCTAAAATGTTTCTGTAAATAGAAATTTTTCTGTAAATATAAATTTATCAACAGTTTCCCATATAAAGAAAATTTTCTACAAAATGAAAATTTATCGAAAATGAAATCGAAAATTTTCTATACGAAAAAAAAATTATCTAATATAAAATAGCAAATTTATCGAACAATTTTTTTAAATGGAAAATTTATTGAAAATTGTTTAAAATAGAAAATTTATCGAAAAATTATTAAATTTTTTACAAATAACAAATTTTTAAAAATTTTCTTTAAATACTAAATTAATAGAAAATTGTTTTCTGTTATACAAATTTCTTCATCTGGCAACTCTGCTTGTAGGCAACAAAAACCTAAATGATGAAACTTGTATACCAACACTAACATTACTGTTTGCCAGAACTTAAGGAAATAATTCGCATTTATACACCTACACATACTCCCACACGTTTGTCGTGAAACACAGTGATTATCGTCAATAAAGACAATGCAAATAAATGCACATAGAAATCCACACACACACACACACACAAGTATTTACCATGGCCATTAACAACAAAAAAAAACACCTTAACAGCTACAACTAAAAAATTTTCTCTCCATAACAGCTGCCTTAATTTTTCTAAAAACAATAGTATTTTATAAAGGACTTAACCATTTTCAACAACTTTAGTATTAATAAAACAGCATCTCAGCTTTGGCTTAGGGCAGGTCTAATGTTCACAACAGTGGAAATGGTAGTAAAGTTGTTAGCTCGAGCTAAATCCACAAGAAGGTGATCAGTGTTGCCAGGAATGAGAAAAAAGAGGCTAAATTAAACTTTAAATGCCCGAAAAATAAAGCCAAAAAAGTTAATATTTAAAAAAATATATACATATGTATATATTTGTACATATATATATATATATATATATATATATATATATATATATTAAAATTATTTTTTTCCCATTCTCATATTTTTGATATTTTTCTAAAATAATTGTAATAAATTTAAATTTAAATAGCACCCAATAAAATGACTCAATGAAAAATCTATTTCATATGAAAAATTACCTAATGTTTTAAACTTATTTTTCGTAATTTTTTAACTATAATTCCTTTTTGACTAAGCATTTCCAAATTTTTAGGTGATTTTGCGCATTAGTATTTTTTCTACAAAACTATAAAATTTGTTAAAGTATTTTTAATTTTGTTGAATGAAGCGTTGCAGTCAAAATTTTTTTTTTGAATGTAAATGGATCATACACTAAAAATAAAATAAATAATAGCAAATAAGAAATTATTTTTTCTTTTTGAAATAATAACATTATAGCCTTTTAAGTCAGTTTTGAAAAACAGAAAAGGATAGAAAAAAGCTAGAAGCTAAAACGAAAGTTTTGAGGCTAAAAGTAAAATAAAAAAGCTAGATTAACGAAAAATTCCTTTCGACAATTTATATGGAAAACAACAAATAAATTTAAAATTTTGTTATTGTTTCCCATACATTTTGTCGAACGAATTTTTCCTTCGACATTGTGGTAGAGACCGTTAGCCTTAAAAAGGCTAAACTGGTAACACTGAAGGTGATACTCCTTTAGAAAAAGGAAAGACAATCATTTAGTTTATTTTTTAGCTGAGGGTTTGGAGTTTAGATACCGTGTAAATATATGTAATTTCGAAAAAATATATAAACTTTGTTATTTTTCACATTTTAATAGCTTTTATAGTCTCAACTACTACTTAATACTTTTGCAGAAGGCATGTAATAAATTCTTTTTTTTTTCAGACCACGATAATAACACTCACACACATACACTTCTAGAGTCTTATTGCTTAAGGTGGAATTACAAAACTATGTCTAGAAGAAAGAATGCAACGAAGTTTTTTTTTTCAGATATATAATTAAGGCGAATTTTTGGGACTCTACAAATTGAAGCAAAGATTCTTTAGTTAATCATTTAGTTCTTTTTAATATTTTTTAAATTCTTGAGCCTTATATAACCACTTAAGTTTAAACCTTCTTTAAATATGCTCATTTTAAATCATTTTGTATTAGCAAACTTTATAATAAATTTTTATTGCTTCCTCTCTTAAGCGTAGCGTCAATTTCACATTGAAATTAATAGCGTTTAATGTTGACGGCTTTATAGGTTTGTTAATAATCTACAAGTAAAAATATTGTTCACAAAATGGCTGGGCGATAAAATTGCAATAAACGATAAATTAGGTATTAAAATATAATGGAAAATCGAAATTTTTTTTTAATGTTTAATTAATGAAACTTTTGAATTGTAATTTAAAAACTTAATATAACTTTATTAGTAGTTATTAGCAAAATCTATTAATATCTCAAACTCATACGAACTGACTGTCCTATGCCGTAATAGCTGGGGTGTGACATACACCATTTTTAAAGTGTCCAAAAATGGAGATTTTAAAAAACAAAGTCGCCAAAAAAGAACTTCTAAAACTAAAAGCGAAAACAAAAAGTATTGTATTTTAAGAAAAACTACTAAATTAAATTTTATTAGTAACAAAATTATTTATAATAATTTTTATTATTGCAAACAAAAAAAAGGATTTATTCATAAAAATAGTTAATATAAAATTCTCTTTTTACTAATTAAACTTCTGTACTTTTATACGAGGTCTTCACTCTGACTCCAGCCTTACAAATCCCCGCCTAGCAAATTTAGGAATGAAAGCATGGATTAAAAAGTGTTGACTTTAAGTCTGTTGGACAATTTATTTTTCATTAGATAATTTAGATAATAATTTAGAAAAAAGACATTCCGCCGGCACAGCCAAAGTAAAAATATAAATTATGTTATAAGTATTCACCAAATTTATTTTTTCATTTTTACAATCCGGTTCAAAAAGATTCTGTAATTGGTGTTTTAAAAGTTCTTTTTAAACTTTATCATTAGTTTTTGTTTTTAACAGTTTCTGTTCATTTAATGTAAAAGAAGATCCCGAGTCTTTTTTACATAACTCTACTCGTATTATGAAACAATCTCAAAATAATTAATTTCATCGTTGGAATTAAAATATGGTTCGAGATATTTCAAACAACTTAGTTTCTTGTCATTTAGCGTATAGTCTTAAAAAGTCGCCACTTAGTTTAATTTTAAAAAAGGGGCAGAAAATTGGCCAGGTGGTTGAAAAAGGGGAAATTGCTGACGCTAACGCTGAATGTGATATTCTGCACCACTGTATATATGCATCAAAGTGAATTTTATGTTCGGAAGTGGGCCTTACATGAGACCTATTGTCAATTATGGATTGATCTTTACTCCTGCTTATATAAAACAAACTTCTGTCAAATATTATCATGATAACAACAATTATGCAGACTTTAAGTCTGTTCGGAATTATGGACCGATCAAAACAAAAAACATAGCAAAATTGTGTGAAGAAAGAATTTTTAAAAATATTTACATAGCTCAAAATTACAGGTACTTAAATTCGAACTTTAAAAACAGTCGATTTTTCGATTTTTTTTTTTTTTTTTTTTTTTTGCCAAAAAAGTAGTTCTATTATTTTTTGTTGTATAAAAATTTTCTTAAGTAACATATAAAATATTTATATCTTTGTGAAAGATAGCTAAACACAAAATATTTTAAAGGAAAAAAAATTAAAAATTGATTTTTGCGAGAACCATGATTTCCCAAAATTACCCTATTTTTCCAACAAATCTCGAATTTTCAATCTAATTTCTCAAATTGCAAAGCTGGTGTCAAAAAAAGTTATACTTTTTATATAGTTTAATGTGTTTTAAATTTTTTGTTTCTTTTTTTATTATAAAACTTTTTTCCTCGATATTGGTTGGATATGACAAAAAGAATATATGGCAAAAAATGTAAAAAATCCTATTTTTGGACATTTTGAAAGTTTTTTTCATAATTGCGGGATTTTTATTAATAAATCTAAAAAAATAACCTTAGTTTCAAACGAAGAGTCAAAAAGTCTAAACAGATGTAAAATTTCATTAAAAAATGTATATTAATAAAAATTATTATTGTTCAAAATGAATACTATCACTGTGTGAAATTTCATTGAAATCGGAAAAGCCGTTCCGAAAATGCATAACTATTTCCATTTCATTATTTGAATCGCACATTGTGCAGCGTTTTGCGCATATATAAAACTTTTTGTGGCGAAGTTAATAAAAAAATATAGTGACATATTTAGGATATTTACAAAATACTATTCCGGGAAGACACATGGAAGTTAGATGAAAAAATGAACCGATCACCCAATTCCAAAGGGTTTCTACCAAAATACTAATTCATACGAAATTTCATTAAGATGTCATCAAAATTGCAAGCTGTACATTGTTTACAGGGATTACATGGGCAGTTATCCATCCAGAGGAACGGATATTGTTAAATCAAATTTTAAAGTAATTCTGAGTCGAAAGGTATACTCGTTTTATTAACACTAGAAGGTTTATTGCATAAGGGTTCAATCATCTATGATGGTGTAGGATATAAATTGACAATCGGAATCTTTAATAATTTTCTCTAATTTATCTCGAAACTGGAGTCAATTCAAAAAAAGTTATAGAATGGCATAGAACTCCATGATAACGTGTATTTAAATTGACTGAGAAATCTCGTATCACAGGAATAGTTTTCAATTTTGTCACCTTATGTTATTCATTCATTCTAAAGCTGTTTAAATTTGTACCACTGCACAGTGGGGCAGAATCGAAATTTTATGGAAATAAATCTGTAACTTCTGATCGGCTGGTTGGATTTTCATGAAATTTGGTATAGGCGTAGCAGAGGAGAGTACAATGTTATGTTTGGAAGGGGGCCACAACAATCCCCCCACGGGCGGAGCTAAGGGGGCTCAAAGTTAGGTACCTCTAACATTTTTAATCGCCTGCAAAATTTTCTCGTCCGATTTCAAATATTTTTATATATTGTTGTTCAAATATTTGTATATATTGTTGAATTTTTAAGCACCATAATTTTGCATGTTCTTGGTCCAGTTTTTTTTTCATATATATCCTAGTATTTCCGACCGATTTTATTAGTTTTTTTCTTAACTAGTTAAAGAACAAAATTATCTATTGAAAAAAAAATTTGAAGTCGATATCTTCACCGAGTAAAAAATAAACGATTTTGAATTTGAAAATTGCAAAAAACACGACCTTTTGTTTTTTTTTAGCTAAAATAAAATTTTCTTTAGCAACATATTATAATTTTGCACTTTTCTGAAAGGTAACTTCACAGAAATGACTTAAAGATAAAAGACAAGCCCAATAACTCAATTGGTCATGGCACATACCCTCCCGAATTCGACCCATTTTATATGAAAGTTTTGATTTTAGACCATATTTTCTCAAATCCCAAAGCACGAATCGACAAGCGGAATATACTTTAGGAATCTTCAATATGTTGTTAAACAATTATGGACCGATCTTGAAAGAATTTAGCACAAAGATTCATATAAGAATTATAGACGTTACTTGTGCAGAATTTTATTATTTAATTTCGCAATATTTAAGGCATTTACGGTCGTTAAACTCCTATTTCGGGCAGACATTTGTATATGGGGGTTAGGTGAAATAATGGGCCGATTATAACCAGTTTCAATAAGATGCGTACTTGACGCAATAAAAGATCATATGCCAAATTTCATTGATCTATTTTTAAAATTGCGACCTGTTGTTTGATAACTAGGTTTACATGGACAGACAAAGGGACGGACATCGAAAATCGAAAGTGATTCTGAGTCGAAGGGTATACTTTAAAATTGTGGTCCGATGATTTTTTTCTATACGTTACAAATGCATAATAAACCAACCACCTATGGTAGTATAGGTTATAAAAAAACAAGTCAACGAATTTGATGCAGTATTTGGAATAAACTTGGGAGATTTACAATTTTTATATATAAATACAATTTTTCTGGAGTAAATTTTTATAACAAACTTATTAATAGTTTATATTTAAATAATAAATCAAAGGTTAAATCCGCCACATCCATGTCCGCTGCTGTTGAATGAAGTTTCTCGAAAGAAAATTAAAATCTGTCGTCATGATGCGACAGGGAATCCTTGAAAAATGCTGCAGTTTGGCTCCAATATATTGCTTTTTTCCTCATATCTTTTTGCTATATAAACCAATTATATCTAATATTTTGTCTTCTCTGGTTATGAGATTTATTTATTTATTTTATGAGATTTAACGTTCGCTTTTTTTTTTTTTTTTTTTTTTTTTTTTTTTTGACCAAAATCCTGGCATTTAAAAGTTTCTGATTTCTTTAATCTTAACTTATCCAGGAAAACATGTATATGTTTACAACAGTTAAGTCATTGTTTCAGATAAAAACATTTGACAAAAGTTATCAGTACCCATTTTGGTGACCATCTTATCCTTATTGCTAGGTTAATACATTAAAAAGTAAAAGTTACTAAAATATGAAAAAATTACCATACATTTCAGACATTACTATAATTTTAATCAGATAATGTATTCATAAAATTTTTAAGGCATTTTTGCTTAGTACATCATAATTTCGTCTTTAATTTAACATTTGATAAGTGTGAACGACCTATAAGTATTTAAATTTCTATAACTCAACTTTTACTATTTTAATATTAATAACTTAATGTAGCTGACAGTACTCTTTGTCATATATTTTATTTAAATCATATTTGTCTAGTTCCAATGGCTGACCATTATAATAACTACAATAAAATCATTGTAATCATCATTATTATTATATTTTATTCAATTTAAAATTTTGTCTAGATCAATTAAATGTATGTATTCAAACAATTTTAACTGTCACAAAAATATCAAAATATAAAATATTAGAATGTCGCAGAATAGAAAAAGAAAAGTTAATTGTTAAAGTACTAAATTTGATTTAAAAATGGAAAATAAATATAGTTAAACTTTAAATAAGTAACAATAAATGAATAAATGTTTAATTTTTCTAAATATGATGAAATATTCCCAAGAACTACTTATTTACTTTAACAAGAAATTTGATATAATTTTATTTCTATATTTACATTTTTATTTATTATTAATTTTATTTAGTTCGTTTTTCTTCACAAAAATAAACAAGAGCGTATTATATTTCTATCACACATATGATATTTATTATAGAAACAAACAGCACACAGTGGGGCTAAGCGCAAAATGTTTGGTAATAAATCTGTATTGAATTTTTGATTTATTGCTTCGCCTTTATTTCGATTTCCGAGGTTTGAGGTGTATGAATGAAACATTTTTTAAAAATTTTCTGTAATTTATAATAAATTTCAAAATAATATGCTGAAAAAAATTTTCTGATTATCTCAATTCGATTAGCAGTGAAAAATGTTCAAAGTCAACACTCTGAAATTAGTAAGGAAATGTAGTGTGGACAGGATAAAACAATGAACAGGTGGTTGTTTACCAGCACATAGAGTAGCCAGGTCTGGAAAGTTATCCACTTACAAAAATCATACCAGCTTTGGAATCATTTATGTAAGTAATAGTATTTTTTAGGGCCCGAAGTGAAGATATCTAAATCAACTCCCTAAATTACTCACACAAAAAGAAATTCAACGGTTTGGCTGTTACCCTCCCAATAGAGATAATCATCTCTTCTTGACATTTTCTTAAACTTTGTAAAATGTCCCCGATAACGTCTTTCACCTTACCCTCAAACTCTCCCGTTATTCCTCACCGCTTCTAATTTTATCTATTCACTCAATTTAATGAAAAAACTTTATACAATTTCATTTTAACATTATAAAAGTTATGTTTTATTACTAATTAAAAAAAAAACTTTTTTTACAAAAGTACTACAATTTAGCTTATAAAAAAAGGAATTACCAATTTCAAATTAATAGTAACTTTATTACAAATTAGAAAAATATTTGAGAAAATTGCAAATTCAATAACTTGTAGCTTTCAACAAATATATATGAAAAATGTTGCCACTCAATGTTGATTTTCGTTGTTTTATTAACGCTTCGTAGCCACAGGTCTCACCTTCATCGGGAAAAAGGAAAGACTTTTCGCAAATTTTCTCCCACGAAACCTCTTTTCAGAAAATATATCTGCCTGAGCCATTTTCCTGCCTAAACTTTCTTCTTCTTGCTACCTTCGTTAAAAATCTTTTCTTAAAATATTTATACTTTTGTCCCTTTTACTAGTTTGCCAATTCTGTATTTTCTTTCACCACAGGTTGCACACTACAGAAATGGCAATTTTTTTTACAAAAATACTGAACAATTCTTTCACTTTTTTCTCAATGTTATGCTAATAAAAAAATTTAAAAAAAATAATAATTAAATTTATTGATGCTGTTAAATTACAAAATATATTTAGATCGATTTGGCACTAAACCGCGCGGCCAAAAACGAATGCAGGAGTGCAGGTTTTATGAAAAAATTAAAATTTTTTTTTTCATTTGTACAAAAAATACATATTAGCCTTACACGTTTTCTATTATTTCTTATGTATTATATAAAATAAATATCAATCTTTCATTCTTTAAAAATGATATATATATATATATATATATATATATATATTCAAGTGTAATTATCTTTTTAAATGTAACAGATAACTTAGGTGGGTGCGCATTTTACAAAAATATAAAAATCTTTGCAATCAGACTTGATTTATAGAAGTTACGAATTTTTGAAACTTTAACATACTCGAGGTGGTCAACTTTGACACCCTGTATCTTATATTATCACAGGGTGACTACAAGAAAATTCTGCTGATAGCTTAGGTCCTGCTCCACAACTTTCCCATATATTTCAATTCGATGCGACCAATAATTTTGCGATTGGCCCCACTGTGCAGCATCAAAAACATCTCCCAATTTCTTCTTATGCATGTAGCAAATGTGTATGTGTGCAACTCATAAAATATTGCCAAGATAAAGAAAAAACTAAAAAGATACTAACTAAATTTCCGCAATTTTTTTTATTTTTTATTTTTAAGAAAAATTGCTTAAAATTTTTTAGAGTCTTTTAAAGGAAATAAACTACGCAACGGAAATTGTAGTTGAAGGAGTAGTATGTTTAAAGGAAAATATACATATGTATAATAGGATATCACTATTCCTATGAAAATAAAATTTTTATACTAAAATAATAAGAATAAAAGGAACATACATGAAAAAAATTAAAGCTCAGCTTATTTATAGTTAGACAAAAATAAATTATTAATGAGTAAATAATTTTAAATTAATGTATGTTAGAATCCCTTGAAAACTTTTTAGAGCCATCCTAATGTTTTGTATTTTTCTTGTCTTGCACAAAGTTCAAAGATATATGCCCGTTATTTATAGTGTCTAGAAATGGAAAAATTACCAAAAAATAAACAGAAAACATAAAAAAACTATAAAAAGAAATAAATTTAATGAGAAAGTGCATCCTAAAGGTAGATACTTAGAAGTAAGAAGATTATATAACAACAAATTCTGCACCTACGATACCAAATAAACAAATGTAATGATTCTAATGCTCTAAATGTATCTGGACGAACACAATCAGAGCATTTGGGTTCATTATATTTTTTCCGTTATTGTAAGCGAAAAGTGGAGCATATATAGAGTCATAAATAGAGAAATTCTACATATCGCTGCTGAACTCTGTAGTTGAAGCATTTTTCGTTTAGTAGATACTTTTCTTGGAATGTAGTGACCTCAGACTCTCCATACTTTTTTGACATAAAACACTTTTCCTCCTCGTATTTGATGTCCATAATATTAGTGTCTTTCCAACTTTTAAAATGGTTGCTGTGCTGACGAAAAAGTCCATTCTTTTTTCATCCTTTACAGCTACATTCAGAGTGCCATCTACACCTTTTTTCTCGTTGAAAGACCTTCCATTTTCCAGGTCAAAATCTCCATCAGGTTTAGGATGTTTCTTTTCTTCACAAGAGCAAATTTCCCCTTACCTCCGGTACACTCTCATCTCTTTGAAAAACCTCTTTAGAAAGGGTTTGCTTGGTCCTTTTCCTCTAAGATTGCCAAATGCGCAACTAGATTCGATAATAGCATAACACAGTTCTTCTGGCATTTTTCTCAGTACAATTTTCCGGGTTTTCATCTGCTTTAAGCTTTGGTATTAGTGCTATTTTCTTTCTAGAATCTCCGACTGAAGTATTTCAACGATGGCATAGTTTGCTTGGTGGTATATGCTTTTGGAATGTACTTCTATCTCATCTAAATCTCCGAGATATTACCTCTAAAATGAGGGGAGTTCATATTTCTATAATTAGATCAACGACGTTCTGTCTTTTCAACTTTTATATTGGTGACGGTGCTGACGAAAGACCCTCCATTTTTCCATGTCTTATAGTGTAAATGGGTCAAATGTTCTTTTTAATAGTGTTGCCATTAAGTTTAAAAAATATGTTACATATTCTACCTTCATTAGCGTTATAACTTTTGACAATTTTTGCAAATATCAAAATTCACAGAGCATAGCGTTATTTTATTTACAGCAAACTCGTACATTTTTTGCAAGAAGATTAATTGTGTGTTCAATATTTTTAATATTAATTTTCCACCAAATTATGAAAATTTCACAAAAATTTCGAAATTTCACCAAAAATCTAAAATTTCACTAAAAATTTGAAATTTTACCAAAAATTCAATAAAGACATCAAAATTTCACCAAAAATTCAAAATTTCACTAAAAATTCCAAATTTAATTAAAATTCTAAAGTTTAACAAAATTCCAATTTTCATCAAAATTCTAAAGTTTAACAAAATTCCAATTCCAATTTTCAACAAAAATCCAAAATTTTACCAAAAATTCCAAATTTTATAAAAAAAATCGAAATTTCACAAAAAAATCAAAAATTTCACCAATAATCTGAATTATCACCTAAAATTCGAAAATTCACAAAAATGGGAAATTTTGTCAAAAATCCCAAATTCCAACAAAAACTGTAAACTTTTAAATTTTTTCTTATAAATACCTAATAAAGTGACATAATTATAGAATTGGTTAAAAATTTTTTTGTCCTATTGTAATCATAAAAATGGTACCATTTTATGAGGGTGAAGTTAATATTTAAATAATGTCACACAGTAACAAGGTAATATCTTTCTTCAGAAAACAAAACGCTATTAATCTCCGTTTTATTTGCTACTCCAAAGTTTTATTAAATCAGGGATAGAATGTCGATTTTTCACAAGGGCAAGATTTTCCATTTCCTCCATATACTTTCACATCTTAACAGACCAATTACCATTAAAACAATTGTCACAAATTTTCTTTGATCGAGATAATTTTCAATGGAATTTAGGAACAAGTGTAATGCAGTCCTTTCAGGATTTCATTAAATTAAAAATCCCGATAGTAGGTTAGCATAAAACGATGAATGAAGAGGAAAAACGCAGACTTATTGGTCTGAAATCGTTCAGCATTTCGTGTTAAGATTTAAGAAACTAATAGTCGACTAGGATTAATCAATGGTCGGGAATGTAGACCGATTATCTTTTCCAAAGTTTTAAGGCTGACACCAAATGCCTAAAGTCTATCGGGCAATGCCGTGAAATAATTCCCAAATGAAATAACTTCCAATGAAGTTATTTCATTTGGGAAATAAAATGAAAAAACTTCCAATGAAGTTATTTCTTTTGGGAAATAAAATGAAAAAACTTCCAAATTTAAAAAATGAAATAGGAAAAATAAGAAAATTCTCAACATTTGTGAGCTTTATCATAATCAAAATAAGTACCAACTTAATGAAAAACTCCCAATATAATAAGTCCCATTAAAAATTAAAAAATTCCCAATTTTAAATATCAAATGGAGTAATTAAAAGAACATATCAGCATCAGCAACTTTCGTACTATAATTGTGCCACATTTTATATGTACCGATTCAGTGGTTAAGTCAAAAGATGATAAAAATTGAGTAAAATAATTTATTACAAAAAGTGTGGCATAAAAGGGGCGTGTCATCCCATAAATGGAGCATATAAGCCTTAGTTTAATCTGTGTGCCAAATTATATGTGAATCCATTCAGGGGATGGGTCAAAAATGAGAAAAATCAAGTCAAATAATTTGTTAGCAAACGTGGACATAAGAAGTGCCGTGGTATCCAATAAATGAATCGTATAAGACATAGTTTATTGAGAACAGTGGTTAAGAAAATTTGAATAAAAGAAAAAGGGATGTGGCGTCCAATAAGTAGATCTTATAAGCCTATGTTATTTTTAAACTATGTGCATACTAAACTGAATGTAAATCGATTCAGGTGATGGGTCAAAATTAAATAAAATTAAGTAAACGGTATTGTGATGATATTGTTGATATAGCTGATCATGAATGGTGAATATAAAATTTAATATTATTATATATTATTATGATTTTTTTATGTTTACAATATACTTACAGCTTTCATATATATATATATATATATATATATATATATATATATATATATTTCAATACAAATTAGTATATATATATATATATATATGACAGAAAAACGAAAATCTTATTGAATTTAATAACTTAAATTTTCATATTCAATTAACATTATTTATTACAGCTGTCAGTATATTGTTAACATAAAAAATCACAAGAATTTAAAAAATATAAAAAATTTCATATTCATCCTGTAAAATTTTTTGAAAATTTCCAATTAACTAATCTCAAATTGTTGTCAATCATTTTAAATTCCAAATACAATTTTTAACCATTTTTTTTTTTTTAATAAAAAAAAGTACATTAAAATATTTCTTTAAAATGCCTACTTCTGAAGCATTTCTAATAACTAATGCCCAACCAGAATATTTCAATGAACTACGCAAACTCTTCCTTTCGCCTAAAACTCTATTCTTTGGACGACATCGCAAAAAAATCCACCTAGAAGATATATTTTTTACCAACTATATAACTTATCGCATTTCAATACAAATTAGTAGCCAAAATCCCACTATCATTGGCTATGCTGAGGTATCAAATGCTCCTAATATACCAGCCCTGCCTGATAATCTATGGATCGAATTTTTAAATTTTCACTATTGTTGCACTTTGCCACTAAGTACCACAAATACATGTTTTTTAAATACTTTTGTTTATAACAATAACTATAATCCAAAGATGCTGAGACAGCTCTTGTGTGAAATTTTTTATCGCGAAAATAAATTGAGATATATCGTGATAGCAGAGTGTCCAGATTACAGGCGGTATCCAGAGTTACGTAAGTCAAAGAATGATGGAAGAGAATAAAGTTTTTTTATAGTTATGAGCATTTTCAATTTAGCTCATCCAAATTATTATTGCTTGTATGAATTCTCTAAGGTATTTTATCCCAAGTGCTTTAGTGCGATTTCTTGTGCCAATACACAAAAGATGCATGTGGTAATGCGTGACAGTATGTTGCCTAAAATACGATACAGGAAAGCTTTGTAAGATTTATTAAAAGAAAATATATCAAAAACTTTCAGCGAAAAGAAAATGTATAGAAAATTTTCTCTTCAAAGGAAATTTATAGAAAATTTTCTCTTCAAAGGAAATTTATTGAAAATTTTCTATAAAAAGAAAATTTAATTTTTAATTTTATTTAAAATTTAATTTTCTTGTAAAAATAATGTATCGAAAATTTTCTATAAAAAGAAATTTTATTGAAAATCATAAAAAAATAAAATTTATAGAAATTTTTTTTTAATTATCGAAAATTTTTTAAAAAGGTAAATTTTGTTACAGAGGAAATTTTCTATAAAGTGAAATTTTATAGATTTTCTATAAAAAGAAAATTTACTGAAGACTATAAAAGAAAAATGATTCAATATTTTCTACAAAAAGAAAATTTATTAAAAATTTTCTAAAAAGAACGATTTATCAAAAATTTCTGATAAAAAGAAAATTTGTCGAAAATTTTTGCAAAAGGAAAATTTATTATAAATTTTATATAAAAAAATTTAAAATCTTTTTAATTTATTGATAATTTTCTATAAAAAGAAAATTTATCAAAAAAAATCTTTTTTATAAATTCTCTGTATAAATAAATACTATTGTAAAATTTTCTGTAAAAAGAAAATTTATTGAACATTTTTTCCATAAAGAGGAAATTTATCGAAAATTTTCTATAAAAAGGAAATTTATCAGGAATTTTCTAAAAATAAAAATTTATCAAAAATTAAAAAAAGAAAATTTACCGTAAAATTTTACAAAAGGAAAATTTATTATAAATTTTCTATAACAAAATTTATCTAAGATTCGTTTAGAAAAGAAAATTTATTGATAATTTTCTATAAAAGGAAAATTTATCGAAAATAAACCATTTTTATAATTTTTCTATGTAAGTAAATTAATCTATTGTAAATTTTCTATAAATTATTATATAAATTTATCGAAAAAAAATCTGGAAAAAGGATGTTTATCGGAAATTTTCTGTAAAAAGGTAATTTATCAAAAATTTTCTATAAAAAGAAAAATTTTGTATAAAAAGGAAATTTATCGAAAATTTACTGTAAAGATTAAATCTATCAAAAGTTTTCTATGAAAAGAAAACTCATCGGAAATTTTCTATAAAAAAAGTTATCAAAAATAATCTATAAAAGAAATATGTTGAAAATATTCTATGAAAGAAAAATTCGGTAATTTTTTCTTTTCTGTAAAAAAAAAAAAATATTTTTCTATCAAATTAAAAATTATCGAAAATTTTCTATTAAATAAAATTTTATCGAAAATTTTAAAATCTAATCAGTTTTCCCTTTTTTTAAGACCCGAAGATAATGATGATATTGTTGATATAGCTGATCATGATCGTCCCGATCTGAAGGAACAATTGGGAGAATATTATATAGCCGAGGAACTTTTATCAAATGCCAAAAGCTTACTAATTGTTACAGAAGTATAATTTTCCCCTTTTTTCTTAAAAATTGCATTTCTACTCTCACTCTAATCACTAGATAAATAATACAACAGCTGGGTTCATATGGCTTAGTGACAATGTTAATCTTTTGTCACTATTGGAAAATTATAATCTTCAACCGTTTGGAAATTTAATGAAATTTAATATTAAGGAAAGATTTAAAGAAAAGATATTATATGTCACGTAAGCTTTGAATTTTGAATAACTTAAAAGATTTTAATTACAAAGCTTTATTTAATTTGTTTTTCTAAAGCACTGCTCAAATGCGTCCTTTGGAAAAACTTTTCACCACAGAGATGGTAAATCAAATTTACAAATATGAGGGAGAGTTTACAAATATCGAAAATGTTAGTAATTTAAGGTAAGTTTTAAAAATTGTTAAAGCTTTTTTCAAAAACCTTTTTTTATTTTTGTTCTTCCAAGTTTATGTTCTCATCATATTGAAAGCCATGAGGGTCGCATTGTAGCGGTTAATGAAAAGAGATTTATGCGTGAATTAACTTTAAGAAAATGGAAAGAACTTAATGAAAGTAAGTTGAAAGTAATATTTAATTTGTAATTTATTTTGTAATTGAAACCAATTTCTTTTAAATATTTAAATTTTTCAGAAATAAAACGCTACGATTATTACGTTCAACTGCGTAGGCAACAATTTGGTTTTTACTACAATATACCGGATGGCGAAACTCATGCTCCATATGATGCTCGTTCAAATGTTTTTGCCATACAATTATTTGGTTTAATGAGTCCACATGATCCTCGAAGAATTTTTCGTTTCCTATCGACTGCATTTGCAGCATTTCCTGATAAAGACTATTGTTTGCTTTCGATAAATGTGGTTAATCGTATAACTCCAGCTTTATATGAAATGTTGAAATTTTTTATAGTAAGTTAATAATAAGTTTAATATTAAATATTTCACATGATATTAGTAAAATTTTCCAAAAAGCGTGTTGCTCCTCGACCAGGCTCCCATATAGACGAACATCTCTTTATTACTCATCGCAGTGCAGTTTATGCTGATATAAGTTTATTTCCCGTCACACCAAACGATGTTGACCCCATTAAAGCCCTGATAACGCAAGAAAGCCCTGAAAAACATTATTCCTCTAGACGCACACCCCGGTCACGTATATCTACCATAGCCGATCGTGTTTCTTTTAAATCATACCTTTCAGAATACAGTGATGCAAACATGGATCTAACACCTAATCAATATGACTTGGATCATGTTTTAGAAATATTGAAAAATATTTTTGAAGATCCATTTAGTAATTTTAAATGTTACACCATAAGATGTGGCGATTCAACAAGATCAATAGAAGATAATACTATAGTCGGTTTTGTGATAGTCAGGTAAGGATTTCGGGAGAGTATAAAAAGCAAAAACAATTTATAATTTCTTTTCTTGTAGACCTTTTCACTTAAGCTGTTACCTTAAGAAACAATATCATGTCTATAAAGAAGACGAATTTCAAAATTTCCTAAAATCCGAAGTAGTTATTTTAAAAATACATCCTTTCTTTCATTTCCAAAGCGATTTGATATTTCGAGAATTGTCAAGGCAAACCAGTTATCGTTGTTTTTATTATTTTCGCTCTACAGTAAGTTGTTCTTTTGATTTTTTTTTTTTTTGGGTTTAATTTTTGTTTCGGGGTTTTAATTTAGGATCAGCATTATCTTTCCAATGATCTTGTGACCAGCATGCAACCTTTAGAACCTCGCCGAGTGAAAAAATTATGGTTTAATTATTTAGATAAAACCCATAGTTCCACTACCAAAAATGGAGTTAAATTAGAAAATAATCTTGATTTACTTCATGATAAAGTTGCAGTATTCACAAATAAGTTACGACCATGTGTTAATTTTGGCAATCAAATGAATATAGTGATATTGGGTTTCAACGATATCTGTAAGGCATTTTTGAGATTGATGATTTTTAGCTGGCATGATTTAAGGTACATTTTGAGGGTTAAAGTGGGAAAAATAAATAAAAACGAAGAAACCTTTATTTCGACAAAAACACTTTAGTAGTGAGAAGTTTTGTCGTGGATTTTTAGCACAAAACAAAATTGCATTTTTCCAAAAATAGAAAAAACTAGTTTTTCTCCATACAACTAGTTCTTTACTACAAAACTATTTTTTCAACACAAAACAAATTTTTAGCCACAGACATATTTTTCTGTATAAAACAAGCTTTTCACCATAAAAATGTGTTTTCACCACGAAATAAAATTTTTCACCGTGAAACTAGTTTTTTTCCCAACAAAACTAGCTTTTCATCACAAAACTAATTTTTCATCACAAAACTAGTTTTTCAGCATAGAATAGGTTTTTCACAAGATGCTAATTTTTCACCACAAAACTAGTTTTTCATCACGAGACTTTTTTCACCACAGTACTAGTCTTTCACCACAGAAATAGTTTTTCACCACAAAACTAGTTTTTCCCTACAAAACTAGTTTTTCGCCATAGACCAAGTTTTTTACCATAAAACAAAAAAGGACTAGTTTTGCACCACGAGAACAATTTTTCATCACAAAACTAGCTTTTCACCACAAAACTGGGATTTCACAATTCTAGTTTTTCACCACGAGACTTTTTTCATCACAGAACTAGTATTTCACCACAGAACTAGTATTTCACCACAAAACCAGTTATTCACCACAAAACTATTTTTTCACCACAAAACTATTTTTTCATCATAAAACAAGTTTTTCACCATAAAACAAGTTTTTAATCACAAAACAAGTATTTCATCACATAAAATAAGTTTTTAATCACAAAACAAGTTTTTCATCACAAAACACGTTTTTCATCACAAAACTAGTTTTTCACCACAGAACAAGTTTTTTATCACAAAACTAATTTTTCACCACAGAACTAGTTTTTCACCACAAAACAAGCTTTTCACCGCAGAACTGGTTTTTTACCACAAAACTAGTTTTTCGCCACAGAACTAGTTTTTTATCATAAGACAAAACAACTTTTTTATCATAAAAAAAATTTTTCAGCACGAAACAATTTTTTCATCATAAAACTTGTTTTGCATCACTGTGTTCTCTACAGAATGAATTTTTCACTACATAACCAGTTTTCGTTGCAAAATAAGTTTTAGCTTTTCACCAAAAAACTAGTTTTTCTCCACAAATCAAAATTTTTCACAAAAACAAAACTAGTTTCTTTTACCACCAAACCATTTTTTCATAAAAAAAAGAAAACGTTTTGTGCAAAAAAAAAAAAGAAAAAAAAACTATATTTCACCACATTCTCTATACTCTTTTTTTATCTCTCCAACCGTCAGTCAAAACAATCAGGCCAACATTAATTGTCTGCCTCAGTTAAATATAACCGTAATTTGTAGTCCTGGCATAATGGAGGCAGATCATGAAAATGCCTTCAAATGTAAAAATTGCAGTAAAGATACAAAGGAAACCTGCTGGATTGATTTCAAGAACAGTGACGCTTTCATTACCGATGTATGCGAAAGAATGGACCTAAGAACTTGGATTAAATTTGTAAATGGAAAAATCAGAGCCATTGATGCGTAAATACATAATAAACTTTTTTATAATTACTTAAAATCACTTAAATTAGAAATTCATTTAACAGAGACCTCCAATTGCTGACAATGCAATCGGATTGTGAAATCTACTACGAAACCCTGTTACTTATGTGTGGCACTGAATTTGGTGTACCCGAAAGAATTTTCCATAACAATTCCCCACCACCAAATTACTCTCATATCAATAATCGTTTTGATAAAATTGTATTCTATCACAAATTAGATATTTTACTTAATGATTTGCCCAAAAATATTCAAAAATCGATAGTGGTTTATGGCTGTCATGTAAAAGCTTTTGAATTTGTAAATTTCCTTTTAAAGCATGGCATCAAAGGTGAGGAAATACATTTAATTATGCCCTATACTATGGAAAACCGTCAAATTAGATTAATGTTAAATAACTCTGCGGAAGATACACGTATCGAAGAAATTTTAAGGGAGATGGTAGAAGATTTGGGTGTACAAATTTATGACCAGTTGAATTTGTGCAACTATTCTTTGCATGATGACGATGAAAATTTAAAAGATGTCAGTTTTAAGAAATCTATTAGTAATGAAGTGGTAACAATGGAATGTGATTTATTTGTTAGTTTTTATGAAGTTTTTTTAGCGGTTCCATTGTTGGAGAGTAAGTTGAGAATAGGATTTAAATTAATGACAACATTTTGAAGAATGGAAACTATGTTATCGTTTCAGTCTTCAAAAAATCCAATATAGATATCATGGAAAATTTTGTTTTGGTGGACGAAAATTATCAAACTTCTGTTGCCAACATTTATGCCATGGGAAATTTTATAAAACATCAAACTGAACCAAATCATCAATATCGTTTTGTCAGTCCTCAAGAAGCAGCAGAAAAGGTTTTTGAAATTCTAATTCTAACTAACAAAGTTTTTCTACTGAAAACAAATATTTTATAGATTTTAAATGAATTTCTTTCTTATTTTACTTCCAGATCATTAATAGTTTAGGCTTAAGTGGTGCCGAAGAGAGTGGCCTCATCCTTGAGCAAAAATTTTCTAAATCTTCTTACTTTCAAGCTCAACTGCCAAGAGATTATTTATTTGTCAAGGTTACTACACCAAAACGTTATTTAGCCAATCATTTAGATAATGAATATAGTTTTCCAATGGTCACCTATATTGAGGGGGATTTTTCTAGGGTACGCTTAAATGAACATGGCATGGTAGAGGAAATTGTTATTGTAACACAAAAGGTAAGTAGTGGACTTTTTAATTGTTGTTTTTTTTTATACAAAATTCATTTTAGAAAGGTGTAAATTTATTTAAAACTAAAAAACGTTAATGAGCTTTTGCACATATACAAAACTTTTTATTTAAATTAAACATTTTGAAAGCTTTTTAAATAATCAAAACTGTAATACAACACAGGACTTGTTTACTTTACTATAAGGTTAAACAATCCTACAACAATACGAAAACAACATGGATTTTTATCTTTCAATTGTTTGTCTTAAATGTCAAATTATGGTCATTGAAACAATAACAAAAATGAAATAAAAAATATAAACAAACACTATAACAAAAAACAACATTTGACACCTAAGACAAACAAGAAAAAAAGTCAGTTGTATTTTCAACACTACCTTATAGTTAATATGCCTTGATCCAACTTTTAAGAGAATCTTACACAAAGAATACAAAGAATGAAAGGTTTGTAAAAAAACATAACTATTGTTAAAAAAATTAACTATAAGATTGTGTTAGTCAGATTTTATTTATATGTATTAGTGCTGAAACCACTTTTACCACACATCATAAGCACACAGTTGCACAAAAATGTATTCTAAAATGTAATTCATGACAATTTTGATGCTGATTACATCCAAAAATATAAATCTACTCGTAATTACATTTGTTGGCTTTTCGTTGATGTATTTAAAAATAATTTAGAGTTATTTTAAATTATGTTGTATTTTTAATACCAAAAATAGCAACTTTGTTCTATCTTTTTAAATTTCAATATCTAAAAAAGAATGTCAAAAATAAAATAAAATATTTTGTTCGGTTTGGGAGTTAACATACAATAAATGTGCATGAAAAAATAATAAAATTTTTTGAGTGGTAGTGAAAAAAATGTGTCGCGAGTGTAATTTTCCTTAAATTTTAAATGAAAGTTTTATTTACTTTTTGTTGTTTCCGCGTCTCACAAATGTGTTGAATTCACACAGAACTTGTATGTGTGGAGAGAGAAATGTTTTTGTTCTACGAAAGAGATCTTTCCATTCTTTGTATTCTTTGGTAAGATATATAAAAGAAAAGGACTGCGCGAGAAAAAAAATTACTGCATATAATTCAGCTAATAAAAATGAAACCAATGGGTTATTCTTTTTGAAATTTTGTTCTGTTAAAAGCCGCAGTTTTTAATTTACAAAAAAAACTTACGGCCGTATTAAAAAAAATATATGTATCTCAGTTTTGAAATACAAAATTATTTAAGAATCATTTTAAGCCTTAAGCTAGAATTAGTTTCAAAGTATCGTAAAGTTTTATTTCGGCTGAAATTTTTTAATTTATGAAGAAATATCAAATTGATTTGTTTTTCTATAAGGTATCGTTGCGTTTCAATTTTCTGTAGCAAATAGAATTTTTTACTTCTTTGGGTGTACCAATCAAAATTTTCACGTACGATTATAAGAAGTGAGTGGATTAATGAATACATATTTACGTTTTGAATAACTATCATATATTTACAGTGAACTTTACATTATAGTTATGATACCTTATGTAAAGACTATTGAGGCCTTTAGAAATCATTATTATAAGAATTGTATTCAAAAACGATTGTGAACAACATTTTTATAAGCGGATTTTTCTCTATGTACGCAATCCTTCAGTTTTTTTTTTTTTTTTATTTCTGTTGTTAGTGTTCGAATTGTTAGAATAAATTATTTTTTATTTCATTTTTATTTTGTAGGTTTTTTTAATATAAAAACGGATTTATTGGGAAACTTTAACTTAACCATTTGTACATAGAGGCGAAACATTAGGTGGACAATTGAAAAAAAAATTTTTTTTTTTTTTTTAATATTCCTTTCTTAGCAACAACAAAATACATTTGATTATATGTATTTAGTTGTTGCATGAGTTAGGTTTTGGACAATCTTTTTAAGTTTTTAGCAATTAGTTTCGTCGCCTGTTACTCTTTGCATTTGTATGTTCAGTTCAGATATATAAATAATGAGTTCTTTTTAATTTTTGTTAGTTAAAATTAAATGTATTCGAGTGAAGAATATATTGCGATAAAATCAACATTACTATTTTACAATTTATTTTATTAATTTCTTTTTATTTTCAATTTGTTATTTTAACAAAATTTAATAAATTTTCATACAAATACTGGGCTTAAATATTAAGTTTTTAAAGCGATTTAAGTTTTACATTGGATTAAGAACAACTTATTCTACAAAGATAT
The DNA here is from genome assembly GCA_932274085.1 of Protocalliphora azurea. Classification (NCBI taxonomy): domain Eukaryota; kingdom Metazoa; phylum Arthropoda; class Insecta; order Diptera; family Calliphoridae; genus Protocalliphora; species Protocalliphora azurea. The sequence continues at coordinate 146,703,565 of OW026521.1, read as the reverse complement.
TTAGATATTTTTGGTTGTATATCTGTCATAAATTGTAATCAAAAATTAACCTTATGTGGGAAAGGCCGATATCCCTTTAGTTTTGTGTTAAAATTAAGAATAAGAAATAATTTTCGTTTCTTCATGGACAAAAATCCAAATCAAAACAGATTGGTTTTGACGAAAACAACATTTCAAGAACTAATTCGTTTACATAACTTAGTTTTCCACCCAATATGGTTTTTCTTGACGTTTAAATTTTTTCACTTATTAGTTTTCTGCACTTAATCGGCTTAGTTGTGTTTTTATAAAAAAAATTGGACACGGTTTTAAAATATCTTTAATAAAAGAAAGGATTGACGAATAAAATAATTTAAAAGTCTTAAAAATTTTCTGTCATTCATATATTTCTTTATATATAAAAGCTTAATGTTCTGAAATCAACTGAATAGGCTGTATCATAAATAGTTAATTGAATAGTTTTTATTTGGTTTTCAATAAAAACTAGATAAAAATGTTTTTTGATTTGTATAGAAAAACCAAAGAAATTTAAGTAGTTTTTTAATCAAAAACCAAATGAAGCCAAAAATTATTTATTTTTGTTTGATGTAAACATAGTATAAGACAAAAACCTTTATAATAGGTTCAAAATAGGGGCAGAACTGCTTTAAATTTTTTGTGTTTAACAACAAGTTTCTAAAATCTATTTTAAGCTAACAATTGTTTTTGAATACATTTTTATTTGCTTAACAATGCTTTGTAAGTCTGTTTTAAGTTTTTTGAATACGGCCATTAATTTTTTATTCATTTTTTATTGTGTTTTCGGTTACTTTTTTTTTTTGGAATGTGTCTACTTCATTTAAACCCTTTTTTATTTTTTACCCAGCTTTAAGTGTTCTTTAAGTATTTTTACTATAACCCAAAGCATTTTAAATAGACTAAGTTTTGGACAGTTTAGTGGATTGGTCTCCCTTCGTATATAGCAGCACCATTCTTTTGATACCACTCAACTGCACTTTTGTTGTAATGATGAGATGCAATATCAGGTTAAAAAAAATAGAATTCACTATGCTTTCTAATGATAGAAAGGAATCCTTTCCGAGAGCACTCAATTGCATACATTTCTCTGTTAAAAGTGTTCTTTGTAATGAATAAAGAGCTTTTTCCCCGCACAACAGTAGCTCAGAATCGTTTTTTATTTGTAACTTTAAATCGATAAGAGAGAAATATTTTCCTGAATTTTTCTTCAGTTTTAATTTAATTAAAATCGGTTCGGCAGTTGTTGAGAAATTTAAGGCTAAAGTTGAACTTTAATTTTATAAGTAGATAAAAGCAATTTAATAATACCATAAATAATTTTGTGAACAGGTTCCCAATTAATCAATTCTAGAACAGGTTCCACTAGAATCGGTTGTTTTTGAATAAAAAAATGATGATTTTATAATGTTTATTTTGTTTTTTATTTAAATAACATTAAGCACAAACATTTTTATTTTTTGTAATAACCAAAAGTTTTTTAAAGTTCATTTTATTTTTATACTTAAATAACAATAAAAGAAAATTATAATTATTATTCATTCGGTTGGAAAATAGCCTGCAAATATTCCATATTTAGTTCTATATTATTTCTGTCTAAGTTCCAATGTTCAACTTCCCATTGAGATAAAGGGATATGACGTTGTCAGTAATATAGTAAATAGATCTTCATTTGTAGAATTTCGTGATATTTTTCTAGTATTGTGTTCTCTATAAAATCTGTAATCCTTATTCCTTTTTTCCTGAGCTTCCTCTGATAGATTTCCAAGTAGCACTAAATGATGCTTAATACCATCTTCTCCATGATAAAGGATTTTGTGAACTGTTGCAGACATATATTTCCATGGATATTTGGTTGTATATATTCGTGCAGTTTCTTTCGCATAATCACCAAATTTTGGAGCATCAATTTGATAATTTTCTTAAATCTTGAAATAAAACTTATATCAACACTTGTTATTTCAGATGATCTTTCGGGATCTGTAAAGAATATTCTAGTTGTCTTCCCATCATTCGTATTGATGGGAAGACAATTAGATCCTTATTTTGGTTGATCTATAATCAACCCATATTCCTCTTGAATATATTTCTTTTTTAAACTTAACTCCTTATTGGTGTCGTTGTTTCTTCTTGATCCTGTACATTTAAAATCAAATTCATAACTGATTTTTAGCATATGTTCCATTGAAAAATTTTGGATGTAATTTCATTCAAATGGAAACAGTATTCTATAGACGGGCCCAGACAGATACAAAGGTATATTTGGGATTAAAGAGAACACTTTCTCCTTTCTTCTGGTAGTAAAATTTATTGACCCTCAAAAGTTCTATTCCACTAAAATTCAAATTTGACTAAAATATTGTACCTGAGAAAACATTTAATAACACAGCAGGTATAAACCGTACAGTGACACATCATTTGGCCACCTTTGTTTTATTATGTTTATTGTTGAATGACATTATAATTTTGGAAATCGGTGCTAACAAAAAATTTGAAATGAAATTAATTTCTGAGCCACTGTGCGCTCTTACCCAACAAAAACTTTTTGGTTTTCGGTAATGGCAACTACTTATTAAAGTAATTTCTCGGTAATGATGCGTCATTATTATTTTCCTACTCTCTATTACCACAATCACGTGGATGAGTTGACTAGAGCGCTGGATTAGCAACCAGAAGGTTGTTGGTTCAACCCAATTCTGATGCTGCTAGTTTTTTAGAACAAAATGTTTAAAAAAATATTTTATACTAAAAAAAAAATGTTTGTCACCTAGAAAATTAAGTGCGAGATAGAGTACTGGGTAAGACGTTACTCGCTAAAAATGAATGGTTAGTTTGTGTCCAAGTTCAAATCTCACTGACGGCAAAATTTTTTTGTTTTTTTTTTTTATTTTCGTTTAGTTACATATTTTTGAGTATCCCTAGAGTCTAAAAATAACTATATCAATTTGTGGACAACTCGAACAAAAAAAACTAGCTATTCATGCAAAAAATAAGTCGTTTATTTTTGTTTCCAATTATACCTGCTAGCATACCAGGAAAGCAAAGTTTTTGCTGCGTACAAATGGCTTGCCAGACTAAAAATGTTTCTAAAATTTCGATTTTTTGTTACACGATATTTATCTACTACATTACGTATTTTATATTACCCTTTAAACGCATTAATATTTTTGGAAAAAGAAATTAATCTTAATAATTTTCGTCCTCTCCTTTGCCTCCACAATTTTTCTAGCGTTCTTATTAGCAACTTTTTTACTTTGTGTGTCTTCAAACTTCCTTTTTTTAACTTTTCTAATAAAATATATTCACCAATTTAATAAATGAGTCGCATTTCATTCTTCATCATTATTTTGTTTGAATTTCCGAACTCACTTGCATTCCTAGCAATTGTTTCATATGTCCGACTTATATTTTGGTTATAAATTTTAATTATGCGTTTTGGATAAATTTTATTCAATTTTCATTTTTGAAATAACTAATGGGAATAATAACAAATATAAGCAAGTTAATGGTAATTTTTTCACGTACACTAAAAATTATAAGTCTTTAACTGTGCAGCGATTTTTTTCGTGCGCAGTCCTTATTAATAAAAAAAAAAAAGTTCAAAAAGCTATGTTATAAATTAATATTTTTTCCTCCATATTATGTATAAATTATTATATAGAAAAGCTCAAAAAGTTGTATTTACCTCGACATTGTTTTTATTTGGCTTTTTAAATAAACAAAGTATAGATAGAACTTTTAAGATACAAGAAATCTTAGAGCTTTACAGAAAGGCTCAAAAAGCTGTATTTATTATAAATTATTATTGATCTCCCATTCCAGAAAATAAATCTTGATTTCTTAAAATTTTTTTGTGGTCACCATGAGTTGTTACTAAACAACTTGAAATCTCGTTGGTATCTTAAGGACATTATAAATTTTGCAGATTTTTTTCAAGAACCTTGGACGGAACTTTTAATGCATGAACAATTTGAAAACTTAAGAATGATAAATAAAATTTTAATAATGGATGCAGCTAAAGAAATTTTAAAAAAGGTATTCAAAATTATAATAAAAAAGAAAATTAAATTTGAAATGAATTTTGTAACGTAATTTTTACTCCTAGAACGTAGATCGTGTTGACCGGCACAAATTAATGTATAGCTTTTGTAAAGCTATAGGCATAAACAGACAATTAGAATATGCTTTCTTAGAATTTTTACGCGAACATCGTGAAGATTTCCATACAAACATAGCGTTGCCCGAAGATTTTCCCAATATAACAATGTGAATTTTATGATTTTTTTTAAACATGTTTATATTTTTGATGAAATGTGTGTAATAATTTTGATTTTAATAACAATAATAAAGAAGAGATTTTGTTCAATGTAATGATAAAAATTTAAATGATAAATTCTTAAGCTCCCAACGAACACTGTGTAACAAATTGCTTAGCCAAACTACATTCCGCATTTTCAGTCCATCGATGAGCGGGACAATTTTTGAAATATTCCATATACGTACAACCCAATACCATACCGGCAAAGGGACTGCAGCCCCTTTGTAACGCTACATTACCTAATGGTATTTGTTTGAGGGCATCCATTTTTTTCTGCGCCGTAGGTTGACATTTTACAAAAGCCTCAGACATGGTTTCGGCATAAATTGTATCATTTGCAAATTTGTTATATAAATCGGATTTGATAACGCTTACTTCCAACGTTTCTGGTTTTTGCATATATTTCGATTCGGTTAAAATGCATTCGGCCAGGCACTGTGGTGAGAAAATAGAAGAGAAATTTTTATTATTTTTCATATAAAGAGATTTATTTTATAAAAAATCATAAAAACATAAGAGAAAAACTTTTTCAACATAGTTACTATATAAAAATTTCCTACACTTTTTTATTTTAGATTTACAAAATTCGTAATCACCTTGGTTTTAAAAAATCTAATTTTCGAAGGACCAAAGTAATTTAGATAAGTAATTTAGAATACATCAATATTAAAGTGCATCGATTTGCATGAAGACAAAAAATGTTGCAAATGTACCCCTTAAAATTAAAGAATGATATGTTGTAAACTAATCCTCAAAATATTTCGGTTCAATTATTTCGTTCACTTGAGCTGGACTACTTTTAACATAACTCCAAAAATATAGTTTTCGATAAGATTGGAAACCGATACCGTTATAAATACCGATACCGATTAAATACCGTTTAAAATGGGTTATCGTAATCGATACCGTTACCGATATTATTATTTTCCAAAAATACCGGTATTCAAATACCGTTATACCTCAAATCCGGTACACATCGGTATTTCGGTTTTGTTAATTTTACTATGTAATATGTTTTGTAAAAATATTTTCTCATATAGTTAACTTTCTTTAAGAAAGATGGAATTATTTTTAATTTTATTGAATCTTATTTTCATAGTCCTTTTATTGTCTTTGTGTCTTTGTTCCAAAAGATTTCCTAAAACGACTCGTATTGAACTAATCAATTAAGAATAATAAAAAATACAAATTAATCTTCAGTTCTCTACCAACGATTAAAAATCAAGTGCTTAGTATATTTCGTTTAGCTTTTTGTTGTAAATACGTTTCTAAAAATTCTTAACACAAGTCAACAAAGTGGTAGAGAAAATTATATCTAGGGATTTTATCCCGAGAATTCCCGTGACGAATTTCCGCGAAATTTATCCAATTTTTCACTTCCTAATTCCCAGGCTTTTCTGCCTTAAATCACGGGAGTTGAAAACTTTCAAAAAAAAAACTACCATTTTTAAAAATCAAAAATTCTATAAAAAACGTTGATTAATCAAGCAAATATACGGTTAGATGATTACAATGCTTTGCGATCAGTTCGATGTAATTAACTCTAAAGAGTTTATTTAAGTACCAGAAAAAATAATTTCTGAACTAAGAAATATTGAAATATTTAAAAAATTCTCTACGATTGAAATCACTGCTATTAGAACACAAAATTTAGAAAACCTCGCTAATTTTAGATGAACGCACGATACAGTTATGTAATTTTCTAATATTTAAGACTAAAAAAAATATTATTTTTATGTTTTGGAGAAATCGTTCGAGGTCCAAGTGAGATTTCAAAAAATTATTCTTCAAGATATGCTTAGTTATGGTTTCGTAAAAAATGTTCTGTGGCTGTGGCGAACGATGTCCAGGATTCTTTCTATAAATTTTTATTGTCGATGATGAATAACCGGACACTAAAATAGTAAAAAAAAAATTTAATTTTTTTTTTAAATAGATGTAGGTATCAATATATTTTTTAATATAACAATGAATTTCCAAATAAGCATTTGCGTACAAATTATATGTAAAATAAAGCTTTTTGTTTAGTTTTCATGCTTTTTAAATAATATTGTATTTTTTCCGCATGCCTAGGAATTCCCAGGAATAATAATAAAAACCCTATTCCCGGGAGTTGAATAATGTCGCGAAAGCCTTTTAATTGTATCGCAAATAATTTTACGTAATTCATATCGCTTGTGCTAGACATAGTAGGTGTGTTCGACGAACTTACCGAACTTATTCAAAGCCACCTAAGCAAAATCAAAAGAAAAAGTCCTCATTCTGAAATATTTTTGGCCACAAATATAATTTTTTTGCGTTCCCCAACTTATGAGAATTTAAATAAGAGATTACAATATGAGAGAGTAGATTTGTAAATGCTCTCATTTGTCCGAACTTTCCCAAAAGGTAGTCAAACACAGCAAGTATATGTAGAGTTAAATAAAAATTGTATATGACGTCACACTGTTTTGTGAGACATCAACTGTGCACATTTTGATATTTTTTAACAACTTTTAAATTTTAACTACTTATGTATATCAAAGCTTAAAATTTATATTTGGTTTTTTTCTTAATATTCACTGAAAGAATGAAACATTTCGATCAGAAAGTTTCAGTCAGGGCCGTCTGAAATTAGATCCAAAATGCAATTATATATCATTTAACTGTTGACGTTAATTTTTGTAAGAGAACACTGGGCAAGGGGTCTCAAAAATTTAAACAAAAAATTTTCCACAAACTGCCATCACCATCACCATCAAATAAAAATTAATTTGACGATCATTAATTTTCTATCAAAGCGATTTCAAAATTTTAATTACATTTGGAATCGGCTACACATTCTAGCCTATTCTTATCCCTCCATTATAAATTTATTATTTTTGTTTATATTTTATTGTATTATATATATATGTTTTTATTTGATATATATATATATATATATATATATATATATATATATATATATATATATATATATATATATATATATATAATACTGTCATTACATTCTTATTTTTTGGAATTTACGGGATCTACGATAATACATCAAAATATCATCATCATACGTGTCGTAAGTATGTGTTGTGGAACATTTCCCGCGTCGTCGTATTTATATCTTAAGTAAAGTTTTTCGAGGCTTTTACATTTGTCACACGAAATCAATTTTTACTTTATTGTCAAAAAACCTAAGAATCTGTTATTAAAAAATTTTATTGAAAACAAAGAAAATTTTCAATTGAGTTTTTTTTTAAAGTTCATATCTATGTCATAATTTCCAAATAAATTTAGTCCAAAATAATCAAATTTTTAGAAGAAAAACCGTCAAATTGAATATTTTAAAAAATTAGGTTTTTTATATGTTAATATTTTATTTAAGATTAACTTTTAAATTAAAAAGAAACTAGTAAGAAATAAATTAATAATATTTCATATTATAAAGTTAATTTTAAATTATAAAGTCAAGTAGTGGCTATTAAGTCTGATGTTACATGCATACAAATTATGAATATGTAATTTTGTATGACTTTTTATTATGTAGTTGTTAAATTTTGTTTGAAAATTTAAAAATTATTTATTTATTATTATTTTTTTTTTTTAATTTTTCAATGTGGTACTTTTTATGAAATATTATCATTTTCTTGATTTTTTTAATGGTACTTTTTTAAATTAATAATTTTTTTAAACACGAATTTACTTTAATTTGTCTGATATCCAAAAGAAAAGTACAATTGAAAAAAAAATAAAAATAAAAAATAAATAAAAAATGTACAATTTGTAAAAAAAAGTACGAATATTCAACATAAAGTACCATTTTTAATTGCCATAGTAAACCAAAAAAAAACACTTTCTAAAATAGCACTGCCCAAAATAGCACTTCCCAAAAATAATACTATTTTTCAATTAAAAGTATCTTTTTTTCAAAAAAGGAACAAAGAAATCTGTTTTACATAATTCCATTTTTACAAAAATACTGTTTCTTAAGAAAAAGTCTAAATTTTTTTATATAGTTGTGTTTTTTACAAAAAGTACTGTTTAAAAACAAAGGAAACAAAAAGCATTAAGGGAAAAAAGTACCATTTTTTTAAATATTACTATTTTCAATGAAAATATAGCCAATTCCAAAGTAGTACTATTAAAAAATGGGAGCAAATAGGAGTAAAATTTATAAAAAATATAGTTTTTTCCAAAAAGTTTAAAACGTAATCATAAAAAAGTAATATTTATAATTTTTAATTTAAAATTTAATTCCCAAACGTTTTAAAAGAAGTTCTATTTTCTATAAGAAATTAGCATAAATATAAAATAATAAATGTGATCATAAAACAGTAAATTTTTTCAAAAGAAGTATTGTTGTTCATATAAAAACCACAAAAAAACTCTAAAAAAGTATTTTATGCGCATTAAATATGCAGTAAAAACGAAAAATATGCTCTAAAAAATAAAAAATTTGTGTAATTTTTAACAAAATTAATTTTTTCAATAAAACAAAGTGTTTCCAGAAAATGCATTCCTTCTGCTAGTGTCATAAATATCTTTTTCATAAATATCATTTTCATTTATCGTAATTATTGCTGGAGCCTGAATAATACTTAATATAATTTTAAAAAAGTATAATTATTCAAATCAGTACTATTTTTCAAAAATAAAATATAATTACTCCAAAAAATGGCTTTTTTATAACAAAGTACCATTTTGCAAAAGAAATTACTTAAAAAATACCAATAATTTTTCCAAAAGTGTTTCTGTTTTTTAATATGTATAAGAATATTCTATACTCACTGTTGCTGTTTCTATTGTGGGTGGATCATCACTTGGCCGCCCGGTTATACCCATACGTTGAGCACAAATTTCAGTTACCTCATCTCGTCCGCCATCTAAGCAACATTTTGCAGGATCCTACAATTTAATTTAAGGTATTTTTCATTTATTTCTTATAGAAAATTAATAGAAAATTATGAAAATTAATGAAGTTGCACCACATATTTTAATAAATCTCGAGAACGTATTGTCTGATTTAAATTATCTCCAATTTATAATTTTTTTTAATTTTTTAAGCTGCGCAATAATTTTTGAGATATTAAAAAAATGTGTCAAAAAAATTAATTTTTTTATATAATTAAAAAAATGATTGTTAAAAAAATAATCGTTAAAAATCGAAAGCGATTAAAAAACTCAATATGCTACAAATAAATCGGACTTTATTTCATTAAAATCGATGCATAAATGTCAACTCCTATTGAAATTTTTTTGTAAATAATTTAATTATTTTTTGCATAATTTTTAAATGAGATACCTTCAACTAATTGTGAATAAAATCAAAATATATGCATTGATTTGAATAGGATTTTGATTAGGTCGTTTTATTCGTAACATATCCATATTTTATAAACAACGAGTGAAAATATTATATTCGACTTGGCCGAATCTGTAACTTTTTGTGCCATCCTATATTAAAAATTTCACCTTATATGGGAAACCGTTTTTGGTTTTCGATTTTAAATCTATCCTCGAACTATTTGTACAATATTTAGTTGTCGTGCATACTTTTGTTTAAGAGATTTGGGCGGAAAAGTATGAACTAAAATTTTACTAGTATTTGGTAGTCCATAACTTTTTGTTTATGAACCGATTTTGCCCATTTTCGATACCAAACAAACCTAAATATTTGTCTTTTATTTATTAAATAATTTTTTCGATATGTTACACACAAAATGATAAACACAAAATACCCTCACTTTTTTTTAAGGCGGTTATAAAGAGGAGAAAGTAACAGTTTGGATGGTTTTTAATTTTTCACGATTTTTAATTAAACATATTTTTTAATACTTCCGAAACTATTGAGCAAATTAAATAATAATATAGGTATAATTTGGAGGTACTTCGAATTATAATTTTTTAGTATTTTATTAAGCCAAATCAAACAATTGTTCTCAAGATATAATGCAAAATGTGTAATTTTCTATATACCGTTTTATCTCGTGAACTAGAATCAATATAAAAAAAGGGAATTAATGGCTTAGAACTCTATGATTACGTGTATCTAAACTGACTGAGAAGTTCCGTACCGAAAAAAAAAATATTTGTTTTTTTTTTTTTGTCTTCCTTAAAAATATTATTTAATTTATATTATAAAAATTTTACCCCATATTACATTAATTTTTTTTTTATATTAATTATTTTTTTATATACATAGTTTTAATTTATCATAAATTTCCTTTTATTTTTAAATTCCAAGTTTTGAATTTCATTTTTTTAATTTTTAAATATAATTGTTTTAATTAATTTTGAAACCCTTATTTTCAAAAGACTTAAGCAAACAATTTTGTTTGTAATGAATGTTTGAGTGTCTATACTAGATAAATTTTTATCAAGACAAACGTTAAAATCAGTGTGCGAATCTACACAAAGTGATCCCAGTTAAAAAGCTGGTTATTATTTTCGTTTGTTATAGCTGTCAAACTGCATATCGTCACCTAAAATGTAAAAATACCACACTTTAATTTTTTACAGCAGAAGCAAAAACATTATGAAAATGCAAAAGGTCTTAACCACAATTGTTAATTTTTTGCTTTAAAATTAAGCAATTAAGTAGCAAAAATAGATATAGCATAAAATGAAAGAAATGTTACGTCTGTTTCGTTTATGAAGTTGATATTACGGCCTTTTGGCTTTTGTTAATATTGATGTATTTTTTGAAGATATTAACATGAAATGTTTTGTGTAAATGTAGTTTGGGTCAGTACATTATAGCGCAGTAAAAATACAACATTTGATTTTTCAGAGATTACTGCCTTTTCCATTTTAGATGACGATACATAAAAAACATTAATGAATTCGCCTTTCTTTTGGGATTTAAAATTTAAATGACGTAGCTTCTGCCAAAATATTGCCAGGGTATACATCCAAAAGAAGCCTCCTTCCCAAATTAGCTAGAGCTGCCGAATTCAGCTCCCTGATTTTAATGGCCTCCATCAATATCAATCTCAGTTTTGTGTGGTACTGCACCAAATCCAATCTTATAAAAGTAAGGTTAACAAAATCGATTGCATGTGACAAATGTAAGCCACGAAAAACCGTAATACGATACAGTTAGACGACAACAAACACAGTCAATGCGGGAGTGAGACGCAAAATTCTCGAAGGCCAAACAACAAAAAACCCTGACTGTACTTAAAAAATAATTAAGCTTGCTCCCCAACCCAGAGCTACTTTGCGACTGAATTCGCCTTATTGCTGTTTTGTTATAAATGTTGCCACCTTCCATAAATTCGTTTTCGTTTCGACGTTTATCTTGATAAAAAAAATTGTCTAATATAAACACCATGTTAAGACTTTCATTGTTTCACCCTCATTAAACTCACCACTAGTTGGGGAGGCCTTTGACAATCAATTATGGCTGCCAGAGAGCACTGAAACAAAATAATTTAATAATCACATTTTTATTTTTAGTTAATAAATTTGTTAATTTTTTATTTAATAAATTATAAAACCCACTTGCAAACTTGCTGTTAATATAATCAAGGACATTACAGATTTCAACATTTTTTTTTTTTTTTATATAATAATTTTCATAAATTTTCTTTTAAATAAGCACAACCTGTTTTAAACAAAGCTCAACACTAAATAACTTAAAAACGTTATTAATTTATGAATTTATACGCCACACTAGCAAAAAAGAGAAACAAATTAAGCTGAAAAAATACATTTTTTTAGTTTTTTCTGTAGTGAAAATAAAAAACAAATTAAAATTTTAGCTTAATGTTAATTTATTATGTGTATTATGGAAAATCCATTTTCATTAAGAGAAATTTAACAAATACAAAAGCAAACTCACTGACCACACGATTGGTAAACATGGTACAATTGTACTTTTTTTGTGGTACATTTTTATATATATTAATGCCGTAGTACTATCACGACTGATTTTGTACAATTTGATATGATCTTACTTTATAAATTTTTTTTTACATAACAACATCTTTTTTTTATTATATAACAGTGGTTTTGTGTCTGAATATAAAAAATTTTTATTTCTGTTGGTACCGTGGTACTATCAAGACTCATTTTGGACAATTTGATATGATCTTATCTTCATATATATATATTTTTTTTTTTAATAGCAACATCTTTTTTTATTATATAACAGTGGTTTTAAGTCTGAATATAAAGTATTCAATAGTATTCAATAAGCAAAGTTATCGCGAATTCCTTAGACCACTAAAGTGTTTTAGATTACTTGTCTAAGAACTGTGCAAAAACAAAATTTTAGTGTTTTGAGAAATGTAAATAAAATATTATTTTTAATGGAATTTTAATCACAACTACTGAAATCTAAGTTTTTGTTTTTGCAGGATAATTCAAACTCCTTTCCATCTTTGGTTAACAAATTTGGATTTATTTAAGGCTTTTTGAAAACTCCATTTTCAATCTTGGTTAAACAAATTTCAAAAAAGTTCGAATAAAACTATACACAACACCACAGAAAAAAAAACTAAAAAAGAATTAGATTAGAATTTTTAGATATACAGTTAACGCTCGAAAATTCGAACCACTTTGTTTTTAGGGCGATTCGAATTTCCGAATTATTCGAATTTCTGGACGGTTTTTTTTATAAAAAAATTTAGTTAAATTTGACCATATAGATATAAAAAATATGTTTTTTTTAGTTTTAGTTTATTTAACATCAAAACTATAAAAAACTTTAACGATATATAACAAAAAAATAACAATTCAGTTCATTTGACTTTAGTATGTATAATATAAATAGTATATTTATAACTAAATTAAAAAAGAAAAGAAAAAATTTTAAAATAATACATTTTTTGAATTCTCACTCAGTCTTTGTTAATCATATATTCAGTAATATTAGTCTGTTTTTTAGGTTTTTGTATTTCCGACAAAACAATGTCATTACGGAGATCTAAAAGATTTGACAAGTGCTTAATAGAAAATAATTCACTGCTTTTGAACCACTATATTAAATTATTTGCACTTGCAGTAGCTTCGGAATAAGAAATATTAGGTGGAACTTCCACATTACTATCTTCATCCGTGTTAAAGACAAACTTTCGCTGTCAAATATATGGAAAGATTCATTCTCAGAGGCATCTTCATTACATCTTTCGATTTCTCTTACAGATATAGAAATATTTGAACAACGTCATTGATCTTCCTCCAGCAACCGTGATAGAGGCACATCATTACCACTATCGTATTCGTCAAAGTCCCAATTGAACAACTTTGACCAAGAATTATTTAAAGCTGTTTGCATGACCTCATCCCAAACTTTCTTTAATAAAATTATTGCATCTTTGATTGAATGAAATTTAAAATTTTTGTTTAGTTCACCAGCAATTTATTTCTATAAATAAGTTTGGTTAGATCTATTGGATTTTGGTCCATGGGCTGCAGCGCTGATGTAACATTTGGTGGGAAGAAGTACGCCACTATATTTCCATCTTCGCTTTACATTGCCTCAATGGGTGAGTGGGCGGAGCAGTTGTCAATAAGTAAAAGGGCTCGGAAAAACGAATGACCTATTAAAAAATATTTTAGAATTATGGAACTTATAAATATGTATAAATAACGTTTGCACTTACATACTTCATTAATAAAGATCTTATGAAACCAGTTATAAAAGATCCGAGATGCCATCCAAGCATTTTTTAAAAAATTGTAACGTAGTGGGTTGTTAAATTTTTTGAAACACCTTCGATTTTTGGCTTTTCCAATAACCAATGGCAACAACTTACAGGAACCATCAGAATTTGCTCCAAGTAAGATAAAAATTCTATCTTTTTGGGTTTTGTGTCACGGAGCACTTTTTTCGGAAGCTGAAACATATGTTTTATCTGGCAGGCAGCGGTAATATTGCCCAGTTTCATCGACATTATATATTTGAGATTCCAATAAGCCCATTTCTGCAATTTTAGCACGAAGTCTATGAATAAAAGGTGTGATTGAATTAGTGTCGCTGGATAAAAAAAAATCTCACCACTAATTTTTAAAAGACGAATGGTAAACCATCCAACGCTTGCAGGCTTTATCGGGATATTCTTGCCTGAAAATTACCTTAGCTTTCTCCTTTAATATGGGTCCATTTAATGTAGCCTTTTTTCACGTTGATTAAGAAACTACTCACAGAGACGACTTTCCATTTTCGGCTATTCAGCACTATGTAAAGTTTTATTGGAAACGTGTTGATAAGTGTTGGCAACAGCATCCAATATTGATTTTCTATTCGATTTATTATAGCTAATGGTAGAAGTAGTTACATTAAAGTCCAGGGCTAAACGCTTTCCTTGAACTCCTTTGTCAATCTATTCCAATATTTTTAATTTGTCTTGTAAAGACAAAGTGTTTTTCTTACGTTTGTTTGGCATTTTTAGTCCACTTTCTTATTTTAATAAATGTTAAACCGTATACATATACAAACACCAAAAAACTGATTTTTAAACTCTAAGAATATCAACAAGATCTGTAAATCATCTATTAAAATGGGATTCCCCTTTTTACTTTGTATTTGCTTAAACTAAATTGTCAAAATTTTAATGTTTACAATAAAAATAAAAAAATAAAAAACCGCTCAGAAATTGGAATTTTAGATTCTAATTTTAGAGCGCCAAATGTAATGAAATTACTGATTCGAATTTCTGGAAATTCCAATTTCTGAGAGTTAGAATTTCTTAGCGTCTACTGTAAAGTAAAGATTAGAATTTTTAGATATAAAGTAAATTTTTTTTAATTGATATTCAGACTGGAAATACATTTTGAATATTTTGTCATTATTTGACAAGGTTAACCTTTAAAACACGAAGGTCGAAGGTCAAAATTAGTAATATTTAAAATCATTTATTTTTATCCGGATATCGATGCAAATTTTTCTGGTGGTTTAACGTGACTACTTATCAGAATGAGGTAATTGTCAATTAATTTGTTCTTGATATTAATAAATAAAATTTACTTTGTACATTTTTAAAAATAAAAAAATGCTGACACCAAGCTCAGTTCATAATTAAATTTTTCTTTTTACTGTTTTATCAATGGAAGCCTTACAGTTATATTTCTGTACAAATTTTATTGAAATCCCTATAAAAATAAACAATTTTTTATAATGTTTTCCTTAAAAATTTTAAATATTTCTAATTTTGACCCTTGACCTTCGTGTTTAAAAGCTTATGCTGGTTAAATTTTGACAAAAACTTCAGAATGTATTTCCTGATATATGTTTTATTTTACTATGTAATAGTTTTGTACAGTCTGAATATCAGTTCAAAAAAAATTGACTTTGTATCTAAAAAAAGCTGCAAAAATTCGTTTTTGTGGAAACCCTCAGAATTCAAATAGCAGGTACGGTTTATTTATACAAGATGTTAACCTAATTATTTTTTAATTTTATTTTCCCTGTGGTGTTGTCTATAAACCGCATAAAACTATGCCTTTTTTTAATTTGTTTATCGAAATTTTAAAAAAATAGAATTTGAGTTTTTAAAGAGCCTTAAAAAAATCGAATTTTTAACTAAGGATGGAAAGGGATTTGAATTATTTTGAAAGAACAAAAACGTATTTTTCAATAATTATAATTAAAATTCAAAAAATAAAAATTTGTCTGGGGAATTTTAACATTTTTTCCCCGATTTTTTCTTTTTATATCTTGTTTGATAGATAATTATGTGAATATTACGATTCTTTAACATTTAATTACAAAACAAAGTATTTAGTAGTTGAATGCAGCACGGACTTACGATATCCAATTTCACTTATATTTCACACAATATCTTTTTTTTTTTCAATACAAAGAATAATTCTAGGGGGAGTTACGGTCAAAATTCAAAAGGTGGTAAATTTTGGTATAGTCTAATATAGATAGTTGTATATGTTTTTCAATAAATAATGTTAACAGTTAATTAACATGAATTTAAGCAAAAAATATTCTAAAAAAAATTGTTCAAACAATTTGGCCATATTTTCAAAAATGGTAGGTGTCCTTGAATATAAAATATTTCTGGAAAATATAATTTTGATATAAATTTATTCTATTGTTTCCCCTTCGTAAAATATTTTTCCAAATAAGAAAACAAATGCTGAGTTCAAAAATATTTAATAAAGAGCACAAATCCGGTTTTCGAGTTATTCGATAAATAGCCTTCTTTTTAACCGGGTTCGAATACGGTTTTGCTTAAAAACCGGTTTATATTAAAAATACAAATATACAAAAAATTATTTTTTTACTAAAGAAAATACACTTATAATACATATCATTTGCAAAGACAAGTAATATAAAAATATAAAGTCATATCGCTCTTCTGCAGCTAGAGAATAACTCTCAAATTTTATATTTTTGATTTAAATTCTGATTATGCTTCTTCTGATCCAACTGCACCTATGTGCCTATTTATTGAAATTCACCTTGTGAAAATCGATAAAACTTAAATTTACTTCTTACCTAGATTCTATTAATAAAAATTAGTTTAAATCTGTTAAAAAATATTTACAACTCTCAGTTTAAAAGAAAATTAGCCTTAAAGCTTTATTTGTTCATAATGAAAATGAAAAATACTCTCAAATAATTAAGGGCCTGATTCAGTACAACAAGCAGATTGTTTAAAAATAAATTTTCATACAAATTTTATTTTTAAACAATTTGATACTTTTAATGCATAAGGCCATAAATAGGGTTAAATTAACGAATATAAAAAATGGGAAGTATATATAGGTTTATTTAGTAAACAAAAATAAAAGAAGAAGCATTTCATAAAAAACTGATTAACCGGCAGAAAAAAGCGGCCTGCCGAATTATTTGAAAATAATAATTATTCGAAACTTATCGGATTTTTAAAAAGTAAAAAACCGGTTAACCGGTTTCTGGTTTCGGTTTTTGAATACACTAACTAGACTGCGTGGAGGAACAAACACCCAAAATTTTATTATTTTTTCCAAAAATTTTTTATTTTGTTTCCAAACATATTGGCAGTTATTTTAAGAAATCTATCTATTCCACATTATTAAGATATTTATTATCATAGCAAAAGAAAGAATTGAAATTAATTTCTCCACTGTGTCGAGTTGAACTCTGTAAATATTTTACTAAATTTTTTAATAAAAATTAAATTAAATTTCCATGTAAATATTTGTAATTAAAATATATTGACACAATTGGTACCATTATGGTCATAAAAGTACATTTTATTTTTATGGTTGGTAGAATATAAAATAAGCCATTTCCCATCCCTGACTGACCATTAAATTGCTTTGGCTCTAGAGTGACGCATCGTCAATGTGATGATGTTGATGTTAAGCGGCATCACCATTAACCAAGGGCAACAGCAGCCACATATGAACGACCCCACAATAGTTTCTCCACTCTCTATATGCGTGTTTTTGAAAAGTTTAACAACTTTTTTCTAGGTTTTTTTTTTTTCTACCAAACAAAAGTTCATGTTGTTGACAATATTTTTTCTATTAAGTTGAACTTGTTCATTATTATTGGTCAACGTTTGTTTTGTTTGAGATTTTTTTATTGCACACATCACTGAATTTGTTTGTAATTATGATTATGAATTGAATTGGAAAAATAGAAAACAAATTGCATAAATGATTAAATTACTTGAAAAAGCTCATAAGTAAAAAACCAACTCACTAAATGTTTTTTTTTTTAAAGCTGTTAAGCTTAGTTAAACACTAATTATTGTACATATTGGTTAAATTTTAATAAGGAAAATAAATTCTTAATATAGGTCATGGTCCTAATTTTTTTAATGAGGAATTACACGTGTAGCGATTATGTAATAATGAACAATTAAATTGTAATGATAACATTGTAAGCTATTAAATAGATTTAGAAAATTTTCCATAAAAAAACGAAAATTTATCGAAAATGTTCTAAAAAAAGAAAGGAAATTAATCGAAAGTTGTTTGTAAAAAACGGTATTAAAAAAAAAAAAGGTATGAAAATTTTCTATAAAAAATAATTTGTAAAAATAAATTTTATGAAAATATTTCTAGAATAACAAAATTTATCGAAAAGTTTATATAAATAGAAAAAAATTAAAGAAAATTTATCGAAAATTTTCTATCAAAAGAAAATTTATCGAAAATTTTCTATAAAAGAAATTATCGAAAGTTTTCTATCAAAAGAAAATTTATCGAAAATTTTCAATCAAAAGAAAATTTATCGAAAATTTTCAATCAAAAGAAAATTTGTCGAAAATTTTCAATCAAAAGAAAATTTTTCGAAAATTTTCTATAAAAATAAAATTTATAGACAATTTTCTATAAAAAGAAAATTTATCGAAAACTTTCTAGAAAAAGAAAATTTATCGAAAATTTTCTATAAAAAGAAAACTTATCAAAAATTTTCTGTAAAAAGAAAATTTATCGAAAATTTAAATAAGAAAAAAATAGGAATCAAAATTCTATAAAAAATATTCTTTAAAAATAAATTTTGTGAAAAATTTTCTAGGAAAACAAAATTTATCGAAAACTTTATATAAATAGAAAAGAATATATCAAATATATAAGAGAAAATTTATCGAAAATTTTCTATAAAAAGAAAATTTATCGAAAATTTTCTATAAAAATAAAATTAATCGAAAATTTTCTATAAAAAGAAAATTTATCGAAAATTTTCTATAAAAAGAAAATTTATCGAAAATTTTCTATAAAAAGAAAATTTATCGAAAATTTTCTATAAAAATAAAATTTATCGAAAATTTTGTATAAAAAGAAATTTTATCGAAAATTTTCTATACAAAGAAAAATTTCTGTAAAAAATTTTCTATAAATTTTCTATAAAAAAAAGAAATTTAACGAAAATTGTCTATAAAATGGAAATTTATCGAAAAATCGAATCTTCTATTAAAAGAGAATTTATTTATTGAAATTTTCTATAAAAAGAAATTTATTTATTGAAAATTTTCTATAAAAAGATACCTTATTTATCAAAAATTTTCTGTAAAGGGAAATTTAATGCAAATTTTTATAAAAAGCAAAATTTATCTCGCTTTCATTAAAGAAAAATTTATGAAAAACTGTCCATAAAACTGTCAATTTTAATGCTCGAAGCAGTGATTGGATTTGAACAAGTTTATTTAATGACAAGTTCGGATCAAAAATGTGTCAACAAGGGTTAAAAAAGGCCAAGTATAGTTTTTAGAGAATTAAACCAACCCAACAAAAACTTGGTAACGACATATAGTTAATCAACGACATGATTTTAACGCAAAGCCAACATTGACATCCCGTCTGCAATAACAAGAAGTTGTTCTGTATCAACACTTAAGTTTTCTCTGCAGTACATGTAACTAGTTATTATTGAGAATTTATATTATTCATTTATTAGAGCAATTAATTATTTAAGACCATATTTGTAAGCATATATGGTAAATAGTTGTATTTAATGACATCATAGTGTTAAAATAATGAGTTAAATTGCTAAAGCGAAAGTAGTGTAGTGCTATTATAATGGCATTTTAAGTCATTATTTGTCAATGGAAATTTTTACTGGAAAATTAAAAGAACGAATTAAATGTGGGCAAATTAAAAAATGTCGCTTTAGTTATGTTTTTTTTTTAAAGGGTTGTATTTATAAAACAGGGTTGTATTAAAAACATTTGGTTACATATTTTAGTACTGCTTTTCAAAACTGTAATTTTGTTTAAAATTTGCTACAGCATAGCATACACCGTTTTTAAAATACAAAAATTAGACAAGTTGCAAGTGTATGAACTTTAAGTGGTTAAGGTAGTATAAGATCTTTTAGTAAAAAAAATATTATACCTCGAAATGAACGACAGTAAATTAAAATTAACTTATATATATACCATAATCCTGCGTTGCATAAAAACCTGAGTATTGCGCATTAAAAATTTATGAAATAGGATATCAACATTAATGACCGTGTATCATCATATTCCACTGATTGTAAAAAGTTGAAATTTGGAGATGTTATAAATGATGTTCCCTTTCATAATTTTAGCTAAGTTTAAATAAGATTTTAAAATTAAGCCAAAATAATTTGCACATGCTGTAAATACTGACGTGAACACATTTTAATAATTGTCTTAACATCATATCTAGGCGTAACAAAATATGTAAGATTTTTATATCAGAGAGTGTCAAATTCGAAAATTGTCTCACGTGTAGATTAAAATATTAGTATCAAGGGAGATTAATAAGCTACCTTGAAAGAAAAGTTTACTCAGTGTAAAATTATATTATTCAGAGTAACATAGTGGAATTATTATTAAATTTTAGAAGTATGGACTCAACAAATTTTATTTAAATTTGTGCAAAAAAGTGTCAAAATAGTTTTCAAAGTGCCGCCCGCTATGCCACTGGAAATCCGATAACAACAAAATTGGCACAATTGTGACAAGTGACTCATCACTTGTTCGGAATCCTAAACAATTTCAATCACAATAACAAAATGTACTCCCACTAACCAAAGACACAAAAACTTCTTACAAATACTTCGAAACTGCCTTATTTGAGAACAGCATTATCTTATGTTAACATTTTCTTTACCCTATTCAGCCACCCTTGTGCTTTTTTTACCAACTAAACACATCTCCGCTATGATGTGTTATTAAACAACTCTGTTTTTATATTTCACCATCACCACTCAGCATAGACCGCCGCCGACCAGCATTTCTGGGGGCTATGACCGGCCGCTGATGATTATAAAAGCGCGGCTGCTGTAAAGCTTTTCCCTTAAATATTATAAAATTAAACAATAAAAAATGCATCATCATTTAGAAATATAAAGTGCGCGTGCGAATAAAAAATAAACGAAATTTTCATAATAACTCTTACTGGCGTTCATTTTGCAGATTGCATTGTTGTTTCCAGTTCTCAGAGAGAAGACTAACTTAAAATTAAGGCGGAGGTGCAGACGGATTTTTACATGCATTTTGTTTTTGTTTATTTAACATCAAAACTCATGACAACAACAAAAATACATGTATAAAAAATTATTTTCTCCCTCTCTTAAACTCCATATAAAAAATATAAAGCAAAACTTTCTGCCTCTTTCCATATACATTTAGCGTAAACATATGTGATTTATTTTGCAACATTGTTACACCGTCATAAGGGGGAGTAACAAAATGAGAGCTTTTGAAAAACCGTTTAGAAAATAAAATAATTTTAATTTTGGATGGATACGCTATTCGGTTTTAATTGTCAAGTACTCATACAAAAAAATTATCCGCTAACTTGTGTTTCAGCACAAATGTCGTTCGTCTGCATCTAGATGGCAGTCAAAGAAAAATTTGAATTTTTGTTTTTATCTTTTTGTTTGAACTAAAAAATGTTAATTGAGTAAATTTCGACAAAAGTAGTAATTACATTTCAGGGTAATAAAAACGCTTAACAATGAGATGAAACTTGGTTAAGAAAAAGTCATAAGAATGAATTCTAAGACCAAAAATTAGAGAAGCTCCTAAGAGCTATGCCAAACATGTTCGGCCGCGTAATGTCACGTTATCTTCATTTTTTCAAAATCAAAGATGAGCCATGTTAAAGCTATGTCTAAGCTTTAGTCAATCAAAGCTAAACGAATTTTAATTAACAGAGCTAAGAAGAACTCTGAGGTAAGGAATGATCAAATCAATAATAATAAAAAAATATTTTCAATAATTTGTATTAGCCTAAATGTGTTATTGCTGACTTTTCTCATGTTCCGAGATTCCGAATAAGATTTATATTCCGAATAATCGAGAAAATAGTCCTGAATAGTGTTGAAAATTTTACAAAGCTATTTGTCGTATAAAAAGTTTACTCAAAATGCAACACGAAATGTGATTGTTTTGCTTCTTTAGTCTGAATAAACTAAAATAAACACTGTTTTTAATATTTTCTTGCCAGATTTAGAATTTTGCTGTTACAGTAGAAGTACCCAGAATTGGGAAAGATATTTTAGTTATTTAAGTTATTAAACTGCCCATAATTTTGACGATTGTAAAGAAATTGGATCCAAGCCCCAACAGTGCTCAATTTTAATAAATTCTTATAGAGAGATGCCGCGAAAAATTTCGCAAAAGTTCTTTAAATTTTCATGTTTCATGTTATGTTTTACTTGAACGCACACAATAATCAAATAATACTTATTTTAATAATACTTATTTTTAGATGTTCTTTTTTTTTGTTCAAAAAATAAAACATGTTTTAAATCTTTAAGTTGAAAATTTTTAATATGTTTTAATGTTTAAAATTTTTAATATGTTTTAATATTTAAAATAAGTATTCGCGAACTCATTCAAATGTTTGTACGGACCTACATTTAAGAACCGTTCCTCTATCTAATATCATACAAAAACAAGAAGTGTTCTGGTTCCTGGGGCCAAATGGGTCAAAATTTGTGATGGCGTTTTGAAGACTTCAAGGCCAAATAAATCTTCTCCGGCAGTCTCTAAGTTATAGTCGGAGGAGTAACTTACGTAGGGTCTACACGAGAGATTTTTCTATCATAACAAAGCAGAGCTACTGCAATTTTTTATTTATATTATTTATTAACATGTAGATACAATTTTATTATAATAAATCACTTTTTTTCGTTTTCGTCGAGGTATGTTGTCAAAATTTAATAGTAAAGTTTTCTTTTTTCTTAATTTCATTGCATTTTGTGTTATTTTTGCTCCAAATAGATTGCCACGAAGAACTGCTCTTCTTAAAAAAAAATAAGTAGAAAAACAACAAAATGACGTTTGATAGCAAAACAAATTTATATTCGCTTGAGCTCTAACAATTATATCATAACACTGCAATAATATAAATAAATTTGGTCTACACGTCATGATAGACAAATTTCTCGTGTAGATACTACGAAACAAATAAAAAGTGTTGATTTTTTTTAACTCTAAAAATTTAAATGGCGTAGCTAATAGGCTATCAAAATGCTAAGGTGCCAATTCCAATGAAGCGCCCTTCGCAAAACTTCCACTCGATGTACTCCTTCGTGTAGAAAGCTAGAGTTCCCGAATTCAGCTCCCTGAGTTTAATGGTCTCCACCAATATCAATCGCAGTTTTATGTGGTACTGCACCAAATCCAATCTTATAAAAGGTAGGTTAACATATTCAATTGCAATTGTAAGCTTCGAAGAACCGTAACACGAAGCAGTTATGCACATCAAACACTTAGTCATTGCGAGAGTGAAACGCAAAGTTCTCGAAAGCCAAACAACAAAAACGCGCTTGACTGTACATAAGAAATAATTACGGTGACGCGAGAGTTATTCCCCAACCCAGAGCTACATGGCGAATGTGAAAAAGTATTCCGATTGATTTTTCACCGATTGGCAGCGGATTTTGTGCCGCCGCCAACAATTTTTACAAAAGCCGCCGTCGCCGTTAAATTTAAACGGCGCAAGTCTCTGTCACAGCTGTTTTGGCTTTTGTTTTCATTAGTTTGTTGTTGTTTTTAGTTTGACAAGTTCTGGTATGAATTGTTATTTGTTAAAAAAGTAAATCAGAATTTATTAAACTAAAAAAGTGATTTATTGTTAAATTGGTGTAAAGTTTTTATTAACAATATTAAGTTTTTCCCTGGACCTTATTTAAAATGACAGTGTTGGAAGTGTTTTCTACAAAAAGAGCTTAAATATTTGTGATTTATAGACAATTTTGTTTTGGAAAAATTCCTGTGCTTGGCCCACAAATCTAATTGGAAATTGCTAATAAAATTAAACAGGTAAGTGCTTTTTGATTTTTATAAAATGTACATATAATGCTACTAATGATTTCAACAAATTACATGTAGTATTTAATCATACAAAAATCGTAAATCAGAATTGAAATAATTTTGCCGCTTTTTTTTAAACTATTTTTGGCAACTGGGAAATGTGGTTAAAGAGGAGACTATTTCTTAATTGTATTATTTGATCAATTGACGTAAACAATGTTAAGTTGAATTATTTTCAAGACACTAAAATTTGGAATTTTTCTTATATTTTTTACTTTATATTATTCAGTTTACCTCTTTTGTTTTCTGGCGTAGATGGTCTACTGTTTCTTGAAATTTATTTATTTTTTGTGAAGTAATATTTGTGAATTTCAATGAAAAATTTGCTTCTACTAGCACAAAATTAATATTTTCTTTATAGTAAGTTAAAATAAAATCTCCACAACATTTTTTGATACAAATAGATCTATATCTTGAGCCTGAAATATATTTTTCTACACTTTTTTTTTGTTTACAATTCTTGAGCAAATTCTTTAAACACGCTGACTTCATTTCGTGTTACATTTTGATCAGAATGAACTAAAAATGCTTTGAGTTTTCTTAGATAATATTATTTTTTCGAGATTCATCTAATCCATAATATAATTTTCAAGCTTTTGGAGCATGAATTCGGTTTTCTTTTTTGCCAAAATAATCGTAATTGCTTGTAGATTTTGATTTTTCTTTCTGGAAAGCCGACAACTGATGGTACGATTTTCTTACGTGTCTCTAGTCTATTGTGATTCCAATGAAATAAATTCTTATTTCGGCATATTTTCTTTTTCATGAGAAATTCTTAATTTAAATCATATTTTAGCAATTTAAAAAGCTTATTTTTGAAAATTTTACCTATTTTACATTGTACCAATTTTTCAATTTAGATATTTTACATTTAAAATCAAAATTTTTCATATTTTGCGCTCAAGAGAATTTGTTATATAATTTGTCATTAGAGCATTTCTATAAACACCATCCAAATTGGGCGGTATATTGAGTTTGTCATTCCGTGTGTAACATGTCGAAATAATCATCGTTCCCTAAAATTCAAAATCCGTAACCACACTTTTTAATTTTTTAATTTTTTCCTTTAAAATTAAATACATTTTTAATCGTTCACTTAAACATAAAACACTTCAAACCCAATTTTTTTTAAATGGATAAAATTTTACGACTGTTTCGTTTACGAAGTTGATGTTACGGCGTTTTGACTTTTATTAATATTGATATCATTTTTAAAGATGTGAATATGAAATTTTTTGTGTAGATGTGGTTTGGGTCAGTACATTACAAAACAGTAAAAAAACCAACATACGATTTTTCAGTGGTTACGGCCTTTTACATTTTAAATGAAGATGTATATTTTCTTGTGAAAATCTAAAACAATCTGTCCGTTTGTGTGTTTATTGAAAAAAGTATAGTGCCCAAGGGGGACCGCGTATGGGGGTGCAAATTGGCTCAAATATTTCTATCATATAAGGTTTATTTGGTATTCAAGTTATGGGCTAAATACTAGAAAATTTGGATGTTCCTCTTAACTTCACTTCTCGCTTTTCCGCCGATATTTCTTAAACAAAAGAGTGTACGTCAACGAAATTTCGTACAAATACCAATGATCGATGTAAACTCTGAAACTAAAAATCAGTATGATCCGCCACCTCTCATATAAGGTAAATTTTAAAATTAGGGTGGCACACAAAAGTTAAAAAAATTTCGATTAATCTTTTTTTTTTTATAAAATTTAAGACAAATAAATAAATAAAAATAAATAAATAAATTTTCTTTATATTAAAAATTTTTACAAAATTTTTTTATTTGTTTATTTATTTAATTATCAATTAGTTTTATTTTTTATATAGTTTTCATAGTTTTCAATAAATTTTCTCTTTATAAAATTCGATAAAATTTTTTTTATAGAAAATTGTCCATAAATTTTGTTTTATAAAAAAAAAATACAATAAATTTACTCTTCATAAAAAATTTTCGATCTTTTATTTTTTTATTCTTTTTATAAAAAATTTTAATTTTTTTTTTTTTTTTTTGATATTTTTTTATAAAAAATTTTGAGAGGACCAAAAAAATTTTATTTTCCTTCTTATAGTTTTTTTATTTGGCAACTTCAAGCGAGTTAAAATTAAAGTAATCCTAATTTTTTTTAAAAGTATTGATCAGGATTATTTACTTCTAATCAAATTTATTTATGTACATATTTATAAATATAAACTCACCCTTATTTCAAATATAATAGCTTAAGTGAAATTATGTTCCTTTTTTAAATTTTCTAAACATACTACCACCATTTTTACTAACCCCAAATTTAATGAATGACTTTTTTACTGCCTTAAGTGAGAATTAATATTATTGTAATGTGATCTCATCTGATCC
The DNA here is from genome assembly GCA_932274085.1 of Protocalliphora azurea. Taxonomy (NCBI): domain Eukaryota; kingdom Metazoa; phylum Arthropoda; class Insecta; order Diptera; family Calliphoridae; genus Protocalliphora; species Protocalliphora azurea. Next base: position 146,677,150 of record OW026521.1, on the reverse strand, counting down.
ATTGTTGCTAACAAGAGATTTTATGCATTCAATATTTATTTCTGTCATAATTAACAAATTAGTTTAGAAATTATTAGGCCTTTGTTGCAGTAGCACCCTCATGCAATTCTAATTAAAGAATAAATGAATAATGTCCAGTGTAAAATGACTGACTGACCTCTTTTGTTGTTGTGCGAGCATGACGTTTAACCACAAATCAATGGTTAACTGCTGTCATTTTACTAACTATATGAATGGGCAGCATTTGTTAATGGATTATTATTACATATCATTTTTTTAATATTTCAGTATAATTTCAATTATGATGGTATGAAGGCTTTTAGAATTTGGTTTTAATTAACAGTGTCATGATCATTCAAAAGAAATTGGAAATTTTTTAAAAATTCTTTATTGTGTATATTTTTACAAACTTTATAATAAATAAATAATTTACAAACAAACAAATTATAGCAAATTTGAAATTTTGTAATTTTAACTTATTGTTTTATTATTAAATAATTGTTCCATTAAAGAAAATTTATTTTTATTATATAAACACGTTTCTTATCTAAAAAATAAATAAAGTTTAACAAAAATATATATTTTATTACAAATTATTGTTATTACTTGTATTTTTTATATTAAAGATGAAACTCTACAACAAAGTAATCTTTATAAATCTAAAAATTATAAGAAAAAAACATGAAATTATAAAAGGTAAATAAAGAACTTCATAGACAATCTCTTTCTCTTGGCCAGTCATCTAACATTACACTGGACCAAAGAAAACATTTAATGAATTTTCGTTCCTTAAAGTTTTTCAACGCTATCAACAACAAACAAACAAAAATAAAATTGCTACTCGTACTCCATGGAAGTAATTGGTTGGTTTAAATTCTTTGAAAATCAGAGCCTTAGATTAAACTTTTCATAAAATTTATTCTAGATTACTTTATTATTTTGAAAAGCTTTAATAGTTTTTCAGCTCTGTTTTTTTTAACTATTGTCTTGCTGTTGCACAGTGGGGTCAATCGCAAAATTTTTGGTAATAAATATGTATCTCTTAAACTACTAATCGGATCGAATTGAATTGTGTGGGAAAGTTGTAGAGGAGAACCTAGAATTTTAGAAAAATTATCTTGTAGTCACTCTGTAATACTACGGAATAAACTACAGAGTGTCAAAGTTGACCACCTTAAGTATGCAAAAGTTTCAAAAAATCGCAACTTCTACAAATCAAGTCCGATTTATATATAAAAAGTGTTTGTCGGGATATACAAGCTTTCTCAACTTTATTTAGCTTATTTGGGAATTAGTCCTGAGATATATGGAAGAAAATTTTTTTTAATATTTTATAATTTTCAATACATTCTGAAATAATATGCTGAAAAAATGTTGGGAATATTTAAATTCGTCTAGCAGCGGTAAATTTTCAAAGTCAAAACTCTGAAATCAAAGTTTTGTTAAACAATTTTTTTCTTTACATTTTTCAGAAGACTATGATGCCTTGTCTTTTGAAAAATGTAAATGGTTAATAAAGAAATTTGAAATTGGTTTAGATTTGCACGAGTTTTGACAAGAGTTGTCGGTTTTGAGGCCATTATATTGTCTTTTTTAAAACGTCATATATAAATGTTATATATCAATGATTACCAATTCCTAAGTCTATTTTTATATTATTTTAATATTTTAAAAGTTTTTGGAAAGTAGATGGAATTTTTCTTGAAAAAATATATCTTTTTTAGTTTTTTTACTTTTTTAAAGTAATATTTATTTTTGAAAAATTGCCAAAAATTTATTGTTACTTCAACATTATTTGAATGATTTTCTGAAGAATGAAATACTGATGTTTATTTTACATACGAGTAATACATAAGAAATAATAGTACTAATACAATTCTAATATGCTTCTTTGTGCACTTTAATAAAAGTCTTTTGAAAAGTTGGCTTTTTCCATAAAATTTGCGCTCCAGCATTCGTTTTTGTCCGGGGGGGAAATAGATTAGTGCTAAATCGATCCAAGTATATGTTTTAATGAAACAGCGTTAATAAAAATTTTTTTATTAATCGATAAACATGAATTTTTTTTCTAAAATTAACCATTTCTTACCAATGCTGGAGGTAGGGTGCAAATCAAAATCAGTTTAAAATTTCTTTATTAACTATGTATGAAGCCTTGCCTTTTGAAATATCTAAAGAAAAACATTTTTATTTACAAAACTTTGAGAAAAAAGTGAAACAAAAATTTTTTCGACATATTTCGCTATGTATTAGAAATTACAGAATATTAAAAAAAAAATCATATATATACCTCAGGACTAATTCCCGAAAAACTGAATAAAGTCGAGGAAAAAAATCAAAGACTCAAAATTCAAGAGTAAATATATTTTTAACTGTAAGAAATAACTTGGGTGAGTAAGTATGATTTTTCGGACTTGATTTGTAGAAGTGACGATTTTTTAGCTTACCTCGTAAATTACAGGGTGACTACAAGATAATTTTTTTGAAAGCTTAGGTCCCCCTCTACAACTTTTCCATACATTTTAAATCAATCAATAGAGGATACAAATTTATTACTATAAATTTTGCGATTGGCACCACTGTGTGTTGGGGTTATTTGGCCTGAATACAAAATACAACAACTACTGCTTCTAAGAGTACGTGTATTGTAGACCACAACTTACAATGTGCGTGAGATATGCATTATTTATCTTTTTCGAATTTTCTTCTCGTTTTAGTCAATTTTCGATTTTCTATTTTATATCTGACTTTTTAGGTTGCATTATTATATTTTTTCTTATTTTCTAAGTGGCCACAAAAAATTTGTTGGTTTTTCGTTACGTTTCTAAGAGTCACTTGGAAAAATAACAAAACTTCCTTTTTATATTTGATCACAAAATCAAGCATTATACGTTATTTTTGGCAACAGCAATAAAAAAACGCTAAACATATTTAGCTGTTGGCTATTTAAAATTGTTGTAATGTTTCGTTTTGTTTGGGTAGAGAGAAAATGCATTAAATTGTTTTTTTTTTTGCTTTTTGATTACATCCACACAATTTTAAACATTTTATAAATTTATGAAATTTTGTTAGTTCTTTTTTTTTTTTTTGCTTTTTGTTAATAACAACTACTTTACTAAATGATATTTTATACTTTGTAAAAGAAAGTTAAACTTAATACCAACCGAATAGTAAAATGTACATAAGGCTGACAAAACCCCAGCAAATGTTCATCCATAACATTTATCTGCGAAATCGACTTTTGGTAAAAATACATAAAAGTACTTTAAAATCCATGTTCTGCGCCTCAAAAGAATCTTTAGAATAGCTCTTCAATTAATCCTTCTAAGTTTATATCGTATAAGTCCTTTGGAGTCATTAATGTAATAGAAAAACTTTGTCCTACATTACCGCAAAGTTGGCCAATTACAGTGTACATTGATTTGTGTTTCCACAATTAAGGGATGTGATCAACCTTTTCGCAGAAAAAGGCGAAATTTTTTTCCGATCATCACTTTGTTATAACGAATATCCTAGAAATTATTTGCTTCGAAAAAGATGGTTTTATTTAAAATTTAAACATACGTCTAAATGTGGGCGGATTTTCTTTCATAATCGAACTGAGATTTGCCCCTTCCGAGATCCGAAATGTATGACCTATAACTGCTGTGTCCTTTGCGTCTCATATTTTTATATGTTAGTGCTTTTGATTTTGGTACCTGCTGTTAAAGTGCGCGTTCGAATATAACATAACAAAACATTTTCGTATTATCTGACTGTCACAGCAGTTAATTTTAAACATTTTCTTGATTACAATATCTTCTTAGGACATGTCAGATATAACAGCAGATCGAATTTTTGAAATCCGTTTGCGCGCAAGCAGATGGCAGTCAAATGTACAAAATTAAATGTTATTTGAATTTTTTTGAACTTTTTTTTTGAACTTACTAGATAATGCTGATTGAGTAAATTTTGACAAAAGTATTACATTTCAGGTTAACAAAAGAGCTTAACAAGGGCCTAAAGAATAAGTTGAAACTTGATTCATATCTGTTATACCTACCATTTGCAACTTTCTGTGCCAGCCTTATTTGAAATTTCAACTTATATAGGAAATGGGTGGTAAAGTGGGCAGATCGCGCCCATTTTTGGTTTCCGAGTTTTCATCAATACTCGAACTATCTGTACAAAATTTCGTTGTTGCACATGCTTTTGTTTGTGAGATATTATCTGAAAAGTATGAACTAGTGTTACAATGGACACCCTGTGTTTCAAGTATTTGGCTCATAAGATTTTTGTTAATGAACCGATTTTGCCCATTTTCAATACCAAACAAACCTTATGTAAGTGTTCTATCCCGCTTTCAACAGACAGATAGATGGACGGACATGTTGTGTATACCGAATTATTGAGAAAATGGTTCCGAATAGTATCGAACTAAAAACAATAAAAATTTACAAAACAATTTATCGTATGACAAGTTTACTTAAAATACGACAAGATAAGTGATTGTTTTGCTTCATTATTCTAAATAAACTCGAATAATCATAACAAAGAGTGTAATAAAAATACATTAATGACACTCTTGACACGCAACAGTGTTTTTAATATTTTTTGGTCAGATTTTGAATTTTTTCGTTATAGCACCTATCACCTAGAATATTCAAACTTTGTAAATAGCTTTGGTAGACTTTAGTCTGAATATTATAAGATTCAATTAAAAAATCAATAATATACTTTTTCTTGCTATAGATAGGAGCTTTTTACTTTGCATAAAGTTTCTCTAGATTTTATACTGTTATATACGTATATCAGTATTATCAAATTTGTTCAAAAGGAACACTGCAACACCATATACTGTTAGGGTATTATGCGTTAAAAAAAATCTCAGGACCTCCATCTTTAAGTATACAATTTGACTCAGAATCATTTTGTGAGTCGATTTATCGATGTCCGTCCATCCATCTAGTTGGTCATGTAAACCTGGCACGCAAAGTACAGGTCGCAATTTTGAAGATAATTTGATGAAATTTTTGTATATATGATCATCTTGACAAAAAGACCAAGCCTATTAAAATTGATTATGATAAGTCTATCTCTTCACCTATCCCCCATATAAGTCTCCTTTCTAAATAGGGGTTTCACGCTCATAAATCCATTAAATATGGTGATGTTTTAATGAAATTCGGTACAAGTAAGTTTTACTTAAGTATAAATTGTGTATCAAATTTTATGAAGATCGGTCCAGACTTGACCATTACTTCTATATAAACCCCATTTCCGAAAATTACTTTAAGGTGTATAAATCCTATATAAATGGTAGTATTAGTATACAAATAAGTTTAATGCAAGTAAAAAAACAAAGTGACAAATTGTGTGATCGAACCCTAGCCAACCATAGCTCTCATATAAGGAGTTATGGTTCCGGGAATCACGTTAAAGTACTATTTTGCATTCGTATGTTCAATAGAAATATGAGTTTCAATTTTGCAAAAATCGGTCCACAATTGGCCATAGGTCCCATATAGGATCCTCCCAGAAATCATCAAATACATACAGAATGGTGTAGGGTATCATATTGTTCGGGCTTGACCCACTATAACTTTCATACTTGTTTTAATTTGAATATGAAAGGGTACAAATAAATTTACATCATGCACGCATACATTTGTATGTACATATTATATTATAAAAAAAATCAATTTCAATATTCTAATATAATTATATACAAATTTACATCCAAAAAAAATTTTTTTTGTTTCTATGAGATTTTTGTTTAAATAATTATACTAAGCACCGAACACTGAATTGATCAATTTTTTTTATCTTGCAAAGCCTTACTCAAATATTATATTAAGGTGTGTGTTCAAATAAAACATAACATGTTTTTTTAAATAAAGGATAAACGGAATAAGTTAGGATTAAAACTGTAGCATTTCTTCTCCAGATTTTTCTGATATATCATTTTACATAAAAATTAATTGCTAACTAGATTATTATACCCACCATCAAAAAATTATGGGGGTATATTGAGTTTTGTCATTCCGTGTGTAACATTTCAAAATAATCATTTAAGACCCAATAAAGTATATATATTCTGGGTCCTCGTGAAAATCTAAAACAATCTAACGATGTCCGTCTGTCTGTTGAAAGTAGGATAGGGCTCGTACATCCTAGGGCGACGAAATTTGGCTCAAAAATTTGTCTTATGTAAGGTTTGTTTGGTATTGAAAATGAGCAATATTGATCCATAAACAAAAAAGTAATGGGCCACCAAATACTAGAAAAACAGGGTGTCCGTCGTAACTCCAGTTTATACTTTTCGACCGGTATCTTTTACAAAAAAGCATGTACATCAGCGAAATTTTGCACGAATAGTTCAAGAACCAATGTAAACTCGGAAACTAAAAATGGGCGTGGTCTGCCCACTTTACCGCCCATCTCCTGATTCTGCCAAGCCGAACATTCTCACTTGTTTTGAATTTTTTTACGTATGACTTCTGAAAAAAAGTGCTTTTACGCAATCTTTCGCGATGTCTCTCTATAAAAATTTAAAATTATTAATCGCAATTCAGCACTGCTGGGACATTTTTAAATTCGAGTTTATTCAGACTAACGAAGCAAAATAATCACATATTTTGTCGCATTTTGAGTAAACTTGACATACGACAAATTGTTTTGTAAATTTTTATTGTTTTAAGTTCCATACTATTCAGGACCATTTTCCCGATATACAAAACTTGTATCTTGGATAATGTATGTTTTCCAGGCTAATAAAACATATTGATTAGCTTCTCAGCTTCTCGTGCCATTACGCGGCTGAACATGTTTGACATAGCTCTTAGGAGCTTCTCTACTTTTTGGGCTTGAAATTTATTTTTGTGACTTTTTCTTTTTCTGAACCAAGTTTCATTTCATTCTTTAGGTCCTTTTTAATTTTTTTATTACCCTGAAATGTAATACTTTTGTCAAAATTTGCTCAATCAACATTTTATAGAAAATGCAAAAAAAAAAAAAAAATATTAAAAAATTAAAATTTTATTTTGTAAATTTTTCTTTAACTGCCGGATTTTATTTCGATATGCTGTTAAATGTGAGATATCCCTAGAAGATATTTTAATCAAGAAAGTTATTTAAAATTAACGGCAGTAAGAGTTATTACGAAAATTTTCTGTTATGTTTTATTCGAACGCACGCTTTATTATAAATAATCCTTAATATTATACTTAGAATTTTTAAACAACCGAATAAATATTTTATTGGTATTCGGTTATATTTCCTAATTGTATATTTTATAGAAACTTTATTGTTGCTAAGTACTCAATGGAAAAACTGTTATTTTCTTTAAGGATTTTTATCTCTTTACATTATTTAGTTAATGGTAAAGAATTTTAACAATATACGAAAACAAAACCATTAAAATACTTTAATTGACCATTGGAATTAATGAACTTTTTTCAACTCACTGATAAAAAAAAATAAATAATAATAACATTGTTCTTTTCCCATACTCTCTTGCACACACACATAACCGGACTTTTTTTAAAGTCATTTCCTTAAACTAATGTTTCACATGTGTCCGTACATATGATCAATCGATAGTTTATGCTTAATTAATGAATGTATTTCATTAATTTTCCCCCCTTTTTTCTTTCTAGTTGTCCGTTTTAGCATTGAAAACTATTTAAGAAAACTAAAAACTACTCTGTGATTTGCATTTCCGTTGATAAAAGAAAGAAATATGTAGAGGAACATTGTTGGTTTAACCCTTTTTTCTATTTTATTGTTATTTTTTTCTACTTTTTAAGGTGCCTTGACTTAAAACTCTTAAGTTTATGCAAATTATAAGAATATTGTTCGTTGCTATTGTATATGCATCTACTTCGAAAACCGCTTTAACGCCCTAACACGTTTATCACGCAATAATTTTAGTTGGTTTTAGTTTTCATCATTTGTATTGATTAGTTTTTGTGGCAAATTTACTACTTGTGCAGCAGCAGCAGCTATAACAACAGAGGTCATACCACAGGGCGCTCTACACGTTTCAATTGATGTTGATTTTAACACCTCCTCCTCTACTATTGACACATATTAGGTTGGTGTGATGCTGCTGTGGCAATGCAGATACTTTGTGTATTTTATTCCCTTTTTTATTGCATCAATGAGTCAGTCAATCAAATTTGCGATTCGATTCAATCATTGTAAGAACATCTCTCTGCTCCTGCTGCACAAACCACAAAAACAAATCAACCGTAGTTTTATACTAAATTACTTGGCTTAGTAATCTTAGGTATTGTGGTTTAATTTTTCTTCTTGTACCCATAATATACTGTTGGCTTCCATTCATCATCATAAAAAAATTACAAAAAGAAAAAAAATCTCGAAACGAAAAACAAATTACTAAATCATTTATGTTCTCTGCAAATATATATGCAAACACTCCAAAAGCCACTTTAGCCAAGCGTTTGGCTGATGCCATACAAATTCATTCATACAACTCCAACACCAACTACCATTTACCGCCATCATTGGTTGTGATCTTTATAGCCTTCAATTTCATCAAGTTTTATTTGCAAATCTTGATCTTTCGATTTTTATTTGGTCTTCACATTTAAATTTGGCGTTAAATTGACTGATATTTTAGTTTTTTGTAATATTGATCCTTGTTCCCCTAATGTCACTTATTGGCTGGCATTTTCACATCATTGTTGAAAGATCATTTTAATGTGAACTTGACTTTGGTATTTTTTAGTTTGTTTTTAAGTATTTTTGGCCTAATGATAAATATTTTTGTAATATTTGTTTGTAAGCAATTATCTACTCATATTTTGATTATGATTTTTTATTCTGGAAGATAAGGATCAAATAAGATCAAATATAAATACTGAAAAAAATTTTCTATAAAACATTAAGTTCAAATCAACACAAAATTTTCTATAAAAAAGTGTTCAAATGAACAGAAAATTTTCTATAAGAAAATTGTGTTTAAATGAAAACAGAAAAATTTTCTATAAGAAAATTGTGTTCAAATGAATAAAATATTTTCAATAAGAAAATTGTGTTCAAATGAACAAAATATTTTCAATAAGAAAATTGTGTTCAAATGAACATAACAAAATTTTCTATAAAAAATTGTAATCAAATGAACACAACATTTTCTATAAGAAAGAAAATTGTTCTCAAATAAACATAACAAAATTTTCTATAAGAAAATTATATTCAAATGAATACAAAATTTTTTTATAAGAAGATTGTGTTCAAATGAATACAAAACTTGCTGAAACTTAACATTTTAAAACTTTTCATGAAGATACGCTAATAATCTTAAAATATAAATATCATTTTAATTTTATAATAATTTAAATACTTTTTTGTATATTTTTTGTGGTCAATTATGAAATACATAAGAAATAATCATTCAAATTGTTAATTTGACAGCAATAAAAAATATACAAAATGAAGCAACAAACAAAAACAATAAAAAAAGATACAAAACTAATTTACAAATTGTCAATAATCATAACTCAGATCATAATCTACTCTCAAACCAAATTGACTACTACTACGACACACACTCGTCTTCTTCTCGCCTTAATCACATGAAACAGCGTAACTACATGCACCCATCAAATGAAAACACAGCCGTGAACATACTTTGCGTGTATGACGATCATAAATTCTAGATATTTAGAATTTTATTTATTTAAACTGTGCTTCTACGGCTCCCTTAATGAAATTTTGTTGTATTTACAACTCTTAATGTTATTTGCATTTGTAGTTGTACGGTCAATACAATTAAAAGAAACGCTACGAGTAGTGCCACCGCAACAAGGAATCGACAACTATGAAATGGTTGTAGAAAAAAATAAAGCTGGTTAAAGTGCGATCAACAATTTGTTTTCGCTACTAATTATAGTATTAACGAAAAAAAGTCCAAAGAACTATGACAACTGCAGCAGCAACAATAACAAAACACTTACAAAGTGTCATTTACAGCCGAAAAAAAAATAAAATAAATAAGAAACAAAAAATCAAATTGATGATGGTGGTTGGTTTTGTGACTGCGTTGGCCAAATGTAAAATTCTATACAAGAATTGTTTTTGTTGTCAACGACAGTATGTATTAATGAAACAAACAGTTGAAATAATACACTCCTCTTACAACCATTACTACCACAGGCTGTTGTTTTAAATAAATATAAAACAAGTTTTCGTTTATTGTTGTCTTTTGCAACGTATTATTTTCGTATCGATTTTGCAACAGATCTCTCGTAAAACAAAACATTGTTGATTTTACTGTTGTTGCTATTGCTGTATCTCTTAGTAATTTAATCGCAATTGTTTGTTGATGTTTCACTAATTGCCTGCATAAATATTCAATTTTGTCGCAAGAACAACCACAAACATAAACATCTTAAGCATTAATTAAATGCCACAAACGTTACAACAAAATTGCATTTAATTAGAATTAAAGGTGATAATTTAAATACGGTTCTGTTGAAAGCTCACTCAAGCGCACACTACTTAGAAGAGCTTTTAATGCAGCTAGTCAAGTTATATTGATGATAAGGCTTTCAAGAAATGCCGAAAATGCAAATAAATATTTAAATTTTAATAGAATTTTAGTTGTAAATAATAAATTTGAAAGCACGTTAAAAATATTGCATGTTCCTTAAGGAATTAAGATTTGTCAAAAATTCAACTATCATAATATAATTTTAAAGTCTAAACAAAAATTGTTTGATTATGATTTTTTCGAAATACAAATTGTATCTTTAATTTTTTCAAATTATTCAAAAACATTTGATTTTCATACACTGCCTGCCACTTGAATATGGAATCACATTTTTTTAACTTTAATTATGTATATCTCCTAAACTAAAGTTCAAAAAAAAAAAAAAAATCTTTTCGCAACTAAATTTCAAAGTGTTGGCTTTAGTTTCCTGAAGAAATATAAAATATACATATTTTGTTATACTAAAATTATGCATTTATTTAAAAACATGTATTTCTGTGGTACTATTTCGTGTGTCACTTGAATAAGGAATTCTTTTAATATTAATCAGGAAGGCTATGATTTCAATTTCTTTTAATAGAAACGGCTATAGAATTTTTAATTTGATAGTTTTTAAATAGTTTTTATTCAAAATGGCACGTGGTAAGGCTCTTAATAACTCTGAAAAAGAAATAATTCTGATTTTGAAATCTCAGGGTCAGAATCCGGTCCAAATAGCCAAAAAAAAAAAAAAAATAATAGAGGAAAGACAGTTGTGTACAATTATTTAAATAACGTGGAATGATATGGAATAAACATGAAAGGGCGGAAGAAAATGGCAGCAACTCCAAAAGAAAGACGAAAAATTCTTAGAATTGCATCAAATTCTGCCATGTCGGTATCAAAAATACGTTAAAAAAGTGGAGTCAGTGCCAGTCTAAGAACAGTGCACCATATTTTAAAGTCGTGCCCATACATAGTCCGACGAAAACTTAATGAAAAGCGCATATCACAACGTCTACAGTTTGCCAAAAATACAATGACTTGGTCCGACAAATGGTTTAAAGTTGTATTTTCCGATGAAAAAAAAGTTTAATATTGATGGTCCCGACGGATATAACTATTACTTCCATGACATAAATAAGGAGGAATTATTTTTGAGCCGCAGATACAGCCGAGACGGCGGAATAGTGGTATGGGGTGCCATTTCGTATTATGGTATCATAGAATTGGTTTTTGTATCCAACAAAATGACTGCAACGACTTACAAATGACTGCAACGACTTACAAAAACATTCTATAACGCTACGATTCATACCGCCAGAGCAGTAAAATGATGGACTAATCAACAAGGTGTTCAAGTTTTGGATTGGCCCCCCATATTCACCAGACCTGAATCCAATGGAAAATGTCTGGGGTTGGCTTGCAAGAAAAGTTTATGAAGGAGGAAAACAATTTGAGACAATAGAATCCTTAAAGGATGCAATAACGGAAGCATGGAGTTCAATTTCGCTAAATTACTTAGAGTCATTATACAAGTCGATGCCAATTCGCAATTTTGAGGTTATTTCTAAAAATTACAGTTTGCTTAGTTTTAAAATATTCCTTATTCAAGTGACACACGAAAAAGTACCACAGAAATACATGTCTTTAAATAAATGCATAATTTTAGTATAACAAAATATGTATATTTTTATTTCTTCAGGAAACTAAAGCCAACACTTTGAAATTTGGTTGCGCAAAAAATTATTTTTTTTTTTTTTTTTTTTTAACTTTAATTTAGGAGATATACTTAATTAAAGTTAAAAAAAGTGATTTCTTATTCAAGTGGCAGGCAGTGTATGTATTAATAATGTTTTTCTACATTAAGAAAATTTAATTAAAAAATGTTTTCTCTAATAAAAAAAAAAATAAATATAAAATTGTATACTACCGCCTGAATTACTTAAGTATTTTTCTTTTTATCGGATTTTTTGACATACTGATAAAATACGTAATATTTTATTTTTGAAGAATATTAATTCTTTTTTGAAGAATGTTATATTATTAATATTTTCATTTAATTTGGAGCAGATTTGAGTTAACAAAAATTGAATGTAATTCTTTATGCATCACTTCAATAAAGAATTAATTCTATTCAAACAAAATGCTTTGAATGAAGCTATAGAATTATGGTTTTGGGAATGATATTATAGAATGAAAATCTAGTATTTCTTATTTCAGAATTAAGATCTAAGGGAATTAAGCTAAGCTTTCCAAATCTAATATATGTTGAAAAATGTCCGAAATATATACAATTACACGTTTAAGTAATGAGAATAAGACAAAGAAATGTTAATAAAATCCTGATATTTCGCGAATAAAAAGAGATGTAACAATTATGTAAATACATATTCCAATTTTCTAATTTTCTTATAACGAAGATTTCTATAATGTTGTTGATAAAATCCGTATTTTTAGAGGTGTTTTAAAAATGGTCCAGCTCACGTAAATTGAAACATTCAGACGTAATATTTTGAGAATCGTACAGCAACATACCAATCTTCACTTTAGTGTACGTAAATTTATAATAGAAGATACTCTAACTTAGCTTAGAAATGATTTCTAGTTTATAATTGTATATTTTTCACCTGTAAACGTTATAAATTACATTCTGGCTCAATATTAAAGAAAACATGTACATTCTTATTATATGCTTGCAACAGGTTAGAAAACCTATCGTTGTAAACGCTGAGTTCATAGACATGATTGTTGCATCGTCAACCATTTTCCGGTTTGAAGGACCATAAACTAAATGCAATTGTTAAATATCCTCGTTGTTTCTCTTTGGCTGTATCAAAACGACTATAATTAAATACCAGCAAAATATTATAAGTATTTTTCTACTTCTACTACGGTTTTGTTGAAACCTAAACACTCTATCGATCATCAGTGGTATCAACTTTAAATTAAATCAGAAATTAGGAAAAGGTGTTAAATTCATACATTTTTAAAAATACTTTATTCAAAATTATATTAAAAAATGTCTAAAATTCTGACTGTCCCTCCGTCTGAAGATTTGGTCCAACTAAATATTTTAATTACAAAATTTCGACAATTGATCTAAAAATTTTATAATTACAATATCCCTGCAATACCCAACATTTATAATTTTCTCTCATCCATTTCTTATATAATATTTCAATATACACACACAATTAATTTAAATTTCTAACACAACATAAAATTTTAAATATTAAAATTAGCATGTGTCCACAAAATCTAGAGTTTATGTACAATTTTCCATTTTTTATATTTTTTCTATGTAATAATAGTAGTGAAAACTATCATTATATATTATTACTACTGACTATAATACATATTGCAACAAAATCCTGTTACCAATAAAAAACATATACCATGAATTCCACCTTATAACCATTATTATTATCAGTGTGTTGCGTATGTTGCCTGTTTCTACAGTAATTTGACAAATGCGTACAATTTGTAATATCATTTTTCAAATTGCTGTAAGAAAATCTGTTCGTTTGTGGTAATGCCACATTATATTACATAATAATTCTACTACTATTTGTTGGTCATTTAATGCTACATGCAAAATTTCTAAAAAATAAAAGATTTTCTCTACTTAACTCAATTTTTGTTTTTGTTGTTGTTGCGATTAATTAAGGGTATTCACAGAACATGCTAGTTTGAATTCATATTTCAATGTTAATTTAATTTGAAAATTAAATAATTTAATAGCAAAACTATTAGGGCTGTCAGATGTGCCGATTTTTCGTCAAACGTGGCGATTTTTAATTGCTTTTGGAGACTGAATTTTCCGTTTTTCGACATGGAGAATTTTTTGGCGATATATAACATGGTGGCGATTTGTTTTTAAAATTTTATTAAATAGATAATTGTGGAGAAAAACTTTTAAATTTTCTAGAAATCGACTATTTTTAGTAATAGCTTCAACTTAGTTTACGAAGTTTTATCCTTAAAAAATATATTTGACAATACTTATTTATGTATCAAATGTTTGATAATTTAATTTTCATCATCTTTCAAATATATTAAGCATTTAATGATTACGGTCACAATGAAATAAACGTTTATGAATAAATTAAATCTTTGAAAAAATTTATAAGTTGAATAGGATCAATGTTATAAAATGTTAAAATTATTCTTTTAAAAAATATAATAAAGTAAACAAATATTAAAAGTTGATTGCCTAGAAAGGAAATGTATTTTAATTTTTTTATTTTATTCAATTACACTGTCCTCTAAAATGAGACTAATTTTTTTAACAATGTGGGCACCTATTTGGTTAAACTAAATCGACGACGCTAAATTTAGTAGTGTTAACCATTTTTAAAAGCCATCGTTTTTGAGATATTTAAGTTTAAAAGGCTAGAACAGGGTTTAGGAAAATTAATTTTTCTAGCTTAAATTCAATAATTTACCCCCGCATTCACAAACAACTTTTAAATTTAAAATTCATTTTATATAAAATTTTGAATACAAATTGTGTCTCTGAAATGTATTTTAAATTTAAAATTGGTTGGTGAATACGGTAGTTAATTTTTGAATTGAAACAATATAAACAATTAAGATTCCATTGAAGTGTATGATAATGAATTCTTATTATCAAATATTTTTTAGACATTAATAAACAAAACTTTAAACTGGCAAAAAATATTACTATAATTCTGTAAGTAAACTAACTAGTGTTACCAATCAGTAACTTTTCAAACAAAAATATAAAAACATTTAAAATCGGACTAAAACTGATTTAATTTATGATTGGAATATGTATTCAAAAAATTTATTGTTTAATATACATAAATAATGTACCTTTTATTTATCTAATTTTCAATTAATTCACTACTTCCATAATTAAATTTAAAAACAAATATCGCGAATACGAGCGCTAACTTCGAAAAGCTGCTGTCACAATTGAATTCAGCGTAATCGAATTAGCTTTACTAGTAATGTGCCTAGTTTGTACGACATTTAACATTTTAGTTCATTTTTTAGTATTTCTTTAAAAAATCAAATAAAATTTTAAGTTGGCGAAAATTTTCAATTTCTGATTAACAATTCGGCGACAGAGGCTCTGAAAAATCTGACAATCCTGTTTGCTTTATGTAGAAAATTTTTCGAAATTTTTCGATATATTTAGTTTCTATAAAAAATTTTCCATAAATTTTCTTTTTTACAGCAAATATTAGATGCATTATCGAGGAATATTCTATTTATCTTTTTCATACAAATTTTTAATTTTTTTTATTATAGACAATTTTATATATATATATATATATATATATATATATATAAGCATTATCGCGACGGTTTAATTTTTAAAATTGCAGTTTACGAAAAATTGGTTCTATTTTCGCGACTTTCATCTGTTTTTTTTTTAATTTGATTACAATGTCTATAACCAAAAAAGGGACATCCCCGTCTTTTGGTACATTAACCCTTTTGGATGATTTTAACCTTCAATTTTGTCAGTTTATTCGTGTCATTTGTTGCGTAAATTCGTCTCTTATTTTAAAGCTAACGATTTCTCAAAAATTAAAGATTTAAAGAAATTTAAAAGTGGAATTTCCATAAATTCAGCTTACGTGAATTATAAGTTGCATAACTCTTCGGTTTTCTGCATTATAAAGGAAGAAAATTCATTAAAAAAGTTCGTACGTACAACAGAAAGTGGCTCCGGCAAACGTTGCACCTTAAAGAAAGCTGATTATCCAAGAATGGAAAAAATGTTTTATAAGTGGTTTGTAAAACAAAAGGAAAAAATGTTCCAATATCAGTCTCGATTTTACGGTCAAAAGCCAGTCATTTGTATTCCAAAATTTATCAAACCAATTTAAGTTTCAATGCCAGTGAAGGATGGTTGAAGAAATTTAAGCGTCGACATGAAATTAGATTTTTAAAAATTACGGGAGAGAAATTGTTTTCGAAACCTATTCTTATTGCCGACGAATTCGCTTTATATTATAGGATGCTTCCAAATCACACTCTTGTCACATGTAATGAGAAAACGGCTCCCGGAAGAAAAATATGTAAAGAGCGAATAACTTTTTTGCCCTGTTCAAATGCGAATGGCACAGACAAACTGAAATTGTTGGTTGTTGGAAAATCGAAAAACCCGCGCGCCTTTAAATGCTTTTTCAATAATCCTGTAATATAAAACTACAGTACAAGTGGGTGACGTCATTTATATTCAAGGACTGATTACATCACGAATTTGCTCCTCACGTAAGTTAATTTTCACCAATTAGTAAAAGCAAATTGTTCATAAGTAAAAATTTTTTAACTCCGAGAATTTTTGGCTTCAAAAGGTCTGTCGCAAAAAGCAGTTTTGCTTTTAGATAACGCGACGTATCACCCAGTTGAGGAACTAAAAAGTGATGACGGTTTAATTATAGCAATGAATCTACCACCCATTTGCACTGCTCTTATTCAACCGTTAGAACAAAACATTATCAACTTGGTCAAATTAAATTATATAAAACAACTGCTCACCCACTTGCTTGACGAGAAGGGAACAAATTTGGAGCTCAAACCAAAAAACTTCAATCTCATAAATACAGTTCAGATTCTAGTTACATCCTGCGATAAAATATCAGTGTCCAATATCCGAAAATCCTGTAACGCCTTGCTCGAATTCGGTAGTGAATGGAGTGAAGAGGATAACGTGCCCTTAAATATTTTACAAAATATAATTCAGGAAGAAAATTAAGATCTTTCAACTATTGGTACACTTGTAGCTCAAATTTCATGTGAAAAGTAATGAGGAGCAAATGGAATTATCAGATACGGAATTGGAGGATTTATACGACAGTGGTCATGAAGAAAACAAAATTAATATGTATGATTGTATAACATCGATAAACATATGCAAATATTCTCTAAAAAAAGAGTTTCATGCGCATTAAATATGCTGTAAAAAATGAAAAGTATGCGCTAAAAACCCGAAAAATATGCACTTACAAAGCAAAAAATATTTGTAATTGATTAACAGAAATTATGTTTTTCATTTAATACTAATATTCTAATGTTATAATATAAGGCTAAACTGAAATTTATTTACTGTGTTGAAATTTTATTCCCCATATTTTATTATATTATATAAAAACATTATTTAGTTTCCATTTACTTACCTTTCTAATTCTAGACATTATTAGTTCATAAATTATTAAAATTATTATTTGCTTTCATAAAAATACATTGGTTTTCTTATTTTTTTTTTACAAAATCAAATTCGAAAAAATTTCATGAAGTATAAAAAATTATACTCAAAATGCCGAAATATGCTCCAAATACTCTAAAAAAACAACAAAAAATATGCACTTAAAATCGTTAAATGCAAAAAATATGCCGTTAAGGATGAAATATGCAGAAATATGCACTTACAAATCGATGCCAGAATGCTTTATTTGTTCTGAAATAGATAAATATTTTATCGGTGACTTCATTCAACATTCACGAAAAACATACAATTGCCTAATGAATATCCCTAATATCCCATCACCTATTAAAAACTAAATATGTTCCTAACTTTCCATCTATTACAACTTTTCTATTCTTACTAATGTTTTATTTCAGTTCACATTTTTCGTTTTCTTTTTAAACTTTTTCCCTTTTTGCACAAACAAATTAGATTCTGTGACCACCGGTCATTACATACCATATTTACCACAAACCCAAGAACGCATGGTGAGAGAGCCGTAAAGAGTTTTGCTTTTGAATATTATAAAAAAAAATCCAATCAACTTGTATAATATCCTAAGAAGACACATTCATATACAAAATTTACTCTCTCATCTCTTCTTATCATGTCAATGTTATTTTAAATAAAGAAAATAAGACTTATTCCCAACCACCAGTGTTCATTATACTACGGACATGTTGCAAGTAACGTTTGTGTTAAAACGTTAAATTTATATTGATGGTGAATTTATCGAAACTTAAGTTAAATTAATTTGTCTTGCTTTTAGGTTATAACTGGAAATGAACCATTTTAAGTTTTAATCTTAAAGGTAAATGACACAATATGTTAATGGGAATCATAGAGAAATTTTACATAAAAAAGTCTCAATCCATTACTTTACTTCAAAACAAGCTTCCATTAAAGTAAGATGTACTTATTAAGTACTAATTCCTTTGTAAATCTTTATCCTCGTTGCGTAGCAAGTCAAAACAATGATGTTCAATCATTAATTTATTAAAGGCATTTATGTACATTTCTTTTTTTTAATTTTTCACCCTTTGCTTTTATTTTTGTTTTACTTTGAGCGCTTTCAATTAAGAACAAATATAAATTTATATAGTTTTGTTCTTTCTACGGAAGTAAGTGTCAGTCACAATTTCCGTTAAAATTTATTGTCCATGATTTTAATTAATCATTTGCACTTATTAATTTTTATTAACTACACCTCTCTTGGCCCTATTTCCACTCCTTGTCTCACAGTTCTCGTTGGATCTTTTCTACTTGCCTTTTGCTGAATGTAGGAACAATATAAGAAAAATAAATTAAAGAGATTTGTTCATGTTCAAAATCTCCTAAATGAAGTCAATTAGATGAGGGCAATTTTGCATACAAGCCGCACATGTTTAATATGCTTGCAGCCTCTTAGGACGGCCTTAAATGTAATAAAAAACTTAATAAATTAAAAATATACTACAAAAGGTTGAGGGATTATGTATTTCAGATATAGACCACACATTTAAAAATAATAATATCTTTTTTTTTTTTATTTTTGTTTATATTTGATATTTTGTCTGTAAACATTTAAAGAGTTAGTGGTGTTTAAGAGCAAAATATTGTTTAACAACTAATGGTTATTGTGGTCATTGTTTTATTAGACTAATTACTTAAATGCACTAAGAAAAATAACATTTATAGCATTAAATTCTTAAGCCTTTTAACTAAATGTACGTTCAGATTAGGGTGATCGACTCAGTTTTCCATGATTATAAACCGTTTTCTCGGTTTAAGTGCTGTTGGCTTTTTTAAAATGTTAATTTTGTCGAATGTCGATTTTTTAAACACAAAAAATCGTTTTAAAAATAATATTTTATTTCAAAAAACTATGTACTAAATATTAATATTTAAATGGAAATTTAGGAAAAATTTGTTAATTTATTAATATTCATAAAGTTAATTTCTTGTTATGTTTTATAAATATATTTTAAGGTTAAATTGAAATTAACTCTATAAGCATAGTTGTCAGATAAATTTGGTGGAAAATCGTAAAATTTTGAGAAAAAAAAATCGTCAAAATAGCCAAATCAACTATTTGAAATCGTCAACAAAAATGTTTAGTTTTTTTCTATGTTAATGAACATTTTGAAAAATGTGAAAAATGTCTTCTATTTATGATATAATTTTAAATTAATGGGCCTATTATAAAAATCAAGTATTATCTATTAAGTCTGATGATTTATGCATGAATTAACCGCTTGCCAAATTTTTACTTCTTATCCTATTTCAAATATTTGTACATCTTCTTATATGTACTATTTATTCCTTATAATTTTCAAGATATTTGCATTTAAAATTTTTCACTATCTCAATTTTCCAAACTCTTGGTCCAATTTTTGCAATATATGGTCCAATATCTTTATCCGATTTTGTATTTTTTTGCAGTTGGTTAAAAAACAATAATAAAATAAATAAATAAATAAATAAAAGAAATTTGAAGTCGATATCTTTTCCGAGTATAAAACTAAACAATTTTGAAATTGAAAATTGCAAAAAATATGATTTTTTGTCGTTTTTTAGCTGAGAAAGTGTCTATACTCTTTTTTTTCCCAAATAAAAATTTCTTTAAGAACTCTTATACTTCTCCGAAAGGAATCTTCACGGAGATGATTTTAAAATTTAAATCGATACCAATTGTGCTAAGTACAAACCCTCCCGAATTCGTCCTATTTTGTATCGAAATTTTGACTTTAACTTATGTGTTCTAAAATACTAAAGCTTGAATCTACAAACAGAATACAGTTTCAGAATCTTCAACGTATTCTAAAAAGTTTGCAAGCGTGATTCACCAGACTTACAACAAATGTGGTAAAATTTTGGGAATTGTGGGATTCCTTTTACAAAAATCTTATTTTTTTTACTTTTTATCATTTTAAATGATGAAGTCTACAATCACTGAAAAATATAATCTTAACTAATAAAGATTTTATTACAGATACAACATTTATAGATTCTCCAAAAACTAATTTTTTACAAAAAAAAAAAAAAAAAAAAAATCCGAAAATCTGAAAAACTACGACTTCCAAAATGAAAGTCCGGTGAATAACACTTGAAAACTCTTTAGAATACATCGGATATTCCGAAACTGCATTCTGTTTGTAGTTAAATACAAATGTCCTAACATAACGTCTGTGTCAAAACTTGGATTTAAATGGAATATGTATGATCACTCGAATGAAC
This sequence comes from Protocalliphora azurea, assembly GCA_932274085.1. Lineage (NCBI taxonomy): Eukaryota > Metazoa > Arthropoda > Insecta > Diptera > Calliphoridae > Protocalliphora > Protocalliphora azurea. The sequence continues at coordinate 146,656,235 of OW026521.1, read as the reverse complement.
TTTGAATAATGGAAACCAGATATGATTAGGTGGTATATTATAATCACTTGCTTAAGCTTTCAATATTTCTTAAAATCCTAGATTCATGCACAGTATACTATAAATTTAATAGCAAAACGTTTCCAGTGCGAAACGTTATCAAAACTTATGAACGCAACGCCTATAAATGAAACAGATTCACACACAGAATCTGCTTATGATATTTAATAGGAAATCAATTACTCACGCATTTTGTTAGAGCGCGTAGATTTTCCTTTAATAACTAACTCAGAAGCTATATATACAGCAAGGAAGAAAAAGAAATGAAGAGTTTTACAATAGGGACGGATCGATATTGAAATGGATTGAAACACGCTTCGTGTGGTATTTATTAACATTTTTTTATCTTATTTGAAACGCCCATTTATTCCTCTTTGTTTGGAATATCACATCTTTGAAATGTCTCCACAGTTTCGCACTGTGGCTCGGATAAGAAAAGTCAAAATTTCAATGACTCTGCCGGATAGGTCCGACTGAATTCAAGCGATGGCATGCGATTTGTTAATTTTGAGGGAAACAATCGATTGCACCTTATTGGTATAGAACTTGCGACTTCAGAAAACTTTACAAGAAAGATTCTAACAGAGTCAAATTGCATGATTCTGGTGAACAGACGTGAGTACTTATCCTGATGGTGTTATATGGCACCGAGTGAATACAATGTGCCTACCAACACTCCCATAAGCCTGTTAGGAACACACAGGTATCAGTTCGAGAGACTCATTGCCTGGATGAGAACCCCACCTCTAGCTTATGGTTTAGAGCTATCTAATCTCCTGCAGCAGTATTTGCGGTCTGTGTTGTCATGCACCACTACATCGGGTTTAAACCAGAGTCCCCGAAGGTCCTCAACCATTAGCTAAGCCAGTGGCCAGGCTCCGAAGGTACATTTTTACCAGTATAGACTCTAGACAAGTCCAGGTAATAGTAAGTATCTTTCTATCTGTCAAACTGATAATTTCTCTTAAACCGAAAGGCGGGTATTAGAGCGTATCATGATAGGATTTTATTTACCATGACGTTGATGTATAGGTCATATAGGAGTTATTTCTCTAAGAAGACAAACCGCTGTGGTGGGGATCCTGGTGAACAATTTAAGTCATCGTTCATGCAGAATACTCATTGTGACATTCGCTATGTGTCACGTCCCACAGTGTGAGATTTTTTTTATTTGAATTAGCTTGCCAAATTCTAATTTTAACATTACTGAGTTAGAAATTGCTCTAAAATACACTTTATACACAGTAGTCAATATACTGATTAGGAATAAGATCGTCATACTTTAGCCTACAGCCTTTATAAATCAAATCCCTCAAAATCACTTCAAAGCTCATAAATTCTTAAAATAATTTAGTATCGAAATGAAACTCTAAGAAAATCAGCCTTATTATGAGTGTTGATCTCGTGACGAATATGAGTCGAAAAGCAGACGTTTTCATTTAACGGTATTATGGTTATCGAAAACGACAAAAATACAACTATGTTGAAAATTCTATTACAATTTTCGGTACCATGAGTATCGTTTTTCATTGCGAAATCTATAAAAAAAATGTCGTTAAGGTTTTTACACACGAGAAGAAAAAAAATTAAATGAAACAAATTTTAACAAAATATAAGTATATTTATAATTAAAATTTAAATATTTTATTGCATTTTAATTTAAACTTAAAATTACCAATTCTAAAAAAAGCTACTAGAACAAAATCCAAATTTTCACTTTTATTAGTGATATACCAAATTTTTAGTAAAAAATAAAATTATTTATGAAAAATCTGATTTGAAAATATTACATTTTTAGTGAAAAACAAAATTTTGGTGAAAAATCGGAAAAATCATATTTTTAGTGAAAAATCGAATTTTTAGTGAAAAATCAAGTTTTAGTAAAAAATTTATTTTTTAGCAAAAAATTTATTTTTAGTAAAAAATTTATTTTTTTAGTAAAAAATTTATTTTTTTAGTAAAAAATTTATTTTTTTAGTAAAAAATTTATTTATTTAGTAAAAAATTTATTTATTTAGTAAAAAATTTATTTATTTAGTAAAAAATCAAATTTTTTGTTAAAAATCGAATTTTTAGTGCTTTTACTCGTATTGAAAATAAAGCCAATCTCAGCATTTTAATTAATTATTTTACACATTGCAATACATATTTTTAAGAAATCGTATTAAAAATAATTTTAAAAATTGAGGTTTTTAGGGTAGTTTTTTAATCTTTTATAAAAATTGTCGTCGAAAATTTCACATGGCACCAAAAAACATTTTTAATGACAAGGACCATGTTCGTAATACGACAACGACACACGTAATAAGGGTAAATAAATTGTAGGTATTAGATAACTACTTTACAAATTATTATGATCCCGATTCTCATATTATCAATATGAATTCTAAAAATTTGGATATTCATTATGTTCCTGTAAAAAAGGGTGAAGGGACAGGAATAAGCACCCGTTTTTTTAATTTATAATCTTTATGTCCAGTTATAGTTTAAAACTAATGTGATTACAAATACGCGCAAATAACAAAAATTGTACTTTATGAAAACAATTGATTCACAGTTAGTCTTTCATAAATAGATCTAAATTTAATAAATTTCCGTAAAAAACTTTAATGTTTTTGTTATATGTTTAAATAGGATAAAGTACCTAATTAAAAGGTCTAATAAATAAAAAAAAAAGAGTTATAAAAAATACGGTTCCAATAGAATGTTATGTCGTTTGAAAGATCAAAAATTTTCAACAATCTTATTGAGTGTTTTAACGTCTAAAAATATCACATTTTGAAGCTTCGTTCTACAGGTATTGTATGCGAAATGTTAGATTTTTTTTTCGTTTTTGTAGTCTACATACAGTTCTTTAAAATATACAAGCCGTTTTTTATCAAATTCAATTATAAAAAAAAATTGACTGTCAGCCGGATAAATCATCAAAATCTCACATGGTGGGTCCATAGCATTTAATTCTAGCTAGGGTTTGGGAATTCCCGGATTTTTTAACTTCCCGGGAAACGGAAATGAAAAAATTGTGTTTTCAGGAATTCCCGGTATCTCGGGAAAATGTTAAATTAACCTAAACCACACTATAACAGTCTTGTTATAGTGCAATATACAAAAATTGTGCATAATGAATATAGCCAATAAAAACATTATTAAAATTTGGTTTTGAAATCAATTCGATTGAAAAACTTACTATAAATCTGCCGAAATCAAATAAGCTCAATATAAATATCGTTAGTTCGATGCTTAAAAGTCTTATTTTAAGGATTTCTGGAAACTTTTGGGGAGAGCAAAAACAAGTTATTTTTTGGATGAAAGCTATATAAATTTTTATATGAATTCTTTTGATAACAGTCAGGAATAAAACAAATATCTAAAAACAGAGGGTCTAATAGAAAGTGCAAAATTACATATGAGACTTTTGCTTAAAAATTATTTTTTAGAACCGTTTTGTTTTTTATTCAAAAATTTTTGCGATACCATTTCTCTTAATAAATTTATAGTCTGGATTTTTCATTTTTAAAAGTGTTCTTCCATGTAATTGAGTAATTGTTTGGGTTATATTTTAAATCATTTTTTTCTATATATTTGAAATCTCGCGATTTAAAAAAAATTATTAATTATTTTGTTTTCTTTTATGAATATAACCATGGTTTTGAAAAATCTCTACTATATATTCCAAAACTGCATAGAGTTTCGATAATAAATAGCATTCGCTAATAAGTTTAATTCTCGACGACTTAAAATATGAACATTCCTAGACAGCAGAACATCAGAACATGAAATTTTCTTAAACATTTTTAGTGTTATATTTATTTTATTATTTGGTTGTTAAGAAATTTTCATTTTGAAAATGCATACATATAATTTTTTAATGGAAGTTCCATTGAATGCTATTAAATTTTATTATTATTATTTAATTATTATTAAATTAAGAAAAGTTTCAATATTTTTTTGTGCTATTTTTATCTTGAGCAAAAATATAAAAATTAGGTTTTATTAAAATTTCAATGAACTAATTTTTTTAATAACACAGTGAAATTTCAAACTAAAATGCAATTAAAAGTGTATAATTGTAATTTCCCATTTTCCCGAGAATATAAGTAAATTTTCCCGGGAACGCTAGTAGAAAATTTCTCGGGAATTCCCGTTTCCCAAACCCTAATTCTAGCCATTATTATTATTATTATTATTATTATTATTATTATTATGAAAAAACAAATATAATATGTTTTTTCATCGATCTGACTTTTTACATGGCGAGGAATTGACTGCACAAATACTTGAACAGCAATGATGTTTTCGGCCGATCTTACATGCCTTTGACAAACAATTTTTACTGATTGTTTACCGAGCCGGTCGCCTCGAACTAGGCCACTAAACATTAAAAAGCCGACATTGAAGGGCCATTGTGATTTGACATCATTGACAACAGATTTGACAGACAACGTCTTTATTGGAAAACCCTTAATATTGATTATGTTACTATTTACCATTACAGACTTAGTTTTGGAAAGCTCTTCTTTCAAAATGCAGTTAGTTTCGGGGATGCATCACTAATTATCTGCAGGATTTTATCTGGATAATTGAGTAGTTCCATAAGAACCCACAAAAGTAAAAAAAATCCTTTTAACATTCAATAAGCTGTAATTTTTTCAAGTTATTCAGCATTTTAGCGGGAAAGCTCAGCTAATTTTCACAATTCTATTCAAATATTCTCTTATAATACTTATATAATTTTTTAAGTGTAAACTGACCATAAATAATATTACACACGATCTAAATTGTACAAGTCTTCTGCTACTTGTCTTTACTTTTCCATTTATCAATTCATTCATAAAAATGTGTGCATTACCAGAATAACACAGTCGTCATTCTGCAATTGTAAATTGTTATTTCTGATTGTTTTTTTTTTATCTCCTCTACTTCTTTGAACCATGTTCATTGGAGTATTCTGTGTAATTGACGCCAGGATTATTCTTTGGCAACGACCGGAAGTTTTCATTTAATTACGTTCAACTTGAAACTTTGGTTGTTTCTATAAATTAAATTGAAAATAAAAAGAAATTAAAAGAACAATACTAGAAAATAAAAAAGTGGACAATCTCATACTCCTAGCCGTATATGTATGAAATTATGAAACTCTCTAAAGTTCAAAAGTATTAATTAATTGTAGTAAAAGCTGGACATAAAAAAATCTACTAGAATTTATGTTTTTTTTTTTAATTTTTTTAAGTGAATTTCTTTTAATTTAACTTTTTCTGAGTTAGTGTCAGTTATTTTTGTTTTCAGTCTACATATCTATGTTCAATATTTCAGCATCACACTTAAAGATAATATTTTTAGTCAGGTTGTCTTTTTTTAATATTACTAGTATTTTAACTGTCTGTTTTTGTTCGACTTACACAATTTTACGATCTATTTTTTATGATCTTCTCTCACACATTTAAATGCCGACACTCGATTGCGTTGAACATTTTTAGTTAAATTTCATGAGTTGAAGGAATTTTTGTATTTTTTTTTTGTTTTTTTTCGTGAATTTTCCATTTAGTATCTCAGACAGAGTTTTATGTGATTTTTTTTTCCAATAGTTTCTAACATTTGTTTTAGTTTTTAGTAGTGAGCATCTTCTCTAGTTAGGGTTTTGTTGTTGCTTTTTTTTTGTAAGCGCAATGTCACTTCTTAATGTGGTAATTATCACCGCAATTATGGGTTTAGATTAAATGTTGGTTGCCTCAGTTGTGTTGCCCTTTTATTTTTACATTAGTTTTAGTTTTTTTGCTCATTGTTAGTTTAGTTTTAAAATTTAGTTTTGGTACTTTAGAAAAGTTAAACGACCTAAAAACAAGTAAAACGATACAAACAATTAACATCATACACTAAGATGTCACTAAGACGTTTTTCTCCTAAAAATGTTTATTTACATTTTTTCTTTTAATTTTTAATGGAGTGTTACATGTTTAGTAAATTGTAATCGTGAGTTTTATTTATAAATTTTGTAGTTTTTATTTCTAATTTTCATACATACATGCATGCATACATATTTTTACGGTAAAAGGAGGTGCTCGTAATTGCATTGTCCAAATGCACTGTGGGAAATACTAGGATGCTAGCTGATCATAAATATTTTTTTAACATCATGAATTATTGTATGAAAACATTGCAAAATTCCAACTAAAATAACTCTCCTAAAATATTAGCCAAATTCATTATATTTAAAATAAAAAATTTTGAACAAAAAAAAAAATAGTATTATTTTCGCATCTTAAACCCAGCAAAAAACGTTGCTTACTTGGATGCAAAAACAACCGACGGAATCAATATATTGCTTGCTTAACTGCATATAATTTCCAATAATGCAATTACGTAAGTTATTGACTGAGTGTGAAAGACACTCTTCTTTAACATAGTGAGAAGCACTAAAATCCACTTCTATCGCTACTAGGCGTCTCAGCTCGAACAAAAAATCATGCATTAATTACTTCATTCAAACGGTCGAGATGTGAACAGTAGAATTCAGAATTGATAGTTTCACCAGGTTGTTCTAGCTCATAATGAATAATTTCCTTCCAATCCTACCAAACACTCAACATAACCCCAACATAGCCTTTGACCGTGATTTTTTCTCGTAATGAGCACACTTTTCATCGCCCGTAATGATCCGCTTGAAAAATAGTTCAATTTCGTTGCGTTTTAGCAGCATTTCAATGATGGTAATTCGGTCAATCAAATTTCTTTGCGATAGTTCATGTGGAATGCAAACATCGAACTTCTTTGAGTAACCGGCTTTTTTTAAATGATTCCCAACTGTCATGTGGTTGATGTTAGGTGCATCTTTCGTGCCAGTCTTGCTCCACCAGTCGCAAAATTTCATCCATTTTTACAGGAACGGAATCGAGCAAATCACTCCTTCGTCTGGCGTGCACTCACAGCATTTTTAACGTACGCTTTAAAAATTTTTCGACATGTTTTTCAGCGTTTTTTTCCTTTTTTTTATAGCAAAAAAGCGTATTTCCTCAGATTTTTCATTCATTTTGAAATCCACATAACTTTTTACACGAGCGACAAATTAAATAACTTTCTTCACCAAAAATTTTATCTGAAATGTCACCTTTCAAACACGTACTCTTGACACAATCGAAATAGTCTTACCCGATGCATGGGCACCAACACAATTTAGTGACAAAAAATCGCGGATACTTTTTATATGACCCAATACATTAAAATGTATTACTTATCACAAGATATGACTGTCCGGGTGTCTTTCCAGAAAATTAACTTTTAGCCCCAAATAGTGTTCTATTATCATGTTTTAAATCAATTAAAGTATTTACACTAATTCTTTAAGTTAAGGGTTTCAGTGTTCCTACCATAATTTCTCTAAATGTCATAATTTTTTTATATAATTTAAACTTATGTAATTTGAAAATGAATTTAGCTCATATAAACTAATATTATGGAAAATATTCCCAAGATTATTTGTGCAAACTTTTTTCATTTATTAAAGATTAAAAAGTTACAGATATGTGAACAGAAAATGACAAAATTTTCCCACTGTGCGATGTATGAGAATATTATGTGGGATTGTAGAAGAATTATATTATGTTAGTTATTAGTTTTGGTCATTACATTATAAAAAACCAACATTTGATTTTTCAGTGGTTACTGCCTTTCGCATTTTAGGTGACTGTATACTTTTTAAAAAGGGTAAGGTGTCTTCTTTCTAATGCAGTTTAAAAAAATTAATTTGGTTACCAGGTAGTCGAAACAAAAATTGTTAAAGCCGCGAAGTCCGAAAAATCGGGTTTTTTGGATATAACTCCTGATTTTGGGAGTGTATCGAAAATTTTAAAAATGGCATACTACTCACCCATATCTACAAACTACACTATGTTACATTTCAAGAGTATTCCATTATTTTTTTAATTTTGTATTTTTTATTATTTTGTTTTTAATAACTTAGGAAGCAAATTCTAGAATTATAAAATAGTATGAAATATTATACTGGAAGCGGAATATTTTCTGCTAAACTAAGCACATATTGCGGAAGAGAGTCTTTTATTTGGACGGTCAAACCATGATAAAAGTCATGTGTCAAATGAGTACGTAAGAAATTGATCGGATACAGATATAACAGAAACACAGGCAGATGATCCTGTTCGTGTGGTCAAACTGTCAAATTTGATCGCTTGAAAAAGGTCGGGTATGTTGTCCATTATATATAGATTCTACATCGGTTTTTTTGGAAATAAAATTTTTGAAAATTCTTCGTTCCGACAAAGATTTTGCGAATGAGCCATCCCCCTTGACCAAACATTTTACGCAACTTTTATTGTGGATTACACATAACGAATGAAGCATCTATTCCTTTCTAATATACTGTTATTGTTTAAAATATGTAACGTTAGATAGATTTAAACTTTACCTTAATTTCTTCATACGCTATTTGCTTATAATATTTTATATTTTCCTATTGCATCCAGTATATATAAAAATACATATTTATTAATAAAATAAAACAATAAATAACAATACACATATGTATTGTATTGAGCATATAAAACTGACCAATTAGGAGTAAACACTTTACTAACAACAATATACTCTTAAATGCACATATGAATATAAACAATTTTGTACATGTGACCAACATACATAGACTTACTAATTAAATAAACTAACATATATCAACCCCAATAAAGAAACATATGTAAAAGGGTGTTTTCTAGAGATGTAGAATTTTAAGAGTCAACCATCTGAATACTTCGGAGAATAGGTCCAATACAAAATGATTTTCAAATCATACTCAAATATTTGACATTTTTAAAACAGCTGGATTTCATATTTGGTTTAATTGCTTTGTTAACCGGCGGTACTTATAAGTACCAGTACAATTATCGGCTCAGAAAGTCTTAAAGGACGACTTTTTTTAATATGATTTGGATAAGAAGTATTTTAAATGGAAGGTTCGCTTTTATGACCTTTTGTACCAATTTAACCCAAACACTAGATAACTACCCAGCGAACACAAAGGTTTGATCTCGAACTAAAAGGGAATTCAGCAGTATTTGACTATATTTAAAAATTATATACAAAAAATAAAACACCCTTTATAAGAGAAACTGCATTGTCACACACATAAACATACACAGCACAGTGGGGCAGAATCGAAAATTTTTGAAAATAAACCTATAACTTCTAATCGGCAAATTGGATTCACATAAAATTTCACATAGACATAGCAGAGGAGTGTACAATTTTAAGTTTGGAAGTGGGATCCCACAATCCCACAATCTTATAGTTTTCGAGTTACTTGCATTTGAATTTCAACTATCTCAATTTTACGAGATCTTCGTCCAGTTTTTTCCATATATAGCCCAGTATTTCCAGCCGATTTTGCTAAATTTTTCTGTAACTAGTTAAAGAATTTATCTATTTTTTTTTAAAATAAACGATTTTGAATTTGAAAATTGCAAAAAAGGTTTTTTCCTAAAAAGTGTCTACACTCTTTTTTCTCCAAAATAATTTTTTTTTCTTTAGAAAATATGATTTTATACTATTAGAAAAGGTATTTACACGTAGATGTTTAAAAAATTTAAAACGGGTCCAATCTTTAGTCGATAGATAATTTTGTTCTTTTGTTCTTCTAATTACAGAAAAATCTAACAAAATCGATTATAAATGTTTTATTATTTGTATGAAAAAAACTTAACCGAGATCTCGCAAAATTGAAACAGTTGAAATTTCAAATACAAATAACTCGAAAACTATAAGACACAAATGACACATGCATTTATTATAGTTTTGGTAGGTCTTATCAAAAACTTTAAGAAGATATAAAAATCTTTGAATTCGGGTAAGAAACAAACATTTTTCTATGTCAGAGGTACTCTAATTTGAACTCCTATATCTGCGCTGCTGAAAGGTCTGCGGAGTTGGACTTCTAAACTTAAAATTGTATACTCTTCTGCTACACCTATGTGAAATTTTAAGTAAATCCAAACAGTCGATTAGAAGTTACAGATTTATTTCCAAAAATTTTTGATTCTTCCCCACTGTGCACAGAATATATTACAAAACAAACGAGATGAATAGAGTTGGGATGAAATATTAAAATAAAAACATATATCACAAATAACAATAACAACAAAAACAATATCTATTAAATGATCAACTTAGGTAAATTCCATTAAAACAATTTTAATAAATGCTGGATGTATAGAGTCTAGAACACAGTGGATCTAAAATTTATTTCACTCATATATATTTTACTCCTTCTCCCTTTACGTATTCAGTTACATACTCCTATTTTGTTTACTCAAAACCAACCACACTCAATATTGACTTTAAATACTATAAAATTACACTCATTCGTCGTCGAAAAATCTAACAAAATCGATTATAAATGTTTTATTATTTGTATGAAAAAAACTTGACCAAGATCTCGCAAAATTGAAACAGTTGAAATTTCAAATACAAATAACTCGAAAACTATAAGAGATAAATGACACATGCATTTATTATGGTTTTGTTAGGTCTTATCAAAAACTTTAAGAAGATATACAAATCTTTGAATTCGGGTAAGAAACAAAAATTTGGCTGGCGATTAAAATTTTTCTGTCAGAGGTACTCTAATTTGAACTCCTATATCTGCGCTGCTGAGTTGGACTTCTAAACTGAAAATTGTACACTCTTCTGCTACATCTATGTGAAATTTTATGTAAATCCAAACAGTCGATTAGAAGTTACAGATTTATATCCAAAAATTTTTGATTCTTCTCCACTGTGCACAGAGTATAATATAAAACAAACGCGATGAATAGAGTTGGGATGAAATATTAAAATAAAAACATATATCACAAACAACAATTACAACAAAAACAATATCTACTAAATGGTCAACCTAAATAAATTCCATTAAAACAATTTTAATAAATGCTGGCTGTATAGAGTCTAGAACACAGCGGATCTAAAATTTATTTCACTCATATATATTTTACTCCTTCTCCCTTTACGTATTCAGTTACATACTCCTATTTTGTTTACTCAAAACCAACCACACTCAATATTGACTTTATATACTATAAAATTACACTCATTCGTCGTCGAAAAATCTAACAAAATCGATTATAAATGTTTTATTATTTGTATGAAAAAAACTTGACCAAGATCTCGCAAAATTGAAACAGTTAAAATTTCAAATACAAATAACTCGAAAACTATAAGAGATAAATGACACATGCATTTATTATGGTTTTGTTAGGTCTTATCAAAAACTTTAAGAAGATATACAAATCTTTGAATTCGATTAAGAAACAAAAATTTGGCTGGCGATTAAAATTTTTCTGTCAGAGGTACTCTAATTTGAACTCCTATATCTGCGCTGCTGAGTTGGACTTCTAAACTGAAAATTGTACACTCTTCTGCTACATCTATGTGAAATTTTATGTAAATCCAAACAGTCGATTAGAAGTTACAGATTTATATACAAAAATTTTTGATTCTTCTCCACTGTGCACAGAGTATAATATAAAACAAACGCGATGAATAGAGTTGGGATGAAATATTAAAATAAAAACATATATCACAAACAACAATTACAACAAAAACAATATCTACTAAATGGTCAACCTAAATAAATTCCATTAAAACAATTTTAATAAATGCTGGCTGTATAGAGTCTAGAACACAGCGGATCTAAAATTTATTTCACTCATATATATTTTACTCCTTCTCCCTTTACGTATTCAGTTACATACTCCTATTTTGTTTACTCAAAACCAACCACACTCAATATTGACTTTATCACTATAAAATTACACTCATTCAAACGTCGCTCACAATTAACTGATAAGGTTGGTTTTCTGATTGTCAAAGAAACATTAAGACATACATGAAAATAATACATATATAAAATATAAGCCCGTCCTTGTTTATTTCTATGTTTGTGTATCTTCAGCTTTATCTTCTCATTCAACCACAAGTTATTTTTAACCGGCAATTTATTTATTTTTTTATTTTCTATTTTACTCATATTTAACAATTTAAATGAACTTTAAAAAATAATATTTCTTTATTTGAGAGGTTTCTCTAGTTATTTTATTGAAAAAAAAAAATATATACTTTTAAGATCAGACAATTTCCAGAAATTTTGGATCCAAGTTACAGTCCTAGATTCAAGTTATAATTAAATGAATACGAAGAACAAATGTAACTGCTAAGGAATTAAGGAAATTTGATTTTTTTTTTATATAAAATAGAAGTGTAAATTTGGAGAAAAAGTTGGATCTGGTGGTAACAACAATTCCAAAAATAATAAGTTTTGATAAAAATCCGCTATGTCAGATCCTTAGAAATAAACAAAATCCCTTTTAGTAGTTCTACCATCTCTATCCAAATGTTGAATTTGTTCATTTGTTGATTTTTTTTTCTATTTGCCTCAAAGTCTATTTCTTCCTTCAACATCATCTGTTGCTTGTTGCTCGTTACCCATGTTATTGTTGTTGCTATTGCTCTCTAATATGTTGTTGAGTTAAATGTTGTTATTGCTAGTTCTTATTTGTAATATGTAAGTCTTATAGATGTTGCCTAAAGAAACAAATGCGCAACTATTAAGCTTAACTCGCTCTCACTTTGAAATATTCACTCCCCACCACATCAATACATATACATACTCCTTTACATTCTCTTCGTAAATGAGTGCAAGATTAAATTAACCGACCTATACCTTTATGTTGAGTATTCCATTGGTATTCGTATTTTATTATTTATTTTGTTTTTAAGTATCAGGCATGGTAAAATGGAAATATTTGTTTGGAAGAAATATATTTGTTAAATAGTAAAGAACTAATTGGAAGAGACATAAATTCGTATGACAAATCTCATTAGATCATAGTCTGGCTTCTTATAAATTAGGGCTTAAACCCTTATATGTAGGACAATCGAGATAAAAATATCCATATGCCAGTCGTCGCACAGTGGCGCCTTTTGCTGAAATCCGTGGCAAAATTCAAAAATTTTACATTACATTATATTAAATTTTTAGAAATTGGTAATTTTTGCACATCACTTTTTGGTATCATTTGAAAAAGTAGGTTTATTTTAAACAAATCGGAATAAAAACAGTAGCCGTTTCTAAAAAACACTAAATAGAGGTAATTTTTTCACTTTGATAGAATAGAACTAAGAAAGTTACAGTTTGATACGGAAGATATTACCTGGAGGCGATTAGCTGTATAATACATTAGCTAATCGCAACATTGACAGTCTGACAAGGCATTAAAGTTGGAAGTTTAATATTATTTTTAACATTTTTATTTAAATGAAATTAGAATTATAAAAGATGTATCGCATAACCAGAAATATATATAACAGTGATATATAATGTAAATTCCAGCCTAGGGGATGTATTTTACGACCCTTATTTTAAATGTCATATAAGTCGCTATTTTTGAGCTTTGTGGTCATATGGGTTATATATCAAGATAACTTATAACTTTCAAAGACGAAAAGTTATGTTTGAGTATGCACATGCACTCTTGAAATCGTCAATTTTCTTTCAGTTAAATTTTGCTAAACCTGAATGGAAATTTCTTGGTTTCTACAAATAATTAGGAGGAAATATTGGATATTGGGTAGTTTCACTAATCAATAAAAATATAAAAAATTGCAAAGTAAATATGTAAAAATATAACTACTGTAGTAAAATTATGTATTATTGAGGTTTCCCTCACAGAGGCCATAAAATCCAAAAAATTAATTTTTTGGTTTTTTTCACTATGATTGATGATTTTTCGTTTACCGAACCATTTTCTCTACATATGCAGTAAGGCTACAGTATTAAGGATTTTATATTTCAAACTTCCATCTTAATATGACATTGTTCAAATATCCGTCGCAACTTTGCACAGGGGCACGTGGTCGAGGTTGTGGTTGTCCAATTTCGCATGAATCTTCCGCATATATTTAAGCGATGACCTAAATTTTTTTGACTTTGAGGGCATCAGTCGATTTGGGCTTATTGGTCGCAAGCAAATGTCTAGCTGGGCCAAATATCATGTTCTTGATGACCAATTTACATCATAATCCAACCTTATATTAATCATTCTGGCAAAATGTCCTTTGTGGCGTGCGATGTGTAGCTCTTAGTTTCCTTCTGCTGGAACTATATGTCCTCCACATATGTACATACATGTCGAGTTTTACACACTTATGTTTCCTCGTCCGGTATTCCTTTTTCACTATTTAAATAGAAAAATATTATTAAACTACTAAAAAAAGTTCATTTGTATTAAATTTTCCATCTCTGCCTTATTTATTATTATTAGTATTGTGCTTAGCTTGTGAATGTATGTTTGTACTTTATCAATACTCTTATCCCAAATGTATAAGTACTCGGCAGTACAATGAAGATGATAATTTTTCCTCCTGTTCTTATTGTGTTGTCAATATTATTTGTATCCACTCCACCACAACAACAGCAACAACCACCACACACAAAACAAGCAAAATAAAAACAACAACGAGAACTGTAAAAAACAACGATTGCCTGCCTTGACTAAACTCCAATTGTGTCGTTATTCGTTTATGTCCGAACCGCAATCGCTTTGGTAGACGTGCGCCCGCTACTCATTTTCAGTCCGGTTTTGAATTTGTCGTTGAGCGCAACTTGGCTCTGGAATACGAATAGAAAAAAATAAAATATAAAAATATTTTTCGTTGTTTTGAATTCAATTTTCATTTAGTCTGACAAAGTTAAAGCTCCAAGTATCTCTGTGTTAAAAAAAATAAACTAGTAAAAACAACAATAATTATTTTTAAAAACAACAATAACGACTCGCCAATAAAACATATTATTGTCTTTAAATTCTCTAGTGGTTTTAGTATTTATTTTTTATAAAAATAAATTCTCCATTTCCGATATTTTAAATCGCCGCCGGTATTGTTTATTAATTTAAGCGCAATTCTAAGCGTTCGAATATTTGTTGAAAAATATAATTAAAATGTGCATAATTTGTAGAAATATATAACTTAAGTGTAAGAGTACGTAATTTTTCCTTATTCTAAACTAAAGGTAGATGTGTGTTTTTTCTGAATAATTAATTTATAAATACTATTAAAAACAAAATTTTTTTCGAAATAAGTGTTAAGTAAACAAAATAAAATTAAAAAAAATTGCAATTTAAAATTTTTTCAAGACAATTTGAATATTACGCGTACTAAAACAGCAAAACCAAAAGTAAGATACATTAAATTATTATAATTTTTGTTTATATATATATATATATATATATATATATATATATATATATAAGTATATCGCTTTCATATAATGTTCAGATACAGAATTTTTATTTATTTTTATAAAAACATACGAACTATTATTTTTTAACGTATACGGAATAATTTGGAATGACCACATATTTTCTCAAAATATTTTAAAATTTGTCTCAAAATCGGAGTTTTAGTCATTTCAAAATGTTAACAAAAAATTAGCTACCTTGCAAAAGAAATTTTGTAAATTCTTCGATTATTTTTAAATCGACAAATCGACAACGCCCAAAACTGTACTGGTTGTCTTTTCATTTTCATAAATTCTTGACTACATTTAGTCTATTGATCCCTATTTTCGATTTCAATTACAGAAATTCCCAATTTTATTTCACTTGTACACTTTTCGCAAAACCAAAAAACAAAACCCCAAAGCAAAAAAAATCTATAGAAATAATACAAAAATAAAGCATTTGTAAACGTTTTTCAAAGAAAAAATTAATAAAGGTACGGTCAGATTAGGGAAATATTTTACCGAGAATATTTCTTTGCCGTAATGTTTAATAGCAAACAAAGAAAATTTTAATGGGAACACAGTGTTACCACTTTCCATTGGGCAAATAATTATTTGATTTTACAAAATTTTTGTAAAAGAAAACAACATCAAATAACAGTTGTATTGAATCTAAATCATCAAAATGAAAAAAAAAAATAGAAATGAATGAGAAAGTAATATATTCCGCAGAATAATTAGTTGGTACTCCAAGCAAATTATACGAAAAATGGTTTAACATCGGAATTGTTGGATATACCATCGTATGGCTGCCTTATACATACTGCTAAAAGTCACTTTTTTGCTGCGTGAGTTATTCGCGGTCAGTGTTGCCAGATGATATAATTTGTAAAGTGCTAAATCGTCAAACAAGTTATGCTAAATTGTTTTACAGCAGCAAATGACAATGCTAAATTGTTTTGTAAACAAAACAATTTGTAGACACTCCTTGATTCACTTCTTTCACCACAGCTGCATATAGCTTGCCAAACAAGAAACTTTTTGTGAAATTTTGATAGCTTTTTGGTACGGTACTCTTCTGGAACATTTCCTCTATTATCTGCTACATAAAACTTTTATCCAGAAAGCTGTGAGAAGTCAGAAATGACGTACGTTTCATCGGCCACTACACAACATTTAAAATTACAGAAAAAAAAAATAGGAACTTTGCTCTCTATTTAGCTTTTGCATTGTTCCTTGAGTTCCTATTTTGTGCTTTTCGCGCTTTAAATATTTTAAGTCCAAAAATTTGCTTTAACTTTGCGCGCATAGCCTTCAGCACATTTTTACTTCTTCAGAACTGCTCCACTTTTTTGGCTTTGTGTTCGTTTCGTGGTCTTTTATTTTTTCCTGTTTCTGGTTTCCGATTAATTATAAGGTCATTGTTTGACTTTCTTATTACTCTAGATGATAATTGTCTGCTAAAACGTAGCTCTCTTTCAATTTTTTGTAAGTCCAATTTGGATGAGTTTTAAAAGTGTTTTTAAGTGTTTCCCTTTGGCGCTGCATTGTGAATATTTTGAACATTCGTTTCATTATAAAATTTGGAGTATTTTTCAAAGATATATTGATCACAAAAAAAATTATAATAATAATAATAAAATTATTAAACAAATTATCAGTTGACAAAGTTATAAACATAAATATGTGTTACATTTTATTCGAACGCATACTTTAAGATCGTTTTCCGAGTGAAAATAAAAAAATTACATTTTGTAGCAGCGTGTATGTTATGCTATGTAAAGCAAAAGTGATTGATCGAATAAAAAGAAACATCGTGGTAGATAAGGATATATCTTCTAAACTAGTTTGTTATCTGTTATATGACTAATCTCAAAATTTCACTAATTTGTAAACGCTAAATTTCTAAATGAAAATCTATTGTTAAATTTTAAATTGAGAAGAGTTTGTAGAATTATGTTGACAAAATTCGAAGGAAAATTACAATATAATAGCTGAATGAGAGGTCCGATAAATATCAACATCGAGTTTTTAGACACAAAAGTGATCCAAATTTTTAACGTAGAAAATATGTAATTTTGGAGTGTCTGTAAAGGGTTTTGAATTTTGTTGAACAAATTAAGTCCTGCCCACAAAACAAATGTCATTTTTTATCAAAAATTTTCAGTATTAAAATACTTAGTTCGCCACTCGTTAGCAAGCATAATTTTTTTCATTTTGAATACGGCTGTTAGTTTTTAATTTTAAATTAGTAGGTAAATTTAAAATATCGTCGGTACAAGAAAAAAATTATATGTCCATTAAAGTGCCTCACGAAAGAAGTTGCACATGTATCCCTCTAAAAATTAAGATTAATATGTTCTTATATGATTCCCAAAATATTTCATCTAAATGTTTTCATTTGCGTGACCAAAAGAGTAAATTTTATACATTTGGTTCCCAAAAGATCAGCAATTTTTGCAAATAAGTTTTACACAGAGAAAACAGATTCTGAACTACTACTGAATTTACTACTGAATTTTTAGCCAATCAAATTTTGTCGGTTGCATGTATTCGATTATAGTTACAGAATATTTCGGTAATTATAACTAAACTACAAAAGATAATTCGCTTACAATAAAAATAATATTCTACAAATTAACAACTAGAAGCTTCTCAGGTCCTCTGTTTTGTTATTTATAACACACCATTTGATATAACAATCTGTTTTCCATCCAAAGGTTTAAGGAACTGATTTACCTAATAAAAACATTGAATACTTACACTACTACTAAAACTAAACATTCATGTGGAATGGGAAATTGCATCGAAAAATCCTGTTGAAAGATAATATAGTTGCAGAAATTGCCTTCCTACTGAAAATATCTAACGTAACCGCCATTTACCAATTTTTTCCGCGTTGATTTTAATTTTATTTTTCATTTAAGTAATAAAATAATTTTATTTAAATGAAAATAATTTTATATTATTATTTCTTCAAAAATGGCAAAAAAAATTCGAATAAAATTTCGCTTGTGAATATATAATTTGTACTTTTGTTTACACAAACGAATTTAATGAATATATATTGATTACTATAACTATTTTACTGTACTATTATAACTTCTTCGTTCTCTGTCGAATTGGTAAATTTTATTTTAAACAGACACACATTGATTATGTTGACCAATTTTTCAATAATACCAACACTAATTCCACTATAGTTATATATTATCGGGCATAGCAGATGAAAACCGATCAAAATTGTTAATGTTGGATAACTTGAACTAATTTTCAGTTTACTCCACAAAAACTCCGTAATGGTAACTGCTTTCCATCAAATCTTTTTTCTGTGTGTAGAAGTATTTATTATACTTAAATATCAATAATATATATATATATATATATATATCTTCTGACAACAACGTCGATTTGTGGTTTTATATTTATGCATGCAAAGTCTGTTCGAATTTAATCTTAAGGTTGAAACTTTTATCGAAACCAAAACTCCGCGATTCCATAAAAAATTTAGCGCCTGCATGTCAAAACTATTACTAAATTTTTCATATTTATCGAAGTACACCGAAAAAAATTTTTTAATTTTATTTTTTTTCCAAATCTTTTGCACATGTCTTGGGATATTTTGCTGAAAAAAATCAAATGAATATCAGTACTGGTTTTAAAAATATAGTCGTTTAAACCTTACTACTCATGATAATATTCCTTAGAAAAAGCTCAATTTTAGTTTTTTAAAAAGTGAATTTTCGAAAAATTTTAAACATGTATCTTATTTAGTGATAAGTTTTACATGGAAAATAGTTTTTATTATTTTAAAATTTGAACTATAATGCGAAATAAGTGGGGCTGATTTTTGGGGTTAAGAACATTTTTGGTCCATGCAATTGTAAGTCCTTAAAATATTTTGACGCCACCTGAATTTTAGTATTAAGCAAATAAAATGCTTTCATTTGACAGTAATTTCTACTTCGCGATAGTTGCCAGCAAGAGAAATGTGTTTGGAAATGAATGTCGCTGTAGCCGATTTAAATGACGTTACTTTAATTTTTTCATAATATCAATTTTAACCATTAAGATGATTCTTTAGAAATATTATTCGATGGTCTAAAGTCATATCTTATATTGAAAAAATTCAGAACAAAATTATGAAATTTAGTGAAAATATTCCAAATAGCATAAAATTTTTGCATATAAAAATTTTTTAACGCCATTTTGACTCGGACATGTCATTTATTAATAAATCTGGTTTACGCGATATTTTGGACAATTTCTATAAAAGCTCAATTTGTCAGTAGCGAAAAACGTACTTTTACAAAGATTTATGCCAATTATTAATTATGTAAGAAGATGCTATCCCATGTCTGGTTTCCTGACATCAACTGTAGGTAATCACTTCGTCTTTAAAATTCTGCCCTCATAACTTTTCAACGGATAGTAAACTAGATACTTGTTATACAATAAATTTCCTAAGTCTTATCTTTCGACTGGTTAATGGTTTAAATCAAAAAGGTGTAAATTGTCAGTGCAAAACTAAAAGGATTCTAAAAATCCTCGAAAGTTTCAATTCAGTTGTTTTACATTTTTAGTTTTAAATGCCTGTATTTCCGTGAGATTTTACGCGAATTATTTAAAATTTAGGATTAATTTTCTTGTAAGATCTACAAAAAGTCATCAACACATTTCCTAATTTTAAAACAAACTTTGGCAGTACAAGGCACTTAAAATAGGTTTCAAAACAATTTCGATATTTTTTGAAATTCCTCATATATATATATATAAAGTTTAATTATATATACTTCGATGAAGAAATGTTACTTAATTCATAAATATCTAAAGGAAAATAGAATTAATTAACAAAAAACTTAAAACTAACGAACATAAAAAAATAATATAATAACAATAAAACTTTTAACAAAAATGTGCTATATTTTTCGCATCAAAAAAAGTAAACAGATATATTAAATTTATCTAAAAAATTGTATTTAATATTTTGTTTATAATCCTTTTGACTTTATCACAGCTGATGATCTTCTAGGCACGTAATCAACAAGTCAGATGGGATTCCATTCGTCCTGTAAAACTACCTTTAGGTGACCCTTGGAAGAAATATTTCTAACTCTAATTTTTTTGTATTCCCGCAGGTGCTCTATTAAATTAAGGTCTGGGGATTGCGGTGGATGATCCAGAGTTTATGATAAAGCAACCACTCTTTCACAATTTTGGAATACTTAGGATCATTGTCCTGTTGAAACATCCAGTTGTGTGATAGTCCTAATTTCTCTACACTAGGGGCTACTTTGTGTTTGAAAATATCTAGGTAATCTTGCTTTTTTCATTGTAGATTCTATAAATATTGGATTACCAATCCCTAATACCGCCATGGATCCCCTGATCATTATAGATCCTCCGTCGTGCCTTACCATCTTTGTAACATATTTATTTTGCTTAACTTTTGATATAAAATGCTTTTCATGGGGTACTCTGCCATGTAAGTAATTTTGGTCTACTTAGATCTACTAACAATACTTGCTCTTATTGATTTTCCAGAAGTTTTTGCAATGCTATCAGCTATTTTTACAGAAGCTGGATTTGCCTTTACTTCCCTTACTATAGCTCTTATTTCAATTTCTGTTTAACGCTTTGGCCGTCTTGCACCAGACAAATTTTCTAGGGTATTGTATTTGGCATACTGGTCTATGATTTTTTTTTTTATTGTACAGTGGTGCAACAATACAATGGGAAGAAGTTTATCTTCCCATTGTCGATATTTTACCTCTTTCAACAATAAACTTAAAACTACTTTGAATCGTACTTTGCCATTGTTTACTTTATTTTGATGCGAAAAATATGGTACATTTCCATTAAAAGTAAATTATTTTTTTATGTTCCTTACTTTTTCAGATTTTTTGTTAATGAATTCTATTTTGCTTTAGTTATTTATGAATTACGTAACATTTTTTCTTAAACATTGCCATCAAATATGTAATAAAACTATTTTTATAAGATTATGAGGTGTTTACTTTATTTTGACGCTCACTATCAAGAGTATTGAGTAAGACTTTTAAAATGATTCCCTAAAATCTAAATTCCGAAGAAAATTTTCCAAAATATTTAAACTTCAATAAAATAATATTTAACAAATTCTCAGGAAATTTAACTAAAATATTAATTTTACGAGAATGAATACTAATTTGAAAAAAATTAGCTCATTATACATAAATCGACTTGTTGTAATTTTTTTAATCAAAAGTTATATATTGTGTAAATTAATTGAACCGAAATATTTTGGGGATTACTTTATAACATATTTATCTTTAATTTTAGGGGATTACATTTACAACATTTTTTGTTCTCATACAAATCGAGACACTTTAATGTCCATTAGTAGCTGTACTATCTGTGAAGCAAAGAGGTGGTCATAAAAGGACCAATAAATACCAAAATTTATATCTAAAAGTGTTTAGAGAAGTCTATAAAAACAGTTATTCAACAACACTATTACTTTAGCCAGATTTAGCCATTAAAAAGACATAATCGAATGGTATAATACGATTCGATTCATTCATTTTATTCTTTCAAATATTTGAGAAATATATAAAATAATTTTCTATCACAATTTCTTTTTAATATATATCATGAAACTATTTCCAATTTGTTTTTCTTTAAGGCATTTTTATACCCTACACCACTATAGGTGCGTTTATGCTGATGTTTGTATAACGCAGAGAAAAATATTTGAACATCCACCATTAAGTATACCAATCGACTCAGAAACATTTTCTGAATCGATTTAACGATGTCCGTCCATCTGGCAGGCAGGACTGCTGTCTGGCTGGTTTTCTGTCATTGTAAACCTTGTACATAAAGTAGAGTTCGTAATTTTAAAGATTATTAGATGAAATTTGCTACATATGTTTATTTTGGCTTAAGGACGAAAGGATGGTCCATTTTTTCACCTATCCCCCATACAAATACTCTCCGGAATAGGGTTTTAACACTTGCAATTGCCTTACTTATGCACTATTTTAATAAAATAACAGCATCAAGATAACATTTAATAAAAATAAGTTTAATATAAGCAGAAATCACAGCATCCAATTTCATAAAGAACGATCCATAAATGGCTCGTAAGTCCACTTCCAAAAATCTTTGTTTAAGGCACAAACGTAATGGTGTAGGGTATTTCTCAATTTTTAATTTTTATATATCTCTTTTATCTCTAACGAAACTTCTCCCTCTTTTTAATAATATTTAACTGACGATAAATTGCAATGCAAATTATAAATCATTGACAAAACAAAATCCTTTGGAATGGAAAACAACAACCCACATTCACATGTCAACAACTAAATTTTTATAACAATCGTTTTGTATAAAGAAATTAAAATACCATGAGTTATTTTAAAAATTCTTTACATAGATTAAATTGCTTGGCATTTCGCATGAGATAAAAAATACGAAAATTGTATATGACCTAAAAAATAAAAATAATACTAAATTGGGAAATTACACTGCAAAAAAAAAAAAAGAAAATAATAAAAATGAGAATAAATATCTCCTGAATTAATATATACATTACAATTTTTATAATTTCAGCATCCTTTAACTAAATTTTATTTAACTTCATTAACCGATTTCCGACTACTGTTGCGTTTTCGCATCAGTAACTTTTCCTCTACCGCAACTAATTTAGTATTAAAATTAATGATAATGTTTTATACATGTATATTTAATTTGGAATGTTGACTAAATATGTTAAGAGCGGACCAAAAAAAGGTCTACAAAATAGACCTTTTTCAAATTTAAAAAAGAATACGAAAAATTCTGTAAAACATCCAAAATAAGTCTTCAAACGATAGCCAAGACATTAAAAAATAAAAAAATTATACACAATATGACAAATTGGTGTTGTGAAAACGCATCAATGGTCAATTAGGAGTAGTGCGTTTTAAATATATTTATGCAAGGTGGCGCACTGAAAACATGTAAATTGTTAAGGTAATATGTTGAAATTATGCAAATAAAATAGAAAATATTTAAGAAAAATATATATAGAATTTTTGGAATTAAGATTACATGTGCAATAGAAATTTTTTACTGTAGCCTTATAAAAAAAATAGTAGTATTCTAGATTTTTTACCATCATTGATAACAAATTTAAAAAGAATTTCCAAAGGATTGATGTTACCTAAATATGAAATTTATTCTCCAAAGTAATATGCTAAAAAGTAATGAATGAAATCACCAAAATTCTGTAATTTATTACTAAATTTTTTCAATTGTCTCATAAAGTTTGCTGAAGAAAAACATAAAATTTGGAATTTTTATGATTATACATAATTACGGTTCTCTTTTTATTCAAAATAATAAAATATTCGTGAATACGTTGTGAATACGTGTAAATAGGTACACAATTACATAATTTTTGGGAGAATTTCTACTACACTGGTGCATATTCCTATAAAAGCACATCAATTTTTTTAATCAACTTACCAAAAATTGAGCTCAAAAATAATTAAGATGCTACAAATTAATTTTTTAAATTATTTATTAACTTCACCTAAAAAATTAGTAACAAAAAACTTAAAGTATACATAAATTTTTTTTTCATTGTAATTAGTAGTTCAATGCCATTTTTATGGCATTTTCCTTTAGCATTATTAATAATGTGTTGATGAACCGTTGTTTTGAATAACTTCAAAAATTCGGTATGGCATTGATTCGACTAATTTTTGAAGAAAATCACTGTCAATTTTTCCCTAGACTTGCTTAATTTTTAGTTTTAACTCCGTTAATGTCATTATGGTTTCATTCTGTGCATTTCTTGCGTAAAATTTACGGGTCATGTACCCCCACAAATTCTCCATTGGATTTAAATCCGGACTGCAAGCCGGCCAGTCCATTAGTTAAATAGTATGTTCATTAAACCACGATTAAATTGCTTCGAAACATGGATTGCAGCGTTATCCTGTTGGAATATGCAATCTTCATCCATAAATGAGAGCATCTTCCAACAATTCATTATAAATTGCACTATTGATTTTAGTTGGAACAAAACATATTTTTGATTTTTCTGCATCATTAAAGGCTGCCCAAACCATAATACTGCCTCCATCAAAATTGCGTTTCGTTCGACATCAAATCATGCCAATAGCAAGAATATGAATCGGGACCGTCCAAATTGAATTTCCTTTCATCAGAAAAGATTACGTTATTCCACTCATCTGTCTATTTCATGTATTTGCGCGCAAATTTTAAACGATTTTCCTTATGATGCTGTTTTAACATTGGCTTACATTTTGGTTTCTTTCATTTTATGTTACCATCTGTTCACAAAATGTGCTGAAGTGACAGGAAGGTCGTTTTTTTTTGTTTTTTTTTTTTTTTTTTTTTTTTTTTTTTTTGTGTAGCATTTAATTTATTGCGAGTGACTTCTTTTATTCCATTAATTTACCTTTTTTTTAATTTTTGATTACCTTTTGTCGGTTTCCGTACTCCGTATTTCTGCCTTTTCTTAGATAGCCTCGAATAACTCTTTCCAAACAGTTAATTTTTCGTCCAATTTCTCTGTTAGAACAACCTTGATGACGAAAATATTGAAATCTTTAAATTTAAAATGAAAACAAAAATATTTCCAGTAAACAAAAATCTTGTCATCAGAAACTTAAATTGTGAAATAAAAAACTAAAATCGTTAAATTTTTTTAATATTTTTTTTTTTTTTTTTTTTGCAATAACATTTTGGATATTCCACTGAAATAATCACTAATATGTTCTGATTGCTGAATTAAAGAAAACAACAAAAGCAAGAAACAAATATTTCTTACATAAAAAATGCCATTATATCCCGAGTTATTGTAAGAACACAACATTGTTTTTGGTGTAGAGAATTGATATACCTCAAAGAAAAACAAAAATTTTAAATGCGTTTATAGGAATATGCACCAGTGTACAAAAGCCTACTCAAGTGCCATTTCATTTTGGTCTTTCAACCAAGTGAAATTAAGTTATAAAAGGTAATAAAATTGTGCAACATATTATAGAATCAATGACTCATAAGTGAGGAGAAAATTTTTTGCGGGCACATCTCCCGAAATAAATGAAAGCGAACTATTTCTTTTTTCTTTGTCCGGGTAATGTTTCAATTTTTAAATCGCAGGCACAATTGGAATACACCAGATTATGGACCACTGCATTTGGCACTTTACCAGGATTTACGATTTTACAATATTCGAGATGAGAATTCATCTTACTCAGCCAAGCACAACAGAATCAATTTATGTAACATAATTTCATCAATTCCTCAGTGAAGACAAGAAATAGATAGATTAGAGTTGAAAATAAATAGTTCATTAGCCAACTGGAAATCAAAGGTGAATTATCTAAAGAAAAACTTGAATTCGGATTAGGGCGCCTGCACGAAGGACCAAAAATGAGTTCCTGATCACCATATCTAAAGATTAATTGAGATGATGCACAAACATATTATCAAATGCAATGTACTAATATTCCAAATGCTATAATGTGTACCAATTTCAAAAAGAATAATTTTTTTATCCATTATAAGAAATTACTTGGTCTTACATCGTCAAATTATTTAAAACTTTAACATTATTATTTAATTGCCTTAAATTTGAATTTGAATGGTCCACCTCCAATTTTTCTGATTCACGCTAGGTGTATTCAATATAGAATTGGAAAAATAAAAACTGAATTTAAACGACAAAGAAAAAAACATTTTCCCATATAATTTGTTGAAATATCTGTTTCATGTGTGAGCTCAACAACATACTTCTAATTGACCATTGATGCGTTTTCGCAACACCCGATATCTCTGGAAAGAAAATAGCTAGGTACACAAATCGATGTTATGATCACAGTTACTAAAATAGACCCCATACAAAATTTTATTAATTTATCTTAACGGGATCGGGCAGTGGTCAGAAATGGGTTGATGTAAATTTTAGCTTATTTGCACAACGTTTACGGGAAGAGCAAAATAAATTTTCATGATGATTATTCAATTAGTTTCTGAGTCATAAATGCAAAGTTTTATTAATAAGGAAAGAGTTTTTATTTTTATCCAAAATTAATTAAATCACAATAAAAATTTTTATAAGATCTTATTTTACCTAGGAAATTTTGAAATTATTATGATATATGTATTTTTTTCAGTGTATTCATATTGTGAAGTAGTACTCAAGAAATTTAAACTAAATTAACTAAATTTCTTGAGTACTACTTAAAAAAATAGTTTATTTTAGTTTTGGTTGGGATTTTAACTTTAACGAATTTTGTTTAACTAAGCAAACAGATTCACTGCAACCAAAAAAATAAAAGAAAAAAAAAAAAGAAAATTAACAGATTTTGAAAATAACTACAAGTCATCAACAGTGAAAAAAAAACAACAAGAACAAACAATTCAAACAAGCAAATAATTTCTAAAGATAAAAATTATTTTAAAGGTATTAAATCGTTTGTTAACACAAAAGGTATAAAGTCGTATAACAGAGTCCCGAAAAAAGGAATTTTATGATATTAGAGTAATAATAAAATTTAAGCAAATAAGAAATTTTTATATTACCTTCCTTTCTTTGGAAAAAGATTGCAACTTGTTTATTGTTCTTGAACCGGATGCTGGTGGATGACGTTGCAACCACATCAAAAGTACTCAAGACGTTCTTGTCATTTCTTGACGTCTCTTAGTCTAATCATTTCTGTCCGTGTGGTACTTGTAACTGTTTACCAAACCATCATGGAATCTTTATTTATCTCATCGGATTGCATCCGATGCATCAGTAAATACATTTCAACCAATTGAGGGTCTAAAAACTGACTAAAATTTTATGTCGTTTGTAGCCAAGTAACTAGTATTAGTATATTGATACATTTCGTCGTATCAAAATCACTATAACAAACCCCAAAACCTAATTATCTTTCGGAACAAGGAGGCTCTGTGGTGAATATATTTTAAAGTAAACAGACCTTTGAAGAATTTAGATATATGTACTAAGTACTTTTACTTCCTATACGTTGTCAAAAGTGGCGATTAATTGAATTTTGAAAATTAATTTTTCATAATAAAAATGGGTACTGAATAAAAATAAACCAAACCAGGTATCAATAGCAATAAAAATTATTGGTCTTAAATGGGCTTTTTTTTTGTACTGAGCTGTCAAATTTATTTCATATTCTTAAAGCAAAATTTTAAAATTCGACCATCAACTTTAGATATTTTAGTGTGTTTTTCCTCAAGTATTTTAAAATGTTGTTTTTTCCAAAAATTTTTATTAGTTTTTTGAAAATTGTCTTAAAATACACTAATTTTGAACTTTGATGGAATGTAACTTAAAATGAATGGAAAAATAGTACCATATTGTTTTTTAATATTCTGAAAAAAAAATCGTGCATATATATAGCCCGATTTGAAAAAAAAAAAAACTTAAATGTAGACATTTTTCTTTATTGCTTTATCAAATACTACACCGTGGCACACTGGGCCACGATCCCTAAATTTTGGACGTAATTAAAATACTTGGTTTATGTAAAAAATAAATACCACAGTATCACATGATTCTGTAATAAAAAATTTAAAACTTAAAATGTCGGATACAATATGGCGCCAAAAAATTCGACAAATTTTTTTATATACGAATATGGTTTTTGATTTTCTGCATTCGGAAAGTCGGGAGTTATATGGCGGACCAAAATCGGTCACGATCTCTAGATTTTTGCTGCAATTAGAGTACTTGGTGAACGTAAAAAATATATATCACATACAAGGTTTTTGAGGTTCACGATTATGTAATAAAAAATTATAAATTCAAAATGGCCGATCCAATATAGCGTCCCAAAATTTTATTTTATTATTTAACTAAATGTTAAATAATCACATTTGATAAAATTGTTGTCCCTGAACGCGAATTTGTTTTCTAATTTTTCGAATTTCGAAAGGCGTGGTCCACGATCTCTTAATTTTTGTCATAATGAAAATATTTTGTGTACATAAAAAATTTATATCAAATATAGGGTTTTTGGAGGCGCTGATCACGATTTTGCAATAAAAATTAAGAAATTAAAAATGGTGGGGTCCAACATGGCGGTGAAAAATTTATTTTATAACGTGGCGAAATTTTAAATAATAGCATTTGAGAGATGTGTGTTCACTAGATATGAATTAATTTATTTGATTTTCCGAATTCAGAAAGGCGGAAGTCATACGATGGATTATAAGTCACTAAAAGGGAACTTTTCGCCCTATAATTTAATATAGTATTTAAATGCCAAAAACAAATTTATATATAATTTATATATTTGTGAAGTTGTTAATATAGAATTTAAGGCAAATTAAAAAAAAATGCTATTATTTATTTCAATAAAAAAAATTTTTAGATTAAAGACACATTTTATGTAAACAATAGTAATTGACATTTTACAAAATTGATTATATATTAATATACATATAAATATAACAAATAATTGCTATTTTGGATTCAACATTTTGTATTTTCCTTTTTTATCTGAAATCATCAAAAATTATTTTTCTTAATTTTAACCAAAAAAAAAATGTTGTACAATGTTTTACCGCATAAATGAATGAGGTTTGAATTGACTTTTTTAGTTAAATGGCTATAGCTTCCGAATTTATGAACGGTGGCAAAAACTTAGATAGAAAACAACACGGGGAATCCACCAGTATCATTAGTATGAAAATATCTCTTGGAACTGTTTACATCTAGGCTTTGAAAATAGCTTTTTTTTTTTGGAGAAAAATCATATTTTTGAAAAATAAGATCACTATTGAAAAATAAGATCACTATATGAAATTGCCTTATAATGTCACGATTTTTTATAAGTATTTATTTTTACTGGCTTTACCTGAGATCATTTCCGAGCACCATTTTGAGTAATTATGAATTATATACGCTATTTATAGCGAATAAGAAATTTCAGCAAAAAGATGATATTTGGATTGGACCTCTTACTATTCAGAAACGCTAACCCGCAATAACATAACATTTTTTAGGCATAAAATCCAAATTCCGCAGATTATACATCTGTATGAATTTTGTCCCTATATCTGATTTTGACTTTTTGCCAAAAAATCGAGCTTGTGGCCCAGAGTAAGTGAGGGTCGAATCGAACATTTTTAGAAATAAATCTGTAACTTCTAATCGGCTGGTTAGATTTATATAAACTTTCTCGTTTTAAGTTTGGAAGGAGGACCCTGCAAAACATCTTGGGAGCGTAGCTAAGGGGGCTCAAAGTTGGGTACCTCTGACATAGAAAATTTGTAACCACTAGCTAAATGTTTGTTCCTTACTCAATCTTTATATTACCTTAAACCTCTTGATTAAGCCTTTGAAATACATGCCAACATGTACTATTATATGCATTAGAAATTTTAACTGTCTCAATTTTGCAAGATCTTGGTCAACATTTTTCCATATAAACCAACAGTTTCGACCTATTTTATTATATTTTTTGCATTAGGTAAATAACAAAATTATATATCGAAAAAGGAAAATTTAAAGTCGATATTTTTATTGAGTCCAAAAATAAACAGGTTTGAATTTGAAAATTGCAAAAATTAACAAACGGACGGCAGGA
Organism: Protocalliphora azurea; assembly: GCA_932274085.1. NCBI lineage: Eukaryota > Metazoa > Arthropoda > Insecta > Diptera > Calliphoridae > Protocalliphora > Protocalliphora azurea. Next base: position 146,626,313 of record OW026521.1, on the reverse strand, counting down.
AGGGCGGGTATCACAATTCTCTCAAAAAAATCTTAAAATTCCAAAAATGATTTTTTTTACTTATTTATCAATAAAAAAAACAAATTGTAAATATTAAATATTGATATCACCTATCCCCGAATTAAGCGCCATTTTCGATCCCTTTTACTTCAAAGTGCCTTGCTGGAAATTTCAATATACCTTAATTTGCGTGCATTCACCCAAGCCGATTTTTCTTATCTAAATTCGGACTTCATAGGATTAAGAGAGAGAAAAAAAAAGGAGTGCAAACTTGTCTGTACTTCGAAATTCCTTTTGTTTCTTTTTTTTCGAATTTCTTATCAAAAGCAAATCAAGACAATAAAAGCAAATATTTTGAAAAATCTCATGTCTGAGTGCATGGTTTGCAAGATCTAGCAAAATTTCATATGTTTCATATGTTCCCTTATGTACGCAATATCATTTAAAATAAATGCGAGGTTAGTTCTAATTCAGTTCTAGTTTAGTTCACAAAGGGACCTCAAAGACCCAAGTGAACCGAAAACCTTAGCGTTGGAAGTCATCTGTTTAACTAAACAAAACTTTAGTACTAGTTCAATTCTAGTTCAGTTCTAGCTTAGTTCTAGTTCAGTTCAAGTTCAGTTCTAGTTCAGTTCAAGTTCAGTTCTAGTTCAGTTCTTGTTCAGTTTTGTTTATTCCAGTTTTGGTTTAGTTTTAGTTTAGTTTCAGTTTAGTTCTAGTTCAGTTCTAGTTTAGTTTTAGTTCAATTCTAGTTTAGTTCTATTTTAATTCAGTTCTAGTTAAGATTTAGTTCAGTTCTCTTAAAGTTCTAAATCACTTTTAATTAATTTCTAGTTCAGTTCTAATTCAATGTGAAAAATGTGTCCAATTTGGAATCTCACATCATTATCACATTAGTTCGTTTGAAAGGTAATCAACTAATTCAACTGATTTTCAATCTTTACATGAATTAAACAAATGATTTTTTTTAACAACTTTAATTCTTTTAAGATTCTGTTATCACATCTAACATTTATTAACAAACGAGAAGCAACATCAGCAGCAATTTTCGTCATTGTTTTTTTTTCGTTCATTCTATGTTGATTGTGTTTTGGGTTATATGTATAAGTTTAAATGTATATGCAGAATGGCAGCATGTTGCGCCTGCGCTTTTGCGTAATTTCTTTATGTCGTTCTCGTTGTGTTACTGCTGTTTTATGTTATTTTTTTTTTAGGTTGATGTTGTTGCTGTTATTGAGGTTCCTTTTTCGGTTCTTTACTACGTGTTGCACATATGTATCATTGCTGTTGTTCTTCTTCTTGAGTTGTTGTTTTATGTTCATTTCGAGCTTCCCCAAACTACCGCAAAAACAACAACAACAACAACGAAAAACCCATAAAAAAGTTTCCTTCACTTCATGGATTTGTCAGTAGTGAATTTTCTAAATGTGTATTTTTGTGGGTTGTGGTTGGTGTTCATCGTTTCCTTTAATTTTTTTCCTCTGTCATTGTCATGTTTTTTTCTGTATTTTTTTTTTTATTTGTTGTTGTGCTTCTTGTGTTGTACATAACTTGGACAGACGGATGGACGGACCAATGCAAACAAAAAATTTGCTACAATCTCCAAAACATAAAGAAATGTTACTCGTACTTTTTATTTGTTTTTTTATTTGTCGTTTTTTTCTCATTCCTCTGTTTCTGGAGAGCACGTTCTGTGAAAAAAAGAAGGAAAATAAGAATTTACCATGTTTTGTGTTGTATTTTGTAAATGACAAAGTTTATAAATTATAACAGTGGAGGACAAATTAATTGGGGATAAAATAATAAATCAAAACAAAAATTAGATACAGAAACACTTAATAGTTTAAGTTATAATATTAATTATACTGTTAGTTATTTATTCGTTTTAGACAATTTTTGGAATTTTTGCATCGATTTGTTATAACCTACTTTTGCATGTTACGGTCATAACAGCAAATTTTTTTCATATTTTAGGCTTAGCAGCATATTTGGTCTTATTTTCATAGATAATCTTTATTTTAGAGCATATTTGTGGCATATTTTTTTCATATTTTATGCTAAAGATCATAATTTTGCATATTTTACACTTAAGAGACAAATTTTGCATATTTTACACCTAATAGATATTTTTAATTTGCCATTAGTGAAAATTTCTTTTTACTGTCACATACGTTTTTCAAAATCGATTTTCCAATAGTCTTTATCTTATAAATTCATAGAAGTTTTGTAATTTCCTGATACAATACATTAGCTTTGAATGTTTTTAAATGCAAAAGGAAAAAGATGTAAGCAATTGCTAATAAAACTCAAATTATTTTTAGCAAGAATAGTAGTATTAGTAGTCTCATCTGAACACTTTTGAGTCAACATGTTTTTCTCATGATAAATTTGCTATGTTATCTTCATGTTTGTGCCTTAAATCTTTTCTCCACTCCACTGTATTATAATTGCATTTTGTATTCTTCTTCTTTTAGTTTTATGTATTTAAAATTTCTTGTGCCTTTTATGCATTTTATATCCTATTGTGAACAAAATGTTTTAATTTTTCAAATATTGCTTTAGATAATCAGTTAACATCTATAATGTCATTTATGTGAATATATTTTTATAATTTTCCTTCTTTAGCACATAAAACGATATTAAGTGCATTAAAGGAAAAAAAAATTATGATAAATTTAATCATGACTAAAGTATTATGGTAACTTATATGTAAAATTAATAATATTAATTGATTGTAACTTGAAATAAATAAAACTTCATTTAAGCATTTATTGTTCGTAAGGAAAATTCCTCAGGCTTCTATAGAACCAAGTAATTTTATGTATAAAATCTGTCAGATTACTCAGGGATGTATCTTGTCAATCAAGAGTCTAGGTTCATATAGTGCCAGACAAATTCATTAAAGATATTCTTCCTACTCCTTATTATGAGAAATATCTATCAAGCAATACTCCTGAGAATACCCTACTAAAATGATTAAGATTTCCTAGCAGTGCTATTAGGGTTCTTGTCTCATTTAAATCGAATGTGATTGAATTAACGACTTTTATCTTAGCTTAACAATTCACGTAAATGTTGCCCCAACAGCAAAAATAAAAACGCCAAATGTACATCAAAGGCTTTTTAATCACAAGTGAGAACCTGATGAGTTTAGCTTTCGTACAACAACCCAACTCAGTAGCCACTTATTGACTGACTACATTGTAAAATTCAGACTGGAATATGGAGATCGGGTTATAAATCTATTTCGTCTGGTAATAACCATTTCGATTCCGCGAATCTGAGGCAGAATTTTAATAAGATTCCATGTATGTAAAAAAGTTATGGGTTAGAGAGTCCCATTGACAAAAAATATTGTAGAAAGACCATTCAGACAATTTGTATTGATGATCTGAATACGGGAAAATTAATAAAAAAAGTAATAAGAATTTATCTTCATTTTCCTACCAGCTGAGACTAGTACACTTTACCCATAAATAAGTTTACAGTTTACTTCCGAAATGGGTATCAAAAAAATTCTATATATATATATATATATATATATATACACTGTCTGCCACTTGAATAAGGAATCACATTTTTTTAACTTTAATTAAATATATCTCAAACTAAAGTTCAGAAAAAAATAATTTTTTTGCGCAAACAAATTTAAAGTGTTGGCTTGGCTTTAGTTTCCTGAAGAAATAAAAAATATACATATTTTGTTATACTAAAATTATGCATTTATTTAAAGACATGTATTTCTGTGGTATTTTTTCGTGTGTCACTTGAATAATAAACTAAGGAAACTATAACTTATTTTTAAATTTTAGATTTTTAAATTTTGGGTTATAGAAATGAAAAATGCGATTTTGCATCGACTTGTGCAATGACTCTAAGTAATTTAGCGAAATTGAACTCCATGCTTCCGTTATTGCATCATTTAAGGATTTTATCGTCTTAAATTGTTTTCCTCCTTCATAAAATTTTCTTGCAAGCCAACCCCAGGCATTTTCCATTGGATTCAGGTCTAGTGAATAAGGGGGGGCCAATCCAAAAGTTGAACACCTTGCTGATTAGTCCATTGTTTTACTGCTCTGGCGGAATGAATCGGAACGTCGTCGTGTTGGTACGTCCAAGGTATGGATCCAAAGAAATCATTAAATTTTGGAAATTCTTCCTCCAGAATGTTTTTGTAAGTCGTTGCAGTCATTTTGTTGGATACACAAACCAATTCTATGGTACCATAATATGAAATGGCACCACATACTATTATTCCGCCCTCTGGGCTGTGTCTGCGGCTCAAAAATAATTCCTCCTTATTTAGGTCATGGAAGTAATAATTATACCCGTCGGGACCATCAATATTAAACTTTTTTTCATCGGAAAATACAACTTTAAACCATTTGTCGGACCATGTCATTGTATTTTTTGCAAACTGTAGACGTTGTGATTTGCGTTTTTCATTAAGTGGTAGTTTTTTTTGCAGTTTTCGTCGGACTATGTATGGGCACGACTTTAAAATACGGTGCACTGTTCTTAGACTGGCACTGAATCCACATTTTTCACTTATTTTTGAAACCGACATGGCAGAATTTGATGCAATTCTAAGAATTTTTCGTCTTTCTTTTGGAGTTGTTGCCATTTTCTTCCGCCCTTTCATGTTTTTTCCATATCTTTCCACATTATTTAAATAATTGTACGCAACTGTCTTTCCTCTATTAATGTTTTTGGCTATTTGGACCGAATTCTGACCCTGAGATTTCAAAATCAGACTTTTTTCTTTTTCAGAGTTATTAAGAGCCTTACCACTATTTAAAAACTATCAAATTAAAAATTCTCTAGCCGTTTATATTGAAAGAAATTCAAATCATAGCCTTCCTAATTAATATTAAAAGAATGCCTTATTCAACAGAAATACATAATTAAAGTTAAAATATGTATATATATATATATATATATATATATATATATATATATATATAATTTTAAATTCGATATATATTTTTGCAACTATATAAACTATATCCTTTTGTTCCTTTTATTGAGTTGTTTTGTAGTAATTATTTTAAAACTTTTATCCACGGGATTTTGGTCCTCTAGACGACTTTTTGGTGTATTTTTGTCTAGAAAAAAATACAATAAAAAGTCATCTATAGGACCAAAATCTCATGAATAAAAATTTTAAAATATTTTTTTCATAATCAGCTCAAAATTACGAATTTTTTGAGACAAATTTCGAGAAAAAATCTAAAATTTAATTTTGGCAAAATTTATGAGAACGATGATTTTTACATCGTTGGTAGGGAACTGACCAATTTAAAAAAAAATTTTTAATATTTTTAATTTGTTGAGCTAATCAAGAAGACGCATCGTATGAGAAGTTTTTCTACATCAAAAGTTTCCGAAACAGCTATATTTATAGCTTAGATTTCTGCCTGGAATTTCTTAACCAAACACAGAATCTGTCTTTGACTTTCTACTGTAGACCGAGATCAAATTACAGTGAATAACTGGATTTGCTACCCATTAATTCCAATTTGATATGCAAATACTGAGAAATTGATCAAACTTACGTGCCAACAACGGTAAGGCATACTAGCTTCGGTACCTTGTTTAAGATTTAGGAATATGTTTTTTTATATACACAACTCTCTACCAAGGAAGCGATCAATATGTGTGAATTACTCTGATGTGCACATTCCCAGAAATCTTTAAAAACATAGAAAGCACACTCAACAATTCCTTTCAACGAAAGCATCGAGAAGAAAAAGATACATTTTAATATAGTCGGTTTGAAAACTGATAAAAAGTACAATAAAGATTCTGACTTTATCTTTCCATTAGGCAGTGCTTGGCCAGTATTTGACTTTCCGGAAATGGAGATATTGCGCTCATCTGTGGAGTACTTTGTGGCACAACCTTTATCTCTAAAGCAATTATATATATATATATATATATATATATATATATATATATAATTACTTTTTTCGCTCAAAACACGACAAAATGTTGCCTTTTTGTCTTGACTGCGCAAATATTTTGATTCGTTCAAAGAAATTACAACGAGTTTTATCATTTTTTTTAAGTGCAATGTTTTGGGTTTCTCTAAAAAAAAAAAAAAAAAAAAAAAAACAGTAAAAACAAAACAAAATTTTATTTTTTTTTCTTCTACTGTTTTTGTCATCAAAATGACGGTAAAGAAGTATTTTTCCAGATTTTTTTTGGTATACAAAGTTTATCATTAACGACACATCAGCCTTCAGCCTAGCAAAACAAGAACTGATGGACGAACAACAAACGAATGATCTATACTGACTGATATTATGCAAGTTCATTAAACGCATAAATTTCCCACAAAAAAAAAAAAGAAATCAGAAGAATAAATGACAAAAAAAAACTAAGCAAAAACGCATTTTAACATTTTAATAATGCCGCCATATAGAGTTGGACATAAAAAGACATTAAACTACTCACACTATGTCCAACTGTGAGGCATGATCTTCTTCTCTGTTGTTTACTAAACATAATGACATTTACATACTTAAGAATTGGTTGAATTTTACACTAAAAATTCAACATAATGCTTCTTTATTATTCTAAATATAGTTCAAATTTCATATTTTTTTCTTTTGTAAATTCATTTCTCAACATAATTATGACAAAATTATCTTTTTCTGACTTGCATAAACAAAAACAAAAAGTACGTCTTCTTATCGCTTTTTTGGTATTATGTATAAAAGTGCTACTTTTAATGGCATCAACGATGATGATGAGTCCCTTCTGTTCTAAATTTTTTTTTCTTTTTTTTTCAAATAATATTCAATTCTATATAACTTTCGATTTTGTTATCAGCAAAATATCAATAGTAGTGTGTAAAAAAAATTCTTAGAAATTGGAGATGAAATTTTTTTAAGAATTTTATTTTCTATTTATTTATATGCGCATTAGGGTGGCCCCAATATGAAAGGTATCCTAGCTTCAAACGAGTTCGAATTAAAAAAAAATATCGTTTCGGTTTAACTGCTACATGACTTGTGGTATTATTTTGTTTTTATTTCCTTTGGCAAAAATATGAAAAAATAAATAAATAAAAAACCAAAAAAGTTGCTTTTGGCGAAAATTTTAAGATACGGTATCTTAAAATGAAGTAAATTTTCATTTGAGCTGGCAACATCAAGACCTTTCATTTTGGCTCCACCCTAATGTTTTCAATCTTATCAGTAAGTGTTTTTAATTTTATTTTTTTCTTTTTATTTAAAAATTATATTTATTATAGGTTTTTTCCCATAAATAATAATTGTATTAGATAGTTTACTTTCAATATTATGCAAGCGTGTAAGTATGAATTAGGGTTTCTAATTTTCCGGACTTTTTCTGTTCCCGAGAAATGAAAAGTAAATTTCAATAAAATAATATAATTTTAATTAATATTATATATTAATATTGAGCTGTAAACATATTTTTGGGTATTATAAGGTAATTAAAAGCTTGTAGGCGGCATTTCATTTCAAGCACGTAATTAATGAAAATTTTTAAAATTATCCAAATTACAAAGTTAACAAATTTGTTATTATTATTACTAGCATTATTTTTAGAAGACGGAATTTTATGAAATTTTTTTTAAATATGTGCTGAAAAAAGCAAAATATACCCTAAGAATTGGAAAATTCTTCAAATTTTAAACAAACGAGTGACAATGTTATATTCGGCTTTTCCGAATCTATCTGCAAATTTTTAAAATTTCGTCTCATATGGGAGGTGGGTGGTAAAGTCCACGTCCATTTTTTGTTTCTGAGTTTACATTGGTTCTTGAACTATTTGTACAAAATTTAGTTGATGTTTCACCTTATAAGGGAGGTGGGAGGTAAAGTGGGCGTATCGCGTCCATTTTTGGTTTCCGATTTTATATCTATCCTCGAACTATCTGTACAAAATTTCATTGTCGTACATATTTTTTAGAGATATTAAGCGAAAAGTATGAACTGAAGTTACAATATTGTGTTACCAATATTTGTCTCATTACTTTTTTATTTATTAACCGATTTTGCCGATATTTCAAGCAAATTTCGTCCGCCTAGGTCCCCTTAGCTCTATCATGCTTTCAACAGACAGACGTACGGGCATAGCTAGATCGACTCAGAATCTTACCAGGACGCAGAATATATATACTTTGTGGGGACTTAAATGATTTTTATTCGACATGCTACATACGGAATGACAAACCCAAAATACCCCGATCTTTTTGATGATGGGTATAAAAATTAGATACAAGAAACGATTTTTTTCGACTTATAATGATTACTTTGGGAGATTTATTTTTTGCTCACAAAATAAAACTTATAAAAAATTACTTTTCCTGCCTCTATTTTTAATCAGATTTTTTTTTTTTTAAATCTATCTTTTTTTAAAAAAAAGGTCATATTTTTTAGATTTTTTCCAAAAAAAAATCAAATCTTATTTTTTAATCATAGCTTGCAACTTTAATTTTACTTTTTCATTTTCTCAAAAATACTATAAATTAAACTGATTTGAGTGCTTAAAGAATCGAAACCCTCTGATTTAGTAAGAAATCCATAGGTGCAAAAAAACAAACAAAAGTTAATTTTAATATTTTTTTTTTTTTAATCATTTTTATAAATCTTTAGAGTCGTTATCATTCAACTCATCCACAGCTCTTTTGCGATCATCAAATATATTTGTTTTCCACATGAAATTAACGAATCAATTTGATCAAAGTTACTGCGTACTTTCTCAGCTACTCGGCATAACGGCTTAAGCAGGTTACATGCACAATTTTTTAATAAAAATTATTAAAGGTTTTTGCTGTTTTTACCATATATTGAGCCGCGTTCGATAAATATAAGCGAATTTAATTTTTAGTGAAATCCCCTAACATTCAGACGACTTGTGAAGTGTATGGGCAATTGTTTCGAAGTTTACACTTTCAAGCGGTACAATATTGATAAAAAAAAAACTTTACTTGCTTCTCAACATTGTGATCCAAAACTCCAAAAATTACATTCCATACAAATTTTAAAAATATGTAAATTAATATGTATTATTATGAAAAATATGACAAAATATGCATTTCCCATTAAACATGCAACCTAAACCTATTTTTATATTAAGCCAGCAATACGTATTGGGATTAAAAATCTTAGGACCGGTATTAATTTTAATGCTCACTTAGTGTCAAAATCGTATTTAAGTTCTTAAAATTGTTTTATGATTGAAATACTTTTTCCATCCCTTTTTCTTAAGTATGAATATTGGTTGACGTCAAGAAAAAATATTTTTTTGAAATTAAACAAAAATAAATAAAAATACAAAATCGAATAAAATCATTTTAAATTTTAAAATGATTTCAAAATACGCTCTAAATTTATATTTTCTTTGTGGTTATATATTTTGTACCAACAATTTTTTAATTTTACAGCCCATAAGCTTAAGATTTCTTTTCGTTTTTCAAGTTATTTCAATATTTTTTTTTTTTTTTTTTTATTGTTGGTTTTTTGTTTATTTTTGTGGTCACATTAGGATGGCATCAAAAAATATTTTTCCCAAAAAAGTAAGTTCGATATTTTTAATGATTTTTGGCATTACCATAAGCAAATAGTAAACTAAATTAAAAGATATTCAGTTAAAAATAACATAACTAGGATAAAACATTTTATGATAAATAAAATATATCTAATATATTTAGCTAAAGAAAATTTTTTGGAAAGTTGGGATTACCCTATTGTAAATACACAAAGCTTAAAGCTCTTTATTTATTTTCTTATCAACTTAAATATTAAACTGTAAAATAAAACATTATTTAAGTGTGAGCTTTAAATTAAATGGTTCTTAACTGTGTTTGTACTTAAGTATATAGTAAGGGAACAATACGAGGGCGGATCAATAAGTCCGTGACTTTTCGAACTTCCCTCGTAGTTATATGAAATTCAACACTATTTCCATCAAGTATCACCTGTTAATAAACTACTGTCAAATTTTGAGCAAGTGTCGTCATGTACCTTGCGTAAAAAATAGGATTTTTCAAGGTCCTTAAAATAGGCATTTGTTTGGTCAATAATTTCATCGTTAGATCTGAATCTCTTTCCGCCGAGCCATTTCTTTAGCTTTGGAAATAGGAAGTACTCACTAAGGGCTAAATCCGGAGAATATGGCTGATGAGGTACCAATTTGTAGCCCAATTCATAGAGTGCATTATCCTGATGAAAAAGAACTTTTTTTGGCCATATGGGGTCGTTTTATTTTTAAATCCTCATTAAATCGGTCTAATAAGTTGGCATAATATTCGCCGTTTATTGTTTTTCCCTTTTGAAGGTAATCGATGTGGATTATCCCGCGTGCATCCCAAAAAACTGTTGCCATCACCTGGAGAAACCCATTGTTTAGACTGCTGTTTGGTCCGGAGTACAGTATTGGATCCACAGTTACAAAACGCCGCAAAAACTCATTCGGATTGCGGTTAAACAACTCCAAACAATCCTTTGAAGCTGTCACACGTTTACGTTTATGGTCAATTGAGAGCAAACGCGGCACGCATCTTGCAAACAACTTTCTTAAACCCAGGTGATCATTTAAAATCGAAAACTCACTGCTATATGAAATGCCTATGACATCAACAATCTCACTCACATTTTACTCTTCGGTCGGCCAACACCATATCGTGGATTTCTTCGACATTTTCGGGTGTATTGACCTCAATTGGCCGTCCAGAACTTTCAGCGTCATTTGTACTTGTGCGACCACAACGAAAGTCAGTAAACCAATTTTTTATCATTGAAATCGACGGTGCAGAGTCCCCATAGTATTTATCGAGCTTTTCCTTGGTTTGATTGACGGTTTTTTTTATCGCAAAAAATAATGAGCACTCAAAATTCACTTTTTTCCATTTTTAGAAAAATACACGAGGTTGTATGTTTAAACACAAAGTAAATGACGACACTTGCTCAAGATTTGACAGTAGTCTATTAATGGGTGGTACTTGATGGGAATTATGTTACATTTCATATAACTACGATTGAAGTTCTAAAAGTCACGGACTTATTGATCCGCCCTCATATAAAACTGGGCCTTATAATCGTAATTTAAGTAATTTCTTATTCTTAATTTTGGATATGAAAACGATATTCATAGAATATATTCTTTAATAAAATTATAAATAACCAAAAATGCTTATTACTAGTACTTTGAGTGAAAGACACAATTAAATATTTTTGGGATACCCGGAAATAAAAATTTTAATTAATCTTCCATCCCAAGTTAAAGCATAAAATGATCTGATTTGAAAATCTATCCTTACTTTCTACAAATACTTGTTTTGTTTTGAATAATAAAATTTAAACGAGTTATCCAGTTTCTACTACTGAAATGAAAATGACTTTTTGAAGTTGAAGCTAAACTTAAGTATTTTGTTTTCGTTTGCAATTTGAAGCGTATCACTATAATCTACTACTTCTAAAAGTTTTTTGAAAATTTCAAAAAGGAAAAGATTAAAAAGATCAATTACAACCGCAAAACGAAGTCTTAATTCCCGAAAATTCTCAATGTAAAAAAATATTTCCCAGGAATCTCGGGAAATCTTTTCCGCATAGAAACCCTAGTATGAATACTAATAATTTTTATTGTAATATATAAATACAATCTATTTTTATATAATTAAGCTACTAGATCGCAGTTTTTTTTTTCTTCTCACTTGTCTATTATGTAGATAATTACAGAAATTGGTAAATTTTAAAACGCTTAACGATTAACCCTTTAAGATTCGTCGCTCTCTCATTGGCAGAACATTAAATATAGATAACTTTTTGAATTATTTGCTATAAATTCTTAAACTAGAAAAATATTTCTCGATTACATTCATATTTAAAGAAATTATTTAAATTTGTTGAGCAAAAATTGATATCGAGCATTAACTGTGAAATAAGCTAAAATTAAAAATGTTTCGATATTAGTTTTTTTATGAAAATTGATATTTCAGAATCATTTACATCATCTATCAAAATTTCATAGATACCAAGTAACGTTTCAGATTTATAGCAAAAGCTGTTTTTCTTTTGTTTTACATTAAGCTATGGACATAGAAAATCAACTAGAAGACCAACTCTTTTAGTTCGCTTAGTAAAACAAAATTACTCTCCTCACACGTATAAAATAGTTCTGTACAAAATTTTACTAACACATACATTAGTTAGGTTCTTTTTTTGACAGCTGAGTTAGGTTTTTGAGTTGATTTTTGAGATAGTTGTTTTTCTATGGTTTTGAAGTGCAAATAATCACAGAACTGCTTCTCTTGTAGTTTTGTGCTTTGCACTTAGCTGAAAAGTAAAAAAAATTTTAGTTGAATTTAGATTGTCTGATTTGAAACTTATTCTATTACATTTTCTAAGATAACTTGAATGTTTTTCGCTAACAAATTACTATATTTTTTTTAAATTCCATGAAATTTACTGAGCTGAATAGCAACACTAATTAGTTGAATTAGGATTTTTACACATATTTTTTAGTTTTCATAAATTTTTTATAATTTGTTAAGAAATTTATTTAGCTAAATAGCAATTTAACTTAGTTGCATATCAATAAAATCCAGCTGAATTGGTATTAAATAGGCCAAACTTAAGTATTTTCATCATTAAATAAATTTTATTAGCTGAAAAATAGAAAAACTTAATTGAATTGATTTTTTAGCAAAAAATACTGTATTAAAAATTTTTTAAGAATTTAATCATTATAACTTAGTTCAACTGAGTTTTTTGCTAATAGTTCTTTTTATTTTGCTATTTCTGATATATTAATCAGCTGAATATTAACAAAAAGCTAGCTGAATTGGCATTAACTAAGCCAAGCCCAATTAATTTCACTATTTTATAAAATTTTGTTAGCTGAATAGGAAAAAACCGGATTTTTTTATTTTATTTCATTTTTTTATTTTTTATTTATTTTATTATTATTTTTTTTTTTTTTGTTTTTTATTTTGAAAAAATATTTTTAAGAAATTCAATTAGTGGAATAGCAGTAAAACTTGGCTGAATATCAATTAAATATAGCTGAATTGGTATTAAATAAACTTAATTATTTTCTTCATTAAATGAAGCTGAAAAAATAAAAGAACTTAGATGAATTGTTTTTCTAGTAAAAAAATACTGTATCTTAAAATTTTTAATAAATTTGCAATTTAACTTGGCTGAATATCAATAAAATCTAACTGAGTTACATATTATAACTAAACTGATTTGAATTTTTCGCTAATAAATTTATTCATTTTACCATTTTTGACACAATCAGCTGAATATCAATAAAAAGAACTAGCTGAATTGGCATTAGCTAAGCTAAGCATAATTAATTTCACTATTTTATGAAATTTTGTTAGCTGAATAGTGAAATAACTTAGTTGAATTAAGTTTTACAAATGAATTTGAATGAATTTGTACACCAAACGTTGGATAATTGACTTTCAAGGGTCACCGCGTCTAGGGTAGAAATAAACTTTATTGAAAAACCGGCGATGCAAGCAATTTAAGGAAAGTCAAATGTAGCATTGTTTTAGATTACATTGTGTGCCGTTCATTTGGAAATAGTCTGAAAATTAAAGATGGAAAGATAAAGAAGGAAAAACGCCGCAGGCAAGATCCAAATTTTCGCTTATTAAACTCTGCCAGGCACAAATCACCTTAAATGCATCAACTTGAAATACAGAGAAATTTCGTATGCAACACTAAGTTTCTAGATTCTTATGAATAATAATCTTAGCCGTAGATTTATTAAAAACCCTAATTTTAATGTTAAACCTTTTTCTTACATTTTTCAAATGATTTTCAAAAATTATATTCTATATATAAAAAATTACTTATTCTCTTTAAAATGTTCTCAAAATTAATATAAATATTAGGCAACTATCTATCCATTCATACATTTAACAAAATAACAAATCAATTTTCTATACTAAATATGACAGTAATTGCCGGCTTTTGTCTGGCGTATTAATGTAATCGTAAACCCTTCAATTTAATATGGATGAATTATTTTAAAAACGTTTTGAAAAGAGAAGACAGATCGAGTTAACGCAACAAAACAATTCATTCATGAGATAGTTATAAACAATCAACTAAGATAATTATATTGTCCAGTTTATGAGGAACATTTTAAATGAAGACGACAATATTAAATTATACCATGATAAGTTCACGTTTTTATAAAAAATGAAAAAAAAAATCATAGATATGTACTTATGTGCAAAAGAAAAAAAAAACATGCGCCAGCTAGCATAATCAACTGTCAGTGATCACAACATGATCACCAAGCAAACCAAACTTATTGCCTGCATGATTATCCATCCATCTATATCATTTAACGATCGATCGTTTTAGCTTCTCTCTCCCCTTTGTAAGATTTTTATAAAAACAGCAGAAGCTTTATAAATGAATATTGTACACATGTCTGGAGAAGACCCACTGTCAATATCCAGTTTGTAAGGTGCAACTTATATTTAAACTTAATTTCCAATATGCCTCGTATGTACATACATAATGATGTTGAACATTAAATACCTTCTTCTTAAGTGTGTAAACCAACGTATGTACAGCTTTATGTATGATCCGATCAAATTGATTGATCGTTAGTGATAATATTATGGATGGTAACGCATTACTGCATGTATGATCGGTAATTTTTTATCATAATGTCGCTGTTTTTTTTAATGGCAACATGCACTATTGAATTGATATATTAGATTTGTTGTTTGGTTGGTAACACACTTGGAAAAAAAATTTATAACAATTTTAAGTCTGAGCTAGTTTAGTTTTTTGGTGAATCGAAAATTTCTTAATTTTTTTTAATCCCTTACTGAGTCAGAAACTTTTCTAAAATATATTTTATATACAGTAGTCAATATATTGTTTTTAAATAAGATCGGATTATACTTTAGCCTACAGCCTTTATAAATAAATTTTCTCAGAATCACTTCAAAGCTCCTAAATTCTTGACATAATTTGGTATCGAAATGAAATTCTACGAAAATAGATTGTAGGTATCAGAAAACTATTTCACAAATTATTCTCACTTTCGGTCCATATTTGACCCCAATTCTCATATTATCAATATGAAGTTTAAAAATCTGGGTATCACTTTGTTACTGTGAAAAAAAAGGTGAAGAAGCAGTCTATATGTCCAATTATAATTTAAAACTTATATGGTTGCAAATACGCGCAAATAACAAAAATTGTAATTTAAAGAAAACAATTCACAGTTAGCTTTTCGTAAATATGCCTAAATTTAATAAATTTTCGTTAAAAACTTAATCTTTTGTCATATGTTTAAATAGGATAAAATAAAAAAAACCTAAAATACGATTCCAATAAAATGTTATGGCGTTTCGAAGATCAACAATCTTATTGAGTGTTTAAACGCCTAAAAAATATCTCACTTTGAAGTGTCGTTATACAATTATTATATGCGAAATGTCATATTTTTTTTTTTTTTTTTTTTTTTTGTTTTTGTAGTCTACATATAATTCTTAAAAATATACAAGCCATTTTTTCATCAAATTCAATAATCAAAAAATTGACTTTTGGCCGGTTAAATCATCAAAATCTCACACTGTGTATCTTCTCACATATGTTCTGCAAGTCTTTTCTGATCTTATCAAGCTCATTTTATTCCTAATAAAATATAGTACTAGCAAAAAATAAAAAATATGAAAAAATAAGTTTTCTAATAAAGTGTGGGTCATAAATGGTTGTAAAATCCAAAAGATACGAATTAAAAAAAATTGAATTTGTGTCTTTAATATCTTACACAGTGTTGCTATGAATATAAATGTATATATACTTTACATTTATATTCAGGTCTTTACTTTATAATACCTTTTAAAAAACTTAACTTGGATAACAGGTATTTGAAATAAAAAATTTTATAGCCGCGAATTCCGAAAAATCGAGTTATTGGATATAACTCTCGATTTTGCGGGTATATCGAAAATTCCAAAATGGTATAATAATCTGCTCACCCATATCTCCAAACTACACTATGTTACATTCCATGTATTTTATCACTGTAGCAACATTTTTTAATGGGTTAAATGGGTTCCGGTACATGAAGATGTCGGGGGTAATAAAATGGCAGACGAATGCGCTATTAACACTTTTTGAAAAAAAGAATATATAAATAGACACTCAGAGAATACAGATGGCCAGTTGTAGAATTTTCAAAAATGTTCTGGCTCCCTCAGACACGGAAAAGTATCAAGTCTCGCTCAGTAAATGGGCATTCAGAAAGTCGGAATATAGATTTATAATGCTCAAACTATTACAGGCTTGAGAAAGATCATGTCTATGGAACACAGGTATACTTCAATTGCAAATTGTAGAATATTAAATATTATCTGCCTCTCACAGGCTCGAAAAAAGATCAAATGCAGAAGACGACTATGGCTCATTTATATAACTCAGATTTTTACAATGGTGTCTATTCTTGAAAACGCGTCGAAGAAGTGAAAATGAAATTTACCGTTTTTAAAAGAGAGAGAAACGCGTTAAAGTTCTCACGTTTACTACACTTTAAAAATATATGGTAAACAAAAACAATTTTTTAAACTTTGTTTTTGTTTTAATGGAAATTTTCACATTAAAAATGCTCTAGTTCTCAAAAATACGAAAAAGGATGAAGTCTCTCTCAGTAATACGACAGTCGCTTATTGAATACTCAAAATTCGCAAGCTCTAACAAGATCAATTCTCTTTCAGTAAATTTACATTTAGGGAGATAGAACACAGATGTTCTTTATTTACATTTTGAAGAATATTCAAAATTCTCTAGCTCACACAGGCATGAGAAAGCAGTATGACTCTCAGCAAATGAACACTCAAGGGATCAAAAACAGTTGACACTGTGGCTCATTGACATCCCTTCAGATACAATATCGTACTGGATCAGTAAATGAAGACTCGGGGAAGCGGAAAACCGAAGATTTGTGGTTGGTCGTACACGTTCTATGAGAGTGATGGCTAAGATATTTCGGTATGCATTTCTTCCATGATCTAAAATATTTCAAAGTGTAGTTTTCCATTACTTTAACCAAAAAAGGATGGAAAATCAGTACGAAGCTTTCTGTGTGGCTATTCCATTCTGACATCGCTTACATCTCGATATATATATATATATATATATATATATATATATATATATATCTTTAATAGTATGAAGTCTCAGAGATGTTTTGCGAAATTATTTATTTATGTTTGTCAGAAGTTAGAGGTTTGAAATTGCATATTCATAAGTATTAGATCCAATTTCTTCATATATAACTTATATTTATTTATAATTATAAATCTATTTGTGCCAGAATAGTCATTAGATCGATGGAATTTGTTTACAAATTATCTTATGAAGATCAAAATTAATCATTATTTCTTTGCGTATTCTCGAATCCAAGTATCAGCTTTAACTCAATTCGGTGTAGGGAATTATTAGTGCAGTTTAGTTCCACTAGTTTCCTTATAGTTACCTTATTTATAAGTATTTATTTAAGCTTAAATTGAATACTATGGCAATAATACTCGTTCATATTCTTTGAGCTAAGGACAGAGTGTCTATATCATCATTATAGTCAAGCTAAGAGTATGAACTGTTGGTACATGTGATGGTTGTGGTGTTGCAGTTTAAACTGTTATGAAAATAAATTGTAGTTACACGCATACGACATACTATACAGTATACAACAAGCAAAAATCGTTCAAAAATCAATGATCACAAGAAAAAGATACATAGACAGAGAAACGTTGATCATTTTCATCATACAAAAAAAGAAAAACTAAAAAAGTAAAAAAAAAATAAAAATACTTTGAAAAACTATGTACGTGATGTTTAGGTTGTTTTATTATTCTTAAGGAAAACAACTATCACCAGCGTCATCCATAGCGAATCTTTTCTTAAGATACCAACCTGAGATGGTTGGAATTGATGGTTTTTGGACTTAAAGTCTGTAAGTATGTGTAATTGTATTTGTAAAGAAATTTTTGCAAGCCCATGTTTGGCTTAACCCTAGAAAACTAGTGTCCTCTGTTAGTACTAAGATGATGGTGTTGTCTGTAGCATCATTAATTATCTTTGCAACTTTTTTTGGTTGCAGAGAAACGGACGTTTGAATGGTTCGAATGTGTAATATAAATTGATTTAATTCGTTGTTGCATTGAACGTGCGCATAGCTGGAGTAAGACGCATATTTAAACTTACTAAGAATTTTTTTTAAATTCATTGGATTTTTTTGCTTGAATGGCTTTTTATTTAGTTTCAAATTTATGATTTAATTTAATAATATAATTTAGCTTTTAAATTTTAAAGTCTTTTGATATAAATTAAATTATCAATTGGAATAAAATAAATAGAATATAAAACGGATAGTTTTATAAAAAAAATTGATGTTAAATAAAATTCTACTATTTAATCGTATAAAAAAAACGAAATGATTTGTACAATATAAAAAATAAAGCCATAACGTCAGAAAATTTTTTAACAAATATCTTATATAGATCAATGCCCACATCTTTATTCTCACACCTTACATTGAGACATACGACTAAGAGTGACATATTCTTTGAGGGTTTTGTTGTCTCCTTTAAAGTAATCTTTACATTTAATACTTTGCCATGGATTTTAATTGTGGCAATTTAGGTTTATAAACACCTCAAAAACGAATGATACATTTTTATAGGCAATTGCTAAAGGCAAAGAAGTTAGTCAGATCCAATGAAAAATGAACAGGTGCGTTATTTAATAAAAGGGAAGCTCTCTCTCCTTCTGATTTGATTTACACTGGTGCATATTGCTATAAACGCATTTAAAATTTTTGTCTTCTTTGAGGTTTCTCTTAACCAGAAATAATGTTGTGTTGTTACAATAACTCGCGATATAACGGTATTTTTTTATGTAAGAAATATTTGTTTATTGCTTTTGTTGTTTTCTTTAATTTAGCAATCAGAACATATTGGTGATCATTTCAGTGGAATATTCCTATACACGCAGTTAAGAAAAAAAGTTCTCAAAAGTTATTGCAAAAAAAAATATTAAAAAATTTTAACATTTTTAGTTGCTTGTTTCACTTAAGGTGATGACAACATCTCTGTTTACCAGAAATATATTTTTTTTTAATTGGGAAAATTCATCAGATTAAAGGTTGCCCAAAAAAACTGATCAACTCTGTTCTAACAGAGAAATTGGAAGAGAAATTAACCATTCGAAAGAAGTTATTCGAGGCTTTCTTAAAAAAGGGCACAAATACGGAGTGCGGAAACCAACAAAAGGTAATTAAAAAATTAATGAAATAACAGAAGAAGCCACCAGCAATAAATTAAATGCTACACAAATAAAAAATAAACTTGACCTTCCTGTCACTTCCAAACATGTTGCACACATTTTGAGAACAGATAAAAATGGAAGAAACCAAAATGTAAGCCAATGTTAAAACAGCATCATAAGGAAAATCGTATAAATTTTCGTGCAAATATATGAAATGGACAGATGAGTGGAATAAAGTAATCTTTTCTGATGAATAGAAATTCAATTTGGACGGTCCCGATTCATATTCTTGCTATTTTCATGATTTGAGGTCGAACGAAATTCGTATGGCGAAACGGTGGAAGCAGTGCTATGGTTTGGGCAGCCTTTTCTGCTGCTGGAAAATGAAAAATAATTAATGAATTAATGAACTGTTACAAGATACTCTTCTCTCATTTATGGATGAAAAACTGGATGAAGATTGCATATTCCAACAGGATGAAGCTGCAATCCATGTTTCGAACCAATCTAAATCGTGGTTTAATGAACATAATATTCCACTATTGGACTGGCCGGCTTGCGGTCCGGATTTAAATCCAATGGAGAATATGTGGGGGTACATGGCCCGTAAAGTTTATGCAAGAAATACACAGAATGAAACCATAACGATAAAACGGAGTTAAAAATAAAAATTAAGCAAGCCTAAAAAGAAATTGACAGTGATTTTCTTCAAAAATTAGACGAATCAACGCCACATCGAATTTTTGAAGTTATCCAAAACAAGGGGCATCAAGACATTATTAATAATGCTAAATTGGTTCATTAGTTTAAGTGCGTATATAGGAAAATTCCATAAAAAATGGCATTAAACTACTAAAATTACAAAAAATTTATTAAAAAATTTAATGTACATTTTAAGTTTTTTGTTATTAATTTTTTAAGTGAAGTCAACAAATAATTAAAAAAAATAATTTATTGCACCTTCACTTTTTTTTAATCCCATTTTTGGTAACTTTGCGTTTATTATTAATTTGCGTTTATATGAATATGCACGAGTGTATTACACGCCAATTTAATTTTTGAAATTTGAATTCAAACGTTTTAGGGATTATCAAAAGATTACAATATTTTTAGTTAAAAATTTGGTGCAAAAACAAATATTTCAATTCAAATCAAAATATTTTAGAAATCAATCCTATTTTGCCTCTAATGACAACACCATATTAAAAATAATTGAAGCTTTATTGTTTTGTTATTATAAAGCGTGCGTTCGAATAAATTGTAACACATATTTTTGTTTATAACTTTGTCTCATACATCTTTGAAAAGTACTACAGATTTTATAATGGTACGAATTTTCAAAATATTTTTTATGCTTGCTTCACAATGGAGAGTCAAAGGGAAACACATAAACAAATTTTTTAAGCTATTAAAACTCATCCAAATTGAACTTTTTTGGTTTCTACAATTGTACAATTAGTTTCTAGAGTTGTAAAACACCACGAAACGAACACAAAGCCAAAAAGGTGGAGCAGTTCTTAAGAAGTATTCCAAATATTTCCGGATGCGAAGTGGCTAGACGTGTCAAATGTTCCGAAAGCTATGTGCCCAATGTTAAATTCAATATTGGACTTAATGCATCTAAAGTGCAGAAAGTTCAAGAAGAGTACCGCACCAAAAAACAATCGAAAGTTACAAAAAAAATTCTTGTTTGGCAAGCTATGTATATGCAGCTATGGTGAAAGAAGATCGAAAATCGTCATTCCGTTTTAATATTGGCTTTAGATCGAGAATTATAGCTAAATTACTTTTTTTAGTTTTTTCTTACTTTTATTAAAAAAGTGCTAATTAGGATTTGAAAGGCGGTCGGATTTAACCGTTGCTATTTTTTATTTTCACCAAATCTTGGTGGACCTTTGGTTTTCAGAATAAATTAGAGATGACAATTAAAAAGAGTTATTTTGAGGAATTTTCTATCTCCAATCTTCTAATAATTGTGTAACAAACTGTATTATTGGCTTGAAATCCGGTATTTTTTGATTATGTGGAAATTTGTGCTTATAATTTGATAAAATTTGACTTAAATATTTTGAATATCAGAAGCAACAAATATTCTTTCATTAATTTTTATGTATACCAACTTGTGTCAATAAAAATCGGATATTCTTGCACCTATGTGACAGTTTAAAGATTAAAATAAATGATTTCAAAAATCGAATTCAGCTATTGAAAATTGGTCAAAATTTATTCTCATTTGCTGGAGTCAAAAAATTCACCGGAGAAAATCGGCAGAAGGTTGAACAGAATTTTCTAGCACTTAGAATTTCTTCGACGCCTTTGAAGATTTTTGATTCGATATTTTATTAACACAATAAATATTAAAAAATATATATAATATATATATATATATATATATATATATATAAATATTGTCATTCCGTTTGTAATTTCTACAATATTAATCTGCGAACCCCAAAAAGTATATATTTTCTTGATCCTTATTCATAGGGAAATCGATATAACGTTGTCCGTATGTCCATCTATCTGTTGAAATCAGTTTTTAGAAAGCTCCAGTTATCGGATATATATGTTTTATACATCAAATATTCCTTAAAATGACACTATCAACAAAAGAAATGAACAAAATCGGTTCATTATTAACTGAGATATCGGTCAAAACGCATTTTTGGACTTTGTGAAGCTTCTGTATAAGCTCCAAAG
The DNA here is from genome assembly GCA_932274085.1 of Protocalliphora azurea. Classification (NCBI taxonomy): domain Eukaryota; kingdom Metazoa; phylum Arthropoda; class Insecta; order Diptera; family Calliphoridae; genus Protocalliphora; species Protocalliphora azurea. Next base: position 146,604,333 of record OW026521.1, on the reverse strand, counting down.
TTCGTTTTTGTACAAATCTGTTGTAAATATTTTTCTAAAATTTCGCTTTTTTGAATTAACCATATCGGTGCCTAAACAACATAGTTGTATGTAATACTCTGAAAAAATTATTAGAAATATAAACACACAAACATATGTATAAAAAAGCATTGGATTGATTTTCAGCGTTGTTTTTTTGTTAATAATGATTATTGTTGTTGTTGTTTTTGTACTTGCAGTCAGTTTGTTTGTATATACATACAAAAATATATAAATAAAATATATGAATGCTTATAAGTTGTTTTTTTCTTTTTTTTTCTTTTTTTTTTTTTTTTGTTAAGCAAGCGTTGTTTGTTCGGCACAGCCGAATATAGCGCTCTTGTTTTTATTATTTTTATTCTTGATACATTAATGAATGTACATATATTTAAATATATCAGTTTACAATGCTTTTTTGTTTTATTCACTTAATTAAACTGCACACTGAAACTGAAATAATTTTCAAATAAATATAATTTAATGTGAATATTTTTTTAGCTGCTTGTACTTATAAACATAAATATATACCAATAGGACTTTAATCTAAACTACATATAAGCTTATTTGAGAAAAGAAAAAATATACATATATATTTCATTATCGCTATATTTAAGTGTGAGTCTTAATTTATTATTCAATATTAACAAAAACACCCTGTTATCAATTTATACTAAAATATAATTTATTTTTGATAAAAGAAAACACTTAAATTAACAAAACAAGCCGAATAAATAAACAAAAAAAATGTTTGCTTGAGTTCTGAAAATAAGAAAATATCCGGCAAGAATTTAAGACTATAAAGAAAATACTATATTGACAACTATGATCATTAATCGTAAAACAACTGTTAAATACTCGTAGTTTCATAAAAATTTGAAAGCTGTCAAATTGCAACTATCTTTTAACAATAAAGTGTTAGTATAAGTGTTGATTGCAACTGTTGCTATTTTAAGTGTAATTTAATCACAGCATAAATTTACAATTATTACTAGGCTCAAAGTTCTTTTGAAATTGACTAACAATTTTTATGTTTATTACATTTTTTGTATTTTTAAACTTCAATGTTTTTTTTTACATTTATTGTTAATTAATATCTCATAAAGTAGACTCTTAATTCAACTCCTATTTGTGGTTGCTATTTTTTATGATATCGTAAAATTTAAAACCCAATAAAAATATCAAAAATGTACTTTGACAGGTGATTAAGTTAAACTTTAAAGTAGGTAATATGAATACAAAATAATAAAATTAATAACAAAAAAGTGGAAATGTTAGGAATCTAGAAACTTCTTCTGAGTCTGCACAGTGTGAGATTTTGTCAAATTAGCTGTCCAAAATTCTAATTTTAACATTACTTAGTTAAAGATCCCAAATTCTTGAAATAATTTGGTATCGAAATGAAACCTCACGAAAATAAATTGTAGGTATCAAAAAACTATTTCACAAATTATTATCACTTCCGGTCCATATTTGAAAATCTGGGTATTCATTTTGTTCCTGTAAAAAAAAAGATGAAGAAGCAGGAACAAGCACGTGTGTTTTTTTCAAATATGCGGAAATTGATAACAATTGATTCACAGTTAGTCTTTCGTAAAAATGTTTAAATTTAATAAATTTTAGTAAATCAATTTTAATATTTTTGTTATATGTTTAAATTGGATGAAGTACCTAAATAAAATGCCTAATAAATGAAAAAAAAAATATCGAAAAAATCATTTCCAATAAAATTTTATGGCGTTTCAAAGATCAACAATTTTCAATAATCTTATTGAAAAATGTCTGATTTTTTTTCGTTTTTGTAGTCTACATATTGCACTTGATCAACAAGTGGGTATTAACTCCAAATTCTTAAAATTTTACCTTTTGCAAGAAATCAACTAACAACATCAATTTATATCTACTGTGAAAATTTCAACGTATTCCGATTACTCTTTTATTTCCAAAACCACATTTGAGACCATTTTCGTGATAGTGTAGTGAATATCAACAAATGGTATTAATACAAATATATATATATATATATATATATATATATATATATATATATATATATATATTTTCTTTTTTGCAATAATTGCAAAAATTTAAAAGAAAAACAATGTAAATTTATTTTCAATGAAATTTATTTACTATGTTATATTCGGATTTTAAAATTATTTTAAAATGTAACCACAAACAGTTTTTGAACTTTACTGAAAATATAGATATAATTCTTTAAAATATACAAGCTGTTTTTTTCATCGAATTCAATGATCAAAAAATTTACTTTTGTCCGGCTAAATCATTAAAATCTCACACTGTGGGCTGGTAGCGATGATACGAGTAAATCAAATTATTTAACAAAAATGATTTTCCATTCAAAAATCATTATTATTTTTGCAGTGGATCTGAATACATCCATCTTTAAAACAGCTTTTTCGTAATTTAAATTACTAAATATTCGAGAACACCTTTTGTATTTAGATTTTAGTTTCAATTTATTTTTAATAATTAGGCAATATTCTTGAATCCGTCTTAATTTAGAACAATTAGATGGATTGTGTTGCAAAGATGCCTTTGAGCCCTTCTTCTCGATCAATTTCGCATTTGTTTAACCGAGAAATGCACAGTGGGGAAGAATCGAAATTTTTTTGGAAATCAATATGTAACTTCTAATCGGCTGTTTGGATTTAAATGAAATTGTACATAAGCGTAGCAGAGGAATGTACAATTTTAAGTTTGGAAGGGAGGCCCCTAATATCCCTCACGAACGGAGCTATTAGTGCTCAAAATAGGATGCCTCCGACATAGAAAATTTTTAACCGCTTGCCAATTTTTTTTTTTCTCATCCAATTACAAATAATCTTAAACCCCTCTATTACAATTTTCAAGTCTTTTGCATTTGAAATTTCAACTATCTTAATTTTGCAAAATCTTGATTCAGTTTTTTTTCAATATATAGTCCAACAGTTTTGTCCGATTTTGTTGCGCAAAAAAATATTTTTTTCTGAACTTTAGTTTAGGAGGTATACTTAATTAAAGTTAAAAAAATGTGATTCCTTATTCAAATGGCAGACAGTGTATCTCTTCCTAGTCCAAAAATAAACGATTTTGAAATTAAAAATTGCAAAAATTATGATATTGACTTCATTCGTTTTGTGTGTAATTAGGAATTATGTTAACTAGACAAGATAGTTTATTTGAAAAAAATGGAGTCCATAGTTTTCGGAGTCCCTTTAAATATTAGATCTCTTTATTAGAGATCCTAAAAAATTTTTCGGTATATTATTAGATATGGTAGAATATAGAAAAATTTAAGATTTTTGTCAAAGTAATCCCATTCCCGAAAAACCGGCAAAAATACCAAAAATGGGTTTGTTTTTAAATTTTGCCCATAAAGTCTACATTTTTTAAAGGTCTTGAAAAAGCCGTTGGTAAACCTTTTGGAACACATTAGAGTTTTCGAACACATTAGATTAAAATCAAAATTTTAACATAAAATAAGTAAAATTCGGGAGGATTCCTATTGGGTGTTTTGGCTTGTTTTTAATTTTAAAATCATCTCTGTGAAGGTACCTTTGAGAAAAGTATAAAACTATTTTATGTTGTTAAAGAAAATTTAACTTTAGAGTAAAAAGAGTGTACACACTGTTTTGGCAAAAAAAATCATTATTGCAATTTTTAAATTCAAACTCCTTTATTTTTAGAGTAATATAAATATATAAAAATCTTTCAAATCTGTACAAACATAACGAATCTGGACCGTTTTAAAAAGGTGTCCAAATTTGGGACTCTGTGAACCCGCCTCCGTCCAAACTCAAAACTTGCCTACACTTCTACTATCACTAAGTAAAATTTCATTTAAATCGCAACTGCATAATTATTTCCATTTCATTTTTTAGATCGCACACTGTGCACCGGTGTCCCTATGGTCGTCAATGGGTTAATAAATAAAGCGTATTTTGTAGTGATTGATATATGTATATTTACTGTGTTACATTCTAAGTTTGTAAATTAAACATTTCTTAATATAGTCTTTATAAAACTAAATAAAATTTACAAAGAAATTTATATAAAAATAAAACTATTACAAAGCAAAATATTTATAATGCCCATCAAATAAAAAACAAACACACTCACACACTTTACAGTAATTTATACAATCATAGATTTATTTAATCATTCATAGGATTTCGCATATTATCTGCATATTGATATTGCAAACATGTAAAATACTTGTAACAAATATGTAGTTAAGATATAACTTGATTAGAAAAGAAAAGCCAAATAAATGTTTAGACATCAATATGTCCAAATAAAAACTCCACCCATTTGTTAAATTTTAATGGTACCATGTAAAATGTTTGTTAAAAGGACACATTGAAAATGAAGTATGATAGACAGAAAGACGGACAGACATACGGATGGACAGACGGGCGGATGAACAAGATTACAAGTGTATTTTACAAATATTCAACCAAATGACTGGACAATTTAGTAAGACAAACACATACGTACATAGATACACTACTAAATTAGTATTTACCAGAGAGTATTTTTGTGTTATACAACTTAATACAAATATTTTGAATTTCTAGAAAATTTTCTCAATAAATATTGATGTCTATATAGACATAATACCATATAAAAACAGGTGATGCTTGAATATTTGAAAAAAGAAAAGTTTTTGTAAAGTATTCTAGATTTAATTAATTTGAAAAGATTATATGACTAATACTAAACATAATAGACTTGACATAAAACTTAAAAGAGGAGGGTATTATTGTGTCAACCAAAATTATGAGAATTTTTTAAGATTTTATTAAAGTTATTTTATAAAATAACAAATATGAGCAAATATTTTTTAATATATTTTTGATTCTTATGAATGATAAAATAATAAGCAAGACAACCAAAAATATGCTATAAAAAATCTTTTTATTTTTGTTCTTTAAAAAATGTGCTCAAAATATTATTTTTTTTTTGCTAAATTTTAAATTATCTACTAAATCATACTAAATATAGCTTGACTTTTATTAATAATTGCCAAAAAAATATTTGCTTTTTGCACTTAAAAACATTCAAAGCTGATACATTGTATCAGCAAATTACAAAATTATAAGATGAAAATTATTAGGGAATCGGATTTGAAAAACGTATGTGACAGTTAAAAAAATTTTCACTAATGGCAAATTTTGTAAAAAATTCTATTGTGTGCAAAATATGCAAAATTATGTTCTTAAGTATAGAATATGTAAAAATATATCATTTAAATTGCTGAAAATGCGCTAAAATAAGGATTTTCTATGAAAATATGACAAAATATGCTGCTAAATTTAACGAAAATATGCTGTTTTGACCAAACACATGATAAGTAATAATACTTATAATATTATCATAAACTTAGAGTACGAATAGATAATAAATTATAATGCTCATAATAAGTGTTGAAATAACCAAAATTAAGTCAAAAACTACCTTGATTATTTCTATACCCTTCATCAAAGGTGGCCACCCAAAATGCAAAAGACAATGTTTTTTACTTTTCCTGCAGATAATTCTAGAGTCCTTATAGATAAAGGATACGAAATATCAGTTGCTCCCTCCGTCCGTTTATCGATTGAAATTATGTTTTCGAAAGCCTTTGAATATCTGTAATAGGTATATTAAAATATCAGAAATGCTCCCAAAAATTTTGCTACTAAAATACTAAAAATTTGGTCATAATTGAAGGTGAATAGTATTTTTTCGTATTTTTGGACTTTTTGAAGCTCCTACAAAATAATTGTCAAATTACAAAACAAACAAAAAAAAATCGTAAAATTAAAAAAATTATCAAAATAAATCGCTAAAAAATACAGAAAAGAAATCGCTAAAAAAAATCAAAAATATTTGTCGACTTTTTTAACCTCTATAAATGTATTTAAATTACGAACAAATCGCCAAATTACAAAAAAAAAAATAATAAAAAAATCGTTAAAATACAAAAAATCGCTAAATTACGAAAAAATTTAAATTACGGAAAATTCAAAAAAGGAAAGCAGCTAAATTACAAAATAAATAGAAAAAATAAATGCAAAAAATCGCCAAATAACGTCTTATTAGACTTCTTGAACTTCCATTAAAAATCTTCAAATTTCAAAAAAAAAAAATCGCTAAAATACAAAAAAATAAAAGATTAATTAAGGAAAACAAATAATTGAGATAAAAAGTTTAATTATGAAAAAAGTTAAATTAAAAACTCGCTAAAACAAATAAAAAATAGCAGTATTACAAATAATTCGCGAAATACAAAAAATAATCTTTAAATTATAAAAAAAAAAGAAAAAGTGGCTAATTACCAAAAAATCTCTTAAATATGTAAAAATAGCCAAATAAAAAAATAATTATATGTATATTTAAATGGTACCGTGAAATAACTCCCAAATGAAATAAGTCCCCTCAAAATGATTAAATAACTTCCCATTTTTTTCTAAACAAATTGGGTTTTATTATGGAATAATACCCAGTGAGTTGGAACTTATTGTTTTTTCCATTGGAAATTATTTCATTATGATATAACTTCCAAATGAAATAACTTCTAATGGAATTTTGTTGGGAGTTATTTCATGTTCTTTGACAATTAGGTGTTATTTCATTTCGTTTGGGACTTTTATCATTTTTTTGGGGCCGTCCAGAAGTATTTCTCCATTGTGGTATTTAAAAACACCGGCTTCACTAATTAAATTTTTCTCGCATAGGGCTCAAGGATGGTATTTATAACACGGGCTTCGCTAAGTAAAGCATTTATAAATAAATATGGCTTTAAAAATATCTTAAAATTTCTAGTTAGTTTCCAATTGGAAATTATTTAATTTCATTTTCTTTTATTGTTTCATTTTCCCTTTTGGGAGTTTTTTAATTTTTGCTAGCATTTATCTCATTGGGAGTTATTTCACTGTACCTATTTAAATTTTACACACATTTACATACAATCCCCATCAAAAACTTCGCCTACTAAATAACGTTTTTCATATTCACTAAAAACTACTTATATAAGTACTAATAAGTAATGCTGGGAGTGGCGAATACGGATACAATATAATGAATACAGTAGATATTGCTTTTAAGTTTGGAAGTAAGGTTTTTTCTGGGTTTGTGAACGTTTAACTGATTTTCGGGAGTTTTTTATGGGAGCTATGGGCAATTATGGACAAATGCTTCTGAAATTTTATAGCATAATTAGCACTTAGTAGAGGTAAAAAATATATCGCTACTAATATTTATGTGGGACTTATGCACATTTAAGTGATTCTCAAGAAAGTTCTGTATAAGGAGACATAGCGAACCACGGAACCACGGAATCCCATTGAAATTTGGTAGAGCGCTCTGGTGGAATTTTGTACTGAATTTTATAGAAATATTGTCATAATTAAGAAATGTATGAGCGCTCAAACTTTATTCCGGTTGAAATAATGGACTAATTTCGACCAATTTCAATAGGGTATTTATTTTCTTGATTCTTAAAGGACATATGTTCCAAATTTCATTGAATTTTATCTTCAAAATTGTGACCTAAAGGTTGATTACAAATACACAAACAGACGGATAGACATCATTGAAAAATAAGTATTTCAAGCTGATTAAGGATATTGGACGATTACTTTTATGCATTACAAACATCAATCCAACCGCATAATATCCTGGTGCAGTGCATAATAAAATGTGTGATGTCAAATGCTTATCATTAAGTAGTTAATTAGTACTACGAATACTAATCAATTTTTCATTATTAAAATAAATATTGTTAATTAGTTTATTTCGAGAATTATAATATTTAAGAAAAATCTACTTAATTTTATTATAAATTCTTGATTTCCATATATATTTCAATACACGCAATATATCATGTTAAATGCAAATTTCACTTTATAATGTTCATAAATTTACACGAAATTTATAAGAATACTAATTAAAAAAAGTATATAGTTGTTATAATTAAATCACAAGTACAGTGACAGGTTAGTCAGCAACTATTATGGTTATTAAGACGTTAATAACAACTAAATTTTGATTGGTTTAAACGTAAACTACAACTTGGCCAATAGGAGGAAAACATTGGTGGTTTTTTAAATTATTCATGATTATGGTATTTTTTTTTTATCAGATTTAATTACAGACTTGTAACTTGTCATTAAGTGGCGTATTCACTGACATCTTATTTTAATTTAGCTATAAAATTTAAACAAAAATAGTTTACAATTTAGTTATATCCAGGGCAAGCAAAAATATACATAATCTTACTTTTTCTTGGGCTTCAAATGAATCAAAATATTAGTTATTTATCCATTTTAGACAATTTGAAGAATTTTGGCATCGATTTGTTATAGTATATTTTTGCATACATATTTTAGTCTTTGCAGCATATTTTGTCATATTTTCATAGAAAGTCCTCATTTTAGCGCATATTTTAGCAATTTAAATAGCGTATTTTTGCATATTTTATACTTAAGAGCATAGTTGTGCACATATAGCACGCAATAGAATTTTTACATATTTTTACATAATTTACTATAAGTGAAAATTTCTTTCATATTTTCATAGAAAATCCTCATTTTAGCGTATATTTTAGCAATTTAAATAGCGTATTTTTACATATTTTATACTTAAGAGCATAATTTTTCACATACAGCGCGCAATAGAATTTTTACATAGTTTTACATAATTTATTATAAGTGAAAATTTCTTTTTACTGTTACATATATTATTCAAATTCGATTCTCCAATAATTTTCTTGTTACAAATTGATAGAAATTTTGTAATTTCGTGATACAATGTATCAACTTTGAATGTTTTTAAGTGCAAAAAGAAAATATTTTTTAGCAATTGGTAACAAAATCAAGCACTGTAGATAACTTAAAATTTAATAAAAAGAAATTATATTTTAAGAGCATATTTTTTTTAATTTTTATGGGCATATTTTACGATTTTAAGAACATTTTTTATGCGCATAAAATACTTTTTAGATCATATTTTATACAAACACTACACAACAAACTAGTTAAATAATTGACACCAAGTAATTTATTCTGAATCACTTTACTGTCGATTAGTAGCACAAAGAATGGTCAGTTGATTTATTTTTAGTTTGGAGAATATCTGCTTGACTTGTTTCATATCTTATAATTTTTCATAACTATATAGATTTATTTGTGTCCAATATCTTACATTTCTATTTAGTAGAACTAAAACATTTTTTTTTTTTAATTAACCTCTTTGTTTTGGATATGTCAGTATGAACTTTTAAATTAAATTAAATTTCCGGTACCATCATATTGTTCATCTCTTTGCCCACAACAAAAGCTTAAATAGATTTATTTCCTTTTATATAAAATAGAAAAAATAAAAAAAAAAACAGTAACAAGTTAAATGAGGACAACACCTAAGTACTAAAGCATAAATTGATTTAAAAAATATTCAATGAATAAAAGTTTTGTAAGCTGCTTTATTTTTTAATTCATTTTATGTATTATTATTTTTTTATCTTGTCTTTATTTTGCAATTTTTAATATACATAATAACTTTTTTATTTTGTCTATTGTTTAAAAACTGTATTTTTAATCTTTTTTATATATTTTGATCTATTTGCAGCTTTAACAAGTTATAATAAAGCAGCAGGTGGTGAATGTTAAGGCTGGGATCTTCTTTACACAGAATAACATCGAAACAAGCAAATTCAAACGTGAGGAAAAATTTCAACGAAGAAGCATGAGTTTTAGATGAATAAACATTATCAATTGATGAATATTGAAAATTAAAAAAAGAGGAACACATAATAATAAAGTTTCGCAACACGTAGCAAAAAATAACATATAAAAACTATAAGTTAATCAGGTGAATTATAAAATATATTATAGAAATAATTTAAAATTTTCTACGAAGTTCTTGCTGTATTTTTAAAAAGTAACTGGTTTAAAACAGTGAAATATTTAAAATCAATATCTTTTAATTTTTGATATGGAAATTTTATTATCTTTAATCTCTAAACATTGCTAAACATCTTCAGAATAAAGTTTAATTTCAAAAATTTCAAAACACCTCTAAAAATACTTATTTTTTTCAATATTATAATCAAAATTTTCGTTAAAAGAAAATTAAGCCATACTAAGGTATGGAATATTCATTTCAATAATTGTTATGTCTCTCGTCAGTCCCGGAATATTAAGATTTTATGAGGTTTTTTGTCAAATTTTTATTATTCAAACATATAATTTTATGTATTTGGAACATTTTCCAAAATATAATGGGTTTTAATGTTCCATTGGAATAGTCTATCCTGATATTATTAAAGATTATACGTAATTAACCCTTTAACAGTAAGAGTGTCAATTTTATTAAAAAATGTTCCCAAAAGGTTAAATTAGCAATTTTTGCAAATAAGTGACAGGAAAGTATTTATTATAATTGAATGAATTTATGAAAAATATAAGTTCCTTTATTTAACATAAAAATTAACTTAACCAATTATGGACCGGAAATCCCAAAATATTACTTGCTTAACTAAAGGTTTAAATGAATATATCAATAGTATTGAATGATACCTTTCCAATGATGCCCTAAAATATAAATTGCTATGGAAAATTTCCAAAATATTCAATCTTTAATAAAATAATATTTAAAATAATTTTACTAAAAATTTTATTAAAAAAAGATTAAAACTAATTAAATTTTTTTTTTTACTCATTATGTATTAAACGCCATTTTTCTATCATATGTTGTAATTTTTTTGACGAAAAGTTAAAAATTATGTACACTGTTGATCGAAAACTACGAAGGCGGATCAATAAGACCGTGACTTTTCGAACTTCCCTCGTAGTTATATTAAATGCAACACTATTGCCATCAAGTACCACCTGTTAATAGACTACTGTCAAATTTTGAGCAAGTGTCGTCATTTACTTTGCGTAAAAAATATGATTTTTCGAGGTCCTTAAAATAGGCATTTGTTTGGTCAATAATTTCATCGTTGGAGCTGAATCTCTTTCTACCGAGCCATTTCTTTAGGTTTGGAAATAGGAAGTAGTCACTAGGGGCTAAATCCGTATACTAAGGCGGATGAGGTACAAATTCGTAGCCCAATTCATAGAGTTTTGCCATTGAGACTGCACACCTGTGCACCTGTGCATTATCTTGATGAAAAAGAACTTTTTTTTTTTTGGCCATATGGGGTCATTTCTAATAAGTTGGGATAATATTCGCCGTTTATTGATTTTCCCTTTTGAAGGTAATCGATGTGGATATTCCCGCGTGCCTCCCAAAAAACTGTTGCCATCACCCATTGTTTAGACTGCTGCTTGGTCTCCAGAGTACAGTAATGGATCCATGTTTCAACCACAGCTCTTCCTTGGTTTGATTGACGGTTTTTTTTTTTTGCAAAAAATAATGTTTAATGAGCACTCGAAATTCAATTTTTTCCATTTTTAGAAAAATACACGAGGTTGCTGTTAAACGCAAAGTAAATGACGACACTTGCTCAAGATTTGACAGTAGTCTATTAACAGGTGGTACTTGATGGGAATAGTGTTGCATTTCATATAACTACGAGGGAAGTTCGAAAAGTCACGGACTTATTGATCCGCCCTCGTATATTTTTTTTTAAAAATTGTCCAGCTCACGTCAACGAAATAATTAAGCTAAAATATTTTGGAGATTAGTTTAAAACATATCAATCTTTAATTTTAGGTGGATATATTTGCAACATTTTTTTGTCTCCATACAAATGAATGTACTTTAATGTACATATGTAAAATATATATAAAAAAACATTAGAATTAACATTTGGAAACCGTTATAGATGTTACATATATTCTTTTTCATACAAAAAATTATTAAAGTAGTTATTAGGTGTATAAGATATAGATCCAATAATAGAGTAAGTACTGAGTTTAATTCTTATTTCTTTGAAAGTGCTAGGGAAGTTTTGGTCCTTTTTGGAGCTTATGAGGAATAGAATATTTTAATATTTTAATATTCTATTACTGGCAATCGAAGGGCGTTCGTAGTCCATTCATTAATAATATTACAACTAGATGTAGAGTTCATCAATTTCTCGTTTTCATATCCGATGTTTTGACACTCTTAAACATTTGACATCTTCGAACTAAGTTTGTCAATTAGTGATCGCAATTTTTCCAAAAGTAACCATGAATTCGTACTCATTTTAAACTGTGATTTATTACGATCAAGGCGAAATCTACATCTCACTTAATATTTTCAGCTTAATACGAGGTCTGTTTGCAGAATCTAGATTTGAGTAAAACGTAGAATATTTTTTTACAGACTTTTCCTACCGCAATTGAAAAAAAAATACAATCAAATCATAAATGAAATATTGGCGATATTTTTAATTTTTTGAAAAGATGACAGACTGCAAACCAGTTGAAAAACACCTCAGCATTAGACATGTGAAATTTTATCCAAATATATCTGGCGGTTCAAGTTACAGATTTACGGTTACGATTTACGACTTATAATAAAATCGTTTGGGACCACTGTGTGTCGTTAAATTAAATTAAATTTATAAAAAAATAAATAAAAATTGTCTGTTTTCTATTTAGCCAAGAACATCTAAAATATAATATAATATTATCAGCCTAAATAAAATTAAGTTAATTTTCTTGTAAAATTTTTAAAATATTTTCTAATTCATAGTTTATGTTTTTTTATAAAAGATATATTTGTTTTAAATATAATTTTTCATAATTTTTTCTGTACTTCAAATGAACAAAAAATATTAATGTTTTATCACTTGAAGAATTTTAAGAAAATTTTTTCTTAATTTATTATAGGATATTTTTTATATAATTTGGACTTAAAGGCATATATATATATATATATATATATATATATATATATATATTTCTTTTAAAAGTATATTTTATCATATCTTGATAGAACAACCTTTATTTTAAAGCATATTTCATAATTTTTAAAGGAATATTTTGCATATTCTATAGTTAAAAGCATAATTTGCACAAATCCATGATTTTTTTCTTTTCACTGTAATTTTCTAAATTGCATTATTTTCCTAATGAATCTCACATATACAAAGTTAATAAAGTTTTAACATTTTTAGAGTTGTTGCATCTCAATTACACATTCTAAAATACGAATTATTTAAATAGTTTTCCATTACGTTACTTACGATTTCCACATCAATGTTTACCGTTAGTTCATCCCTTAACACGAGTATCTATTGTTAATGGCAAAATTTAGCACAAAAAAGGAAAAAAAAAAAGAAAACAGCAATAACAATGAAAAACAATACACAATAATATAAAGGTAAAAACGTTTCAAACTGATTTTTTACTTATTACCATTTATAGCTATATTCAACTATACCTCAATATTTTAAGGCATGCATGCAACTCTACGCCAACAAATCGACAACACTTAAATAATTGTTGTTTACAAATTAAATATACATAAATGTATGTAAGTACATATGTATGTATGTATGTATGTATATTTTTGAATATCTGCCTATGAAGTATGAGTAATAATATCTATGGCATTTATTTCATCTTTACACAGCATTCTGGCATGGTACGCAAGCGGACATTCATACAACACCGTAGCATAGTGGTTCCAAAACGCTCTTTCGTAAATAATTCTGTAACTTATGAACCGTTGGAAATATATCAATAAAATTTACCTGGCCAGATACGAGGTATTTTCGAGTTGAATTGAAGGAGCACAGATTTCTAGCAGATCAAGGGGGGGGGAGGAGTGGGTAGACTTCCAAAGTGATCATCTCTGGTATATAATTTTTTTAAAAATCGCCAAAAATTGATTTATGATTTGACAGAAAAAAATTTTACATATAGATATCCCTTGTAAATCCCTACAAAAAAATACGCTTGCATGTGTAGGTTATCTCTTTTATTTTAAGAGATATTTACGACGAAATAAAATTTTTCACTCATTTTAAGCATCGCTTTCTTTTTTCTATTTGTAGGTTTTTTTAAGCTTGGCGGGTTCAATGTTGGCCCTACATTTTTTAAACATTTATCGGATTCCTTACAAAATTCTAAATAATATTGCTGCAAGAATCGTATAAATATATAGATTAGATAAATAGTTATATTAATCTGAATGGAACTTTAAAAAAATTGCATATTTCTTGGCTTTTTTCCAAAAAAAGGTGGCAATATTTTTTACTATAAAATTTGTTTTTTGTTCTGGCCCATATAATTTTTTAATGTTTGCAAAAGAAATCTTAATATAGATGCGTTTAAAGTAAACCAAAAGGAGCTTAAGGCAACGGAGTAAACGCATAAAAAGTATTTCCTGATGAATGAGTCTTATAATGACAGAGTGACCATTTGGATGGAAAAAGTAAATTTTTAAATCACGTTTTTTTCGTGTTGGGATTTTGGGTATATTGGTAAAAAACAGTAGGTAATTTTTTTTAATTCCTTGATTTTAAGGCAGGTCTATCTTCATTATGTCAAAATTTAATTTGAATATCTCTACTCCTTTAAATTTTATTTAGGTCCAAATATAATGTTAATAAAAAATATATTTAAAATTTAAATTTTAAGTTTTTCAGGTCATAGTCTGAAGAAATTTGACCGTATTTAATACATTTTCACTAATTCCTATTTTCCATGTTCTAACGATTCCTATGATACCAAATGCTTTCATTTTTATGAAAATGTTTAAAGGAATTTTTAGCGAATTTTTTAAAAAAATTGTATACTCGAGATGACCAACTTTGGAGATTTGATCCTCTAGTAATCTGTGCTCATTCATATCAACTCGAAAACTCCTCATCTCTAGTCAGATGAAATTTTATTAAGATATTTCCAACGGTTCACAAGTTACAGAATTGTTTCCAATCGTTTTGGAACCACTGTGCGTCGTCATCGTACATATAATTTTGTTATAACAAACAGTTGGTTTTCCTCGTAGTTTTTTCTGGGGAGTGGCTTGGTTTCTTTGACTTTACTACATTGATATTGTTGGTGTTTGTATTAGTTTGACTGAGTGACTGCTCTCTCCATGTCTATAAGTTTACAATATAAAACGAAATATATTTGTTCAACATGTGTTTTAAGGTATCAGATACATACTTGCTACACATATTATAGAACATGCCACAAAAAATAAGATAAATACAAAAAAAAAACTGATTTCAAATTTATGATTGAACATAAAGAGTTTGTATTATTGTATGTTTTAAATTTTTTGTTGATTTGGTCAATACAAAAGAAAACAGAACAGTGCGTCATAGAATGTCTGTGGGAAAAATAGGTGTTTCCGGAAATTTTTGTTGTTGTCTTTTGTTTTATACTTTTCTTTTTAAATCATAAATAAATTCTTATGTAATAGTTTTGGTTTAATTTTGAAATTAAATTTGCAATTCATATTAAAAAAATTAGGATGGAAAACGTCCACTCTGTTTACAATAAATTTTTTAGTGAAAAACTTAAATTACATTTTACAAGGAAATCCCAAAAAGACGAAAATCTGTAATCATTTAAATTTAAAGGCTAGTTGGTGGTGAGCTAGTCTATTAGTCTGGGTGTTGCAGGTTCGATTTCCGCCAGAGAATTTGATATGGTTCACTACAACGGGCAAATAATATACGTTTGCTCGGTAAATAAATATATATAAATAAATAATACACAGAGTACGAAAATCTGTGATAAATTTATTTTTCACCAATGTATATATATATATATATATATATATATATATATATATATAAACTAAAATCTGATTTTATAAGGAAACCAGAGGTCTTAGAGTCAAAAGGACGAAAATTTATGATAAATTAATTGTCTCATCAAAAATCAATTTTTTTTTTTTTTTTTTGGTAAAAAATGAAATTTCATTTTATAAGGAACATAAAGTTGTTACAGTGTTATTAGATTAGATATTTTCTCCCCAAATTCGGGATATATATATATATATAAACTAAAATCTGATTTTATAAGAAACCAAAGATCTTAGAGTCAAAAGGACGAAAATTTATGATTAATTGTCTCATCAAAAATCGATTTTTTTTTTTTTGGTAAAAAATGAAATTTCATTTTATAAGGAACATAAAGTTGTTACAGTGTTATTAGATTAGATATTTTCTCCCCAAATTCGGGATTTATTTTGGGAAATGGGGATGAAAGTTTTATTTTGGGGATTGAGGGACTTGTTCAGGATGAATTTCTAATTTTGGAGATTTTTATTTTATTTCAATAATTTTACTTTTTAACGTAATATTCCGCCCGATATTAATTTTTATTAAGATATGCTTATTCTTTATTCAACAACAATGCAATGAAGATAATAAAAAATACTGTTATATTAAATAGGTATGATGTCATAAAGTTAAAAAATTAGTTCCAATCTCTGCTATTGGTAATGTTTGATCAATTAATTGATCCTCTATTATTGTTACTCCAATAATAATCAATAATATACAAGTCTTTAATAATTATCCTCTTTTATTATATATATATATTTTTTTTTTCGATGAAGGTAGAAGTTTTAACTGGACAAAGCTGTATTTTACGTTTTTTTTTCAATTTGCTTTTTTTTATTAACTTAGGATATCATGCAACGCAGGGGCATTCAGCTAGTATATTATAATTAGTTATTTAAAGTTAAAATGTATCAAAAATTATTAAATCAATGGAACTTAATTTTTCATTCTTTCATACCTTTGAAGAAATAAAAATTTAATCTTCAGTATTTGCGTTAACTATAAAAATGACGTAAATTATTTACCGAAAAATTTATTGATACAAATGTTAAAACGATTTCCATATAATCTCATTTTTTTAAAAACTTATAGGAAAGTTTCTTTTTCAATATTGATTACATACTTAGGTAATTTATCTAACCAAACCTGCATATCTATCTACAAAGTTTAAACTAATCTATAAAATATAAGTATTATTTTAGTGGGGATTTTTGGGGATAATATAAGCAGTTATTTGGAAATTTTTGGGGATGAAATTTTTCTATTTGGGGATAAGGCTCGAAAAAAATCTGGGAACCTTGAATTGGTAGATCCAAGGAATCAAAATCTATTAGCTCCAAAATTAGATTTTTTTTAATGAAAAACTATAATTTTAAATCTATGATCACCAAAGTCGATTTTTTATCTATTGAATCAATTTTATGATACGTATTTATTTTATATTACACATAAAGGTTATGACAAAGCAATTACTATGATAAATCAAATTCTGAAGAAATTAATATTTTCAATGATATTTTGGCACAATTTTTTTTTTTTTTTAGCAATGGAACTTGTTTTACAAACAGTTTTTCCTATTCTTTGATATCGATATAACTGTATTGTTTTGTAAGTTATAAATTTATTCGTAATATTAAATTATTTTTTGGGCCTTTACAAATTCATTGTTAAAATATCTGTTGTATTTATTGTTATTGTGCTTGACGTCTAAAGTATTTGTAAGCAAAAAAACTTTATAGGACGTTTTTTTCTGTCTATTTGTGTATTTATAAGAGTCTTGAAATGTAGCAACAACAATTGCATCACTCTCAAACCGCTACACTATAATTTATAAGAAAAATAATACCTTTTTTTTTGCCCACAATATTAAATAAAACTGCAGCTAAGCCAAAGTCAAATTTTGTTTTTAAAGTTTTTACAAAAGAAATCAAGGTATATATAAAAAGTAACATTTTTATATAGAGACAGACAGACGGACGTACACACTTATAGCAGATTTTGCGAATGGAAAAGAAAGAAAGCATCTTGCTGTTGTAGTATTGTTTAAACGCTGATTTTATTTTATTTTTCTTTGTGTTTCTTTAGGTTTTATTGCAAGTTTTTTTATTGGACGTAATACCAACACGTATAAACAGATTTTAAGAGCTAGGAGGCACGCCTCTATCTCTAGTGTGCGATCTAGTTTAACGGCTTGCTATTTTTTTTTTTTTTTTTTTTTTTTTTTTTTTTGGCTGATACCTTTTTATTTTCCTTATTTTCTAACCAGCAACTGCTGTAATAAAATAGAGTTTCAAGAGCCGCATAATTGTTGCATTTTTTAAAAGAGATTTAATTGTGAAATTTGAAGGAATTAAATCTTCTTTGAATATTTTATTTATTTAACGAAAACTTTTTATTGAGAAGAAAATTCAAAGAAAATTTTGAATTCAAGGGCCTGATTTTATACAACGAAAATTCGTTTGCACAATTTGTATTGAAAATAAATTCAAATTTATTTGTTGTTTTCAATATAAAATTTCCACACGATTTTTCGCTTTGTTTTTCAAAATGAGACTCAAATTAAAAATTTATTCAAATTTTCTATTATTTTGGATATATTTTCTATTCAAAGAAAATTTATCAATTTATGAAGAAAAAGTATAGAAAATTTATATTAAAAGAATGTATCGAAAATTTTTTTATTAAAATAAAAATTTTTATAAATTTTCTATTAAAAGAAAGAAGATTTTCTATAAAAAGTGAATTGATCGAAAATATTATAGAAAAAGAGATTTTATTGAAAATTTTTACTGGAAAAAAATTTTTTCGAGAAATTTCTGTTACAAGGAAACAATAAAGGAGAATTTATCTATTATCTATTAGAATTTATTATTTCTACTAGAAGAAAATTTATCGAGAAGTTTCTATTAAACGAAAACAACGAAAAGTGTTCTTATTTATTTATTTATTTGTTTGTTTATTTATTTTATTTATATCATTTATTAATCTTCGCAAGAAATTACTTATAATAAAGAGAACCGGTCTAAAACTAGGCATGTAACAGGTTCTTCAGGTTTGTGAAAGGTTCTAGTTCCGGAACTTTATATGGAACCTGTCACTTTTACATGGAGATGTCATTGGAGGTGTATAATTAACGGCTATTAGGTACTGTCGGACCGGTCAAAGGACTAATCTAAATGTGCCTGTTCAATATTGATCAGAACCAGATGCTTTTACAAAAATTTTGGCAAATTTCATTTACTTTAAATATTTTTTACTTAAATTTTTATAACAGCACCCCGAATCGAACCTACGTCCATCTAACTTATATCATGTTTTATAGTCTTGAACACTAACCATTCAGCCACAGATTGTTGTTGCGCGCACTTGTTACTAATTGCGCATTTAAGAAGCATGACAGAAATTGCTCTCAACTGATACTTATTAATGAACGTGGTTGAGCAACTGGTTCTTAACTGGAACTTTGGTGTGCGGTTAGGTGTCAATTGGTACCGAGTGACCAGTATTATTGCTGAATTGCCACCAATTTCCCGCAGGCTTATCATTAAATTTTATTTTAATAGAAATTTTCTTAATTTCTAATAGAAAAATTTTGAAAAATATTACAAAAATTTCGTTTAGTTTTCTTTTGAATATAGGAAATCTTCACTTCATTGAATTTTATTTTAATAGAATATTTTTTTTTATAGAAAATCTTTGTTAAACCTCTTTCTTATTGAAAATGTTCGTTAATTTTTAAATACTTTTAAAAATATAAATTTTTCCTTGAATTTTCTTTTCATAAAAACGTTTTGTTACATTTTTTTAAAGAATATTTTCAATAATTTTTCTTTTAATAGAAAATATTCCATTTATTAGAATTCATTCCTTTTCATCACATTTTAGTTTCTTACAAACACTCCATATATTTTCAATGAAAACCAAATCAAAGCGAACGAGACCAAACCAAAAAATATACCTATATATTTTAAATTTATATGTACTTTGTTTTTGGAAGCCAAAACTACAACAGTAAAATTGTATAAAGAAAACTTAGAGATTGATCGGTGCGATGAAGTGTCTATTTGACTGTTGTGAGGAACAGCGGTTTTCCAAGAGAAACTTTGTATTTAGGTTTTCATAGGAATTTATACATCTTATGCTGCTTCCTCAACGTTTTTTGGATTTTTTTTTTTATTTGCAGGCTAGGCAGCCAGGATTTAAAGTTTCTTATTTTCCTTATTGTATTTAATATGGTTGTTGTTGTTATTTTGAAAAGGCTATCTTTCGAATGCCATGCGAAATAATCGCGTTGAAAGGTGGTAGGCGTTGTAAATTACAATAAAATGAATATAATTGATGTACCATTATAGCGAACGTATGATGATGAAGTAAGCAAAAATTCTACAAAAAAAAAAAAAAAAAATGAAGAACAATATCTTTAAAGGGAAAATAAACAGATAATCTACAAGGTGTGTTAAGTTTTTTTATACTTTCGCCCGGTGTACTCTTTATGCAAAATTGGAATAACTGAAATAATGACAATCAAGAAGGAATACTAACAAAAGAAAATTTAATTTATTTTATCACCTCAATATATAATTGCATTTTGATATTGAAAGAATTTCGCTTTAAATCTAAATAGACGCAGGTGGTTGTTTTAAATAAATGACCAAAAATAAATATTTGTTTTGTAAATATTGTTTGAATGAGAATGTCATGGAATTCATCTCATTCCAATGATCTGCAATAGGTGATCATTAAGAGAATCTACATACTTTTATAATTGATTAAACAAAATTAAATTAAATTAAATTTTCGAAATCCTTAAATGTCTCCCTATCTTTCAAAGTTTGATCATTAATTTTAATATCCCACAACAAAATTCTGCAATATAAAATAAATACCTAATTTTATTAAAATTTTTCTCCCATTTAAACCAAACGTCTCTATTAACAACAATACACATCTTATAGTTTTGAAAACTTTTGACTTTACAATTTTCTTCCTGAAAAGAAGAAAAAAAAATCGTATGCAAGATTAAAAGATACACATGCGTCAGTGACTGTCAGTCAAAGTCATTCACTATTATTGTCTACTGATGAGCAAAAGCAAAAATATTCAACTCGTTTTTTCTTTAAATCATTCGTTATGAATAATGACAGCCATTGTTCGAATATGAACATTTTATTTGAATTTTTGTGAATTGCTAAAGAAGCTGCTATTTTAGGTATGTACTCTGTTGTTATTGTTCTTTTGGTGATTTTATTTATGTCTACAACTTACAAGTGATCTTCTCAATGTCAACGGTTGCTACTGATCATCATTAATCATTTTTTTTTTCGTTTCTCTAGCTATATGTATGTATAGGATGATCCTCTTATAACTATATATTCAAATTAACTATTTTTCTAAAATTTATGAATAATAGCAAATTAATAGAATCAGGAGAATAAGTTAAGAAAGAAAAGAGTTGCAATGAATTAAGTTCATTAGAATTGTAAAAATGTGTTTTCAAAAGATCATTTTCTTTTTAATTATTTTGAAAAATATTGAAATTTCAATAGGTTTTTTTTTTTTCAATTTTAATTTTATCTGGGGTTATTTCAAAATAATATAATTAATACATTAGAATAATGAAGACGATCTTACGATGATTTAAATGCATTTATTGAAGATACCGATACACAGTGAATCGAGCCCATAGAAGAATGGAAAAATTAAAGGAGATGTTCTAGAGCCATGATAATTAGTACTTACTTATATCTAAATTTTTACGCTAATTTCAAATCTTAAGAGATCGTAATTAATAAAATTTATTCTGATATGTGGAAAATAAATTTGTAAAATCTCCACATAAGTTAAATAATTAATATTTTCTAAAATTATTGCTTAGTTAATAATAACTGAAGGCTTTTAAAATAAAAATATGCAACAGCAGTTACATATATCAGTGTTGCCATATAAGTGAAATAAATTAATTTTTCATTATTATTATTTTTATATTATTTTTACTAAAAATTGTTTGAAATTTTGTAGAGTAGATATTTATTGTTTTATTCAAATAAATTGCAGCATAAGGCATAACGGACGAAAAATTTTTACCTTTAAACTCCAAGAATTTTCGGAATAATATATTTATAAATTCTGAACTAAATATTGCAAATTACGGAAAGTTAAAAAAATAGGATTAAATAAAAAAAATATTTAACCAAAAATTATTCAATTTATTTAAATACATATTTATTTATTTGTTTATTTATTTATTTCTTTAAATTATTATTTTTGTTTTAAAGAAAATAAGAATATGAGAAAAAAAACTTTAGACCACTTTTTATTCCTATCCAATTTTTTCAAATTAAATAGATTTGTTTTTTTTACAAAAATTTTAAATAAGGACTGCGCACGAAAAAATTAATGCATACAATTCAACTTATAAAATAAAAACCAATGGGTCAATCTTTTTGAAATTTTGCTTTTGCTAAATACTGTTATATTCAAATTTGAAATTTAAAAGGAAAATTTATTTTTTACTCGTTTTTAATAAAATATTTAATATTATCTGGAATACCCAAAATAACAGCTTTATTGTGTTTTCGGATCCTTTTCAGTAGGAATGGGTCCACTTCTTTTTAAACTTTATTTTATTTTTTACAAAGCTTTAAGTGTTCTTTAAATATTTTTCTTTTTTTCTATGTTCAAATACATTTCAAAAAACCGAGTTCTGGACAGTTCTGGACCATTTTTTTGGTACCACACAGTTAATTTTTTGTTGTAAAATTATGAGAAGAGAGATGAGGCCAAACAAATTAGAATTTATTGTGTTTTCTAATGGTAGGAAAATTAAAAGTGTCGTTTATTATGAATGAGTTGCTTTTTTCCCAACATGTACAAATGTTTTGATATAAAAAAAAAATTATTTAACAATTTCGATTTTTACACGATATTTATCTAATACATTTCCCATAATATCTGTAATATGGAATAAAAAGACCGCTAGCATTTACTTTTTGTTAACCTTTAGACTGCATTCGTTATTTTGGAAAAAAAATCGTCTCTGTAGTTTTCGTTCTCTCTTTTACATGTTTTCTAGCGTTCATATTAAGATGTTTTTCCTTCGTGGATATTCAGACCAGTTTTTTTTAACTTTTCAGAGATAAAGGATACAGAACAATTTAAAGAATGAGTCACAATTCATCCCGAGATGTTGAGATTTTCTCTTAAATTTCGTATTAAATTTTTTATGTATAATAAAAGTCAGAGGCCCTAAAGTGTATACGAATTTATTCGTGCGCAGTCCATAGATGCTAAATTTTCGTTTTTCGATTATTTTGTAATGATCATATTTAAGACTTCAGTAAATAACATAAAAAAAATTTACGTAAGTCTTATAATCCATTTTTTTTTCTAACGCCTACACGCGGAGAAAAAACATGGTTACAGCATTATCACCACAACAATATTATGTTCTCATTGTTATTTTTATTGAACTTTAATAACTTTATGTTCATGATAGCATTGATTTTAATTCAATTTTGTCATTTAATGTTTTACACTCAATAAGAATTTTAATATGATTGACTGCAAAAGTTATATGTTTTAAATATTTTTACCAGAAACAAAATTTTGTTAATATGATAATGACATGGAAATAATATTAATATGGTTAAAACACAGAATATGGTTTAAGAACAAGGAAAAAGATTGCAAATATTTAATGGCTGTAGAAGTAATGATATTTTTTCATGTTAATACAATTTTGTTTCTGGTAAAAATATTTAAAAACATATAATTTTTGCACTACTACAACCATTAAATATTTGCTGTCTCTTTCTTGTCCTTAAACCATATTCAGTTTCTAAACCATATTATTCCTATAACAATAAAATGTTAGAAATAAATATAATAGTTATCCTTTTCACAAACTTAGTGGAAAACTTTAATACTTGTTTGTTTTTAAATATATATATATATATATATATATTTGTTTTCTAACTTCAATGTAATTCTCATTTAGTTTATATATGAATAAATATAAATAAACAAGGTTTGGTTATACAATATAAGAATCTTGAATGGTACAAATGAATATAACTAATAATATGTAAATATTATTATTAATATATATATATATATATATATATATATATATATAATTTCTCAATAAAAATCTTATAAATATAACAATAATTTTTATTAATATATGATAAGATGGAATAATAATATGACAAAATGAAATAATAATATGATAAGATTGTATAACTTTATGATAACATGAGGTAATAATACTATAAAATGGAATCAATGTGAAAATGTGGTATAATAATATAATAAGATTGTTGAATTATATGTAAAACTATAATCATAACATGAAAAAACAAACCATAAAATCGAATACAATATGACAATGTGGAATCATAATAATTATTACTTATAATAATTTCTATTTTTTGCTGTGATCATATGTTTCACTCATAATATATTGCTCTTAGATTATGGTCACTACAACTATATTTTTTCTCTGCATGTATTAGTCTTAATTTTATAAAATATAAATTTTTTCATATAAAAAAAAATGTAAACTATAAAATATAAACTTTAAAAAATGTAAAATTTGTCTTGGAAAATTAAATTTCAATATAATCCATTTGTTTTTTTTTTTTTTTGCAAGACGGCAGAAGTCTACACAATTTTTTAAAAAATCTATTTCTATAAAGAAATCTATTTCTATTCCAAATCCATTCTTTATAGTATTTTGAAATATTTACATATATCACAAAAGACTAAAATATATTGCATCAATAAACCAGGGGGTTAATTTTGCAACTAAATTCGAAGGAAAATCGTTCGAATTTGTATGCTTTATACATTTATACATTCGAAAGTGTTTTTTTTTTTTTTCGAATCGAAATATACAATAAATTCAATAAATATACAAAAAATATACAAAAATTCACAATAATTACTGCTTTGCAAAACATACGAGTATTGCAAACAAAAAATATGTATTCAAAATACACACATTGTTGATTTTCCGTTAATATGTACATATTTGAAGTAAAAAAAATCTTAAAGTAAAAGTGACCATATTTTTTAGCCTGAACGATTCACTTTACGATGGTGGACTATATAAAGGAACAATTTTTTTTAAACGTAAATGCTTTAAAATATAAATTTTATAAAATTCAGCAGAACGAACTTTTTCTAACTTTTAAAATCTCTACCTCTACATTATATGACCATAGATTTCATATAAGAAACTCTCCTGAGAATCGCATGAATCGAATATAAATTTACAATTTGGCACAAATAAGTCGTCTCATTTAATTATATCACATTATCAAATTTCACCTCTCCCTGTCTCAAGTATAAACTTAACACTCATGCTGTACAATAGCGTAAATTGATAATAAGATCGGGTTAAATCGTCTATGAATTTCTTCCTTGTGGTTTTTGATTATCAGGTATGTAATGAAAACTGACCGTTTTTAGATCGAATCGGTTTGAAAGGTTCTGATGAATTTTTGATCGATTTCAATAATCATTTTTCCAACAAATAAAAAAATAATTTATGAAAAATATAAAAAATTATGTTATAAAATCTATGATTTAAATTTTAATTTTCATCAATAATAAAAACTACAAAGTAAATAAATCACAATTTTTTTTTTTTTTTTTTTTTGATTTAAAATCGATTCGTTTTCGAAATCGTTTTCTATCACATATCTGAATGTTTTATAATTACAATGAAAAATAAATAATGTAATTTATTTATTTTCCTCTTCATAATCTGTTTTACTTCAAAGTAATTTATTTAGTATGCATATAAGGAAAAACTGAAATAACTCTTCAAAAAAATTTTGTAATAAATTGCCAAATGCAAAGGTTAAAATTTAAATTTATTTTAAGGGAGAAAGTGCAATTTAATTTTGAAAAGTGAATTCTGGCACAGTTTTTCAAAAAGTAAATTCAAATGTTCTCATGATTTTTATTTCGACATTAAATGAAATTAATTTTAATTGCTTTATATTAAATTACAAAACACAATATACAAACTTTACTACATTACCAAAAATACGACTAACGTGTGATAAGTGTTATTAATTCAAAAGTCTTATAATATCCCAATTCACAAAATATATTATTTGAGTTAATGTCGTATATGTTATTTAAAATAACACATTATTTAACTTTTTTTTTTTTTGAAAATTTATATTTAAATTTAAAACAACATTATAACATTGTGAAACCTATTTTTATTAATTCTGTTAAAAATTATTTTGTTTAAAAATTTGTTGATTTCTTACAAAAAAATTTTATATTTTATTCGAAATCTTTTTTACAAAATTATTCATCAAAATTCAAATTTTCACCAAAAATTCAAATTTTCACTAAAAAAATAAAATTTTTACAAAAAAAAAAAAAATAATAATAATAAATAAATCAAATTTTTACAAAAAAAAAAAACAATTATTTACTACAAATAATTTTGCAACTAAATTCGAAGGAAAATCGTTCGAATTTGTATGATTTATACATTCGAAAGTGCTTTTTTCGAATCGAAATATACAATAACCCCCCAGAGCTAGGAATAAAGATGTAATTTAGAGTTTTTTCAATTTTTTACAAAAATTCCAAACATGAAATGTCGCTAAAAATTCGATTATTCACCAAAAATTCAAATTCATTAAAAACTAAATATTCACTAAAAATTCGGGTTTTTAATAAAAATTCGATTATTCACAAAAAATCTAAATTTTAAACAAAAATCCAAATTTTTACTAAAACTCCGATTATTCACTAAAAATTCGATTTTTCACTAAAAATTCGATTTTTTTCACTTAAAATACGATTATTCACAAAAAATTTGATTTTTCACTAGAAATTTGATTCTTCTCTTGGAATCAGATTTTTCACTAAAAATCGAATTTTCATTTGTAAATTTTTTTATAAACAAATGATTGATATTTAAACTGGTAATAACGCTCCGTTCGTCGCCGCGTGCCGCTTACGTTGGCCTTCTGCTATTATATAAAACTTATTTGTACCAAATTTTATTGAAGTAGTGACATAATAAGGAATTTATGAGTATTAAAATCCTATTGCGGGGGAATATTTGTATGGGGGCTAGTTGAAATAATGGACCAATAATAACCAATTTCAACATGATGTGTCGTTATACCGAAATAATCATATGTTCCAAATTTCATCAACCTGACAGACGGACGCACATTTTTTAATCGACTCAGAAAGTGATTCTGCGTATTATAGTTTTTAAAAATATTATTTTTCTTCAGATAATATTTTAACAAATAACACAATAACGAAGTTGTAAATTGGGCAAATATCTTTAGGAATTTCTATGCACAGTATGTGGCAAAACAATGAAAACGATTATAAAAAATTCTATTCAAATTTGTATAATACTATATATAATCTAAGGCCAATATAAAGCTTAAACTCGCTTAAAACTCATCTAGAACCACATAAAAATTTAAAACCAAATTATATGATTACAAAAAAATTAAAAACTAAAAAAGATAAAATTAAGAACCCTGCAAAAAAAGTAAAATATTAATATTTTCACCACTTCACAAAAGTAGAAATTAGTGTATATTTTGCACTTTCTTGGATGTTCATAATTTCTGAGAAAATCCCAATTTTAAAAATTTAAAAGTATTAATTTAAGAGAACCTTAATAACAGTGAATAAGAATTATAAAAGAAGAGGATTCTTCCAATGCCAACCATGGGTTAAAAAATCATTACTTATTGAATTCTTTTCCAGCATTAAATACATACTGCAATACTGTTTTAAAATCATTGCTTTTAGAACTCTTTTTCTGTTGGGAATTTTTGAAACATGTAAACTTGTATCAATTCAAAAGTAATTATAAGGAAATACTAATACCTCGCTTTTTTGTAAGATATTTTTAATTAAATTTTTAGTAAAATAAAATACTTCTAAGGAGCTTAGTCACATTTTCAAATATTTTGAATAACTTCTAAAAAAAATATAATGTCATTTTTAGCAAAAAAAAAAATATGCCTTCACAAAATTTATCACTCAGTCGTCGTATAAAGCTTTTACAAATTTTACTCACTGCTACTTTTTTTATTATTCAAAAGACAATCTCACGTTTTGTTGTCTAATAAATGAAGATCATTTTTGTATTTTTTGTGTATGTCGAAAGCAAAAACTGCAATTAAATTTAACCATGTTTTATGAAAAAAAAAAAAACATCTATAAAATGCTTCTTTTTTTCTAAAATACAACATTGGTGTTGTGTTTTCTTGTATGTTGAACAAATATTGGCGACAGGGCTGCAGTTAATTGTTTTATAAAGCGTCTGAATAAAAAAAATAAATACCAAGACAAAAGTTTAAATTTTAGTGATTTTTCATAGGAACAGAATTTCCTAAATATGTTGAGAGAATAAAAGTAAAGAAACGAGGTAAAAAGGGCAAAAATTATAACGAAATTAATTAAAGTTTAAAATACTAGATTAAATCCGGGGTGCTTCGCTAGTCTATTAAATTAAAAAGTTAGTATTTTCAGAAACACAATTTGTATATTTTCTCTACGAGAGCGGATCAATATTTCCGTGACTTTTCGAACTTCCATCGTAGTTATATGAAATGCAACACTATTCCCATCAAGTACCACCCGTTAATAGACTACTGTCAAAATTTGAACAAGTTTAATAGCTGTTCAAAACATACAAACTCGTGTATTTTTCTAAAAATGGAAAAAAGTGAATTTCGAGTGCTCATTAAACATTATTTTTTTGCGAAAAAAAAAATACAAATGACGCTGAACGTTCTGGACGGCAAATTGAGGTCAGTACCCCCGAAAAAAAAAATCCACGATATGGTGTTGGCTGACCGAAGAGTAAAAGTGCGTGAGAGTGTGGCATTTCATATGGCAGTGTGTTTTCGATTTTAAATGATCAGCTGCAAGATGGGTGCCGCGTTTGCTCTCAATTGACCATAAACGAAAACGTGTGACAACTTCAAAGGATTGTTTGGAGTTTTTTAACCGCAATCCGAATGAGTTTTTGCGGGGTTTTGTAACTATGGATCCAATACTGTACTGTACTGGACCAAGCATCAATCTAAACAATGAGTTCCTCCGGGTGAACCTGCTCCGAAGAAGGCCAAGGTAAGTTTGTCGGCCAATAAGGTGATGGCAACAGTTCTTTGGGATGCACGCGCGATAATCCACATCGATTACCTTCAAAAGGGAAAAACAATAAATGGCGAATATTATGCCAACTTATTAGACCGATTTAATGAGAATTTAAAAAGAAAACAGCTTCATATGGCCAAGAAAAAAGTTCTTTTTCATCAAGATAATGCACGGGTGCACACGTGTGCAGTCTCAATGGCAAAACTCTATGAATTGGGCTACGAATTGGTACCTCATTCTCCATATTCTCCGGATTTAGCCCCTAGTGACTACTTCCTATTTCCAAACCTAAAGAAATGGCTCGGTGGAAAGTGATTCAGCTCCAACGATGAAATTATTGACCAAACAAATGCCTATTTTAAGGACCTCGAAAAATCCTATTTTTTACGCAAAGTAAATGACGACACTTGCTCAAAATTTGACAGTAGTCTATTAACAGGTGGTACTTGATGGGAATAGTATTGCATTTCATATAACTACGAGGGAAGTTCGAAAAGTCACGGATTTTTCGATCCGTCCTCGTACTTTAAACATAAAAATAAAAAAAATTGAAATATTCCACATTATCTCGTATTCCTAAATACCTAAAATACTGAACTGGTTTTAATAATACATATATTTTGCATATTTGTAAATAAATACTTTTTAAATAGCTTATTCCTTTATTAATATCTGATATCTACTGTCACAAAAAATCGCCTTACCTATTTAATATTATACATTTTTCTGTTTGAGAAATAAGTGTCCTAGAAAAGAAAGTCATTTAAGAAATAATCAAGATACTCATTAAATGATATCAAAGAAATTTAATGAAATTTTGTTAAGATCTGATTTTTGAAAATTACTCATAATTTGATTGGAAAAAATCCGTAAAATAACTCATAATCATTTCAAGCATTCTTTCTCCTGATAATCGTTTAAATTTATTAAACACTTTCAATATATAAAATTAATTAATGCAACTATTTCTTGTCATGAAACATTATCAAAATAATTTTCCGGATTTCAAGCTATAATTAGAGGTTGTTTTTATGGTGTTGTAAAACAAGCCCATAAAAATCATTTTCTATGATTTTAATTTTATCGGTTTAATTGAAAATCTTGCAGATAGACTTAAAAATCTTATGATATTTAATTATACCAGCTCGTAAATGTTTTAAAATGGTGCATATATATGGTTCAATGGTGAAGCATTTAATGTATCCTTTATCACTTGTTGCTTCGATATGGTCTCTTTTTTTATCGCCTGTCTATTGCACCATCTTTGCATGAATCTGTGTTTAGTATCTAGTTTTTTGTATGTTGAAATAAAAATGAAATATTATCTATAATCATTACCTTTAAAACGTTTATGTATGACGACAAGCTTTTGCAATGATTAATGTTTAAAAATATACGTACACTATTTATCTTTCTTCAATTGTTGGAAAAAAAAGAGAAAACTATACTTCTTGTACTTTTTTCCCAGTATGTCCACCATATTTTTCCTTGGTCTACACGAATGCTAGGAAATATGATCTCATAAATTTTACTATATTGTCATTATTAATAGAAATTATACATAATATCTGACATAAATGGTCAATAAAAGTGTCGACTATAAATAACTTCCTTTGAATAAAACTTTTTTCTATATTATATTGCTTTAAATACCTGCATATACCAATATAACTATGTAAGCCAGGGTAAATTATGTTGTAAGTTATAATTAGTTTATCAAAATGTTTACTACGTTATAGGAAATTTACAAATCATTCTATTAAATTAAAAATGCTCAATATAAATAAAAAAAAACAAAATTTTTTGAGAAGTAAGTTATTGAAAATTTTCTGTGCAATGAAAATTTATCGAAAGTTTTCTATAAAATGAAAATTTATCGAAAATTTTCTATAAAATGAAAATTTATCGAAAATTCTCTATAAAATGAAAATTTATCGAAAATTTTCTATAAAATGAAAATTTATCGAAAATTTTCTATAAAATGAAAATTTATCGAAAATTTTCTATAAAATGAAAATTTATCGAAAATTTTCTATAAAATGAAAATTTATCGAAAATTTTCTATAAAATGAAAATTTATCGAAAATTTTCTATAAAATGAAAATTTATCGAAAATTTTCTATAAAATGAAAATTTATCGAAAATTGTCTATAAAATGAAAATTTATCGCAAATTGTCTATAAAATGAAAATTTATCGAAAATTTTCTATAAAATGAAAATTTATCGTAAATTTTCTATAAAATGAAAATTTATCGAAAATTTTCTATAAAATGAAAATTTAACAAAAATTTTCTATAAAATGAAAATTTACCGAAAAATTTCTATGCAATGAAAATTTATCGCAAATTGTCTATAAAATGAAAATTTATCGCAAATTGTCTATAAAATGAAAATTTATCGCAAATTGTCCATAAAATGAAAATTTATCGCAAATTGTCTATCAAATGAAAATTTATCGCAAATTGTCTATAAAATGAAAATTTATCGAAAATTTTCTATAAAATGAAAATTTATCGAAAATTTTCTATAAAATGAAAATTTATCGAAAATTTTCTATAAAATAAAAATTTATCGAAAATTTTCTATAAAATGAAAATTTATCGAAAATTTTCTATAAAATGAAAATTTATCGAAAATTTTCTATAAAATGAAAATTTATCGAAAATTTTCTATAAAATGAAAATTTATCGCAAATTGTCTATAAAATGAAAATTTATCGAAAATTGTCTATAAAATGAAAATTTATCGAAAATTGTCTATAAAATGAAAATTTATCGAAAATTTTCTATAAAATGAAAATTTATCGAAAATTTAACAAAAATTTTCTATAAAATGAAAATTTATCGAAAATTTTCTATAAAATGAAAATTTAACAAAAATTTTCTATAAAATGAAAAATTAACAAAAATTTTCTATAAAATGAAAATTTAACAAAAATTTTCTATAAAATGAAAATTTATCGCAAATTGTCTATAAAATGAAAATTTATCGCAAATTGTCTATAAAATGAAAATTTATCGAAAATTTTCTATAAAATGAAAATTTATCGCAAATTGTCTATAAAAAGAAAATTTAACAAAAATTTTGTATAAAATGAAAATTTATCGAAAATTTTCTGTAAAATGAAAATTTATCGAAAATTTTCTATAAAATGAAAATTTATCGAAAATTTTCTATAAAATGAAAATTTATCGAAAATTTTCTATAAAATGAAAATTTATCGAAAATTTTCTATAAAATGAAAATTTATCGAAAATTTTCTATAAAATGAAAATTTATCGAAAAAGTGATAATTTATTGATAATTTTCTATAAAGTGATAATTTATTGAAAATTTTCTATAAAAAGAAAATTTATCGAAAATTTTCTATAGAAAGAAAATTTATCGAAAATTTTCTATAGAAAGAAAATTTATCGAAAATTTTCTATAAAAAGAAAATTTATCGAAAATTTCTATAAAGTGATAATTTATCGAAAATTGTCTATAAAAAGAAAATTAAAGAAAAATTATATTTTACGAATAATTTATCAATAATTTTTTCTCAAAATGGAAATATCGAAATTTTTCTATAAAAAAGAAAATTTATAGAAAATTAGTATTAAAAAATATATATACAGTATCTGACACAACTAAAGCACGGATTAGCATTTATTCAAATAGAGGTGAATAACAATAGG
Source organism: Protocalliphora azurea (assembly GCA_932274085.1). Lineage (NCBI taxonomy): Eukaryota > Metazoa > Arthropoda > Insecta > Diptera > Calliphoridae > Protocalliphora > Protocalliphora azurea. Next base: position 146,571,749 of record OW026521.1, on the reverse strand, counting down.
AAAATCGTTTTGATTTCAATTATTTTTATTAACTTATTTTCACTACACCCCAAATACTTTAAAACAAAGCAAAAAGAATTGAGTTTCTATATTTAAGATTAAAAACTTCAAATAAATATGAAATATACACCTATCATGCGAGACAAAACTAAAGCACATTTTCGACTCGTTAAATACAAATGTTAAATTCATTAATATTTAGTACTATAGACCTAATTTTTTAAAACTTGTACACATTTGCGTAACATATAGACAGTTTAAATTCAAAAATCTGTTCAGAAATTTCAATCCTTGTTATTTCATTTATGTGGAAATATCTTCTTTTGCTTTTAGATTATACGTGTATTATTTTGCCATTTACAATTCCTAATATTTTTCTGTAAATGTATTTTCTGTGAGATTAAGACTAAATAATTGATCCGATCCAAACTGTGATTTTTTGGTCATAATACACTTTTTTCTGATAATTACATGAGTTTTTAGCGGTCGTGTTAGGTTGATACTCCCATTTAACGGGCATTTCCATTTCCGTATGTGCAAGAAGGCAATATTTTAGGGCATGGTTAGACGTAAAACGTTTCGTTATTATATTTACTTTACAGATTGGTTCGATATAATCTAGAAATTTCCCACCTAGATAAAATAGCAAGGATTAACATTTCTGAACAGATTTTTTAAAATGAAGATTATCTATGCCACACGGATGTGTAAAACATAAAAAAAATATAAGGTATATTAATGTAGTTAACTTTTGTATTTAATAAATCAAAAATATGCTTTAGTTTTGTCTCGCATAAAAAATGTATATTTCATATTTTTTTGAAATTTTTTAGTTTAAACAAAGAAACTTAATTTTTTGGTTTTTTTAAAGGAATTTTGGATCAAGTGATAATAAATGGACAAAAGGTATTGAAATCGAAACGATTTGCCCATCATCATTCACGTATATCTTAATAAATGCTGATCCGTGCTGTAGTTATGTTCGCCACTGTATATAGAATCTAAATCTCAAAAAAAAAGGCAATTTTCTATAAAAATAAATAAAGTGTTTCTATAAATTTTCCTTTTATAAAAAAAATTTCGAAAATTAAGAAAAGAACATTTATCGAAAATCTAAAAAAATATAAAGTTCTATAAACGGAATATTTATCGTATATTTGCTATAAAAGAAAAATAAGTAATATAAATATTGTTTGTATAGAAGATTTTGGTTAGATTTTCGTTACATAAAAAGTTTAATTTACTTTTGTTATTAAAAAGTTTATCTCAAATCTTCCATCTTTCTAACAATTAAAAAAATTACGTCCCAATTCCATTTGTAAATGTCCAAATTAAAGTAGGTTTTCATAAAGTCGTTTTCAACTAACCTTAATTTTACACGTACCTGTTTCGTTTTATAGAAAAATAATTTCAAGATTTTCTTAATATTCATAACATGCAATTTATGCATGCAACGTGGTACAGACATGCAACTGACCAACCAATAGACAGAATTGACCACAACCAACAACGTCTTTATGATTGAAATGATCTATGATTGTAATAGAGATATTAAATGGACTTAATATATTATGAACATTTATTTATTTTTTTAATTTTTAATAACAAATCTTTTTTGTTTTTCTTTAGCGAATTTTGGCAATTTTACTTAGTCTTATTATTATTTTATTTTACTTTTTTTTTTTTGTTTTCTTCTAAAGACAATAATAGTTTTTGGTGTAAATTACATTTAAGACAAACGTCCGCCAGCTATAACACCTCCTACTTTAGTACGCAGTCTCACCATCGCCAGCACTAGTCGATCCTAAGTTACCGACTGTCTCTATTGTTGTTTTGTCTTGATTTCAAAACAGAACAAAAAAAAAATTGTAAAGATTCAACCTAAAAGTACTCGTCATTTGTCAAATGCCATCGGCAATCAATCATAATGTTTGTTACGTTCCTGTAACAACAACTAAACAACCAACAACTATTGTTTTCTTCTGTCTATTGGCAACTTGTGAGATAAACAAAACTAAATTAAAACCAAACATATAAAACAAAAAATTGTAAAAAAAAGAATCATTTTCTATGTACTTATTTGCGATACTACTTGGAGCAATAGAAACGATCATTTTCTTGATGTGGTAGAAAATTAAGTGGTATTCACCTTTACAGACAACTACTATATGTTGTTATTGATGTTGTCGTTTTTGTTGTTATTGCTAGCATAGTTACAATTGTTGTTGATACCTAGATAACAAAAAGATCATTATTTTTAAACAACTGTTGCTATTTATTGCAAACACAATTCTAAACAAACACAGTGGGGTAGAAAAGAAGCAATTTATGAAAAAAACTGTAAATTAAATAATTTACCGAAGGGAAATACAGGGAAAGAACTTATTAGCATTCTAATAAATTTTAAAGCCAATGATGTAATTCAAGACAGAAATACGATCCAGCTCATAATTCTTTTTTAGAAAAACAATTTTGAAATAAATGTTTACTAAATTACAGAATTTTTTTTTTTTTTATTATTATTAATAGTTAAAAGAGAAAACATATGTCATAAAAGCAGCAATAGCAATTAATATGTCAGAGATCGGATATATATAAAAATATACAGAAAAAGGTTTAATATATATCTGCTTATTATAATAAATACACCTAATTTCGCTTTATATAAAGAAAAAAAGAACGTTTTTCTTCATTGAAAAATAAAAAATCAGTCCATACTTATTTTTATAAATTAAAAAAGTTGAAAAGAAAGCTAAAAGTCATAAATAATATTGTGTTATATATAAATTTGACAATTGCATTACCATGTAAGCAATTTTGATGCTCATAATAATAGATACATTTAAAAGAAAAATACATAAATAAAAAACTAGTTTTTATTAAAAATTATTAGATGATATTAAATAAGGACTAATATCCTGTACATCCATCCTTATTTTGGACAATTTTCTGCATTTATCTGGGCATATTAGACATCAACTTCTGACAAGTTTTCATTGGAATATCGTAATATATTTTTTATGTTTTCCCCTATAATTCATCTCTATTTTTGTACACTTCTTTCGACAGTCTTTTCTTCAAATCGTTCTACAAGCTCTCTATAGAATTTAGATGTAGAGATTGACTTGGACTGCTTAAAACGTGGACATTCTTCTGCAATAACCTATTCTTTACTTACAGCGAACTCTGTTTGGAGCCATCATCTTACTGGAATGTCCAAAGTAATGACATATTCTCTGCGGTATTTGGAAGCATACGATTTTTCAATATGTCCCTGTACCCATCTATGTTCATTGCATTATCAATGCGATAAATTGAACCAATACCAGTCCATTAAAAGCATTCTCAAACCTTTATGTTCCTAGAAAACATTTTCTCTTTAGGTCGGCTGATACTTCTTTCGTAGTAGTTTCAAATCAAATTACTTTTCGTTTCGTCCTCCATTTTTTTTCGCCTTCACATTCAGACTAAAGTAAATTCTTCTTTAAAAATTCTAACCGTATCATTAAATTTTATATATGCTTTAATGGCAATTCTTCCCGGAATTTTGTCTTGGACAAAACGAAGGCGAACTGTTTGCGGACTTACATCATAAAAAATTTCAGCTGAAATAGCTTTCAAAGAAATGGAGGGATTATTTTTTTCCAATACAATAATCTTCCTATCAGTACCTTTTTTTATATTGGTTTGAACCATTTTCCTCTCCTATTTGGTACAATGATTGTTTCTTTCCAATTGCTATGTCAGAATATTATTTCTTTATATTTTCAACCAAAATACAATTATTCTTACCCTATTACGTAAAAGCAATCAAAAAACGATAATAGAATTCGATTTAATATAAAAAATACAAATTACTGTATGCATTTGTATCCATTATTACAAGCAATAATTTTTGGTGTTTAATCGAAACCGTACGTATGTGTAAATCAGTTTGAATGCATATACTTATCATATTTTTCCTTGAAGTGGCATTGCCAGATTAAATTGTTTACTAAAAGAAAAATACTCGGAGTAATTTTGAAGATAGGATAGGATGATATCAAAGCATCCTATAAGGTATATCTATTATTTTGAGTTTATAGTAAAAACTTTTTGTGTAAGCTTTTGAAGCATTCGATGCACCACTGCACCACTGTTTCAAAATGCTATATTTTAGGAAGGCAAGCATCATGTTTAAGCTTTTCTGGAATCCAAAATACTACGTTAACTCTTTCAAGGCCATAAAAGCTGTAAAGATGTACATTTATTCAAAAGACGTCTTAAAATTTAGTAGATTTAATAAAAAGTAGATTCATATCAGTTTCATAGATATATTAAATATATTTTAAAATTTTGAATTGAGACACCTGTCTAACTGGCGCATACTGGTCAAAAATCCATTTTTTCGGGCATAAATACAAAAAGAATCAAAAAACCACAGGGATATCGATTGGAAATTTCTTACAAACGAAGTTCTTAACTAACCAAAAAGATAAGTCTTATTAATAAGTGTATACCCGGAATGGAATGGCGACAATTTAATGTCCCCTCTTTTCAACCTATCCTAACCTAACACTAAGACGGGTCTTCATGACCTGGCTTATGCGGACGAAAATATCAACCAATAACAACACCCCAATAACTGTGATTGTTACTAAGACAGTGTAATAAGCACTGATAGTGGTGTGGATTCTGAGATTAATATCAGGATTAATAAAGCTCGTCGCAATTACGTATGTATCTTACCTTTACTTATTTTATTAATCAGGGCGTAGGTTGCCAACTTGCTCCGATGGAGGTTCATCTGGGTGGTCTCCAGATAAGCCGATCTCATTGGTAGAAGACCTCGCATTACCCTACGTCCAGCTCCTTGTTCTAGTTGCCAATGACGCTGAGTATGCGATTCGATGTGAGCTTGCTACTCCACCCTTTCATGAGCGTCGTGATATCATTCTTCTTCATAAGCTCCAGCTTAGCATCATCCCAAAGAGAGGTTATATCACTAGCAAGCTCTTTGAGGATGCTAGCACATGTTTGCGATGAAAGCATCATCATCAAAACACCTCTCTTAAACTGAAAGCTTATAATACAACAAATAATTGGGGTACGTACTCCAATTATATTATTTTTGAGCATATCTTCAAACCTCTGCCATAAGTCTTCGGAAATTTTTCCAGAGGTATCAAACTTGTATCAATCACTGCGAAGCAGATATCGTTCGGATATTTTCTCCTTATCGTAAAACGGCTGCTCTTTACCTTTATTCATGCCTAGCTTTCATTTCATTAAGATCTTTTCCTTGACAGAAGTTTCTGTAGACGTGCCTGCCTTTTCCATTTCTCGGGCAACCTTTCCTTCCACACTAGTTTTCTGACTAGAGCCTCTTTTATGTGGGTCCAGGTTGGATTTGAAATGATCGCGAATTGACATGAAGCTTTTTTCTTTCTAGGAGTTTTCCTGGAGTTATGTTCCTCGAAAGACCGTACTCTCTTACAAACCCCATATGAGATGGAAGAGTCTAATTGGTGATTCGGAACATGCTGGACTTTAACTAATGTATTTTATTGTTGCATTTTCGCAAGTCCCTTTCACTGTGCTCTCGACTGCCGATTCTTTTTGGTCGTGAGTTTTGCCATGGTTTCACGGTCTCGTAGTGTTATTTTGACTTTCTTAAAGTCGGTCTCCACCTGTCCTTAAAGGTTTGGTTGGCATTGCTACCCCCGGGTTGCACCTATTTCTTCTCTCTATTTTATGATAATATACCTGTTTCCGAGGAAACGATTGGGTCACGATCGGGGAATGAGGAAGATATGTGACTCGCATATGAATTAACGCTTGACGATATTGGGGTTATTAGTTCCTGCACCGTAACTTTACTTTTTATATGGTCCGCGGGGAGTGTTAGACATCTGAAGATCAGTCACAATACCTTGCCTCACCTGTTAGGAGTTTGTTATCCCACTTTTTGTAATACTCTGTATTAATACAACTAGTATTTTACTAACTATTAACAACTCACATCTTAAATCTACAAGACATTATCGTTATTCTTGATAGTATATCATTTAATAAAATGATAATTTGTATTTTTTATTTTTTTCTTTTTTAATATTTTATATGTGGGTACAGTGGCGGTCAAATTAATAGCACCACAAGACCTACCTTCACTTAACGCAAGTTATATTTTTATTTGTAGATATTTTCTCCCCAAATACTTTATAAAATTGTTATTTGTCAATATAAGCGCACATATCATGAAATATTAACTGGCTATGAGCTAAGCAAAATAATAGTACCGTCATTAAAAATTATCAAACTAAATTTAATATCTGTAATTAGTTTCTACTAAAATCACTTAATATGGTAATCTAGATCAATTTATATTATATTTACTATAATAAGGAATCATTTTCATATTTATTATTTGAAATAGGCCATATAATACATAGGATAGTTGAGGTGGACTTCATTGTTATATAAAAATATTTCTGAATAAAATGTTTATGCTGAAATTAGGTATTTTGTTGACTGATTCATAAGAAATGGCATTGCGTTCCAAAAAAAAAAAAAAAAATATGGTTACAGGCTTAGTACGCCATTCTAGAAGTTATGTCACTTAAGGAGCATAAACAAGATGTAAAAGTGACAAGCGGAGTTGTACTTATTTATTTACAGTTCTTAGAATGAAACATTTATGCTTGAAATACAAAAAAGTCACCACCTTTAACATACGACATGCTTCTACAAAGGTATAATTTACAAAGTTTCCTTACATTTTCTAATACATAGGTGGCGATACATTTCTTGGTCTTAATTTGTTTAATTTGGGGGCAGGATATCACACAGATATGTAATATGGACAAGCTAATAAAATATGAACAAAAATATTCGAAAAACGAAGCGGGGACTATTGTTCTCGAAAATCATGATTCTACTACTATACATTAGGGCTCATTAGTGAAGAAAAATTGTGATGTACTCCTCTGTATAGCTATAAATACTTGATAGAATTATAATTTCATAAGACTCGAAGGTTATACCGTTAATATAGGTCTCAATAACCCGAAATACAGAAGTTGATTTGCATAAATGCGGTTTTAAAACAGTAATGAATCAGAGGTCCTAGATGATAATATAATTAAAATCATATCGTCAGAATTAAAATATTATCGGAATACAAAATACAACCAGAAAATAATTTTAGTTAATGTGTGATAGTATTTTGAATACAATTTTTAGAATTCCAAAAGTTGGAATAATCCGGGAGATAGGATAATCAAGCATTAATGCTAACAGGAGAGTTGACCAACATATATATATATATATATACATATATATATATATATATATATATATACGTCAATCAAACCAAGGAAAAGCTTGATAAATACTATGGGAACTCTGCACCATCGATTTCAATGGTAAAAAAAATGGTTTAATGACTTTCGTTGTGGTCGCACAAGTACAAATGACGCTGAACGTTCTGGAATGCCAATTGAGGTCAGTACACCCAAAAATGTCGAAAAAATCCACAATATGGTGAGACATTTCATATGGCAGTGTGATTTCGATTTTAAATGATCAGCTGGGTTTAAGAAAGTTGTCTGCAAGATGGGTGCCGCGTTTGCTCTCAATTGACAATAAACGTAAACGTGTGACAACTTCAAAGGATTGTTTAGAGTTGTTTAACCGCAATCCGCATGAGTTTTTGCGGCGTTTTGAAACATGGATCCATTACTGTACTCCGGAGACCAAGCAGCAGTCTAAACAATGGGTTTCTCCTGGTGAACCTGCTCTGAAGAAGGCCAAGGTAAGTTTGTCGGCCAATAAGGTGATGGCAACAGTTTTTTGGGATGCACGCGGGATAATCCACATCGATTACCTTCAAAAGGAAAAAACAATAAACAAACAAAACTCTATGAATTGTGCTACGAATTTGTACCTCATCCGCCATATTCTCCGGATTTAGCACCTAGTGACTACATCCTATTTCCAAACCTAAAGAAATGGCTCGGTGAAAAGAGATTCAGCTCCAACGATGAAATTATTGACCAAACAAATGCCTATTTTAAGGACCTCGAAAAATCATATTTCTTAAGCAAAGTAAATGACGACACTTGCTCAAAATTTGACAGTAGTCTATTAACAGTTGGTACTTGATGGGTATAGTGTTGCATTTCATATAACTACGAGGGAAGTTCGAAAATTCACGGACTTATTGATCTGACCTCGTATATATATATAAAATTCTCGTGTCACGGTGTTTGTAATTGAACTCCTCCGAAACGGCTTGACCGATTTTTATGAAATTTTGTATGTGTATTTGTTAGGTATGAGATGCGTATGAGGGCGTAAAATATGCCACAAGGGGTAAAAGCTCCCCCTCTCTAAATCTTCTTAACTAATGAACCGATTTTCTTGAAATTTGGCAGGAATATAGTGTAACATCGGGAAGGAACTATAGCCTATAATTTCCCTATATCTTCTTAACTAATCAACCGGTTTTCTTAAAATTATATTATATATATATAAATATTAACTTAGTCATTAATCTTAATAACATTAATCAATTTCATTATTTTTCTTGGTAATTTAAGATTTATTCCAACGAATTCCAGATTTTTATTTTTTTGATTGCCATTTTCTTAGCATTTCAAATATTGTATAACTTTTTCACAAAAGTTATGTGAAATTATCATTTATTATTTTACTCATTATTAATTTACTACATAAGGTATGTTTTCGTAAAAAAAAGATCTTAATAAATTTAACAGTTTTTGTGTAATACTTAATTAAAATAAAATATATAATGTGGCACTATTATATTGACCACAGCTGTACATAAATATTTCATACCCTCAATGCATATTTTTTAATATTGTTATTAGCGCATTTGACTTCAAAAGAAAATAAACTTGTTAGTTGCAAATTTTTATTATTAAAAAATTTTGTGATGAAATTATCAAGTTGACGTGCACATAGTCAATAATATTTAATTATTTCAATTTCAAAATAATACGAATATTCTATTCAATCACTTGATCTAGCAGGATGGAATGAAGAAATTGTTTTAACTACTAACAATTACAATTACACCTGATTGAATTTCTGAAACATGTTTCCATTTTTATTATTTATTTTCAAGACGTTGAGATGGTGCGTCAAATATTTATTCGCTTTAATCGCTTTATAATATTGCTCTTTTAATATAGATAATATATAATTGGCAATATGTATTGTTAATAGCTACGATATGGCATTAAAATTGAATAAAGTTTGTAGTTGAAGAAAAAAAAACTGGTTTTAAATAAAAACTTTTACTAAAAAAGGAAACAGCAATAAAACAAATATTTATTTTCTTAGAAATTAGATTTTTTCTTTTATATTTTTGATATTGCAAGATTTCTATTTTCTTCCTAACTCTTTATACGATCAATTAATCATTGTCATGAAAATTGCTAAGAATCATCTAACGAAGAAGTTGAACAGACAGACAGACAGACAGGCAGAAAGACAAACATACACATAGGAAATGCCAGAACAAAAAGTTTGTCTATTAAAATATCTTTGTTAAGTTTTATGGGCGATATGAGAATGATCAGTTAATATTTTAACGATTTATATGGTGCATGATATTAATGCTATTTGCTGCTGATGATGCGCCTGCAACTTGATGAGGACATGAACAACAACGTTGTTGTTGCTGCCGATGATGATCATGATGACGATCATGATGGTGGCGGCAAGCCACATTACATTTACATTATTACCAGGGCAACAAATAATATGTTCTGAAAGAAGTGTTTTATTCGCATTAAAAATGCTCTTAAAATCGGAAATTTAAAATATTTATCTGGTCAAATTTTAAATTGCCTATTTTTTAATGTCAAAAGAGACTTGATTTTGTTTAGCAACCGGTTAAAAAAATATTTTTTTTTTTTTTTTGCTCTTAAAAATATTTATTGTATGAAGAATTTACAAAAATTTCTATTCATTTTTAAGAGGAAAATAATGGTTAATTAGATTTAAAAAAACTAATTGCAAAATTATGCAAATTATGTAAAAAATTCTCTTCAATGAAAAATTTTATTCTTATATGTAAAATATGCAAAATTATGCCCTTTATCATAAAATATGCAAAATTATTCTCTTAAGTATAAAATATACAAAATTATACTCTTAAGTATAAAATATAGAAATATATACCGTTTAAATTGCTAAAATATGCTTTAAAATAAGGATTTTTCATGAAAAAATTACAAAATATGCAGTAGCTCCAAATATGCAAACAAATGGATAACAAAACTATCCTAATTGTCTAAAACGGTTAAATAACTAACGGATTCGTTCATTTGAAGAGGGAAAAATATGATATTGCTTATTTTAGGTTACTCTGATAATTACATACAATTCATTTATTCTTTTTAACATTTGCTATAAGAGGAAAACTAAAATCGTTAAAAATATTTACAGCAATAGTAAGTTGTAGGAATCTCTATGTATAATATATACATGCAACATATACAAGACACAATACTCAATGGTATTCGTAGTAAGCAATATAAAACAGTATTATAGATTTCAGATTATGGTACTGCTTCAATATCAAATGTATTGAATCTTATTGGAGTTTTGAGTATTTTTCTTTTTTTTTTCTATTTTCATGTCTTAAATATATTTTAGTGGTTTTTATATTGATTTCGGTTGCTAGTTTGCTGGTAAATAAAATGCACGACTTACTATAAAACTAGTACCTACCAAATTTATTCCAACTACACATAAACACACACACTACTAGGAAATAAACACAATAATTTGAATTAAAGGTAGGGGTTGGTGATTTGAGCGCCCCCAACTTAGAGGAATGCTTAAGAAATTAGGTACAAAGTGTCGAAACTACCCAGCAAAAACTTTGCTTTCCTGGTAAGCTGGCAGGTTTAATTGGAAACAAAAATAAACTACTAATTTTTTGCGGAATAACGAGTTATTTTTGTTCGAATTGTTAACAAATTCATATAGGTTTTTAGACTCTATGGGTACTCAAAAATATATACCAAAAACAAAAAAAAAAATAAATAAATAAAAAAAAGTTTGCCGTGAGACTCGAACTTGGATACAAATTAACCATTCGTTTTTAATGACTAACGTCTTACTCAGTACACCATCTCGCACTCGACAAAAATTCTTTTTAGTTTAAAATATATCTTTAGACATTTTGTTATAAAAACTAACACAATCAGAATGAGGTTGAACCAACAACCTTCTCATCCACGTGACTGCATTATTACTGTGCTATTATACTATTGACTACTTATTTATGTAATACATAGTAGGCAAATAATAATGACGTCTCATTACCAAGAAACCACTTTAATAAGTATTTGCCATTACCGAAAACCAAAAAGTTTTTGATAGGTAGGTTAGAAAAAAAGTGTATGAAGTTCTTATGTTTATACTGTATATTATATGAAGACTTTTTTTAACTAGTCGTTGGAATGTAAGAAATCAATAAGTTTTGACAATTCAAAGTATAATTCAAGGGTAAATGTGAGCGCTACTGCGAAAATATGCTGATTAAGGTAGTCATAACTCCATCTATGAATTTGATATTGCAAAAGTATGTCGATTATTAAAAAGGACTTCTAAATAATTATACAAGTGAAAAGTTTATAGTAGATCAAGCCCGATTGGATGATACCCTACACCATTTTTATTAATGGCTGTTAAAGTGATATCCGAAGAATGTATATGTATATGGAAGTTTTGGTCAATTATGGACCAATCCTTTGGAAATGTGATATAGTAAATAATATTTAAAACCTATTTGTGACAAAATTTTATTTACATACAAATATTGAGAAATTTCAGAAATGTTAGAAACTCTTTGAAAACGATTTATATGTCTTGTATTTCTAAAGTTTGTTGTAAAATTGGGAAAACTGTTGATTGATTTTGATAGACCTTTCAAAATAGCTAAGAAATCCATAATTATAGGTCATTTCCCTAAAATCTCAAGAAACTACAGCCATTTGAGCAAAAAAAATTGTAAAAATTAGGTTTAAACTTTCGAGGATTTTTTGATTAGTTTTAGTTTAGCACTCTTTTAGATTGAAACCATTCACCAGTCGGGAGTCTTGTCAACCCTTAGAAAATTCATATGTTTTATAACTATAATATAAAAAATGGAACCTAAAATTTTTCAGTTTTTTTCTTTTTTTTTTTTTTTTTTTTTTTTTTTGATAGAAAATTTGCGTACATAAATGAAATTAAATTTAGAGAATAGCATTTAAAAGACGAAGTAATTATTTGCAGTTTGAGGTGTATTATGTTGATGTCAGAAAACCAGGTGTTGGATAACATCAACGTAAACTTCAATATAACTAGCGTAAATAATAGAAAAATGTAGGTTTTTCGCTACTGACAACTGCAGCTATTATTGAAATTGTTTAAAATGTCGCATAAACAAAATTTTCAATTGCAAAAATTGTATGCAATTTTTAAAATTTTCAACAAATTTTAAAATTATATTCCGCATTTTTTTAAATATAAAATATGACTTAAAATCCTCGAAAAATACATGCATGTTGGCTAAAATTGGAAATACGAAAAAAAATTAAGAAGCATATTTTATACTACAGCGGCATTCGTCTCTAAACACATTTCGCTTGCTGACAACTATCGCGAAGTATAAACTGTGGTAATATTTATGTCATTTGCTTAGTATTGAAATCTAATTTCATAACTTCAAAAAGCATCCTTACATATTTCGCATTATAGTTCGAATTTTAAGATAATAAAAATTATTTTCGATATAAAACTTATCATCAGGGAAACCACAAATATGCAACTGCATGTTTTTTCTTGGACGTTAAATTAAGTCATTGATATAATATTTATCTGTTTCAGAACAAATAAAGCATTTTGGCATCGATTTGTAAGTGCATATTTTTTCATATTTTACCCATAATGGCATATTTTTGCATTTAGTTATTTTTAATGCATATTATTAGAGCATATATTTAAATAACTGTAAGAAGTAATTTCATTGGCTGTTAAATAAGTAAAATAGAAAAAAATATTTAACCCTTTTAGGCATATTTTTACATTTTGAAAATATTTTTTTTATACCTCATGAGATGTTTTTCAAATTTGATTTTATAAAAAATAAGAAAACCAAAAATATTAAGTATTTAAAATTAACTTTAATGGATTTATGAAGCTCGACTCAACAATATTGAAGATTTAGAAACAGATTAATTGATCTTATTATTCTTCATTATAAGCTATTTTTGAAATGTAATATAGAGAACGTATTAGCTTTTAAATTTGCCCGAATAGCATCAGTTAATGTTGTAAAAACAATATTTTTTATTTTATTTTATTTTTTGTTAATGAAAGCATATGATAATTTTAAAAATTTCTAAACTAATAATAATGTCTAGAATTAGATGGGTAACCAAATGAAAGATCAATAACGTTTTATTTGATATAATTAATTATATTAATCATTTCAACACAGTTGATAAATTTCAGTTTTGCCCTATTTTATAATATTAAAATATTAATAAAACACTTTATTTTAGTGAATAGCATGAGTTTTCTTAAAAAATTACACATTTTTTTAAGTGCATATGTTCGTGTTTTTATAGCATATTTTTCATATTTTACTGCATATTCAATGTGTATAAAACTCTTTTTTTAGAGCATATTTGTGGTTTCCCTGCTTATCACTAAACATTTTTAAAATTTTGCAAAAATTCCCTAAATAAAATATTATCATGATCGGTAAGGTTGAAACAATTATATTCTGCAAACCAGTACTGGTATTCAGAGAAATATCCCAAAATACGACATTTATTACCCATCATTTTTTGAGATTTTAAGAAAATTACAATTTTTTGCTATTTACGAAATCGTGCCAAAGAAAAAAATTCAAAATATTTTTATTTTTTAGTGTACTTCGATAAATATTAAAGATACAGTAATAGTTTTGATATGTGCTGATAGCACTCTAGAAGATTTATGAAATTTTTATGAAAATTATTTTGGTTTCGATAAAAAACTTCTATTTTTAAGACTTCTTTTAAGTTTAAACTTAAAACCTCTACAGCTTTTTCGCGCATTGCAAAAAAATTATTAACGGAAACAGACTTTACATGTATAAATATTGACTAACAAAACCACAAATCGACGTTCGTGTCAGAAGGAAAAAAAATAAAAATATTTTTACTTAAAATTTTCCAATATTCCGGGAAAACTTTTAAATGAAAGCTAGTTAAAATAATAGACCGATTATAAATTTGTGCAAAAAATCATACGTATCAAATTTCATTAAATTATCTTCAAAATTTCGACGTGAACTTTACACACAAGGTTTACACGATCAGCCAGAATATAGTGTAAGATCGCAGTTCGAAAATGTTTCCTGTACGCAACAAGTATAAATATAAAAATCCAACGATTATTCAAAATATTTTTAACTTTTATATTGATTATTTTGAAGAATTTAGAAGTTCTGAAGTGATTAACTAGGGAATTAATTATATATAAAGTAGGCTATATTATGATCTGTTCGTATGTCTATTATAAAATCTGTTGTAAAACAATCATGTTAAAATTATAATTTTATTCATCTAACTAAATTGGCAAAATCTCACACAATTGAAGACCACATTTTCCATCAGTATTTCTTAGTTTCCAAAAAAACAAAAATTTTTCTGGTTGGACAGTTTAGCTTTTTTTGAATCTAGATTTATATTTGGAAATAGTCAGTTCTTAAGATTTGAAAATAGTAAAAAGTCAAAGTCCAAATCTAAAGATGGGGATAGCAGTTCGTAAAGGAATTCGAGGATTTTTGCCAAGACGACTAGACATGTTTGTACGCATACATTGTCCTGATAAATGCACCTTTTCGTCTATCGATTAATTTTTGTTTCCTTTTGAAGGCAATCTACCGTAGCCAATTGCATTTATCTCATAAAATTATATTTTGTGGTCCACATCCTATTTTTAGCATCTTTGAAGCTAAATTTAGCATTTTTTACTCTGATTTAGCAGCAATTTTTTCATTTAACAATATATAAAAAAGGGAAGGAATATTAAATTATTAGGCAAATAAATCATTTAGTCCGCTTCATGGATTTAATATAAACGAAAAACTAGTAACGGTATGGTATTAAATATAATAAATTTTATTCTTAATATTAGATGCGCTTCAAAGGATATTAAATAAATGTTTCCAAAGTTTTGAAACATACTTTCTAGAAATTGGGAATATATTTATTCGAAATATTTATTTTATAAACATTTCTATACAACTTATGATTCATTTTGGTCTAGAAACTGTTCAACTGTTTTATAATTTTTTAGCATTTTTAAATTAATTTTTAACGTTTTTTAGCTTTATTTTAAGCATCTTGTCACACTGTCCATACCTGGGGGGTTATTGTGTAATTCGATTCGAAAGAAAACCTGTTCGAAAATCAATTTATTTTAAATACAATTTCGAATTAATCCCTTTTCGAATCGAAATATACAATAACCCCCTTGTAGTTGGCCAACCGAGAGTTGAAGCATTTATCTTGTCGGATTGCATCTAGTAACTGAACTCAGTAGTGATTAAGAGCCGAAGCATTTGAGAGCCAAGGTATTAATCTCATCATATTATAATCTTTGCCCATTACATTCTATTTAGCCGATTAAGAGCTGAAGAATATATTTAACGGCTAACATCCAATAGCCATATAAATAATTAATCCACCGAGGGAAACAGTATTTAGTATTCATAGTAACTTTTTCAATCGTAATCACTCGATTCCGTTTAAAAAATTATTAAAACAAATTTTTCTTTAACCCTCCCTAAATATTTCCTTAAACTACGTTCTTTAAAATGACATAGAAAATCTAAACTGCCTGTCTTGTTAATGTTATTTCTTGTTTTGTCTTTTTTTTTTTTTCTTCCGTAGTTTTTGGGGGCTATAGGTTTTTTTTTTTCTTTAATTTTTGAATTTTTTGTCGTCTTTATATCGTTAACTGTCATCATTTTCAAATTATTTCTCGTAGAATATCTAATCGAGATTCATGCATGATCCTGTGGTAAATTGTAACCAAAAAACGTTTTTTCTGGGCAACATTTTTTTTATGAAAAATTGAAGTTAAAAAAATTTATATTTTGATCATAAATACTTAGTTGTTGTAATGAAGATTTCCACAGCAATAACAACAAAGAAACATGATTTTTAGTTTATATTATTTTTTTTTTGGGTGAAATTGTTGTTAAACATTTAGTTATGAGCTTTTTTTTTCTCTTCTTAAACTAAAAATACGTGTGCCAACATCGATTGCATGCATGAATGCCTTTAGGTAGGATTTTTAAATATTGTAGTTAAATACATGTTCAAAAAATAAATTTGAAATTCCAAAACATGACAATTTAAAAATTGACTTAATTTCTCTATTACGATTAAATAAGCTAACAGCAATTGTATTACGATGATACAATGATAAGTTTTTAAAACAATATTGCTGGAAATTATGTTACTTTATATATAATATATATTTCATTCGTTAGATTAAATAGAAGATCTTTGTTAATTTCATTGTGATCAATTTGTTTAAACGACATTTTTATTAAATTTACCCATTGACTTATTGTTGATCTTTTTCATATTTTTCTTTCATTTACTTAGATTCTCATCTGCTGCTCTTGTTTTTCAATTAAGAGAACTAATGCTTTTTTTTTTCTTTTTTTCTTTGGTTGTTTAGTTTTCAATATTCATTTAGTTTCATTGTTGGTGTCATTAATTTACACAATTTGAAAACTGTAATTGTCACTCAGTTTATTAATTTAATTGTCACTGAATGACCGCACAACCCAACCGCTTAAAAAGTTAATTTAATAAAGAATTTTCTGGTTGTTTATATTTTCAACATACGATTTTTATGGCGAGTTTTTTTTTTGGCATTGATGTAAGTTCTTTATAAAAGATATCTTTATTAAATTTAAAATTTAAAAATCTCTGACTTAAATGACTAAATTTAATATAATTAATATTATATCCCAGCAAAAAAATTTCAATATTTGGAAACAATAACAACTGATGGAAGCAATAGATTGCTTACTCAGTTGCATATAGTTTTCATATAGTTTCCAAGAATGCAATAGCGTAAGTTATTGACTGAGTACAAAAGACACCCTACCTTCCATAAATCCACTTCCATTGATTCTATCCGGCTCATCTCAAACAAATTTAGTTGTAACTCTACAGGAGTTCAATTAGAATTCTACTAACTTTTACTTTAGTAAAGGGTGGTCCGAAGTGCTTTTTGTCATTTTCAAAATGTAATAACTCAGAAACTAATAGATATATGTATGTAAAATATTATATTGGTTAAAATGCATTAATTTATATGGATTCCATTCTAAAATTAAAGATTGATATGCCATTTAATACATAATGAGTACAAAAAATTTTTAAATTAAATTTAAATTAAAATTTTAGTAAAATTTTCTATGATTTTACCTTAAATACTATTTTATTAAAATTTGAATAATTTGGATGTTTTCCATCGTAATTTCTAAAATATTTTCATTGAAAAGATCTCATTCAATTCTATTGATATATCTATTCATTTAACCCTTTAGTTGCACAATTAATATTTTGGGATTTTCCGTCCATAATGGGTTAAGTTAATTTTTATGTCAATAAGTCTGTGACTTTTCGCACTTCCCTCGTAGTTATATGAAATGCAACACTATTCCCATCAAGTATCATCCTGTTAATAGACTACTGTCAAATCTTGAGTAAGTGTCGTCATTTACTTTGCGTAAAAAATAGAATTTTTCGAGGTCCTTAAAATAGGCATTTGTTTGGTCAATAATTTCATCGTTGGAGCTGACTCTCTTTCCACCGAGCCATTTCGTTATGTTTGAAAATAGGAAGTAGTCACTATGGGCTAAATGCAGAGAATATGGCGGATGAGATACCAATTCGTAGCCCTCGTATATTTATCATAAAAGCTATAAATTCGTGTAAAATAGTAACTGAATTTCAAAAAATCTATTTAATTCGATTATTATCGCGGTTTTAAAGGAACTTATTATATTTTTTATAAATGCATCTATATTTAAGTATAATTAATACTTCCATGTGACTTATTTGTGAAAATTGCTAATTTAATCTTTAGGGAACAAAATGCATAAAATTGATCCTTTTAAAGGGCTAATTACGTGCAATATTCAATAGTATCAGAATGGACCATTCTAAAGGTGCATTAGAACCCAATATGTTCGAAATATATAAAATTATATGTTTGATTAAAGAAAATATGACAAAAAAAAAACGTTAACAATTATTTAAATGAATATTCCAGTCCTAAGTATGCCTCTATTACAATTTGCAACGAAAATTTTGATAGTGATATTGTAAGAAATACGTAGTCTTAGAGGCCTTTTGAAAATGGTCCAGCTCACGTAAATTTAAACATACAGATGTAACATTTTGGGAATCATATACATTTGCAACAAAAAAAAAATTAATCTACTTTTTATATTTAAATGTCCAAATGCTTGGATTTTAATAATTTCATCTTTAATTTATTATCACTTTTATTGAAAGTATTTCCTTTTTAAAAAGTGTCACTACTCCCCACTGTGCTTAGATTTCAAATATTTGATAATAATTTTTCAACGACACTTGATTATAGTTTTTGTTATTATTATTGTTGTTGTTGTTATGTGTTTTACTCCTCCAACAACTTTTGTGTTTGTTGTTGGTTGTACACGTCATCATAATTTCTGTGCAAATTGGTAGCAACCTCCACAACAAAACACACGCAGCAATTCTCATAATACAACACACAACATCTTTGCCACCAAAAAAAATAAATAAAAGAATTACACATTATGGGTTTGGAAGCCAACATCAGTTGTTCTTGTTCAAATTTTATCGTTTACAGGGCTAAACAAAAAAAAAAAAAAAAACGAACGATAAAAAATAAAATGAAGAGTAGTCCAAATGTATGCTGTTTTTATAAGAAATTTTAGATGAAAAATGTATCTGTGATCCTCTATTTTATATTTAAAAGGAATATTACGTTTGTTATTCTTTTGAATAACAACTAGAAAGAATAATTTTCAAACTAGAATTGTCCACAATGTAAAGATATTAGGATTTGGTCAAATCAAAGTTGAATAATACTGCCGAACTCGAGGATAAGCATCTCATACCCTCTTCCAATTGAATGTACTGCACTTCAGTAAAAGATACTCGCAATCCGAGAAGCATGTATGTATGTCACTATATGACAAAAATATTCGGAGGAATATTGATGCCTCTGTCGTACTTCTGTCATTCGACATGTACTACCACGTTAATGTAAGAAATAGCTGCCTGGGTGTCTAATATCTTTTCTATTTGGGTTTCGTTAAAACTGACAATAGATGACGCAAATTAGCCATATGCAGGCTTGCTAACGTAGTCCTACTTTAATGAGAAAATCACTACGCAACTTATGAACCGTTGTCGGAAGTGTTGTTAACACATCACTGGAAACAAGGAAAACATGCAAATCGGGCATGCAGGGATAAGAATAATTACAATCTTTTTGGAAAAGAACATAGAATATCGTCAAGAAAATAATATGTAGTTTCTAGGAGATTCTCAATTTTCTGACTTTAAATTCGTTCTTGGATCCTTTTCTTTACCTAATCCAAGTTTAGCTTTATTCGAATTTTCTCTCTCTCTCTCTCTCTCTCTAAAATTCAATTCCTTAGTCATATGTTATTGACTTAAAATATTCTTATAAGTTTAGACATTTTACTTTAGCTCTCCAGTGCAAACGGTCAGGATATTATGATCATAAAAAATAAGTAGTTCAAAATGTCAGCAGTAGGAAAAGTTATGTTATATTTTATTTAAATATACACTTTAGATAGTTTTATATAAAAAGGATGTCTAAGTACCTTTATTTTTAAATCAGACTCATTAGTAATATTTTTGCATATTATATGTATTCAATAAAATGTTGCAGATCTATCTAACAAAATTTTTTTCAAGTTCATACATTATCTATTTCTTTAGCTATTGAGGTTTAAACTTGAAAAAACATTTGATTTTTTTACTTATTTGATAAAACTGTAATCAACTTCAATTACATTTTTGTCACTTTTGCTTAAGATAATTCCTAACTATTATTTCTCATGTTTGATATACGATTTTCCTAAGCAGTACCAATGCAATTCGTTCTTGCCTCATGTCAACATTTAATATATTATTTTTTTTTTTCCTTTCAGATATTGGTCATATCATAAATTTGTAATGTCTTCATATTAAAAATTTGTCATTTAATGTTTTTTATTGCCCCAACAGCGAACACCTACAAAATTCAGATTCACATTCATGTAGTAATATTTTCGCATGTATTGTATGCAAGAGTTGAAATATTAAATTTGCCAGCCAGCAAACATTTCATACTCAAATGTGTTTGTGGTATAAGTTTACAGTTGTGATAACAATTAAAGCAGTATTTAAGAAAATAAAACGTTCGGCGCTGGTTAAAAGCAATGTACTTATGATAAAAACTTTTTCTCAGCAATTTTTGATGACCACATGTTTTCTTATAATATTGTTAAAATTTTATGAAAATCAGACTTCTGGTTTCTTCAAAATGTTAATAAAAGACGAACTATTTATTTCTATACATACACCACCACAAAATAATTTATATTTTATTTTAGATGGCAATGAGAGTTAAAGAAAATGTTTTGTTTTCGCTAGATATATACCCATTAGTAGAAGCAATATAAAAATTATGGCCGTAAAGGTTTTCGAGGAAAAAAATGTGTATGGATCAAAGTCAATTTGTGGTGAAAGTCTAATTTGAGTTTAATTAATTAGTGACAGTATACTTATGATAAAGACATTTTATCATACATTTTAAATGCCACATGTTTTCTCATTATAATACGCAAAATTATATAATTTTTAATTTTTTTCGATTATTTTTATATTTGCCTCACATAAAATGATATATATTTTAAATTAGATGGAAATAAGTGTCAACTAAATTTATTTTTTCCGTAGATATAAATCCATTGATAGTAAAAATACAAAAACTAAGGCCGAAAGTTTTTCGAAGAAAAATTTTTTCTGTTTCAAAATCAATTGTGGTGAATTTTTAACTCTTTAAAATTCCGATTTGACTGCATGCTTTTATTAAAATATTAAGCTGTTTTATTTCAGAGGAGATGGATTTCATGAAAAAAATATAAAGGTATATTATATAATAATGATATATATAATGATATCCTCCAAACTAATTTAATGTCCGGATATAACGACAGGATGAATTTGAGTGGTGTGAAAAATCTCTAAATTAATTCAAAGTGTAAAAATTAAAAAATTTCACTCTTTTCTCATAGAAAATTTTCGATAGATTTTCTATTAAAAAAAACGATGTTTATATAAATTTCTTTTCTATAGAAAATGTTTCATAGATTTGATAAATGTTCTTTTTATAGAAAATTTTCGTCAAATTTTCTTTTTATAGTTTTAGACAAATTTTTATTAAATATTCTTTTTATAGTTTTAAATAAATTTTCTTTTTATAGATAATTTTTGATACATTTTCTTTTCTAGAAATAAATTTTCTTTTTATAGCAAATATTCATTAAATTTTCTTTTATAGAAAATGTTCGTTAAATTATCTTTTTATAGAAAACTTTTGCTAAATACACATTTCAACACTGAAAAAGTTTCATGAAAAATATGTTTTATATATTATAGCTATAGACATTCCAATCACAAGGAACATTTAGGTTTTTCTCCAACACGTCACATTTGTAACCCATTGATGACCAAAAAAAATATCCTTCCCTGAAAAGCTTTTAGGTTATATAATTTTCTAGATAATAGGTAGAGCAAATTAGTCATTCATGTTTTATAGACAAGAAATGATGCTACAACTTGCCACACATAGCTCCTAGAAGTTTTTAAAGTTGTAAAAATCAAGAATTTCTCAATAAACCCTATAAAACTATGGGATAATGAGGTGTAAGTAATACGTGTAGAGGGGAAATTTTGTATTAGATATAACTTAGATATGACCATAGATCTCAAAAATGATAAATGAAAAATTTTTAAAAATATAAATCCAAATTTAAATAAAAAACTCAACAAAAAAATAGAAAAAAATTACATCGTGAATAATTCCGCGTAATTCTTACTCCTAAGAATAAATATAGTACAGAAAGTGAAATTAAACATTTACATCCCATTGACGATCAAATAAATATGTGCCCTGTGTTGCCAACTATTTCGAACATAAACGACCAAAAATTTTTGAAAAAAGCACTAAAAAGGACTAAATTAAAAACACAACGGGTTTGATGTTTTATGAAAAAGCTTAAAAATGAATTAAAATTTAGACTTTTTTTGAAAAGTAAAAAACAAAAATATAAACATTTCTACAACGAATCAATATTTCGTATATACTGCATCTCAAAATATTAATTAAAAAGATTTAGTAAATTAAAATACGGGTTATTGAGTTTTTGTTTTATGTTCCTCAATCCAACATTTTTTAGTTCTTTTAATACGTCAAAATTCAATCAATTTTATTTGTTGGATCTGCTTTTCCAAAAAAAAAAAAAATTCTTTAAAATTTGTTAAGATCATTTTAAAAACTGGGACTGAACATTTAATGTTGTTCGAAAAAATATTTAAAATTAAGAAAAGAAATAATGTTTAAACTGTCAAAAAAATAAATAAATAAATAAAAACTGAGCAAAGTTAATATTACCACAAAAAAGATGGTAACAGGAAAAAAATTTTGTCATAATTAGAAAAAATTAAAAAGGGCTAAATGAAAAAGTGCTAGATTTGCGCATTTTTAAGTTTCGGGCTAAAAATTTTTTTCGCGTTTTCCACAATTAAAAACGGGCTAAATTTAGCCGAAAAGGGCTAAGTTGGCATCACTGTATGTACCTCTAAGAAATTTTTACGTTATATAATTTTCTGGGTAATAGGTAGAGAGAAGGAATAGTGTAACAAAAGTCTAGAACATGTCATGTCTTTAAAATTTTCAAAATCCCCTTAAATATGAGACCAATAAGCGATATTTGTAAATAAGAACATTATAATCATTTAAAATTATGACGTGATAGTATTGTTTCATTTCACTTTAGATCTAACCCAAGATAAAATAGTTACGCGGAATTATTTACGATATAATTTGTTTCTATTCTTTTGTTGACTTTGTTATTTAAATTTATATTTTTTTTTTTTTTTTAATTTTTACGCATTTTCTGTCAGTGCGATTTTAAAAAGTTTACAATTTTTGAGATTACATTTTTATAGAAAAAAGTTCTTTTTATATAGAATTTTCGTTAAATTATCTTTTTATAGAAAACTCATTAAATATTATTTTTATAGAAAGTTTTAGATAAATTACATTTTTGTAGAAAATTTTTTATAAACTTTCTTTATATGAAAAATTTTTTTAAAATTATATTTTTGTAGTTTTCGTAAAATTTTCTTTTTATTGAAAATTAGTATTAAATTTCTTTTTAGTCATTTTTTACAAAACTTTATTTTTATTGAAATTTTTCATAAAATTCTCTCTTTATAAAATTTTTTATAAAATTTTCTTTTTACACAAAATGTCCATAAATTTTCTTTTTATAAAAAATATTCATATCGAAATTGTTCATTTCTTATAGAAAATTTTAGTTAAATTTTCTTTTTTTACAAAAAATTTTGTTAAATATTCTATTTATAGAAATTTTTGTTTGATATTTCTTTTATAGACAACTTTCATTTTAGTAGGAAATTTTTGTTAAATTTTTTATTTACAAATTTTCTATTTTAAAAAATTTTGTTTATTTATTTATTTATTTATTTTTGTTTATTTATTTATCTTAAATTTTAATTTAACAGAAAATTTTTTATAGTCCGACCGAATATTAGGTTTTGATTTCGGATTAGGCCAAAAATTTTTATAGAAAATTTTTGTTAAATTTCCTTTATATGAAAAAGGTTTTCTTTTCATATAAAATTTTCGTTAAATTATCTATTTATAGAAAACTTTCGTTAAATAATAATTTTTATAGTTTTAGATAAATTAAATTTTTGTAGAAAATTTTTTACAAACTTTCTTTATATTAAAAATTTTTGTAAAATTTTATTTTTATAGTTTTCGTAAAGTTTTCTTTTTATTGTAAAACTTTATTTTTACTGAAATTTTTCATAAAATTCTCTCTTTATCAAATTTTTTATAAAATTTTCTTTTTACACAAAATGTCCATAAATTTTCTTTTTATAAAAAATATTCATATAGAAATTGTTCATTTCTTATAGAAAATTTTAGTTAAATTTTCTTTTTTTACAAAAAAATTTGTTAAGTATTCTATTTATAGAAATTTTTGTTTGATATTTCTTTTATAGACAATTTTCATTTTAGTAGGAAATTTTTGTTAAATTTTTTATTTACAAATTTTCTATTTTAAAAAATTTTGTTTATTTATTTATTTTTGTTTATTTATTTATCTTAAATTTTACTTTAACAGAAAATTTTTTATAGTCTGACCGAATATTCTGTTTTGATTTTGGATAAGGCCAAAAAATCGGTTTCGTTAAATATTTGGTTTAGGTTAAATTGTTGGCCCAATACCGAAACTTTTTAAAGAAATTAGTAGGAAGTTTTTCTAATTAGAAAAAGCTATAGTCGGTAAACTCCGTTCATATAATACAGTACATCATTTTGTATGCTCAATAATGTGATACTCGAGGTGGGGTCTTGTAAGGATAGATTCTTCTTGATTTTGATAACGTGATTTATACTTAAAATAAAGTTATTTGTGTCATTAATAAATATTACTCCCATGATATTTATGTGCGAATTAAATAATATTTGAGAAATTCCTGCATTTGACAGGTATGGTAAGTTGTGGATATAAATTTTATATGAATATGTCCTATTTAAAACACTTATGTTCATTAAAACCCTATAACGCAAAAACCTTACATTTGATCTAGTCGAACCAATCTTCCGATTATTAAAAAAAAATAATAGTCTTTGTGCAGTCAGCCAGCCATCCAGATGGAAGGACATTTTTAATTTAAATAAAAAATAAATCATCAAAAAATTATTAATAATAATTGGACTGAGATGTTAATACATACATACATATTAAAACGTTTAGGTTAATTTAGGATTAATCCGAATATTTAATTTTTGACTGAATATTAGGTTCGGTTTGATTTCGGCATGAAGATTTTGTTCAATATTCAAGAAATTTGCTCTTATTTTAGTCATCATTGTTACATATTGTGTTTAACCTTTTTTCTTTGTTCAAAAAAGAAAAAATCTGTTTAACATGTTCAAAAAAAGAGTTAGTGGAAATTATTTCAAGCATTCTGCATGTATGAATGAGTATTTTAAATTTATGTTGTGATGGCCAATAACTGATTATTGTACCTTTTCTTTTAACATAAGCTCAACAGAAAAAAAATTGAAAACTTTAAAAAGAAGCCATTTAATAAAATATCAAAATTGGCAGGAAAGATGTGTAAAGCAAAATAATTTATGTTTTAAATGTCAGCCGCACTTTTAAAATACAATTAAATTAAGTTTTAATTTAAACATTCTTATTTTAATTGAATATTTTAATTAAGAAAAATCTTCTTATACATTTTATTTTGATTTTATATTTTTAGAAATAAAAACCCACAAACCTTCCTTAAAAATATTGCTTGTTACTGCAGAGTGAATAGAAGAAGAAATTGGAAGAAATCCATTCATTCAAAATGGTTTTGGTATTGAATGGTGTATTACAAGATGATTGTCCTATGGACACAACAAGTCTTTTTATGCAACATCCTGTCTACAGAGATTATGCACAGCAATTGTTATCAATACCAACTAAATCTGTAGGTCCAGTGGGTCTTCTGTACGTAGGTCAACGTGAAATGGCAGCAGCAGCACCGCATGATAAGAATATCAATATAATTGGTACAGATGATGCTACCACCTGTATTATTGTTGTGGTTAGACATTCAGGTTAGTATGGTTATACACATACAAACACCCATATAACCTCCCATGCTCTTATAATACAAAAGGATATTTTATCCTTTTATTCACCATTTCATTTTCTTAAGGATAAATTTTATGCAATTTTTTGTTACATTATTTCTTTAATCCTTTTCATTAAATTGGCTTCATTTTAGTATTTTCTATCTTGTAAGAATAATTTCTTTTATAAGAAATTTAGTAATTTAAATACTCAATCATATACTTTTTCTATTTTTCTCATTTTGTGTTTTTGTGCACATAAAGGTTCAGGTGCTGTGGCTTTAGCTCACTTTGATGGTACTGGCATCGATGAGGCAGTCTGTACGATGGTGGCTCGTGTACAGGAGCTTGCATTAGGTTATCCAGAGGGACGTATTGAATTGCAATTAATTGGTGGCTATCGCGATCCCCAAAGCTATGGTGAAGAAGTTTTCTACAATATTATGCGTAAGTACTGAACTGAACTCCTGAATACAAAGAACCATATTTTTTATGGCAGCTTTGTCATCGTTTTACATGCAAAATATTTTAAGTTGTAGAGTTTTGTTGTTTTTGAAGAACAATTTAATTTTATTTTTATAATTGAATTTAATTAAAATAACTGAAAATTAAAGTAACTTGTTTTGAATTTAGTAAAATTCAATAAGGTTCAATAGGTTAAGATTTTAATCAATTAGGCTTAAAACATTAAACAATCCATTGTTATGAAATTTGAAAGGTAAAGTCCTTTCATAAAATTATCATCGAAACTGCAATTTTATTTTGATTCTTCATAAAAAGTAAAATGAACATATTTTCGTATTTATATAAAAAAAAAAACTGAACTATTTTGAGAATACAGTTGCGAGCATAAAAAATGCATCGTTATGGTATATAATTTTTGATCGTATAGATTAGTGCTATAATAATAATATTTAAACGTAAAAAATTTTGTAATAATTTAGAATTACATTATGATGATGTTAATGAAATAATATTGAAGTGTAGTTCTAATATGAAGATTCTTAAAAATTGTCTTAGAGACAAAATATTGCAACGGACATGTCTTTAAATTTTGATGCAAATCATATAACAATAGATATTCGATATTACCCAAATTAAGTCATTTAAAGTCACTACTATTGCCACCAATCGTTAATTTAGTGACTTAAATAAGATAATGGGAAGCCCTTCTAACATATCAAATATTATTTACTAGAATCAAAGTAACTCTTTTACTTTTGGAGGCAGGTCCTTTATTGTTTTAACGAGTATTATATAGTAGAAATGAGGGCCGATTACGACAACTTGGATTAATTTCAATCTAAACGCAAATATTTCGATTTTAGTAGTAGAACAGTGCAACAGTCCAATAATCACGAAGGATCAAATTTTAATTATTTAACATTATTAGCATTTTAATTATTTAACATCAAGGGATATTTAAACAGTATTACGTTATAGGGCATTAAAGAATATCGTATCATTATGAAAAAATTATATCTAGCAGTTATTTTCATGAAAATAACAATCTAAACTGGTCATATTATTTTGATCGAAAGCTCACAAAAAGTCGAATTTTTGTCTTTTCGACTTCTTTCAATTTTTATTTAATTGGTTTTTCGACTTTTTCCATTTTTAAATAGTCGATTTTTCGACTTTTTTCAATTTTGGTATAGTCGACTTTTTCCGACTTTTCGACTATTTTTGACTTTTTGAAAGTTTTCGACTATTTTCATTTTTTTTTTTTTTTTTTATTTTATACGATATTTTCGGGATTTTTCGCTCGTTTGATTAT
The DNA here is from genome assembly GCA_932274085.1 of Protocalliphora azurea. NCBI lineage: Eukaryota > Metazoa > Arthropoda > Insecta > Diptera > Calliphoridae > Protocalliphora > Protocalliphora azurea. The sequence goes on along the minus strand of OW026521.1, from coordinate 146,543,917 downwards.
TTTTATTATCTTGAAAAAATAAAATAAAATGAAATAAAATATATATAACGCAATCAAATATATTAATTAACAGGCATATGTGCAAGGAAAATGCTGATTACACACAAAAATATGTTTTGCGGTACTATTTCCAATAGTTAGATAATGTAGTTTAAATAAAAACTGCTAAGAAACAAACTATTCCTTTTAAATAAAGTACATTTTTTCCACTTTCCGACTTTCTTCAATTTCAAGCGATATTATCGATATTTGTCACCTATTTTGACTATTTTTATTTATTTGTCTTAAAAAAAACTTTAATATAATATGAAATATATACAACACAAATATATTGATTAATTAACAGACAATCTATGTAAGGAAAGTGCTGGTTGCACACAAAAATATGTTTTTGCCGTACTATTTCCAATAGTTAGATAATGTAGTTTAAATAAAAACTGCTAAGAAACAAACTATTCCTTTTAAATAAAGTACATTTTTTCCACTTTCCGACTTTCTTCAATTTCAAGCGATATTATCGATATTTGTCACCTATTTTGACTATTTTTATTTATTTGTCTTAAAAAAAACTTTAATATAATATGAAATATATACAACACAAATATATTGATTAATTAACAGACAATCTATGTAAGGAAAGTGCTGGTTGCACACAAAAATATGTTTTTGCCGTACTATTTCCAATAGTTAGATGATGTAGTTTAAATAAAAACTGCTAAGAAACTATTCCTTTTTCGACTATTTTCGACTTTTCGACTATGTGGAAACAAGAAAGTCCACTTCTCGACAATTTTCTAATCAAAAAGTCGATTTCGACTTTCGTCAACAAAAATTCGATTGTCCAATTATTGAAAAGTCGATTTGATGAACCCTACTCACAAACAATATCATAAATATTTGATCACCTTTCTATAGAGAATCTTTGAGATTTCATATTACTAAAAAAAAAAAAATAAAAAATAGTTCCAAAAATATCAATTATTGTGGAAAAATTTGCAAAATAGTATAGCAAAATAGCAAAATTTAATAGAAAGTATAATTATTTGGTTATATTTATATTATCTGTAGATTTCATGTCTTTAAATCTATATTTAAGAATAGAAAATCATTTAACAATATTATAGTATCCTACTTTTTACGATAACAATTTTTTTCAAAATTTTAATAAATCATGTTGATTTGTTAAGAGTTTTTTTTTTCTCGTTCAAATTTACCACTATTTTCACTAAGCATTTAATAATTTTCCTTGCGAACAAAAGTATTCGCCAAAGATACAGCCAAATAGGGTCATAGCGAACTGGAAGATACCGACAAATTTAGTTCATTATAAACGTAGTTCGTTTCCTTAAAATTTCCAAATTGTAATTTGTTAACAAAATACTCATATTTCATGGCGATAATATTTGTAATTAAGGCGTATTTTTTCCTTTAAGATTTTTAAATATTAATTAATAACTATTAATGACAAATTGAGATTAATTATACTTTTTCTACTAATTCAATATTTTTTTTATTACCGAGATTTTGAAATTGACATGTTTTGTGATCTTTACTCTTTAAAGAATAGCAATTTTCTAATATTTAGTTTTTAATCCTCTTTTAATTTAAGTTTAATTTCTAGTTATTTTCGATAAATGTGTATTCGTTATGTTAAAAAGATCAATTACAATTATATAAAAAATTCCTCTTTTATTTGTCAGATAATTTAAATTGAAATTAATGAAAATTTTTCCATTTGTCCAATAATTTAAATTGAAATAAAAATTATTTCTGTTATTTTTTAAATATTTGAAACATTTTGAAATGTGCGATTTTATTTATCTAAAACTAGTATTTATGGAAGTTCGTTATGGACGTAAGCAAAATCACAATAGTATTATTACATCAGTTATCGCTATAAGCAAAATATATGCAATTAAAATTCACATCACATAGCGTTGCACTTTTATGCTCACAACTGTACATATTAAACTTAAATTAAGATTTTTGTTTAGTGCAGCACAACATTGTGATATTAATTAAACAAAACAATTAAGATTTTTTATTCGTTTTTTTTTTTGCATTAAGCAAACGGAGTCTGAAACAAAAACGATTGGATTTCTAGAAAATTAAAACTATTCCGATCGGAATGCGTTACAAGTCTGATAAACTTTAAGTTTTAAAAATTTGTATATATATTAAAGAATTTGAAGTATATTCTTCACTTTATTTGGGTTAAAAATCGGTTTTTATTTCATTTACAATTTTTTTTTGTTGGCATTTACATTTTTGGTAAAAACTCGGTTGTATGGTGAAAGATATTTTCTGACAGTTATGTTAAATAATGAAGTCCGTAGCTTACCGCCGGGTTTTAAAAAAATCGATTTTCGATAAAAAAAAATCAAAGTCATTTGCTCAAAATTTATCCATTCATTGACCGATTTTAATAATAAATGAAAATTTCTTATCTGAATTTAAGTTCTAAGTATATGTATATAAAACATATAAAGCAAAAACTACTCTAGAGTTGGTCAACTCTCAGCTGATAACTATAGCTCATTCCGCATTATAATAGATTGATCATAATAAGGACTGAGCGCAAAAAAAAAAAATAGTGCACGCTTTAAGGCTGTTAACTTTTATTATACGTGAAAAAATTTATACCATTAACATGTTTGCTTTTGTTATTTTCCGTAACTACGTGCTAAATTGAACAAAATTCGTTCAATCATAATTCAAATTTATTAGCACATGTCAAATATATAAAACAATTGCTAGGAGCGAAGGTGTGTCGGAAAATACAGTTTCTTGAGTTATAAGAAATACAAAGATGCTTTGATTTATAAACTGTAGGATTCCAGTCAAAATAATACGAATTTTAATAGAAAATCTCTACATCTATTAATGTCACTCATTCTTTTAATTTCTCTATATCTTTTGTCAGAAAAGTTAAAAAGAGCTGATCTGAAGACCCACGAAGTAAGAAAAGTTCCTAATAGGACGCTAGAAAATATGTAAAGGCAAAAGAGAATACAGAAATTATTGACATTATTTTTTGTTTTTTTATATATATGAATATTACCTAAAGGATGATAGAAAGTACGTGCTGGAGGACTTTCAAAAACATCCTGGTCATAAATTTCATATCACATATGTTATGGGAAATGTATCAGATAAATATCGTGTAAAAAATCGTAATTGTCGAATAAACTTTTGGTCTGGCAAGACATTTGTAGATGTGAAAAAAACACTTCATTCATAACAAATGACATTTCTAACAAAGAATATACGTCAGAATGGACTCCATCCAATTATTGGAAAACAAAACAAATTATAATTTTTCTGGCCTGATCTCTCTTCTGATTATTACCACAATAAAAAGTAGCTTATAAGTATCAAACAAATGTTGCTGCTGTATACCAAAAAAAAAAAAAAAAGTAAGCGAAAACACAATAAAACTCTTATGAAGGGTATTCCAGAAAATATTAAGTATTTTATTAAATACGAATAAAAAATTAATTCTTCTTTTAAATTTAATATTTGAATATATTATATTGGCTATATTACAAAATGAAATTGAAAAAAAGTTAATCCTTTTTTATTTTGGAATTAAACTAAATTTTATATAAATTTGCTATTTAAAGGAACTTTAGATATTTTATCTATAATATGAATAATAATGCTATGATAACTTTAAGCAATTTTCGGTAAAAGTTAATAAAAACAATTCTAAAATTTCTAAAGAAAACTGTACAAATTCGAAGAATTGGTTTTTCGAATTTTGCCCATAAAGCCCACATTTATTAAAGATCTGAGAGAAGTTTAGAATTCAGTAGGATTTCTGAAACTGTATTCCACTCGTTATTTTCTTATCTTACTTTTTGGTAGAGCTTTTTGTTCTAAGGTTAGTTACGAGTATATATACATTTTAGCTAAGCAACTTTTAGTTTTAGTTTTAGAGAGTTTAAGAGATATAAATATTCAAAGTTTCGTTATATATCTGTTTTTTGTAAACCGATCGGAATAAGATATATATCATTTGAGAGTGCTTTCGAATATCTATTAAATTATATTCGGAACATATCATTTTATTGATCCGTTATATGGCAATTATTTTTTCTGTTATCGCAGAAATGTATCGATATAAAGGTAATATTAAAGTTATCATATTTTATAAAGAAAGTCAATTAATGCAAATAGTATATTTTTAAGCCATTGAATAAAAAAGGTTTTAGTTATTTGAAAATTACTTATTAAATGGATATTTTTAATTATTCAATAACTGTCATAATACTAGGTACTTTCTCAATAGCGCATATATATATATATATATATATATATACATGTGCATTTTTTTCAAGTCCCAACAATACCACATATGCGGCAAAAGTGGATATTTGCAATATATAAATTACACATAATAAAAAAATATTCCTAAAATAGTTTTGCCTTTTCATTTTTATGGCAACGCATTTTTATTATTTACAAAAAAAAAAAAAAAATGTGAGAACTACCTTCTTATATTTATATCATGGTGTGGACCATAGATTAACGTAGATATGAAGCCTAAAGAAAGCTCAATTGAAAAAAAATTACTCAAAAAAAAAGAGAAATACACATACTAGAATTGTTTTTGTTTTCATTGAAATTTTTTACTAACAAATTTTTAGACTTAGGTTTTTTTGACAACCGACTTAGGTTTTTGACAAACTGAGCTTCGTATTTTTAATCTGTAAAAACTCAATGGGATATTTGTTAAAAAAAAAGAAAGAAAAAACATCTACATAATTATTTTTTCACTCTTCAAGAGAATTCAAATCAATAACAACAGAACAATAAATTTCGAAAAGATTAAAATGTAAACATTATTTTAATCCCATTTCATAATACATATTTGTGAATAGATTAGTATAGACATTTCTCAACAAATATTTTTAATTGAAATAAATCAAAAGCTTACCCTTGCACTAGCAACAACAAAAAACCAAAAAAAAATAAATAAATACTTAATAAATTTGTTTCTATTTTCTCACAGAATCATTCCACAAACATCATCTTGAAATTGATTTAACACAAGCCTGCGTTGGTGAATTAAATACAATATTGCGAGGAGATATCAATTGTCCCATTATTTATGGTGTTGGTGTTAATATCAAAACTGGAGAAATATTTCCAGCCACATTTCCTGAAAGAGGTCCGGATCGGGAATTGCGTGATGCACGTAACTTTATGGGATCACAAACGGTATTAAAATTATATTTTTTAACTCTTATGTATAAACCAAAGAAAATTAATTATTTATATCTCTATAGGTTTTGGATATATACGATGCCTCATTGGGTTTATTGCGTATTGGTCCCTTTAATTATGATCCATTACGTGGTGCTGATTTATGGTTGGCTCAAACAGATGAATTTCTATTGCAACATTTATCCACAAGTCCGGATGTGGAACCACCACATTTTGCTTTAAATGTAAGATTATTAACGCTATATTGTTAAAATAAAATAAACTAATTAAACTTGTTTGTATTTTTTCTCAATTTTAGGTAAGAGCCACAATTAAATTTATACAAGAAAATCAATTTCCTGCTATTACGATATTTCGAGATAATCGACCTCGCTATTACAGACGCGATGAATCTACAGGTTGCTGGACACTGGTCAGATATTAATTTTTATATACTTTTTAATACTTTTTTACAATTTTCCATTTTTACTTATAATTTTGTTGTCATGAATTTGAGTTTAAAATTAATCGTTTTTGAAAAAATTAATGTTAGTTTTAAAATATTTCTGTATTTAAATGTCAGCTAATATGCTTGAGAATGAATAGCAGCTAACAACTCCTACAGAAACTTTACAAAATTATCTAGTTAAATTTACTGATTTATTGCCATTATTTAAATTTGCAATAAATAGTTGTGTTTTATTTTTATTTTTTATGTAATATTAATTATAAATTTGTTTTTGAATTACATACATACTTTGAATTCCTTTTAATTTTTACTTATTTTTATTCCTTGTGTTTTGTAAATATTTTTTATTTGTGTTTAAAACAGAATTAAAATTTTTTGTCTTGATACACATTGCAATATGTGTAATAAAATATATTTTTCTCTCTTTACTTTAAGATTTTAGATTGAAAATCATTTAACAATCAAACAATATTTTGATACAAAAGAGAGAACTGTTTTTGGAATGCGCCTTAAAATGTGGATTTAAAAATCATAAAAAAATTAAATCTAAATTGAATTGTTTAACCCAAATCCAATTAAAATTATTTAGTTAAAATGTATAAGAATTTATAAATAACTGTGTACTCGTGAAAAATTAAAAAAAAAAACTACAACAAATGTTTATATATAAAGTGATTTATTATCATATAATTAAATAAATAAACTTCATATAGCAAAACAAAAAAAAAACAAAAAACTGTGTTTTATTTTGTAAATAAAATCCGGAATATGTATTAAAAAGGTCATAAAATTTTAAGTAATTAAGATATTTTAAAAATGTAAAAATATATGAAATAATACTATGGGTTAGGACCATATGCCTTTAATTTTTTAAGCGGTTGCTCTTTTTAAAATGCACTATATTAAGATAATTTTTTTTTAACTTTAGTGGAATAGAACTAAAAAAGTGGCGATTAATTTGAACTAAAGAAGGAATTTCTGAAATTTAAAATGTATTTGAAATATAGGTTTTTCAGTATTATACATCATAATATTGTAAGTAATAAAACCTTATCAAGGATATAATTTTGCTTCTTACTAACTTAAGAATAGTTTGATATATATGTTTTTACCTACAAACTGTTTACTCTTCAATCCTATATATATATATATATTAATTAGAATTGGTTACTTTATCTTGATCGTTTACATTCTAAAACAGTTAAACTGCAAAAACATAATAACGAAAACCCTTATTTTTCTTGATGCTGGTGTGGGACCTATAGTTAATTATAGATCAGTCCTCAAAAGGGCAACCAAAAAAATATGTAAAATCATATTTTTTTTCAGGGCTTCAAATGAACCAAATTGTTAGTAACTTATCCCTTTTGGCTTGGATATGTTATATCATATTTTAGTCTTAACAGAATATTATAGGTTTAGCAGCATAATTTGTTACATTTTCATAGAAAAATCTTATTGTAGAGCATATTTTAGCAATTTAAATGTCACATTTTAGCATATTTTATACTTGGGAGCATTATTTTGAATATATTACACTAAAGAGCATAATTTTGAATATTTTGCAATTAAGAGAAAAATTTTGCATATTTTGCACTTAATGGAATTTTGTATATAATTTGCCGTTAGTAAAGTTTTTGTTTTGCGGTCACATACGTTTCTCAAATCCGATTTTCTAACAAAAATCAAGTTAGTTTAGCCAGAAAAAAATATATCGATTTTAAGAGCAGTCTTTATGCGCATAGAACACTTTTTTAAGCGCATATTTTTGATTACCCTGCTCATAAAATATTATATTGATAAATCATGATATTTATCCACATCTCAAAATTTTTGGTAATAAATGTGTATCTCCTAAACTACTGGCCGGATCGAATTGAAATGTAAGGGAGAGTTGTAGAGGAAGACCTAAGCTTTCAGAAAAATTATCTTAAATTATCTTTTATAATACGAGATAAGCTACAGGATCTCAAAAGTGCGTAAAAGTTTCGAGTATGTAGAAGTTTAAAAAATCGTAGCTTCTACAAATCTAGTCCGATTTCAAAGATTTTTATATTTCTGTAAAGTGCTTGGCAAGATAAAGAAAACATAAGTTTACTTAGCTAAGTTACTTCTTACAGTTAAAAATATATTTTCGCTTGAATTTTGAAATTTTGCACCAACTTTATTTATTTTTTCGGGAATAAATCATGAGATATATGAAGGAAATTTTTTGTTTAATTATTCTGTAATTTCTAATACATTCTGAAATAATATGCTGAAAAAATTTTTTGATTATCAATTCATCTAGCCGTGAAAAATGTTCAAATTCAGCATTCTAAAATTGGTATGAAAAACGTCTATTTTTTACAAAAATATGGTACAATTCTTTCAATTTTTTCTCAAAGTTTTGTTAATAAAATTTTTTTTCTTTACATATTTCAAAAGGATTCACAACTGGTTAATAAAAAAAATCTGAAATTGATTTGGATTTGCACCCTACATCCAGCATTGGTCAAAAATGGTGAATTTTAGACAAAATGTTCATTTTTATCGATTTTATCGTTTTGTTTTTAATTTATTGAAGTTGTTTGATTATAAAAGAGATTTAGATCGATTAGCACTCAATTGCTTTCCGCCCGGCCAAAAACAAATGAAGAAGTGCAGATTTTATTAAAAAAGTCAACTTTTTTCAGGTTGCACAAAATTTCATATTAGTATTATATTAGCAGTCATGTTAGTGCCAAATTTCATTAAAATATTGATATTTAAGACGTTTATAGCTTAAAATCTTATCTCGGGAGGACATGAGGATATGAATCGATCATAACTAATTTCAACAGTCTTCGTACTTATGCCAAAATAATTATTCGTGGCAAATTTCATTAAAATAAATTCAAAATAAAGTACAATTTTTACTTTATTTTACATGGTCCATACCACCCTACAAAATTACTTAATAAAGTACTTAATAAGTAATTTATTATATTCCTTAACATTAACAAGCAAAATTTATACCCAAAAAATATATATTGAATTTTGTTGTAAAAGTTTGGAGTTTCTGTGAATCTAAAAGCGCTTATTCGTACTCACTATAAAGCCAAAGTGTCTTTAAAATGCATTTTAAATTATGGAAATATCTACATTGGTTCAAAAGTTATGATTTTTGCAACGAAAAAAGTCAAAAGGCCCCACTGTGCGGAGCCTCAAAAAGGGCTAGAACTATTTTATCAAAAGTACCAATTAAAAAAAGCACAAAAATGGCACCTCTGACAGGTTAACAAGTTATTCGCATTAGAAAATTCAAAAATTTCACAGAATTTCAATTCAAAGTAAATAACCCAGAAAAAATGTATTACTTCTAGAACTAGTTGCAGAATACATGAAAATAACTTATTCTCCGTCTAGTTTGGCATTCAACCACCAGAACTAATTCGGTGTAAGTGTTACCCATTAGAGACCACTTCAAAAACCATTTATTTTTGTTTGATTCTAGTTTCTTAAAGGCTAGTTTTTATATCAATTTCCTTTTGTTAAACTCTGTTTTCTATAATTTTTTGGATTTCTTTAAGTTTTTTAAACAGTTATTAAAAGTCATTTAGTAACCTGTAATTCGCTTAAAGAGGTGATGTAGAAGTAATACATAACTAGATTTTTAGTATTACTTCCCAAAAACATTATCTAAAACCAGTTTAGAATTACAATACAGTTATACTCCACGAGTGCAAGAATTGTTAACCAATTCTTGCACTCGTGGAGTGCATAGTGGTTCTAATTACACCAGTTGTAGAACTAATGATTTTAGAACAAGTTCTAAAATTTTTTCTGGCATTTTTTTTCACAAATTTTAAGGAATTCTAACTATCTTATGTTGCTATCTACTATATCTTTCTGAATTTGACTTTATCCTAATGCTCTAAAATTCCAAAGCTGCCTAAACAATTCAAGAAACTCCTGCAATAAATGTGGACCTTATGGCCAAATTCTTAACAAGTAGATTTTTGGGATTTTTTTGCTCATTTATAAGAATGCAATGCCGCAATATTTCATTTTTCCAAATCTTAAATTTTTTTCAACCATTTCGATATTTGCCGAAAATTTTATTAGGATATCTCAACAAACAAACATTCTGTTATAGACACAAATTTCTCCAGAATCCTAATTTTTTCAAATATTTTCTATAATTTCCAAATATGGAGGAAATATATTTTATTTATTTATTTGTTTATTCATTTATATCAGTAAAATATATATATATCACTTTTTTTAAACAAGCCAACATAATTCTCGATAATATAAAAAAAATATTCAGGACAATATCTTTCTTAGAAACAAGACTACGCCCCACGGATTGAAAACTTTCCTCTTTTTTATTAAAAAAAATGCTACTATTTCATCACCAAAAAAAAAAATATATATATATATATATATATATATATATATATATATAATATATATTATATATATAATTATATATATATAATTATATATATATAATTATATATATATAATTATATATATATAATTATTATATATAATATATAATCATCTTAACTATTAAATCAGCAATTATAATTAATAAAACTAAAGACATTTATTAAATATTCTAAAATCTGGATGCCACCATGGCAGTACTTTAAACTTTTGTATATTTGTGTATCTAACCGTTATAGTTTGATCTCCAGTACTAGAGATAAAATCTAATTCCAAATTTTTAGATCTCATATCAGTTGATAGTAATTCCCGTGTATCGGCCAAACGAAAAGGGCTTGTAGCATGATTGTAAACAATATCAGATGGAAAAGGAATAAAACGATCACAACATATAATCAAAATACTAACACCATCCAAATCATTAGTCGTAGAAGTGGAAGCAGAGGTAGAGGAAATATTCTTTACATTACATAAATTATTATTTTCTTCATAGGCCAGACATTCCCAATCATTAACCACAGTTTCAGATTCTTTGCCATATTCATTATCCCCTAATGACTTTTCAACGTTTTGTGTATTAATGGCAGCAGAAGTTAAGGGAAAGTTAAGTTTAAATTTATAACACATTATCCAAACACATTGCACTTTTTTATGCCACGATGATACATAGGTACGTCCCATTAATCTTTCTAGGGAATATTTTGTTTTTAAACGTTCCTTAAATGGTGAATAACAATAAAATAAAGCTTGTATAACTCTTTGCCGTAAGGTATTCCTATCGCAGCCTTTTATATTATCCATTTGTAAATATTCAGGTAATTGAAGAACCCATTTCTTACTATTCCTATTTGTTTGCTGGCAGAATCGCCGATAGATTTGTAACCAAAATCGACAGGAATTTACACTATTGGCACTTTGAGTGCATATCAAAGAATAACGTTGTACGTCTTCCGGGGCAATGTAATTAGCCAAATGAAACCATATATCATTACTAATGAAGTTGTGTGTTTGAGGTTGTTCGGAATTATCCATTCGAGGACTGTTGTCAAATAAATCATAAAATTCCAAAGCAGCACCAACACATTTGCCTTTACGACGTGTTCTAGGTTTAAGTTCCAAAAACTCCAATTTTGGTAAATAAGTTTCTAAAATAAAGATGGTATAAAGGAATTTTGCTTTGCAACACCTGAAGCTTTACTTACGACTTTTGCCTTTAGTTTTTAATTTTGAATAATGAAATTCTTCATCTTCCAAGTTCATATTAAGATCCAAATGTATAAATTATTTAAAGACATTTATCAAATTTCGTCCACGACGTAATGTCTATACGAAACAAATTTTTATCATGACAAACGTCAAAATCAGTGCGTACCTAACAGGGAAGTTTAATCAGTTAATAATGATAATAATAATTATTTAAAACGCTGAATATTATTTTTGGTTCTTACAGCTGCATATAACAGCATATATAAAAAAACATTAATGAATTCTCCTGTTGTTCTTTTTGTGCAGCTGTTGTCACCTTCCATCAATTCGGGTTAATTTTGACGTTTGTATTGAAAAAAATTGTCTAATATAGACACTACCTGATTTTTTGAGATGTTTGTATAATGCAATTATAAAGTAGCCTCACATTTACAAAAACAACAGTTGCTCGTATTTTGTTAGTGGTAAACCACTGCACATAGTTTCAAAATGCTGTGAACAAAATGAGTAAACGAAGAAGAAGCGTAACCCCAGGTCTACAACTGAGATTAATGCTGAGAGGAGAGTAACCAATTTGTTTATATTATGTTAAATCTTAAATAAAGGGTACACGTATTCTCATAAATCCTATAAGAAATCATTATTTTTGATCAGTCGCAGAGTAAACATGTCCTTTTTATTTAAGCAATTAGCACTTTTTAGCACAATTTTTATAAAAATGTTTTTAACATGTAGAATAAACACTAAAAGGAAACAATATTACAAAAAAAACATTGTCTTTAAGTAATTTCCAAAATACACATGCACACACACAAGCAAAATTTCGTATATGTGTATTTTTTTTTTTTTTTTTTTTGACAGTTCATCTTATAAGATGGTTGTGTAGAGAAATCTCATCACAACAGTCTCATAATACATCTTACAATACTAATATTTGAATCTACACGTGAAATAATTCTCTCAAAAGCGAATTTGACACTCTCTGACACAAAAATCTTATTATGTTATGTCTAGACGGGCTGTAGCCTAGTGTCTACATTAGGCAAATTTATATCAAAACAAACGTCAAAATCAGTGCGAATATATACAAGGTAATCTTAGTTAAACAATTGATTATTATTTTGTTACAGTTGTCAAACTACATATATAAAAAACAGTAATGAATACGCCATATTGTTGTTTTTGTGCAACTGTTGCCACCTTCCACAAATTCGCGTTAAGTTTGACGTTTGTCTTGATAAAAAGATCTCTAATGTAGACACTATGTAAAGAACATGAAAACAATTTTACGAGAGCTCCGCGTGGCATGTACACGGAAACATTGTAAATCAGCTGGGCTAACAAGGTCACTTTCTTATTACGCTATCGATGTTTGGCTATAAACAGTGATAGCAATTCTGCTTCTCGTTAAAACTACAGATTTTTGAAGCAATTTAATTTAGCGATTTTTTAATGATATTTAACATTTACACCAAACAAAAACTAGTAATTTTTGGCTTTATTTGGTTTTTGGATAGAAAACTACGTAAATTTGTTTGGTTTTTCCATATAAATCAAAAACCGTTTTGAACTAGTTTTTATAGAAAACCAAATAAAAACCACTAAAATAACTATTTATGATACATCCTGTTTAGCAAATTTTGGAACCGTAGCTTTTATATATAAAGAGAAAAATTAAATTTCAAATTTATAAAAATTATTTGTTTTGTTTATGAAATTATTACTAGAAAAAATTAATTAAAAATTGTTGAAATATGTTTTAATATTGAAACTATGTATTCTCTGATCGAAGAAATAGCAAATAGAGCGGAAATAAAAAATATCCAAGAAATGTGAACGTCAACAAAAACCACATTGGGAAGAAATAAGGCATGTAAACGACGTAGTTTATGAAATTTTGTTTTTCAAAAACGAAATAGTTATTGTTTTGGTATAAACGGTATATTAAATCAAAGTTCTATAGTTAGAATAATAAGTCACCTTTTTCAATTTTTAACTCTACGTCTAATCGAAGAGATTTTTATGAGAACTAATTTGTGTTAAGGGAGGAGAACACGTACATGAGAAATTTAAATTTTAAATTGCCTTTTTACTGAATTTTCTTTTTTATTTTTATTTATTATAAGCAGCAACAAATTAAATGCAGCGACAAGCAAAAAAAGTACCAACAAGTTCAAAGATGACAACTACAGTTAAAATTCAGCACTAAACAGCAAAGCAACATAACCACCCACAGCAGTAACAATTAAAATGATGAATTTTTACTCACAAAATAGTTTAATATGAAATATTTGATTGATTTATTGTGCAAAAAACTTTAAATAATATAAACAACCAAGATATTTATAATAAAAGCACTTACATAGTGTCTACATTAGGCAAATTTTTATCAAAACAAACGTCAAAATCAATGCGAATATGTACAAGGTATCCTTAGTTAAACAGCTGATTATTATTTTGGGTGTTACAGTTGCCAAACTACATATATAAAAAATAAAAATGAATACGAAATATTGTTGTTTTTGTGCCACCTTCCACAAATTCGCGTTATGTTTGACGTTTATTTTGATAAAAAATTTTCTAATGTAGACACTGTGTAAGACGAAAAAATTGCATTGTTGTATTTGTTGTCATTACACATATACCTTGTTAAATTATTATACCATGTTTTGTACTTTTGTTTGCGTGGACAGAAGACTTAATAAAAAATGAATGTAAGTTTAAAAGTTTAAACAAAATTTATAAAACATGCTAAAAATATTCTATTTATCGTATAGGAAGCAGATATTCCCATTGATATCCATACCCTAAAGCTCCAAGATTGGCTAATTAGCAGACGTATAGTGCCCAAAAATATTCAGTCTACGTTAAAGGATATACGTTCCAAAATAACAAATGCCTTACAGGATATGCCCTCAAATGATGATCTCATTAAATTGCTAAAGGGATCAAGTAAAGTGAAATTTTAATAATCATCTTGAATTTACTAAAATGTAAACGTTTTTACAGATATTAATTATTTTCACTGTAAGGAAATTGTGGAAATACTAAAGCAAACCGAAAAGGATACCAAGAGTATATTTGGTACCTATGGCAGCCAACGTATGAAAGATTGGCAAGAAATTATACGTTTGTATGAAAAGGATAACATATATTTGGCTGAAACTGCTCAGCTGTATGTACGCAATGTCAACTATGAAGTACCAAGCGTGCGTAAACAAATGGCTAAATTAGAACAGCAAAGTGATGACGCATTGAAACGTAGCCAAGATCTTAATAAGCCAGAGGCTCAACTTTTAGCAGAACATGCCGCTTTATTGCAACAACTTGGTGTCAAAGGCGATAATTTAAGGGAAGAATTTACTCAAGTATTGTCTTGTTTGCCTGATTTGTATGCTAAATCTATTAAGAATATAGGTTCTCTTGAAGAGGCTGTAGATTTGTATGCAGCTACTACAGGACAAAAAAAACAACAATGTCTTCCCATTACTAGACACTTGATTGAATTTGGTAATACTACTGTTTACCAGTATATACACAAAGAAGCACCTTTATCTGTGGAAGAACCACGTATAAAACTTAATTTAAGTGAAGAACATTCGGCTAAAGCAGCTGAAGATAATGAAATTGATTTTGGTGATGACAATGGTGGTGCTTCTTCTACTATTTCAGGGGAAATGATAGATTTTGGTGATTTGAATGTGGAGGGTGGTTCTGGAGTCATTGATTTTGGTGATGGTGGTGAAAATTGTAGTGACATTGATTGGGGTGTTGAAAGTACACCAGCCGAAGCAGTAGAAATTAACTTTGATATACCCATAGAAGAATATGGTATTGTGGTCGAAGGTGCTGGTATGGATGGCGGTATAGCCAAAGGAGATCAAGCCTACACCTTACTCGATTCTCCCAACTACCGTGAAAGATTCACCGATGAACTTTACGAATTGGAGGCCTTCTTACGTATGCGTCTTTACGAGCTACGTCAAATTAATACGGCTTCTGGTAATATTATGTTCTCATTAATGGAATCCATTTCAACACATGATGAAGAGTCCATAAGTAAAATGCTTAATCAAGTTGAAATCATTCTCAAGGAAATAAGTAGTGAAAATACGCGTCATCTCTTCCAATTGAAACATTCGCCCAAATATGCCGATCTATTGGCTTCAAAACTAAAGCAAATGTTAAAGGCTGTTGAAAAAATACGTAACACCAAAGAGGTGCTAAAAGTTCGTGCTGCTGAATTAAAGGAACAACGTTTGGCTTTAACCCCTGTATTTAAGGAACTCATTGTTCAAACTAACAAGTTACAAAGACATATAGAGGAAGATATATCGAAACGTTATAAAAATCGTGTGGTTAATTTGTTGGGAGGTGTTGGTGGTAGTTAATAATGATTATAAAATAATATTATAATGAGAAAAATTGTTATTCCGACTTACATGTAGTATATCATAAACAAATGGCCTACTTTCATTTATTTTTCGTAGATTTTTCTTTTTTTTTTTATATGTTCACTTTATAGCAATTATTGAAACTGAAAGTTTGTAAATAAAAATTGTTTACAGATACTACACTACAAGTTTGTTTTATTTTTGTTTTTTAACATTTACATTTTTAAAATTTTTTCACTTTTACTGAATAATGATCTTAATATAATAAAAATAAAATTTTTATTTATTTTTTTTTTTTAATATTACTCTTTTTTTATTTTTTCACTTTTGCTAAATAGTGATATTAATTCACACACGTCACTAATGAACAATAATTAGTATACAGTACCGTTATAAAGCCATGATGGTGTTCGGAGTTGCCAAATGTATTTGCTATATAAATACAAACTCTTAAAATAAAATCTGATTTACCGTTAAGTTTTTATTCTTCAATAATATAAGCTGTAATGGATTACTTTTCTTTATTACAGTTGGTTTGAATTTAATATCCGCGAAATCAGGAGAAGAATATTTTTAGTCCTTTAATCAGGATCAAGCTGAGAGCTTAATTTAATTCTTTTATAGTCCATGCTGTGGTGATTACATACTACGTTTATACACAACTTTTGCAGTTAAAAATATTGCAAAATCTAAATATTTATTTGCAAAAAACTAACTAACGAAAAAAAATCGTGATTTGCAAATAAAGCGTACGGCGTTACCACTTCCTTTTATGTTCATAGAATTTTCGATGATTTTTTAATTTTTCCCATCCGGAGCGTTACTTATTTGCAGCTTTAACAGCACTATTTATGATAGTAACAGCGCTTTTTTATAAACATATATGTTATTTGTACAGAATTTTTCTTTAAGACACTCCTTTGGTGGAGATTGCGACATTACACCCATAAGGAATGCCTCAATGGACTCATACAAACTGTTTAAATAAGATGGTAAAACATACATATGAAAATATATAAAATAAATAGGGTCCCATGTGCATATGAAAGGTGACACCTTCTGTAAAAGTTGTAATAAAAAATATGAGGAATTTAAAAATTCTTTGAAACCAACTTTTTGTGTTTTGTATTTCAAAAGTTTGTTTTAAAGCCAGGAAAACTCTTGATGAATTTTAATAATAAAATAAGCCTTTAAAACTAAAAAATATAAAAAATGGGTTTAAAATTTTAAGAATTTCTTTGATTAATTTCAGTTTTGCACTCACAAGACAAGACCTAGTAAATTCAAATGTTGTATTACTGGTCCACATAATATTGTTTTTTTTTTTTAAGAAAATTTTCGCCCATAAATAAAATTAAATTTAGAGAATAGCATTTAATAATCGAAGTAATTTTCTACAGTTTGGGATAGCATCGTCACACACTTCCATTTAACTGGAGTAAATATTAGTAAACCCAGCAAAAAAAGAGCATACTATTCATTTGTAAATGCACTAATGCTAATGAACTCGAAATTGTTCGAATTTTGGTGAAACCTCAATGAATTTAACACGTGGTTGTCATAGAAGGAAAGCGATAAGTCCATAGGCACTTCTTCATTAAAAAGTTTACAAAAATAAATTTGTTCAATAGTTGTAAAAATTTGATTCAAACCACTTTATTTAGTTACTTTTATTTAATACATTCATAACTTGCTCAAAAGAACTGATTTGCATAATTAACATTAGCTTCTTGCTATTCAATGAGTGTTGTGAATTTTTAAAAACTTCCAATATATTTTGCTGGGAAAATGTATACATATTATGTTGAAATTATTTCAAATGTCGCGTAAACCGAATTTCTTTATAAATAATACTTACGAGTCAAATGAGCGTTTAAAAATTTTCAAATGGCAACAATTTATGCTATTTTTAAAATTTTCACCTAATTTTAAAATTTTGTTCTGCATTTTTATTTTAGATCTTCGAAAAATATATGCAGGGAATTATCTCTTGGTTAAAATTGAAAATGCGAAAATAAAAATTAAATAAACATCAGCATTATAAAGGCATTCGTCACCAAATAGATTTAGCTTGCTGACATCTCAAAGTATTAATTTCGTTGATATTAATGTCAAATTAAAGCCTTTCATCTGCTTAATACTAAAATCTGGTGGGCGTCAAAATATTTTCAGGGTTTATAATTTTATGGACACAAAAATAATTTCATAACCACAAAAATCATCCTTACATATTTCGCATTATAGTTCGAATTTTAAAATAATAAAAACTACTTTCAAAGTAAAACTAATCACTAGATAAGATACATGTTTAAAATTTTACGATACATGTTTAAAAAGAATTAAAATCACATTTTTTGTAAGGAATATTATCATGAGATTAAAACGACCATATGTACTTTTCAAACCAGTACTTATTTTTTTCAGCAAACTATCCCGAAATATGTCTACTAGTAATTTTAATCCAATATATTTTTTTTGCTCTTTATAAAATCGTGCAAAAAATAAAATCATTTTTTTCTTTCCAGTGTACTTCGATAAATATTAGAGATACAGTAATAATCTTTGATATGTGCTGATAGCATTCTAGAAGTTCAATGAAATCAAATTGTGTTGGTTTCGATGAAACAATACCCTATTTTTAAGATTTTTTGAAAGTTTTAACTTTAAGCCTCTACAACTTTTTTGCGTATTGAAAAAAATTATAAAGCGAATATACTGTGCTTTCATAAAAATTGGTTAACAAAAGCAAAAATCGACGTTCGGTTATAAGAAAAAAATTTTTATATTTTTATTTAAAGTTGTCGAAATTCCTCATATATTTTTTTTTCATCTTTATTTAGCCTTTGCATTCGAAATATATTTTTACTAACCAATTTTTCTTTATTTCTCTAATTCAATAAGTGAATAAAACAATTTTCATTTTATTTTTTTATAATTTTTCTTTTTTATTTAATATACAAACGTTTTTTTTTTTTCATATTATTAAATTACAATATTAGGGCTTAATTTTTGTTTTTTCTTTTTTATTAAAATGTTTTATATCCATTATTTAATTATATATATTAAGACATAATTTGTTTTTTATATAAGTTTAACATACTTTTTTTTTATTTTTCTTTTATTGTAATTCATTAATAATAAATTTAAAATCCGTAAAATGTTTTCTTTATAATATAAATAAAAAAAATCTTAAATAATAAAAACAATCTATTAAAAAAATTCACAAGAAAACAGACAATATTTGTTAAATTTTTTCAGTGAATACGAGTATACATTTAGTATTGTGGAGCAGGGAGAGTGAGGATAGAAGTAAAATAGCGTTTATGGTTTTTAACTAAATTATAACAAAAAGGGGAAGGGAAAAAGGGAAAGAATGAAAATTGCAGTTATTTAAAAAAAGTTAATTAAAAACCTCTTGTACTAAAATAATGTTTGTTTGTATTTATTTTAAAAATGTATAAGTAGTGTTTTTTGAGGGGGAGGGGTTTAAAACAAATATTAATGTTTCATTTTTTACAATTTGTTGTTTAAGAGTTATTTTGTTTTCTGTTTTTCTTTTTTTCAAAAATAATTAAAACTTTTTGTTTTCAAAATATAATAAAATACACTATAATTTTGTTTTGTTTTTATTTTTTACATAAATATAAACCTACTTAATATATTGCTTAGTTTTAGGGATGATTTTTTTTTATCAATTTTTTATAATGTTTAATATTTTATTTTTTAATTAATTATGTGATTTATGATTATTTTTTTTACTTGTAGTATAATAGTTATAAATTTAATTAAAATAAAAAATTATTAAAATTATAAATGAATATGTATGTGTTTATAAAAAAAAGAACTGGCTTAAAGTGTGTATTATATGTGTGGTTTCACTTTAAAGAAAATATTATTTTATGTATAAAGCACTATAATCTACAATAAAATTTGTTCAAAATATTTATATATATTTTTTTTTATTTATTTTTTTTTTATAATATAAGCATAGAAATAAAACAAATATGAAACAATATAAAGTTGTTCTTTTGTTTAATTTTCTTATTTTTTCTGTTCTAATATAAATAAAATCATTTTTATACATAATTCTTTGAACATAATTAATAAATTATAATAATAATAAACCATATTATTGTAATAAACAAATTTTATAATAACATTTTTTATTAGCAATATTACACTTAATTTATTTTAGTTTATTTTTAGTTATGTTTTAGTTATCATTACTTTTTTATTTTTTAAATTTCACTTAAACATCTAAAGCATTATGCATATAAGTAGTATAATATATAATAGTACGTAGTAGTTGTTGTAGTAGTATCTTTTTATGAGTTTTTTTCTTTTTTTTTTAATATGTATATTCAAATTTATGTATAATTTAAATTTAAATATTTAATATTTATAAAACATGTTTTATTTTTAAAATTTTATTAGTCATATATCAACTTTGGAGAAAGGTTTCTTTGATCTTTATATATTTGGTATAAGAAAATAATAAATGTAACAATTTAAGTGAAATTATTTTGAGAGGTTTACGAAGACGGAAATTTCATTTAAAGCATGTAAACAATTTTTTTTTATATTTACAAATGTAAATACTTAAAAGTACCTGTAGGGGGTATCAAAAAAATGTATATTTTTGTAAAACTAGAGACTAAAGAATAGCAATATGCTTTTCATTGTCAAATCTAGTCAGAATATCGATCTCCACATTATATATTTAGTACTTTAATTGATAGATTATGATATTGTATTTTCTTTGATGTATCATTTACTGAAATCATTGCATAACTAACTTTACAGACTTTACAGAATCAGAAACTTTTAGCTTTTTTCAATAATATATACAGTGCCTTTAATATTTAATATTAATTGCGCAAGTATTCTGAAAATAATATCCAAAAAAACACAAAATTTTAGAGGTTGGTTTATTATCTTTTCTATAATTATTTTTCTATTGAACCGATTTAGCAAGTTTCAAATTACAAAGAAGCAATATGAGTGAATTTCATTTAATTTGGGAAATGTGAAATGAACAGACGGACAAATGGACATAGCAAAATCGACTCAGAATTTCATAAGGACCAATAATATTTATGTATATTTTACGTTGACTTAAAGATTTTTTCTTAGTGTTCAACAAAGACATACTTATATGTCTAGTTAACTAATTTAAGGGTCTAATTTTGTAAAACGAAACGAAAATTCGTTTCGAAATTTTATATTGAAAACAGCAGATAAATTCCAATTTATTTGTTGTTTTCAATGTAAATTATCGAAACGTATTTTCGTTTCGGTTTATAAAATGAGACCCTAAAACCAATACATTTTGATAATAACAAATACTGCGGTCTTTTTATAAATTATTATTTTTTGTATTTCTTAAAGTTTATTTCAAATTCTAATTTGTTACTTTTGACTTTGAAAGGCGTTGCAAGGCGTTTTTTTTAATTTAAAAAGTGAAATAGAATTTAAAAATATGGAAAATTTAACATTTTGGAAGTCCTTATACAAATGCTATGTTGTCGTATTTGTTAATACATTTATATTTCAAAAGCTTTTTATTATTGAATAAAAATCTAATTTAATCTACAAAGCACGAGAAGACAGCGTTTGTATTCTTTAAAAATTGTGTCAGAATCTGAGACGTTAATGTTTGAAAAACATTTAATAATTGAGACCATTTTCTGAGTAATAAATTAAATTAGTTTAAAATTTGCAATTCTCTGAAACTCTCAAATTCGAAGACAATTTTTGTATAATAAAATTATTTTAAAATCTTCAATTCTTTTCTCAAACCTACTTTGAATTCAAATCTTATAAAAAGTCATATTAAAATCAAAATATTTTGAATTCATATTATTTTGAAGGCTTATAGAATGCAAAAAAAAATTGTCATTAAGGTAAATGATAAATATTTTCTAAAAAAATGGTTGTATTTCAATTCACAATTAATTGTTACAGAAAACATTTTTTTCTTTAATTTAAGAATATTTTAAAGCCTTCAGATTTGATGAGAAAATTAAATTTTTTTAATGATGTTAATAAGCAAAAAAAAAAAAAAAAAAAAATGAAAGAATAAATAACACTTTTTACATCAAAATAAATAAATTTTTGTTCTCAAATTAAAAATGTGCCCTTTAAAAGCCTAAAATTTCCTTTAAAATGTAGATTTTCTAATGGAAATATGACAAATAATTTAAAGCAAGGTCACATATCGTGCTATGATGTATTTTAATATGACAGACACTATGAACGCCCTATCTATGTCAGTAAATTTTTCTCAATTTTATTTACTACTGTTTGTTTACTATTATATTATATTTTAGAAAAAAAAAAAAAAAATGGCGAGAAATATGAAATACATTTCCTGTTAAACATTAACAATTAACACATGTGTATAATTATTTCTTTTTGTATGAAAATTACCAACAAGATTTTGGTGCATACATAACATAATATGAAATACGAATAATAAAACTGATTACTGCTTTGAATTGCCTTAATATGTATAACATGCGATTAAGACCAACACATGTTAGGAAATATGCAACATATACTGAAAAAATGTACTTAATACCAAATATGCCAAATTATACTTTTAAGAAAAATATGGCATTTATAAATCTAAAGTAAGCTTTAAAATATTTAAGGATTTTATATGAAAATCATATCATATGATTTTTAAAGTAAAACATTCCAAAATATTTTGCGAAGCTTAAAATATATATAAATATGCTCGAAGGAATCGATTCCTGTATTATTAAAATTATCCGAAAAATGTATACATTTTTATTAGCCCTTGTTTATCATTCGAGTAGAGAAATTTATTTACGTATTTAAGGATGTGTAAGAATGTGAAAATTACAATTTAAAATTGGAAATTATTCTTTGTTGCTTTAATGCATTAAGGACTTAATTGTATGCATTTAAAATATAAATTTATAGATTTATTAGTATTAAAACATATACTCCCTGTCCCATAAAGATCAACGAAAAATTACGAGAATATACTTGTTATCAAAAATATTCAGGTTTAAAAATATTTTCGAATAATGTTGAAATTTTTTTAACTGATTTTTCGTTTGATTTCGACGGATGGTAGAAATGCTTTGTAAAAATTAAATAGTTGTCGATCCATAAGGCAGACGAAAAAAAATATTTTTTTTTTGACAGGTTAAAAACAAAAATGGCAAAAGTAGAAATTTTTTTACGCTTTTGTATAAGAAAAGAGCGAATAACTTTCTGCCCCTGAGGACTATGTGTGGTCTACCTTTGGTTTAATAAGCTTTTTACTATATTATTAAACTTGAAAGGGCGCATATATATCAAAAAATCTTTCAAGTTCCCTAAATTTTTTCTCCAGTTTAAAATACGGAGTTTTTTTTTAAAAAAAAAAAGCTCAAAATTAAACAATTCCATTTAAACCATAACATTTAAATACAATTCTCTTATAGTAGACATATAATTGATCAATTGTTTTTCTAACAGACACCTTCTTTAATTATATTATTTTTATAGTTATTTTCTTACTCAAAGAAAAGTAAATCCCTTCAAGGGGAGAATTGTCTTATAAAAAATTTATACACATTTTTACTTAATTTGTCCTTCTTTTGTATAGTTGTCGTTTCTATTCACTTATAAACTACATTAAACTAATTTTAAATACAGAGAAGAAATAAAGAGAAAAAAAAAAAAAATATATATATATATATATATATATATATATATATATATATATATATATATATATATATATTAGAGTAATAATAATAAACTTACAATCAATTTAAAATAAAACATCGCCTCTCTTAGTTTTTGTAGTTGTTGCAGATGGAGAAGATGATGCTGATGATGATGAAGATGAAGCAGCCACTGATGACGAAGATGTTGATGCTGATGCTGCTTGTGATATAGTCATTGAGGGAGGTACTGGTGCGGATGATGGTGGTGGCCACCAGTGTAATAATTCAGACTGGGTATGAGGTGTATGGCCATGACCATGGTGGGATGGATGGGGGTGTGCTGGATGTGAATGATGTGTGTTGGCAGCTGGTAGTGCAGGTGCTGTCTTTCCCCTTTGATACTGCTGTTGCAAGTGGTGTGGGTGGTGGTAAGAAAACTGATGCGCCGCTGTTTGTGCTGCATACTGATGATGGGGATGATGCTGATGATGAGGGCCGGGATGCGGTGGCAACCCGTGATGATAAATTTGACCTCTCGTCGACGACGCATTTTGATTATTTCCAGCCCCACCAGGTGGCATGACCTATTTTAAATGTCAGTCGTTTTTCACGGGATAGTACAATAAATCGGGCTGTTGAACATGTTGCTGTTGCATGTGATGCATGTAATCGCTAATGGGAGGTAGAACGGCCTTGGCATCATCAACTCCTCCACCCAAGACAGGATAACCACCCCGATCGTAAACATGATGTCCGGCATGTGGTGGAGGTGGGGGTAAGAGATGTGAAGCAGCTGCTAACGGATGATGAGCCGTTGGAGCCAATGGATGACCGCCTAAAGCATGAGCATGTGGCTGAAGGCCTGCATGTGGATGATAGGGCTGAAAACTATTCTTTTGTTGTTCATTCATTTCGGCCAAACTTGAAGGATGGTGAGCCGGATGATGGTGGGGATCGTATAGAGATGGTGGCGCACCATAAACACCAGCATGACGTATTAGACCACTAGCACCAGGTGTAGGTTGCAGTCCATATGCGGCAGCAGCAGTGGCTGTGGATTGTTGTTGCTGATGCTGTTGTTGCTGCTGCTGCTGGTGATGTTGTACACCCAGTGGAGTTTGTTGTGATTGTTGTGCTTGTTGCGTACCAACAGGTGTTGGAGTACCACTACCACCAGATCCCTGTGATTGTTGTTGCTGCTGTTGCATTAATTCGAAATTATATTCCATGGGATTCGGATTGTTATCAATGAGATTCGTCAAAATACTGCCAATGTTGTTGTAATTATGTGGATCTGTGGCAGCCACACTTGCAACAGCGGTTGTTGGTTGTTGGGAAGCACCTTGTTGTTGTGTTTGTGGCTGTTGCTGCTGCTGCTGCTGTTGTTGTGCACCATTTGCACTATAGGCCATTTGATTATTAGGTTGATTTGTTTGTGGCCACATGTTCTAAAGGAAGAATAAAATAAAATGTACAATGAAGATCATAATATGAAAAGATAAAGATTATTTCTTCCAAGTGTTTGTAGCTTCAAAGAGGCTTCAACTTATAAAAAAACAAGAAATTTAATAATAAAGGTCATTTTTTTGTTTTAATTGAAAATTTTACTACTTTTTATAAATTTGTTCTGTTTTATTTATTATTTTTAATTTTTATTTTTTTTTAACTAGAACTTTTTTTTAAATTGATCCCCCTGTTGTCGGGAATTTTGCGAAATGTAATTTCTGTAGAGGAACGGGGGACATAGGTCATCGTAGTTATTTCGACTTCCACGACTATAAAGATCCAAATTTATATAATTTATTCGGCCACTTTACACCTTTGGTGAAGGGTATAAAAATTAAATATTGTATCGAGGGCTTATATTCAAAAAGGTCTACCTGCAAATTTCCAAAAATATTTATAAAACACTTTGTGTTTGTGTCTTTTATCAGCGATTTTTTTTTTTTTTTTTTGCAATATTTATTTATAATTTGAATTATGAACACATTTCCATTTCTTTAGTACCCACTCTTATTATTTTACAGTTGTAACGTTTGAAAAAGGTCCTGCTAGCCATCAAACTTTGCTTTTTTATTTCTCGATTTGCAAGATATCATAAATTTAATATTAATATATTGTCTAATTTTTACCAAAAAAATTTGTCTTTTACACCATTAACTTTCGATAAACAAAAAGGACTATCTGAATATTGTATAACACACATGGCTAATATATTATGAAAGAAAGGATATCTGCCATAACATCGCGAATAATGGTCTTGAAAGATTTATTTTTATGTGTAAGGTTTAGTAGACTTATTATCAATAAATCGTAAAATAACGGATTGCAAATTGCTGAAAAGTTCGTAAAATAAACAGTTTTTATGCTCTTTTGAATAATTGGGGTTTTTAAATATAAGCCCTCGTTATATATATAAAAGAGTAACGTTACTGACTGATTCATTATCGCACAGCCCATGAGCCTGAAGCTAGAAAGATGAAATAGATCCACTAAGATGGGATTTTTCAAAATTCGAATATTTAGATGTTAAAGAGGATAATAAAGGAGTAAAATTGGTAACCTTATATCTCATAAACTAATATATTGTTATGTGAAAAACAAAAAAGACACACGAAATCTGTTTATTTGAGTAAAATTTTGTTTTAAACAATTTCACCATTAGCAATTAGTTTGACTGTTAATGTACCACATCAGAACATTAAAAGTAGAAGTTAAAACATCTAGTCATTTTTATTCGAGAAAATAAAAATAAAAAATTGTCTGAGAATAAAAATAAGGAGACTTTATTTTCTTAAGTATTCTGAAGCAAAACAATGTTTAAGTCGTGGAAATATAATATTCCTTACTTCAATACAATATATAGTTTTATAAATATTGATTTAAATTTTGCGCTAAAAACTACTTGTTAGTGAAATAACCATATAGATGTCGGAATACTTTTTTCATTTAGCTGTTGTCAGTACCATTCTCATCATCATTGCTACATGAATTCACACATCTCAGATTTCTTTCCTTAAGATAATTTATGTTTTTTAGTAAAAACAAAAGTAAATCCAAAATAAATGACCTATTCTTTAGATCTGGAATCATACATTAGACATTATATTACTTTCTCTAATCAGGGTGTGCCATAATGGAAATAAAATTCATATTATAGCAAACAAATCCAGCCTAATCGAAGTGCAGATATTCAAAAGCGATACTGCGGAAATATACAGTGGTTTAATGGCGTTTATAATTGATCTGAATACTGCCTTTGTTTTGTATTGAATATTAAGTGTAACGCAGAACATAATCAATATTATGAAATAATGACCAGTATCAAAGATAACTTATCGAAGACGGTAACGCATTGCTCTGAAAAGAGCAAACTCGTTATTGAAGAAAGGAAAAATCCAATAACATGGGGTTTTTTAGCGTTCGTTTTAAGTAGTAATGGCTTTAAAACAAATAACGTGTTCCTATTTTTAATCACAGGCAAAACACAAAAATTTCCGCGTATAGAAAATGTTGAAGCGAACAACTCCCGCTGTTATTATTACTATCTGATTTGAGAGTAATGAGATAAATTATAAATAATAGGAATATTTAAAAATATTTATATTTGGTAAAATTGTTTGGGATTTGAAAATATTGATTCCGTTCGCCATAATAATTTTTCACATAACTGTAGATACAAAAAATTGAATACCAGTCCTTATTTTTAAATTTAAAAAATTATTAGAGAGAAAACGAGCAAAAACTATATTTTGGTACTTTTTTTTAGTATCAGAAACCAGTAAAAATAGAAATAAAATTTACATCATATTCGTAACTAACCGAAAAATTACAAATATACATTTGAATGAATATGTTATTATGGGATCCCACACAATTTTGAAATTCATTAAAATACAATTTTTGTTACATTCATGGGAGGAAAACAAAGTACCAAAACGGGATCAAAAACGGGAAATTACATTTTATTCGAATTCATTGAGGCAATTTTGATAAAACTTGAAGGTTGGTTTATTAATTCAAACAAAGTAAGCTAACGGAACGTTATTTGGAGCTAGGGTACCAAGACGTAGATAGGACAAAATTTTGGGTAAATAGTTTGGTACTTTTTTTAAACGTATTTTTTTAAATAATTGAAGGCAGATTTATATCTTTGAGTCATAACTATGACAAGCAAATTTGAACATAATGAGCCTTTTAAAAATTCAAATTGAACGGATCTATTCTACGGCGAAAAATGTAACTTGCAGGCTTGTTCTGAAAATCATTTCACAGTAAAATAATTTTATTTCACTAAAAAGGTGTTCCGGACACAAGCATTTTCAAAATCAAACCGGTTTCAAACCGATTTCAAACTGATTATATAAATAGTAACGATTACAAATCACATGCTTATTTTTATATGTTATTTGCTCTGAACTTCATAATAAATGGCTTTAATACGTAATTTAATGTGTTCTTTGATCTTGATACTATAATTGCAGCTTTTATATATATATATATATAAAAAAACTTAAAATTACACATTTTTTGAAAGGTACTTCTTATTAAGTGAAAAATAGGTTTTTTTTGTGATTTGATTTTTTGAAAATGCATTTGTGACCCAAAAAAAAAAAACTCTATTGATATGAAAATATAATTAATTTAATTAATTAAAGCAATAATTTAAGCAAAATATCATTGTATTAATACATCAAATTGAATAAATTTTTAAAATTTTAAGTGATTTCGAAAAAAATCACATGGAAAATTAAAATAAAAGTGATTTGTAGAACAGGAGTAAATTACCCCCGTAATTTTAAAACGGTATGTGGTTTGAAATCACACGGTTTTTAGAACAGGCCTGTTGGTACTTTTTTTGCTTATAATGTTTTCAATGTATAAACTAACCGGCATAAAATCTAGCTGCGTGAAACTTGAAATTAAACATACATAGTCCTAAGTAAGAGTTCACAAGAGACCTTATAGTTAGAGTACCTTTAAAATTTTTTATAATTAGTAACATAAAATAAGATGTATGGCTCTGAGCGAGTGATAATACAACAAAGGGGACTTTATAGTACCTTTTCTTTCTTATAAGGATATTTTTATAGCTCTCACCACAGTGTATTTAGATTTTCTTAATATCAAGTTATTCCCTGATCTATGTAAGAGTCCCGCAAACTCGTGGTTTAAAATATTTTTTTAAAGTAAATTTTCTTACCTGAAAACTCATTAGGTCACTTCCAATATTTGGCTCCTGTTGCTGCTGTTGTTGTGGTGTTTTATTACCAACCATAGGTGTTTGTTGTTGTTGTTGCTGAGCATTATTTAATTGATTGTTGGTTTCTGCCACACCTGGTGTATTGCCGCCAGCGACATTCATTGGAAGACCCAGAAACTCGGAAGAATCAACTATATAGAATTTATTCGGATTATCTTTATCACCTGGCAAATTGCTTGCATTATTTTGTTGTTGTTGTTGCTGCTGTTGTTGTTGTTGATGATTTGGGGCATTTGAGGGATGACCAACAAAATTAATATTACCCCAAGCATCTGTAGTATATTGTTGTTGATGATTTCCAGCAACCGATGGTGGTTGTTGAGGTTGTTGCTGTTGGGGTGTTGGTGGTTGTTGTGGTTGCGGTGTATGGGGTTGTGGGGTATGCGCCTGAGGTGCAGGCGATTGTAAACGTACATGTTGTGGCGAATGCATGGGTTGTTGATGCTGTTGTTGCAATTGTTGTGCTGGTGTCTGATGGGGATGTGGCGAACGTTGTTGATTGTGTTGCCTTTGATGGGGCTGCTGTTGTTGTTGCTGCTGGTGCTGTTGTTGCAATTGTTGCTGATGTAGCATTTGCTGATGATGATGCAGTTGTTGTTGATGCTGAGCAGCAGCAGCACTCTGTAAGTGTTGTTGGTGTGGTGATGGAAAATGTTGTTGATGCTGCACATGATGATGTGGACTTTGTGGTGTATGACTACGCATATGTTGCTGCTGGGCAGCTTGTTGTTGCAACTGTTGTTGTTGATGATGTTGCTGCTGATACTGATTAATAATTTGATGTTGTGGATAAGCACCTGGATTTGTTATATTAGAAGTTTGGCCGCCAGCGGCACTTTGCTCAAAATGAAATTGTGTCTCGGGCTGAGTAGGTCCACCACCACCGAAACTATTGATACGTGGCAAATTATTATCGGGTGTATGACTATTGGGTGTGTGACGATGATGCTGTTGCGGCTGCTGGTGTTGCTGTGGTGGTTGTTGTTGTTGCTGCTGCGGTGGCTGTTGCTGGGCATGTGTATGGGGAGGTGGTGTTGGTCTTTGTTGTTGCTGCTGTGGTTGTTGAGGAAGTGGTAGCGGATGTGTTTGCGGTTGTGTATTATGACCACCCATAATCGGCTGTTGTTGCTGCTGTTGTGTATGTTGTCCCAATAACTTTTCAGCACTGAAATTTTGACTGTACATGGAATTCGGTTGAGATTCACTTGACTGTAGTGAGTGCTGTGATGTGGAAGCTGTTGATGACTGTGAACTATTATTCGATATAATGGCAGCATTGAAGGGATCTTGTTGTGATGATGATGACGTTCCCGGTGTAGTCGATAAGGGAGGTGGTGTAGCTATAGCTCCCATTTTCTGATGCTGCTGCTGTTGTGGTTGTTGCTGCTGCTGAATTGGTGTTGTTGTCTGATTCGGTTGCTGTTTTGGTTTACTAGCATTCGATTTTTTAGCAACTTTAGCTGGCGGTGGACCAGGTTCATCGGCCATAGGGACTAATTCTATAAATAAAAAATAAATTATATATTAATAATAATTATATTGTTTTTAATTTTGAAAACCTTACCATCTCCCTCTTTTGAGAAACGTTTAACTTTTTTAGGTGACGGTTGATTGCCATGCACAGTTTGCTTGTGACGAACAAGATGAGTTTT
Organism: Protocalliphora azurea; assembly: GCA_932274085.1. NCBI lineage: Eukaryota > Metazoa > Arthropoda > Insecta > Diptera > Calliphoridae > Protocalliphora > Protocalliphora azurea. The sequence goes on along the minus strand of OW026521.1, from coordinate 146,513,627 downwards.
CCATTTGAAGGTCTGAAATAATAATTAAAATACATTATAACAATATGAATAAAAGAAATTTAAAGATTCCCAATATTTACCTGATCACAATAGCAACAACAATGTGGTCTCTCTTCCGAATGCGATGGCAAATGACGTTGCAATGATTTAACCGAACCAAATCGTTTACCACACAATGTACACTTGCATTCCGAGGCATCTGTATGAGCATTACTGTAATGATCTTTTAAAGCTGGATATGTAAAGTAGGAAGAACCGCATAAATCACAAACATATGTTCTCTTAATTTCCGTATGCAATTGAACGTGTCGTTCCAAGTTCGCCTTAAGCGTAAAGCGATTTTGACAAATGTGACACTCGAAAAAGTTATCCTTTTTGTGAACACGTATGATATGCTGATACAAGGCATTCTTGGAGGGGAACTCATCACCACAAACTTCACAAATCGCACCATCAGCCTTGTGACCAGTATCATCCAAATGCTGTTGATGGAGTTTCTTATGAGGGAACTTTTGGCCACATTCAATACAGGAATAAGCTAGAGATAAAGGAACAATATCTAAATATCAATAAATATTTTCTTCAATTAAGTTTAACGTTTTTTCAATAAAAGCCAAAAGAAAAATAAAACAAATTATGGTAAATATAAAAATTATTGACATGAGGTTATTGTGGTTGTTTCATGTATTTATGGAGATTTTGAAATTTACTATTGATTTGATGTTAAACATCGGTAACGTTTCTTGACACAAACTCACTTTTGAATTCCTTCTTGTTGTGAGATTCAACATGGGCATGAAATTGTTGACGCCGTGAATACGACTCACCACACGTTTCGCATACAAATGGAAATTCTTTAGCATGTACTGTGCGATTGTGATGAATAATTTCCTAAAATTTAAAAGGAAGTTTTAATTAAAGTGCACTCTTAATTTTACGTTAATATGTGTAAAAAGCATCTTACCTCCAAAGAGGTACCATTTGGTTTACCACAATCATGACAATAGCCTGGATGGATTTTATAATGATCCAGTAGTGATTTACGTTTACGATAAGACTTGGGACATAGTAAACAATTATAACTAGGCTTTTCTTTTTTCGCGCCCGGTGTACTTGAATTTCCGGCCCCCGATGGTGCCTGTAACGAAGTACTGCTACTACTACCGCCATCTATTAGCTGTTGCTTAGGTTCCATGCCATCATTGGTATCATTCTCATGATCTTCATCATCTTCATCGTGAGATAGTCCCTCTTCATCATGTTCAAATGAGGCATTAGCCGAAGAATTACCAGTAGGAGTGGTAGATGAGTTTGGCATTAAGCTCATGCTAGATGTAGGGGTAGTTGAGGGCGTCAAAGTTGAAGCGCCTAAAAGGCCCTGTTGCTGCTGTTGTTGCATTAGCATATGTTGCTGTTGTTGGGGTGGCAAATTTTGCATATGAGGAGGCAATTGCTGATGTTGCTGCTGCATATATTGCATATTTTCTGCATTACCATGAGACGGTGGGGGAGTGGGTTTATTTGTTGCTGCACCCGCACCACCCAGAATATTATCGATACTATTAATCATATTATTGGAAGCATTAAGTTGCATACGTTGTGTTTGCATATGCTGTTGATGTTGCTGATTCGCCGTTTCCATCATGCCACCCATCATGGCTAATGGATGACTTTGTGCCTGCATATGGGAATTGTAGTGATTTTGCTGATGTTGCTGCTGCATCATAAAACGTTGTTGCTGTTGGTTATGATGTGGGAAGTGTGGCTGTTGTTGTTGTTGTTGCTGCTGCTGTGTAGGTGGTTGTCCCATATTATTCATTAAATTATTAACATGGTGAGGTTGCTGCTGTTTGCTGTTGTCGTTGTTCAACAAACCAAGTTTATGATTATGAGGCATTTGCAATTGTTGATTCGAAATAATTTGTGGCTGAGCCTGTAGCTGATGTTGTTGATGCTCCTTGGGAGCCATATTCTGAAGGCTATTACCTTGGGTTGTAGCCTGTAATTGTTGCTGATTTTGGGGATTCACATGTTGCTGCTGCTGTTGTTGTTGGTTAATGTTGTTAGGAATAATATTGTTTGCCATAGAGGTTGTAAGACCATTCATCAAGAGCGCATTGTTGGGTCTATAGAAATTAGTAGTATAAGATTGAAATTAGAAATAAATAATTTTACGTTCATAATTTAAAGAATTTAAAAAATTTTTATTTTATTGTCACTTACCCATGCTGTTGTTGTGCTAAATGGTTTTTAAATGTTGGTCCCGATGTTGGCGTTCTGCTGGTAATGGTATCACCTGCAAATGTTGCACTATCGTTGGTGGCCATATCATTTGGCATAGTATCTAAACCATTACCGCCTGAACTATTACTACTTCCACTACCTCCACTTACACTAGCACCACTACCACCTCCAATAACATCATCCATTTCGGGTTCCATAACAAGACCATCAATTAACCGTCCAGGTCCGACACCTTCATCAATAATTTCCTCAAATTTCATAATCTCTTGTGAAGCTGAAGACAATTGAGATTCAGTTTCTAATTCAAATTCCATTTCGGAATCATAAGCATTGCCAGATGCAGCAGACATCGTATTGTGGTGCATAGATCCGGATAGCATACGTCTTCTCTGTTGCATTAACATCATTTGATGATGTTGCTGCTGTTGCAATTGTAATTGTTGCTGTTGTAGCTGTTGTTGTTTACGCAATTTTTGCTGCTGCCATTCTTCTAAACGTTCGGCTCTTAATTTTTCCAAAACATGTTTGGGTGGTGTGGTGCCCAACAAACGTCCATTAAACACAAATTCACGCTGAAATTCTTTTAAGAATTCCTTATCGTGACGTTTCAACGCCGTTTTCAAATGTAAACGAAATTGTTCTTTGAACACTTGTATACTCAATTCCTGTGAACTATAATGAAAACGTACCGTAAATTCCGAATCTGGATGAAAGACATAACCCTCCCCCAAACGAGAAACACGCTGAAGTTTTTCACCCAACAACAGACGTGATGCTGGAAGATTCAATTTGCTAACACTACTACGAAATGTGGTATTAGGACCGCTAAATACCCGTCTACGTGTTCGTTTTAAAGAGTTTTCTGGTCCTAAGGCGTCTAAGCTATTACTTTCATCAGCCTCAGCATCGGCCGTTGCTATTCTTCCTAGACGTCGGGCGTGTATAACCGATGAGGGTATCAAATCTAAGGGATCACCAACAGTTTGCTGTACTATTGACCCAGATCCGGCTGCTGTTCTTATTGTTGATCTTGTGATGTTACCTGTAGCATAGCGTACCCGTTTACTTAGCGAAGATGAATCGTCTGCATAGGCATTATCGTCTTCATCTAGGCACATAAACTCCTCTTTACAGAGGATTTTTTCGAAATTTTGATTCAAATCAGTCGAAGCATTTTCATCTTCATTCTTTATGCATTCCTCTTTTTTGGTGGCCAATAACAATTGTAAATGTTTTTTATCATCCGCATGGGTCGTTTGAGGGAAAATTATAGGTATGACCTGTTGGCACGCCTCGGGATATTTAAATTTGAGATTCCTTAGCAAATAGTGTAAAGCATCGCAGCGAGATACTGTATCAAACTTTTCTAGAGAATTAAGAGTTTGATCCACCTGAAAGAAGGAGAATGAAATAATGAAAATTAGTTTTTGAATATTTTTTAAAATATTTTATTTATTTTTCAGTATATTTCAGTAAAATAATAGCTTGAAAATAAAAATACTACTTGTTTTAGTTTGTAATTGCAAATGGTTTTTGAAAGCATATGAATATAGAGAAAATGTATGAACTCATGGATCCTACTAGCGAATGTGTTTCAAAAAACAAAAATTTACACTTCTTGGAATATTAGAGTAAAAGCTTCATTATCGTGTTGGGGAATGATATGTAATCGACATATAATATTTTTGATTCCTTGACAATAATAATGATGTTCGTTTGTGGATTGAAATCAACTTTCTGAAGACCTCTGGTAACTGAGGGAAATGTTTTATACATTAATATCGAGTAAGGTTTAAATAAAAAAAAGTTAAATTAAAAAAATTTACTAATTAAAATTTCCTTCTCTAAAAGGTACGAATTTTCAAATAAATAAATATATATATATATATATATATATATATATATATAACACTATTTTTTCAAAAAAGTACATCATTTCAAATAAAAAACAACAAAATTTTAACGTGTATCAATTTTGAAAAATATAACATCAATTTTCCAAAAAAGCATGTACCAAACCAATTTTTAAAAAGTAAAATTTTTCAAAAAAGAAACAAAAAAGTACACATTTTTCAAAAAGCACCAATTAAAAACAATACAAAATTTTCAAATTAATTATATATATATATATATATATATATATATATATATACTTTTAATACTTTTTTTTAATTAGTAGTTTTTTGAAAATTGGTGCTATATATATATATATATATATATATATATATATATATATATATATATATATATAAGATTTAATTTCTTATTTTATTAATTTATCGATATACTTACTAATTAGGCTAAACTGAGTTACTTAGCAACACTGTATGTAATATATATTGGAGTTGCCACGTGATATATACAAAATACAAAATTTAATTTAAATATCCGTAATTATTAAAATATTTGCAGAAATCCCGTAATTTTATTAAAATAACATTGAACACTTTTTTCTATAGAATATGAAATTCAAAACAAATTTGTGCAAGCAAAATTTCACTTTAAAAACCTTCATAATAATATCACATTTTAAAATAAACGTATAAATATTTTTATATATGTAGATTACTTATACACTTTATTACTTACTTTTGAATCTATGATTGTCCTGTTTTTTTACTCTTAAAATTTCTTATAATCTTAATGAAAATTATATTTATTTTAAAATTTTTATATAAATATTACTAGAAAAAAAAACGACTAAACTAATTCTTCCAAAGCTTCTTTCTTTATCTTGTATACAAAGAAGCTGCACAAAAACTATTTTAAAATTAATACAAAAACAAATTATTTTAAGAAAAAAAAAAAAAAATGGCAGAAGAAAAAAATATAATAAAATAAATATAAAAAAAAAACAAAAATAAAAAATAAGAGAAAAACAACAACATTAATATGAACGAAGCAAGCTGAAATTTAATTTGTGCCACTTTTCCCCCATATATCAATCTATTAAACATTTTAAACGTTAGTAACGCTGAAGTCTAGCTTAGGATATTTGTACGTTTGTTTGTATGTATTTATAAATGGTTGGATGTGTAAATATACTTAAAAAGTGTGATGTTGTAGTTGCTACAAAAGCAGCAAAAATTTGTTTAGCTGCGCAGTTTAATAAATGATATTAGTAGATACATAGATACATTTACAAAACAACGTATAGTACAGATACAAATACATACATACTTACGTTCTTATATATATATATATATATATATATTGGGTCTCTGCTTAGGTTTACCTAGTTCCGCTTCAGGCATACCACACTATACTACTACAGTACAACAATTTCTTACTAATATTTTACGTTCTGTTAATACTAGCTCACCAACACATATGCATACATATAATACATAGAAAATAAGCTTTAAGACTAATGCTTAAAAAAAAAATGTAGTTATTGCAATCCATGCACCACCCACCCAATAGATTTATTGAAAGTCTTGTTGTTTAGTATTTTGTTATATTCTTCGATATCATGTTTTCATCTTTAATTTCTCTAAGTGTAATACACAAGCACAGTGGTCGAGTTAATTAAATAATTAGGTTTTTAAAAAATCAACGAAGTAACTCGTTTTTTTTAATTTTGTAAAATTAGATAGAATAAGCACTTTTTGATTTTTATTATTATATATTTATTTATTTTTTTTTTTCAAAAATTGGTACTTTTTATAATTAATTGTTTCAAGGAACTTTTTATAATTTATTGAATTAAGAAATTTTTATTTTTAAATTGATTATTTTTTTTTTAATTTTTTTTTTTTTTTTTTTGATTGGACCTATTTCAGAAAACCAGAATTTCTTCATATTAGTACCATTTGATAATATTAATTTTATTTCTGGAAATTTATAATTTATATACAGTAGTGGTCAAAACATTTAGAACCGGAAACACATTTTTAGCAAATATTAATTTCCTGGTAAATAAAAACAATGTAAGAAGTAATTTTCTTCTGTTTCAATAATTTAAAATATTTATATTATTTTATACATAAATTAAAAATATATTTATTAGCTAAATTTTATAAATAAATAAATAATTATAAATTTTATATATACTAATTTTTAACAAAACAAAACATTTGCAACTCACAAAAATATTAAAAGAAAAATAAAAAACAATAATTGCTTAGTATTTGTTTGCATAATAACGCTTTTTTATTACCTCGGAACATCTATTTGGCATTAAGGTTGTAAGCTTTTTTACAATTCTCGCCGTATGGTTTGGATCGTTGTGGTCTTGGAATGTAAACGAAAATGGCATTTCCTATTCCCCGTATGGAAGCATTACAGAATTGGGAAGATCTCTGTTTATTGGAGTTGCCATTTTATTGTTAATACGAAAGAACCCCACATCATTATTTCCAACTCCTTTACCGTTTCGGTTGTGTATTAAATTTTGCAGTTGTATCTTCCATGTATCTTCCATGACTTAAGACATTTTTTCATTGTTGTGGCATCCAATTAAGTGGTCTTGAGCAAAGTTAGGCGTGCCTTTCAGTTTTTCTCAGCACATGCGTTTTTTTTTCGTGCATCTGTAACTTTTGAGTTCACATTCTGGAGATCTTTATTTGATGGTTGAAATACTTACATCTAAGGAATTTCAGTTTTAGATTCCCTGGAAACTGCTTTCGGTATATTTTGTAGAATTTTAAATTTTTTCGGTTTTGGAATCGAATATTGCGTTGCGGTAATCCTTTAAATTTTTATTATTTCACCTTAGAATTATACTTGTAATAAAACACTGTGTAGTATTCAAAAGCTGAATTAAAACTTTCACAGAAAAAATACATTCGTTGTGGTACCGAATTTTTGTCCAATCGAATTTTGTTGGTTACATGTATTATCACAAATTCGTTTGCAATTACTACCCAATTGCTGAATTTATGGTACACACAATGAGAATGAGAAAAAGCTATTCTATATATGTATAAAAGTATATATGGCATATCCTGATGGGAATTTTCTATCATCCATCATCGCTAAGACTGTCCAATTGCCTCAGAAATATAAGAAATATAAGAGGTCATAGTTTCGTGCCTTTGGCTTAAAAAAAAAAACTCAATTTAGTCGACAATTTCAAATTTAAATTTAAGATGCATTTTGTTATGGGAAAACCTGACAGGAGAGAGCATTTCAAATAATTTTTAAAATTAAACTCCATACATTGGCAAATGTGACGCCCAATTAAAAAATAAAATTGGAATTTTCAATCCTCAAATAATAGCCTGTTTTTCTATGTCGAACGAATGTTTTCTTTTGCCTTCTAAACGAACGAAAACTTATTTGATTTCTCTAACACACTTCTATTTGAACGATGATTCGAATGACAAGTCGAACGAAAACGTAAGAGTTTTCATATAAAATTGGGTTTCTATATTTCGAAAGATAGGAACGAAAATGTCAAAATCAGTTACTTGCTATTTTGCATTCGACTGGTTGCACGTTTTCTCACCAGGACAGTGCAAATGGTCCTCAATCATGTTTGATATTAATTTGGATATGAACCATATCTATAAATAAAGATTTTGTTTCAAATATCAATTTATAAATAGAAAATCTCAATAGAATTTTTATTTTTATCCGTTTTTTACTTTTTTAATGTTCAATTTAGTAGTATTTTAATTAATTTTTGAAAAAAAAAAAAATAAAATAAAAAATACCCTGAAAGGAAAATACAACAAAAATGTGAAAAACGTAAAACCTTGCGAACGAAAGCTTAGGAAGTAGAGAAACCCAAAATAATTCGAATTCGTTCAACTTGCTTTCGTTCGCTTAGATTTTCGTTCGACATAGGGAAACAGGCTATAAAACTCAATGTAACTAAGTAAAAATAAATACAATTTTTATACACATTCATGGACTAAAGTTTGCATGTACAATTTTTTGATCGCAAATACAAAAAAGCTATAGATATGTTGTTAAATTAACTCTACCATTTTTATCTATTTTGCTTCACCGTACAATGGGTTCTGTGTGTTGTTTCTCGTAAATTTTGTTATTTTCGTTTACATTTTTTATTTTTTTATTTTTTTTGTAATGTTGTTATTTCTCCTTTTCCACCTCTTTTTATTCTTCCACATCCTATATGTGTATTTATATTGCCTCCTATCTTACCTCCCCCTATTCTCCTTCCTCCTTACAGCATTTAGCTCAACGAGAGTTGGCCATTGTATCTGGCTAAAAAATATACAAGTTTATATTGTTGTTGCTGTTGTTTTTCTTTACTACAAAAATATACACAAGTACACATGTAAAATTATGTACTTGTTTTTATTATTGTAGCAAGTTGTTGTACTTGTTTTATTGTTGTTATTATTGTTGCTGCGTTTTCGTGTTGTTTTCTTTACAGTGTTTTTATTTGTTTGTAGTTGTGTTATTGCTCGTTCTTATACTGCTTATTGTAAAAATATGAAGCAGCATAAGAGGAGGCAGGCAGGCGAGATCAGCAAGTAGAATGCAGTTTAGCTCAGATATATAAATATATACACATACATCTACATACATATATATACCAATGCATAAATATATACATCTGTACGTATATAGATTTATATTAATTTATAAAATAAGCATTCACAATTTTACATACTTATACGTAGATATATTTATGTATGTAAATATGTAGTATGTATTCAACTATAATAAACATTTACATACATACACATAAACAATTATATACTTGCATACAAATAAACAATTATACAAGTTTGTATAGCTGTGCCGTCGTAACTTTAATATCATCGTCATTGTTATTGTAGTTGTTGTTGTAGTGTAGTAGAAAAACACAAGAAAATAACAACAGAAACAACGCAAATGTAAAAGAACAAAAAAACAAATATAAAAGAACGTTGCCAGATTTTTATAGACTTTTTAAATTTAATTTAATAAAATTTCAAATCATATAAGAATCAATATTCCTATTGCATAATGAAACGGAATCAAAATATTTTATAAATAAATTAATATAAAATTTCACGCAGAAACAACAGAGTTTAAGCTTTGATAATGGACGTTACACACAAACAAAAAAATTTTACGTCCTCCTTAAAAATAACATACATATAGGTATATTATATTATTTTGATATTAACATTTTTATTGAATTTATATGGGAACTATGGTCAACTATAGTCCGGCTCTCAAAAAAATTTGGCACTGTGATTTCTATATACAGTTACGAGCACATAATTAGTTTTACTTCATAAGCCCTTATAAATTTATTTCTAAAAAATAAAATACGAAGATTTCAAAATATTTTATGACCTCTGTTCCAATGCTTTATGGTAGCATTTGATAAACCATAACATTTATTTAGATTAAATAAAAGAAAGGGAGTTAAAATTAAAAAAAAAAAAAAATGTTAACCAATGCCTTACATGTCTCTAATGTAATCAAGTATCAAGCATCCAGTACTATTGTCCCTAATTCATCTTTGTTTTTGTCTTTAAGAAATAAAATAACATCATAGAGAATTCTTCGAAGTTTCTCAATTAGATTTAGATCCGATGTATAAGAATCCCCACTCCATGAAGTTAAAGTTTTCCATTCTAAAGTAATATTTTACTACTATTCTAGAGGTATATTTATTGTCATTATCTTTCTGATATAGCGATTTCAGACATTTTACATTAGGCATATGGTAGCATTGCATTGTTAAGAATATGTGGAAGATGACGATCCACATTTTTTTAAACTACTGAATGCTTCTCTACAAATTTATGAATAGTTTTAACATTATCCAAATACCATCGATTAAAAATAAACACTTTCAGAGTCGAATCGCAACTCCAAGTCATCGTTATAAAAATTCCTAGGACTTTGTGTTTTCGTGTTATATTTCAAATGTTCCACCTATATATCTATTCTTCGGATCACAAAAATAATAAATTCTCCAAACAAATCATTTTAAATACACTTACATTAATACATTTATATAAAATTCATTTATGACCATTTACAATTTATTAAATCACTCTCATAATAATTGTATTTTAATAACAAAAAATAGATAAAATTAAACCGAGAAAAAAAAACAACGTTATAATATTTAATATTCGAGAATAACCGCGGTCTTCGGTACTTTTTTTCTCTACTCTATGTTTGTTTATAATTCCATTCAGAAAAGTTTTTTTTGTTTGTTTAATTATAAGCTGTATATTATAAATAAATATAATTAATTTCTTATTTATATTTTCATTAAACATTTATTTTATGTCTGATGTCAAATATGCATACACATATTCATATGTATATGTGAACATTAGGGCGGTCCACACGTTGGTGTAATGGGAAAATAAGGGTTTAGTTCATTTTAAGGCAACATTTTACAATAATTGTGTTCTGACATCATGAGTTGGATAAAAGTAATAAATTTTATATTCTGTTATTTTTATCATGAAATGTTTATATCATACGAAAAATCATTGAATGGGTTAACATAAATTGCAGGACAAAACCAATACGCAAACTTTTATTTTTCGCAAAAAATATAAATTTTTTAAATTTCAAGTGAAAGTTTTGAACGAACAACACATACAGTGAATGACAATACATTAGAAACTTGTTTTCAAAATTCAATTTTATAATTTCAGTTTAAAATAACATGAAAACGTGTTGAAAATAAAATATACTTTAATAAATGAATTAGATCCAATGACAAAATATGCTCCTAATTTTTTACTTTAGTATGCTTTCAAATCAAAATTTTACATGAAAATATACCAAAATAAATATGCATTAAAGTAAAATATGCAAATATATGCATTTAACTTATAAATATGCTATAGGTACTGTAAAAACTAAAACAAGATAATTTAATAGCAAAAAAATTTAGAAGAACAGAAACTGATCTAGACAGAAATCTAATACTGTTTAACGTTCAAAGAGGCAGTTATTTGTAATAGAGCCCAAAGGAAAAAGACAGAAACCGAAGTATACGAGTAAAATAATCAAGTTTGGAGGTGGCAACATTTTGATATAAGGGTTATTTTTCACAACAAGTAGTGATTCCAAGTCTTATAATAAAATATTTAATTACAATAATCAAATAAAGATAAATTTCAAAAATGCCTTAGTTTGGAAATTTCAGCACAATGAGGAGCACAAGATTTTTTATGAGAGTGATACCTCATATGTGGCTGCCTAATTGACAGATCTCAAACTCATAGAATATTGTAAATCGTCAAATACAAGCAAAATTATGCGAATCGGCAAAGAAACTCAAGAAAATGGCATTGAAAGAATTCACAAGAGTCAAAAATTCTGATATCGATTTTTTCATTCCAATAAAAAATTGCGGCCAAAACTAAATGAACAAAAGTTATTTTTTAATTAATATGTGTATAATGCATTTTTTTCTTGGTTTTGAAGAAAAATATTATTAATATAAAAAGATTGAAGACCAATTAATATAAGGACAGAAATATATTTTTCATAAAATAAACTCAAAAGTAAAAAATTTGCGCTATAAAACTAATTGAACAAATATTCTGTGAGTTTTTGACCACTTCAAATAGGATTGCATATTATTAGCATTGGCATTGCTGCCTTTTCCCCATTGATCTTCTGATTTACTATTTTTCATAAGTTATAAATAGTCTTAAGATCATGGCACTGTGTGGATTTACCCATTACTGTTACCACTTGCTGATGTAACCAATTTTTCATAAATTTTTAGATGTATTTTGGGTCTTTATCATGTTTAATATCCTAGATGTTAGAACTATATCTTTTGCATGCGAAAACAATCTGCAGAATTTTTGAACACGCTTTCTTATTCATTATGCCGTTAAATTTACATACCGATACTAAACTTTATACCGAAAAGCATCCCAAGCCATTACATTTCGCCCCCATGCTTTATACCATGACAATATAGAGAATGCTAACGTAGATAAAGGGACTGACTAACACTTCTCATTTGATCCAAATTGATTAACTTCGATTTGTCTGAGAAAAAAATTCTGTTCCATGGCTTTTTGCAACGCTGTATAATTCTAATATGGTCTAATTTTAATACTAATAATTTAAGACCACCGGGAGGTCTTATTATGATCGCTTTGAATTCCTCTAATAAGTTATTTATCATTATTAACAGTTTACCGTCTTGATCTTTATCCATAGTCAATTCATTGAACCATTCTGACGTTTTTAATTTAACGTATCTTAACATCGATTTTGCCATATTAATATATTTCAAAGGTCTTAATGGTTCATAACACTTAAGAAATCTCTAATATGGTGATTTTTAAATTATTCGCAGTGTTTTGAATCAACTATTTTAATTTTCATCACTAAAACTTTTCAAAATTAACAAAAAACTGTTTGCAAAAACATTTGATATAATTGTATTTTCATTACAATAGTATATCATTTGCTCTAAAAAAATCTTATGTAAAAATTAAAAAAAAAATATTTTTATTATTATTATTATTTTTTTTTTTTTTTTAATCATAAAACTTTTAAAGTTTTTGTATTTACTCGAAGTATTTATACGATTACTTTGGAAGAAATATATATACTTCGTAAAGTAGCATTTAAAATAAAGTGCACATTAATATTTTGTTTGAGCCACCCTACTAAACACACATACATATATAAAAATAAATATACAAATTTATACGTACATAAGCAACTATATATACAAATACATACAAAAATGTACATACATATTTAAAATCACCCTATACATAATTGTAAAGTATACTAGAAACGTTAAGACTCTGAATGTAATTTTTAAATTTATACAAAATTGTTAATTATATTTTTTTTTTTTTAAGTCATTTAATTCATAAATTTTAGGCTATTGATATTCTTCATTCCTAATGATGCAGGAAAATTGTTGTTTTAAAAAGTTCCATTGTATTAAAAATGGGAGTATATCAAACACATGCTTTGAAATGTAAATTCTTTACACCGTCTTATTTTTCTCATTACAAGAGCAACTTTTAATATTCACGATATAAGTAAAAATATGCGCTTGAAAAAGCACGAAAAAATAGGATATTATGCACAGAAATATGCAAGTGTTTCTTATAGTTTTACAATTTTTTTATTAAAAACTAGAAATTTATTAAAAATATATGTAAATGGACTTTGACAGCTATACTTTAAAAAACTTAAAAAATTAAAAAATAACAATCAAACTCTAAAATAGCATTTTTGTTAAGAAAACAAATTTTTTATTCATGATATGCAAATTTATGCAAAGATTAAAAAATGTATTCTTTGTAAAATTCTTGTGAAACGTGCAAAAGATTACTTGAAAAACTTGCTCAATATCATACCAACAATTTGCATAATAAGAATTTGCGAATAATTGCTAGGACTTTGGCCTAAATTTATTTTCATTTTAAATTATTTTTTTTTTTTTTTTTTTCATATAAAGGGAGCATATATTTGAGACGTTAAACGTCTTATTTAAATTATCTAGTCTGAAAACAAGAAAACTATTCAATATTTCCAATTACTTTCAATCATTTTCGACAATTTTGGAAAATTTCGAAAAATAATGATTACTGTGTTTACACTAGACATTTTTTCTTACGGAATTCTGACTTATACTTCAAAATTCATTTGCAACAAAACAGAAATCGCTGGAAAAAATGTTTGTGAACGAGGCAACTGCCGAATGAAAAATTACCCAGCCTGAATACACGCTTATATAATTGATATTGTGTAGATTTAAACTTTTTTTTCTAGCAAAAAATAGTAACTTAAAAAGTCGTTGCCGTCCTCCTGTCATGATAAAAATACGATATTTTAATTTTTTTTTATTCTTATTTCTTTTTTATTTTTTTAATATTTATATTAAAGCAAATTAAATTTATTGCTGCGGGCTTATGTGTGCTCAGAGTTGTAACGTTAAAGAAGAATAATGAAAAAGATAGAAGGGAGAAGTATGAAAAAGGGAAGCAAGGTGGGGGTAAATTGGTGGGGATATAAAAGAAGAATAAAGAGGAAAAGCAGAAATAAAGCAGCTGTACGTACACATAAAATAAATGGTGGGATTGGTAGATGGATGGATTTTGATAAAATTGTAAGAGATAGAAAAAGCAAAAGAGAGTCAATGGCAGAGACGTATGTAGGGCGGGGGAGGGGGTTAGCTAGGCAGGCAGCAGGAACAAGAAAACAAAATAAACTAAAGTAACTGTGTGTGTATGTATGAATGTATGTATGTATGTATGTATAATGCAATGGTTGATGTTGTGCTGAGACTGAGAAACTGCAAAAAGTAGAAAGAAGAAATACAAGCAGAATTAACTGTGTAATAGTGGCAGAGTGTATTGGCCGAGAGCAGAATTAGAGGCAGAGGTAAAAGCTGAATTAAAACAAGTAAAATATAATCGGTCAAGCCGGTCATATGATACCATATACCATTGTGTATGTGCATCAAAATTCGGGAAGGGGTCTTATATTAGATCTGTGGCCAATTGTGGATCGCTACTTCATAAAATTTATCACTGTGATTTCTACTTACATAAAACTTATTTGTGTCGAATATTAACTTGATCTAACATTTGTATCTGATTTATGATCCTTAAAGTGATTTTTGGAGTAGGAGCTTTGGTCAATTATGGACCGATCTTCATGAAATTTAGCACAAAGATTGATACTTTTACAAAAATTCCTTACCCCGAATTTCATTAAAATATTGCTATATTTAAGACATTCGTGATCATTATACCGCGATTCTGTAGATCATTTGTATAGGGGCTAGGTGAAATAATGGACCGATCAGAACCTTTAGGCTTCATCAAGATATATTAAAAATTACGATCTGTACATTGTTTAGGTTTAGATGGACATATAGCCAGCCAGCCGACCATACGGACGAACGGATATCGTTAAAACGACTCAGAAAATGATTCTGAGCCGAAAAATATATTTTTTCTGTGCGTTACAAACATCAGTACAAAGCATAATACGTCAACCTCCTATGGTGGTGTAGGGTAAAATATAGGAAGAAAACTTGCTTATCAAAAAGAGAAAGCACTCAAATAGAAAATGTATTATTATTTTGTTATGCTTGCTGTTGTTGTTGTGTCAGTTTTTTTGGTTCATTTTATTTATTTTATTTTCTCGTTATTTATTATTTTTTCATCAATGTTGTTTTTCTTGTTGTAATTGTGTACATTTTTTTTTTTTTGCTTAATACTAGAAGAACAATCTTCTTGTTGTTGCTATTGTAATGACGACTCTGAGTGGGAAGTGGGACAAATGCATTTTTAGAAGCTGTCATACTACTATTTGGCAAAAACAAATAACAAGAATATTTAAAAAAATTAAAAAAATAAATAAAGCACACACAAAATCTAGTGCAAATACATATTTTAGCAATTTAATAGTTTTGTAGAATATATCCCAACATATACATAAATATACTACATAGAAACATTTACACTATATAAGACAATCATTCATGTTTGTAGATATGTATGTGTGTCTTTAAATGCATTTGATGTTACAAATACCAGAGTGTACCGTCGTAGTATTAAAAAGAGCAGCAGCAACCATAACAAAAAAAAAAAAAAAATGCAGCATAAGTAAAATACATAATAAACATTTTTTTTTTTTTTGTTATAAAAATAAATTAATCAAACTAAACTTTAAAAAAAAAAAAAATATTTTTTTATAATGAAAATTTAAATATTAGATTAGAGCTCAAGTAGTTTCCTATGTAGTTTTGAAATTAAATTGGCCTTTTTTAATGCAAAGGAATAATATTATATGAGATAAGTTTTTGAATCGATCGACAAAAAATGAAAAAGATCTAATTCTGTGCTTTTTAATTATTATTATTATTATTATTTTTTTATTTTTTTAATATTTATTTATTTTTAGTTTTCATTGAACTCCCCAACTCATTTTAATATTTCCTATACTATTAAGGTATCAATTGAAAACTTTTAAATGAGCATTTATTAAAAATATTCAATTTATTTATTTTTATTATTTTGTAACCCTTTGAGATCCAGCATAAACGATTGTGAGCTTACATTTTAAAAAAATATATATTTTTAATTCTTGTTTGCATTTTAAACTATTCACTGAAAATATTTCTTAACTGTTACCTTTTTTTTTGATAAAAGAAGCATGAAGAAATAGAAAAAGAAGTCCCACCTCATTTTGAAGACTTGAACAATAAGTGCAATATTTTTATAGTATTTGGATTTTTTATTTATTTGAAATGAATTTAAATTTTTTATAAAGTGTTATATTTTAATACAAAAACAAAAGTCTAAATAAAAATTTTAACAAAATTGTTATACAAAAGTTACATAACACGATTGTGAGTTTTGAGCATATAACAATACAAAACTACAAACTCACAAATGTGATATTTGTTTCATCTTAGTAAAGTATACCTTTAAAAAAAATGGAAAAGCAATGTGAAGAGTTATTAGTTATTAGATTTAACGGATATGTCTGATATTAACTTTTCCTCAGACGATGATGATTTTCCAATGATGGTTTTCCAATGACATAAGGTCGAAATATATCTTTAGAAATGAATATACGAAAATCAAAATAAATATTAATTTTGTTGATTCCACTGTTGCATCTTCGCGAAATTTATAATGAAAAAACCAACCAATAATTGATTTGGTAAAATCACAATATATTATTAGCTAAAGAAATCACATACTACTCTACTGACGAATATATGACACCATTTACCATTTAGACAATTTATAAAATCTTGCTCCGTGGGACTAAAAATCTGTTTTTTTGCAACTTTTAATGGTTTAATTTTAGACTTTAGGAGATGAAACTTTTCCAAGTGGTGTTTTTGGTCATAGACTATCGTTGTTGTATATCTGTTGTCAGTCATATATCTTTTAGCAAATTCTTCACAACATTATCCATTTAAAAATATTAAACGCATTTTATTGGAAATTGGAGAGGCAATGACTAAGAACAGATCATGTTTCTGGAAATAAGAGAGCCCCAAACCGTAAAGGCCGAAATAGAACCACAGACTAATTTGTGGCAGAACCATATGTTTAAAATGTAAATTTCATTTGCGTCTTTCAAAAGGAAAAAAACTCCTTGGAGATTCACATTAATAAAACTATATTCATGTGGATAGTACATTTTTTTTAAATATTTCGCAAGTTTATTCGATATACGATATTTTTGTTCACTATTTCTCTATATAAGAAAATTAAAATCGTTTTTCATCAGTGAAATTATTGTTTCACAAAGGTAAGAATAGACAATGCATTATTATGTTATGCCCGAAACGCACAATTGTTTGCCACAGTTCTATTTTTATTAAAATTTTGTTCTAATAAAATCTTAAAAATTCTATTTAATCTGAATAAAATAACTTAATTTCAAAATAAATAGTTTTTTTTTAACTTATAGCCGGCCTCCAAATTATTTAATTGTACTCAAAATTATTCACATCAATTCTTTCGCCGTTAAAAGTACTATCAATGATGAAAAAAGTACAAAAAATTGAAAGTGAATCAGAACATTCAATTTCTTTTTTTTTTTTTTTTTTTTGAAAATTTTTGTTTTTTTTTTTATTTAAATTTTTAAAAAATTAGTTTTTTAATATGTAATAACTATGGATGGGATTCTCACAAGTTCTTGCTTCGCGACCCCATTTTGACATGCAATGGAAGCGCGATTCTCTACAACTTTGACTAATTTCAAAATCAGATAAAATGTTATGTAAATAAAAAATAATTAAAAAATAATATTAATAATTGCGGCATTCTTTTTGCTTCATGAGATCTTTAATATTAAGAGCCTTTTTCTGATAATACATATCTATTATAATTTTCTGCATCTACAAAAGATCGATTATTTGTTTTGATGGACAAACGAAAAAAATAGTTATACATAAAAATGTATGTTGATAAACAGTGTTCTAATAGTTTTAGGGCTTCGGAGCCAACAAGCGGATAAACTTTGGAATATTACAACTAAACGCTTTTAAATCAGTTGATTCAAAATTAAATTTAATACATGAGTTACATTTTAACTCTTTTTGAAATGAAAGTAATTTTCCTCAAGTATTGAGAAGCACCAATCGAGCAAATTTTAACCAATTTTATTCCACAGGATATTATTCTATGGTTAAAATTCGGAAAGAGAATTGAAACGACTTTATAAAAGAAGTTCTTGGCATAATATATTTACAGTAAAAGTAGGGTTTCATGTGAAAATTCGATAGCTTCATCAAATTAAAGTAAACTATTTATCTTTTTAATTCATTGTTTTGCCCTGCAACATCGTAAAATTTTCTTTCTATTGTTTCACTGGTCAGCATAATTTTCTTTACTTGATCATTGTTTCCTTTATCATGCATTATTGGTTTTTCTTGCATCTAGTGCTAGTTGATTCTTAAAAGAACTCATTTTAGAAAAAAAATGTTACTTTTGTCTTTAATTTGCGGATGTTTTATATAAAGATGATCACTTTTAATTTTTAAATTGTTTCATCCTTTCATTGGAATTTTTATTTAAAAATAATATTTTTCAGGATCACTTCGCGTTTGCTTTACCAGAATTTTTTTTCATTTTAGTTTTTTGGTCCATAATTTTTTTAGGCTGTATTTTTGAGTCATTTAATACATTTTGTTAAAATGTCGCAGAACGTTTTGTACTATGTATTTCTAGTACTGGTACTGATATGTAAAGGTACGAGAAAAATAATTCTCAATTCCCTTAAATGTGAACTGGAATGAAGACTGAAAATATTGTGATTTGTATAACTTCGATTTTGTCAATTTTCTTTAAAAACAATAATAATAATAATAATAATAATAATTTTTGCAAGACGCTAGTTAATAAATTTTTGCATTTATACTGAAATTAAAAAGTTTCAATAAAGAGTTCATCTTTTTTTTAAATTTAACATTTTTCTACTGTCGATGTGGTAATATTTATTAAAAATGCTAAATGTATAAAATACAATAGTGAAAAACATAAATTTTTAGCACTTTTTAATTCCCGGGATTCCCAGCTAGAATTCTCGGGAATCGGGACGTATAAAATCGCTCATTTCCCGGGAATTTTTTTTCGACAATTCCCGGAAGCAAAACCCTAGTAATACCTTTTGTTAATTACTAAGTTTTTTTAATTGTTATTATCTTTTAACATTTGAGTTTTGATAAATAATACATACATACTTTTTTTAAATGAATACGTTATTTTTGAAAATAATTACTTTTCTAATTATTAGTGCTTTTTTTTTTTTATCAAATAATTAGATTTTTTAAAAAATTCTTACTTTTTTAAGGCATTTTTCTGAAAACTTGTACTTCGTTGAAAATTACTATTTTTCTAGTACATGCTTTTTTAATGTTTAAAATTTTTTCAAATTGGTACTTTTTATGAAAACAGGTACATCCTTTTTTTTCTGAAAAATACTTTTTTTGAAAACTGTAATGCTTTGTATTTCATGGGATCAGAGAGTATCATCCATTATGAGCTGTTAAAACCGGGAGAAACGATCACGGGATACATATAACGAACAAAATTAATCCATTTAAAAAGAGTATTGAATGAAAAACGACCAGAATGTGCGATCAGACACGAGTCCATAATTTTCCATCACGACAATGATCGGCCTCATATTGCAGAACAAGTTAAAATCTATTTGAAATATTGAATGAGTTAAGCATAAAAGGATATATTTTTTATTAACTTCTAATTCTTAAAATTACTTGCTCAATATTTCCACAGTTATTCGGAAATTATTGGCGAAAAACAGTAGTGTTAAAATAACCTAAAGATAATTTTAGTCGGGACCTATAAGAGTTTTATTAGAGAAATATAAGACACGCCAATAAAAAAAAATCAAGGCCTGATAGAAAATGTTTTATTTTTTACAACTTAAAAAACCTTTCAATAATAAATAACAAAAAATTTATTACAATAAAATATATTAATTTTAAATAAAACAATAAATTTTTTTTTCCACTTACCAAAATAAAACTATTTATCAAAAAATGAATAAAAAATAAAAAAAATATTATATCAATTCTAAGAATGAAATTAAGAGATTATCTTAATCTTCAATCAAAAATATTAGCTAACTTTTTAACTACCACCACACAAGTTTGAAACTCCTTTTATTTGCCTAATAAATGTGAAATAAAAAACAACAACTATAAGTTCTGAATAAAAAAATACTTCATCAAGAACTCAATTAAAAATGATAAAAATTTAAATTGAAAATTAAATTAAACACAAAAAAAAGACGGTGAATTAATTAAGACGAAATAACAATAAAATAATAAGAAGAAAAAAAAAAACAAAAAATTGAATGTAAAAATAATAGACAAGGGTTGTGGTCGGTCAAGTTTATCCATCCATGGCTCTATTGATAGTGTTAAAGTTTATCCATTGTTGTGTGGAAAATATATACAAATGTTTCGTCTAAAACAGTGTTATTAGCGTGGATTCAGACCAGGCAATTTATATGTACTTTTCTTTTTTGAACTTCTCTTTGCGGTCAAAATCCTTTTTAGCAGTTATTGATTTTATTGTAATGTTTTATTTTGTTGAGAATTATGAAAGTGAAAAAACTAATTTCTTTTTCTCTCCCTCTCTCTCTCTTGTACGACCTTAGAATTTTGTCAAGCAAGTACACACCTAAGTGTCAATTATCAGATTTAAATCCTTGCCTAGAAACTTTCGCAGTATTAAAGCTTGCTCTTCAAAGTTCTAGGATGCTGGTAGCAGTGTCGGGGTCCAGAATTCTTAGTTAGCTTAAAAAACCAGGTCGATAATAACACCACTCTCAGTTTTGGTAAAAACACCAGGGGATGTTATGTGCCCTTTACAGCACCGACACCGGCGATACGAAATTCGAAATTAAAGTCCTACTTGTGCTAATTCTGGGTATGTCATGCGCTAAAAAATTTGGTAAAGGGTAATATAGCACTGAAACTTATATTAATTACGAATAATTTATTTAATAAAAATGGTTTATAAAAGAAAAATATTTATTTATATAATACCAAAATGTTACTATTCGTTCCACTGTGTCATAAGGTTACCATGTTTTCTTAACATTATTTCGTCAAAATTAAAAATTTATGTATATATTTCTATAAAAAACAGAAAAAAGTGTAATTCAACAAAAACTTTTACAGCAACAAATGCAAAAAAATATACAAACAACGAAAAAATTAAATAAAAAACAAAAACAATAAAAAATAAAATTAAAATAATAAAAAAAGACTAGTATAAATATAAAAAAAGAACTGCACCATTCTCTTTGCCATTTTAGTCGTCTGTTTGCAAAGAGAATGAGAAATAGAAATTCGACTCACTTACCGGCTCTAAATGTGACTAAACAACCAAACGTCATACTATACTCTGACTAACTTAATAACAACAGTGTGTCTGGTTCAATTTTTGCACTAGGGGAGTTTTAATAGAAATTTGTGCTGGTAGAACAACAAAAATAAAAAATAAAAAAAAAAAATAAAAATACCAAATAGATGTTTGTAGAATGAGTGAGAGCTAGCGAATGAATGAGTTTTAGAAAATTTTTAGGGTAAATAAGAGAAGACTGATGGGAAATTTAATGTCTATGCAAAAAATAAAAAAAAACAGAAAAACACAAAAAATAAATGAAAATAAAATAACAAAAACAAAAACAAGAAAAGTAATAATAAAACCCTAGGTTGGGGCTAGCAACCCATCCATCCAACCAACCAACCATTCATTTAACGGAAGTAAAGTAAGGTGTGTGAGTCAGTATACAAATGAGTGTTGTTAGAGGGCTAAATGTATTGGTACTTGAATTTTATATACAGGGATGGAAATTTCATTGCGATTAGACTTTTATCAATATATAGTATTTTTAAGGAATGTAAAACCAATAAAAAAAATCTGCTATAAAATTAAAGAATGAAATCGATATCATCATATGTATCAATACTATATCAATATCATATACTTTCTGCGTTCTCAACTGATTAATTGATAAAGAGTTTTCTGAGATTTGATCGGAATAGTTCAAAAGATCCAATTTGGTAAGTCCAAATTATTGAGCTTCGAACAAAAAACAGCATCTATAACCTAAATATTGATGACGCTTGTTATTTTAATATGTCCCAATAGGCTGATACTTCAAATTGAGTCATTAAAAATTGTTCCAATTGTTCCAATTACGATTTGTTAAAGCTCCTCGAGTCGAATGATTGTGAACAACCCAGCTGCAACCATTCTCAGTATTGACAAACAAAGAAAAAAAAAGAGACTTACCGATTAAAACTTGACTAGACCTTTAAAATCATGTCATTTATCTATAGAACTTTTACGAAACCACTAATGAAAGATTAAAGTTAAATTCAAATCAAATATTTATTTATTTTTTTGTAAATTTATTTTTATTATTTTCCATTTTGAAATTCATGCTTTAAGTACCATTTTTTGGGGGGTTTTCCTTTAAGAGGGATTCCCCAACTTTTTCATAAGACTTGGTTATAAAATTTTAGACAATGTAAAAAGAAATTCTTAAATAATTTTTAAATAAAACAAATTTTTATAATAGTCAATATATCAATAAATTAAAATTACCCGTCGATCACTTTGGGAAACACTGTTCCTAAGACAGACAAAGTGAGTGCGGTGAGCGGGTGCGGCAAATATGCATATTACATGTTGTGTTGAAAATGAGAGAGAAAACCAGTTTGGTGTTGGGGGGATACAAGAGAAAAAAAGGGGGTTGCTTGTTTATATGTTTTATACGAATGTAAATGTTGTTATAGAAAGGTTTTAGACACTCGTTGGGAAGGGGTACATGAATGTAGAAAAATTGGATTTTAAAAGGCTTTAATTTTGTTTTTGTATTTTTTTATGTTGCATTTTTTTCTAGTTAAAGGAAAAGCTTTATATAAAAAATGAGAAGGAAGTTCATTTAAAATTAAAAAAATAAATATAAAAAAAATAATATTAAGCAGTAAAACAAAAATTTGTCTATGGTATTAGAAGAAATAAATTAAAGAAAAAATGATGGATAAAAAAATATTGTATGTAGAGGAATAAATTTTTGTAAAGCTTTAATGCTTAAAGCAAATCAACGAAAAGCAATATATATATACATATTTGAAAAAATAATAAAGGTCTAGAAGTTGAATATAGGAATTGTTATAGAATTTATTGGCTTCATTTTCCACTAGGTTCCATTCATTGACATCGAAGGATATGACCACAATAGCCATATCCCTCAAAGATGTCATATATGAAATATACCACCGTTTGAAAAATTTATTAAAATTTTCATAAACCCAATTTGGAAAAACCATTTTTAGGAATTATTAGCAAAATTTATTAGCTTCATTTTTCACTAGGTTTAAATAATTGACATCGAAGGATATGACCACAATGACTATATCCTTTGAAGAAGGCATACATGCGATATACCACCTTTTGAAAAATTTATTAAAATTTTCACAAAATTCAATTTGGAAAAACCATTTATAGGGATTGTTAGCAGAATTCATTAGCTTAATTTTCCACCATATCCTTCAAAAAACTCATAATTAATTAAAATTTTCACAAATTCAATTTTAAAAAACATACTGAATTTATTACAGGATTTCAGAAGCTGTATATGGTCACAATAGCCATATCTTTGAAGAAACTTATATATGAGATTTTTCATATTTTTAAATTTTTACAAATTCATTTTGACATCGAAGTATATGGCCACAGTAATCATATCTTTCGAAGAATTCATTTTTTTACAAAATTTTTCATATTTGAAATAATTTTTTAAAATTTTAATAAATCCTATTAGGAAAAATCCTTTACAGAGACAGTTATCGGAGTTCATTAGCTTCATTTCCCACCACATTTTGTGTAAGATATCTATTTATAAATTGAAAATTTTCAATATAATTTTTTACTTGTTTATATTTTCCTTTTTTATTTTTGCTAGTTTACATTATTTTATTTAAATGATTGTATCTACACTGATGCATTTTCCTATAAACGCATTTAAAATTTTTGTTTTTCGTTGAGGTATATTCGTTTCTCTTAACCAAAAACAATATTCTGTTGTTACATTAACTCGCGATATAACGCTACTCTTCTTATGTAAGAAATATTTGTTCAAATTCAATTTTTTCGTGATCAAGACTGTTCTAACAGAAAAATTTGACGAAAAATTTACCGTTCGAAAGGAGTTTTTCGAGGCTTTCTAAAGAAAGGGCAGAAATACGGATTTCGGAAACCAGCAAAAGGTTATTAAAAATTAACTAAAAACAATAAATTAAGTGCTACACAAATAAAAAATAAACTTTACCTTCCTGTGACTTCCAAATATGTCACACATATTTTGCGAACAGATGGTAACATAAAATTAAAGAGACCAAAATGTAAGTCAATGTTAAAGGAAAAATAAGAAAAATCGCTTATAATTTACGCGCAAATACATGAAATGGACAGATGAGTGGAATAAAGTAACCTTTTCTGATAAAAAGAAATTCAATTTGGATGGTCCCGATTCATATTCTTGCTATTGGTATGATTTTAGGTCGAACGAAATTCGTATGTCGAAACGCAATTTCGGTGGAGACAGTGTTACGATTTTGGCAGCCTTTTCTGCTGCAGGAAAATCAAAAATATGTTTTGTTCCAACTGAAAGTAACAGTGCAATTTATAATGAACTGTTGGAAGATGCTCATCTCTCATTTATAGATGAAAAATGAATAAAGATTGCATATTCCAACAGGATATCACTGCAATCCATGTCTCGAACCAATCTAAATCGTTTAATGAACATAGTATTCCACTACGGGACTGATCGGTTTGCAGTCCGGATTTAAATCCAATGGATAATCTGTGGAGGTACATGGGTCGTAAAGTTTACACAAGATATGCACCGAATAAAACCATAATGATAATAGCGGAGTTAAAACAAAAATTAATAAGAAATTGATAGACTTTCTTCAAAAATTAGTCAACGTCAAATAGATTTTTAAAGTTATCAAAAACAAAGGTTCATCAAAACATTATTAATAATGCTAAATTGGTTCATTAGGTGCGTATATAAGAAAATGCATAGAAATGACATTAAACTAATAAAATTACAATAAAAAAATTTAATGTACATTTTAAGTTTTTTGATGTTAATTAATTTTTAGCCCCATTTTTGGTGTTGATTGAAAAAATGTATGTGCTTTTGTAGGAATATGCACCAGTATATGCTCAAACAATTAAGTAGTATTTTTAATACTTTTGAAAAAAAAAAATTATAAAAGCCCAAATTTTCTCATTTAGCATTACTATGAGAATAAAATACAACAAAAACAATGTAAAAAGACATAACTTTCGTTCGCTTAGATATTCGTTCCACATAGAGAAACAAGGTAGAAGTTGTTGTTTGAGAGTTCCAGAAATTTTAGGGATATTCCTCTTTTTGCAGAATCAAATTTTTTCTGTTTAAATCTAAGAATCTAATTTTTTGTTTAAAATATTTAATATTTCGTTTTCCATCTATTATACGAAAATCATGAATGACTCAGAAACTATCAAATATATTTAGACATTTCCTTATACATATTTAAATTTGTATGAAAATTAAAAAAAAATAATGGAAAAAATGAAAACAATTTATATACTAAAATAACAATAAATGAGTTAGAAAATATAAACATATACACAATAAATCCCGGGAATTCCCGCATGATATAAAATTTAATATTTGAATTCTTTTGTAGTAAAATCAGTTAAAATAGTAATATAGATCAAATTATATATACCACATATATACCATATATTATTAACCAAAATAAGAATCATTTTCATATTTATTGGTTCAAATAGGTCAGGAAATATATAGCATGATTAACGTGGACTTCATCTTAATATCAAAATATTTCTGAATAAAATTTTTATGCTGAAATTAAGAATTATATTGACTGGTTGATCAGAAATGAAGTTGCGTTCAAAAAATATTGAATCTCTTAAAGAGTACCAAAAAAATGTAAAAGGTGACAATTGGTGTTGTATTTAATTATTAACAATTCCTTATACTCGAAGTCCAAAAAATCACCTCATTTAACATATAACATGCTTCCACAATGGTAGAATTTCCAATGTCCCTCCAATATTTTCTAATACTTAGGTGGCGGTACATTTCTTGATAAAATAAGTTATAAACTGGTTAATTTGGGAGCAGCAGATCTCCCTAATATGTAAGAAGGAAAATGTAATTAAATATGTACAAAAAACTTCAAAAAACAAAGCGAGGATAGTTGTTTTCGAATACCTTGATTCTGTTACCATACCTTGGCTCATTAGTGAAGAAAAGCTGTGTAGTGTTCCTTTGTAAAACAAGGAATCGAATCATAACTTAATAAGACAGGTCCCAGATGATAATATAAATAAAATCATATGGTCAGAATTAAAGAAAAATGTTCATGGAACAAAAAATGCGACCAGAAAAGTTTTTTTTACTAATGTATGATGAAATTGAAAAATTCCGAAGGATAGGATAATCGAGCTTTAATGCTAATAAGAGAGAATACCAACATAACTTTTTTCAATAATAAAATATTAACCTAGTCATCAATCAGAATGACGTCAGTTAATAGCTTTTTTTTTTTTTTTTTGCTTGGTAATTTAAGATTGGTGCTATTTTTTCACTGCATTCCAAATATTTTATATCTTTTCACAAAAGTTATGAGAAAATTTAATGTATTATTATTAATTAAGAACATAAAAAAGTTCAAAAATAAATCTACCAGTTTTTGTATAATACTTGTTTAAAATAGAATATATGATGTGGTGCTATTTTATTGACCACAGTTGTACATACATACTTATTTTAGAAAAAATACCAATTGAAAGAAGTCTGATTTTTCAAAAAAGTATACCAATTTTCAAAAGAAAATAAAATTCTTTAAAATAAAAAAAACTTAAATAGTACTTATTTTCAAAAAATTATCACATAAAAAAAATACCAATTTACAAAAAGTACCAGTTATTGGAAAAAGTGCCAATTAACTAAAATTGCTATTCAATTTTTATTGTTTTAATAAAAATACCAATTTAAAAAAGTATATCAATTTTCAAAAAACATAAATCACATAAAAATTTTCTTCAAAGTACAAATTTACAAAATAAGTATTCTAATAAAATACCAACCAATAATCTTTTGAACACTCTAATGAAACTGTTACATAGAATGTATTATTCTTTAACGTTAAAATTCTTTTATCTTTTGGTATTATTTTTCGTCGTTTTTTCAAATGAACTATTTTTGGGTAAAAAGGGAAATGTTGGAGTAAAGTGGGAAGTATTAAAAACGAAAAATTTTAAGATATTTAGTGTCTATCAAATATGTTTGAATGATTTGATATTTTGAATAACAAAATTCCAATAAGTAATGAAAACATGCAGGTAACAACTGGTAAAACTAATGGAAAATAATAAAAATAAGTTTATTAAAGATAGACAGTTATTTCTCGTATTTGGAATAATATAATTCATAATTGTAATAAATTGCAATAATTTTTCGCAGACCATTCATATGAGTTCTATCACACCAAGTATGTATTTTTACAGCATCCACTTTTTCCGATATTCTAAATCCAGATTTTCTTCCTTTAATAATCTATGGTAATGGTACATGTTGGTTCTACGAATTTTTACTTTTATAGCTGTGTAGTTTATTGAATTATTTCCAATTTTCCTATGTTCTATTGTTTTTTTTTTTTTTTTTTTTTTTGATCTGTTATTAGATTTTCTTAAACATTTTCATATCATTGGTGTCTAAACCAATTATTTATTTTTAGAAAAACTGCAAAAAAATGGAAAATGTGGTAAATTTACATGGCATTTTCTTTAATATATTTTTACCACAGTACCCAAAGTTCATAATCTTTTCATCAGTTAGAGATCTGAAATTAAGTTTTTGTGACAAAATTATTTTGCATATTTCAACTATGCCCAAAATAGTATTACCAATATTCAATAAAATATAAAATTTTAAAAAACCTATGTAAATTCTTAAAATAGAATATAAATTAAAAAACTTACTTATTTACTTAATTAATTGCAAAAACAAATATGTTTTTGTAAAAAAATCAAATTTGAATTTTTTTTGTAAAACTTCTAATGCGCAATGATTATAAAAAATTTTTTTGGTCTGTTCCTTTGATTGCTAATTTTTGCTATTTTTATTTGATTTGGAAATTTTCATAACAAAAAATAAAAAAAATGTGGTTTCTTGGTTTAATGAAAAATCGACAAATTCGTTAAATCGCGAATATTTTTCTACTACACATTAATTTTTGTAATGAACTTACCAAAAATGGGGCTAAAAAATAATTTAGGTGCTACTTTTTAATTATTTATTGACTTCACTTAAAAAATTAATAACAAAAAACTTAAACTGTACATTAAATTTTTTTATTGTAATTTTAGTAGTTTAATGCCATTTTGTATAACATTTTCCTATACACTTAAACTAATGAACCGATTTAGCATTATTAATAATGTGTTGATGAACATTTTGTTATGATAACATCAAAAAATTGA
The DNA here is from genome assembly GCA_932274085.1 of Protocalliphora azurea. NCBI lineage: Eukaryota > Metazoa > Arthropoda > Insecta > Diptera > Calliphoridae > Protocalliphora > Protocalliphora azurea. The sequence goes on along the minus strand of OW026521.1, from coordinate 146,484,867 downwards.
TCTAGCATTGATGCGACTATTTTTTGAAGAAAATCACTGTCAATTTCTTCAATCACTGTTCGAGACATGGATTACAGTATTATCCTGTTGGAATATGCAATCTTTATTAATTTATTTACCCATAAACAGCTCATTATAAATTGCAATGTTCATTTCAGTTGGAACAAGAGATATTTTTGATTTTCCTGCAGTAGAAAAAGCTGCTCAAACCATAACACTGACTAAACCGAAATTGCGTTTCGACATACGAATTTCGTTCGACATCAAATCATACCAATAGCAAGAATATGAATCGGGACTATCCAAATTGAATTTCTTTTCATCAGAGAAGATTACTTTATACCACTCATCTGTCCATTTCATGTATTTGCGATTTAAAGGATTTTACTTTTTGTTAATTTTTGATTACCTTTGGTTTTTTTATTATTATTATTTTTTTTTTTGCAATAACTTTTTAGACAAATTTTATAGGAATTTTCCACTGAAATGATCACCAATATGTTCTGATTAAAATAAAATTTAGTTATCTTATAAAAACAAGTGAAAAAATTAATTCAAAATTTGTGAATTTGTGAAATTCTTAAGATTTTTTATGTTTTGATGTTTAAATTGCAGAAAATACGAACGAAATTTACAGTCGATTATGGTCAGACGCATGGATATTTATTAATAGAGATGGGGTCTTTGATTGAAACTTTTGTGAACTGTATATAATGTTAAATCGTTTTAATAAGTAATTCTGAATCGAATGGATAATTTAAGCGGAGGTCCGACCATTTTTCAGTATAAAATGACATTGCAGAAAATACCAACCAAAGCATATTTAAAAAGGAAAAAATAACTGTTTTTGATACGTATTTGGACTTTTACTTTCATTCACTGATTTTTCAGAACTGCCAGATACTTTCTTTGATGAACCCCAAAATTTAAAAAAAAATTTCTCATAAATCCACACTCAATAAAAAAGGACGTTGTTTTATCATTCAAAATAATTCCTTTCTCAAGCGTTATATATGTAACACACAAAAAAATTTGGATTTTTTCTAAAACACGACTTAATTAATGTATTTCATAAATTTGTACTAATTTATCTTTAAAAAAAATTCTAAATCCATGTGTGCATAAGTGGCTACAATCGGAAAATATTGAACTACACAAAATAAATTAAAGTCTATAGCTTATAGCTTTTTGGCAATTTATTTTAAAATTTAGACTTTACCACGTTATATATATGTAACAGTGGGCGTTAATGGGTTAACATATTAATGGTTAAGCATCGAGCAGAAATGAAATAAAAAAATATATATTAGGATCTCTTTATGGAGAGCATTATCGACTTAAGAAAATAAATAGGAAATCATATGTAGTATATCAATATTTTAGAAATAAATCATATTTCCAAAAAAGGCATATTCGAAACGAATATAGGATAATCTAAAACTTAAGAAATTGCCATATGACACGTTGTGTTCTTTTTATGAAAGTGTGAAAAAATACAATCAACGTTCTGATATCGGCACCTAAAAAGTTTTGGTTTTTCTTAAGATCTTAACCGAAAATACATTTTTGCCACATGCGTTGTTTGTAGAATATTAAGAATTGCTTTAATAAGTTCTTTATAATGAAAAATATATGCAGCACCTTTAACATATACTTTTGTGAAAAATTCCAATTTTACTAAATAAACAAAATGCAGTTGTTACATAATTTGCTCAAAAAATCCCCACAATATTTTTAATGTCCCCAACAAATTCCCCAATACCCAAAGCAAAATTTGCATCATTTCATGCAAAAAAAAAATTCAAATTTGTGGTCAAAACCCCAGTCTGGCAGCCGTGTGATTTTTTTATTTTTATTAAAAAATAGTTTTCTAATGAAAAAATCTTTTCCAAACAAAAATCTCTTATTCTCCTTCTTTTGTATAACGAATGGAGTTGTACTCTTTCAATATGACGTCAAATGTGTTTGCATTTATTTTCTCTTATTTCTATAGATTTTAAATGAGATTTTTGCAAAAATTCGTAACATCTAGTACTAAAATTTTTCAATTGTTCGTAATATAACGTACACAATGGAAAAAATTTGAACGTACATTTTAAATATCAAAATTCAAGACACATTGAGGTAGTATAGTTCAGAGAATGCTACAACTAATAAAGGATTGTTTTTTTCTTCTGGATAAATTCAATAATATCGAAAATATTTATGGTAATGAAAATTAAGACACAATTACCACTCAGAAGACCTATATAAAATGTCTAATAGTAATTTGTATATACTAATTAAAAATATCTATTTAATGTAAATATTTTAATTTAATATAAAAAATGAAATATGTTGGTATGTATGTTAAAAAAATTTTTGTAATAATAAATTTTATCTTAAAATATATTGTAATACCAAATAAACTTTTATGAATTTTACCAACTCGTTTAATAAAATATATTAACTAAAAACAATTAAGGAAATATAAATTTTTGTAAATAAGATACGACATGAATGTAGGTCTTGTTATCCACTAAAATTAATAGAGAGATAGATCTTATGTATCTACCTCCCTGCTTTTTTAATACACATTCTACTAAAATTGCCTTCCCGCTGCTGCAACTACTGCTGCTGCTTAAAACAAAGAATTTATTTTAATTAAATTTTCCAATTTACCTTAACTGTACTCTAAACAGCTACACACAAACACACATTGTGTATGCTCTTCTACTCTCTCATACTCTTTGAAAGCATATACATACTTACTCACATTATCATACATAAAAAACAAAAAGGAGAAAACAAAAAAATATATAAAAACAAGAAAAACTACAAAATAAAATTAAAAAAGACAACAAATTAAATTTTACCCTTACATTAATTTCATGTAATACTTACTAAAATTATTTATGTTTAATTAAGTAGTCAATTATATAAATAAACAAAAAACAATTTGCAATTTATAATTATTTTCTAATAATTAACATTAAATAAGTTATATTGTAATTATTAGTTGTATTAATAAAAGTAATATTGTATTAGTTTGTAATTACCAGTATTTTAAAATCCAATTGTGTTGTTTTTGTATCCATTTTGTTGTTGCTCTGTTGATTTCTTTTTCTTATTCTGCATTTGGCTTAATTTCGTTTAATGAATTTTTATTAATTTCTTTCTACCTTCTTTACTTTATTTTCTTTTGCTTTTTTCTTTTTTTTTATTATATTGATGTTGTTGTTTTATTTGATATTTATTATTAGTTGCCGTTTAATGGATGGTTGGTTTGTTGTTGTTTTATTTTTTATTATGTTTATATTTCTTTATTTTTAACACACCACACACTAAAACACACACTCAATAATTTTTTTCACTTTACACGAACTCGCGCTGCTTTTCCTAGTCAGCTTGCTTTTGCCTTTTTTATTAATTTCCACTATATGCCTTTATATTCTTCTTTTTTTTATATTAATTTTTGTTTCATTATTTTTTCTTCTGAGTATATATTTTGTTATTTTGCTTTAATTCATTTAATCAGAGAAAGAACGAAAAAATAACGATGTCGACGTCTTTGATGACGTTAACGTTATTAAAACGTTAACGTTACAGCGTAAATAATGTACAATTACGCGCGCTCTTTTACCCAGTCGTATATTAGGCATGTAGTATGTATGATATAGTGTAGTAAACGTAGTGGTATTGTATTGAGGTTATGTGATGACAGCTCTGCTTGAATGAAAACGTTTGCGTTATTCTATTTCTTTTTCAATAGATATTTTTTCTTTTTTCGTTTTCTTGCTGTTGCTTTTGTTCCTCTTTTTTCAGGTATATTTTAATATATATTTTCTTATTATTGACTTTTCTTATGAATTATGTGTTTTTCTTATACTTTTATCTTAAATTTTCTCTTTTAGCTGGCATTTTCCCTACGTTTTATTTAATTTTATTTTTTACTAATTAACTTTTTCTCCTAATTTCAATTTTAATTAAATTCTTTTAGAAAGAATTTAATATTTCTTTAGGGTTTTTTTGCTTGTATATACCAAAAAAAAAAAAAGACCAACAATCAATGATTTTCAATTTTCGTTAACTTTTTTTTTTTTTTGCTTCTACTTCGTTTTATCTACAATTTTTCAACACACATTTGCACAATAGCATTCTATTTTCAACCGATATGAATTTTAAAAATACTTTTTAAATTTCCTAGTGTTTTAGACAAAAAAAATCAATTTATGCAATTTCTTCGTTTGCTTTTTCACTCTTCCCCGTTTTTTCACTTAGGTATTAAAAATATTTTTCAATTTTATTTAATTTTTTCGTTCTTTCACACACTCATAATTCTCTTGCCACCTCCTGTGGCAACTACTTATTTAAAAAAGACTAGCAGCCTTCCGAAAACGACAACATACATTCGATTTCGTTTTTTTCTTCTTTTTTGTCGTGTTTTGCAGCCGACGACGCGTTTTGTAAATTCAATTTGATTTTTTTCTTATAAATTCTGAGGATTTATAATGAAATTCATATTAATTAGTGAGATTATCAGTTGGTTAGCCATTTAATTGATTTTATTTAATTAAAAAATCACTAATAATCGTGGATTTTAGGTATTTTTACGCGCTTTAATGGCGCTGCACGACGGAATTTAGAGATTTCTCTCATTTACTTTCTTCTCATATTCGTTGCAGAGACCTGCGCCGAAGAATTTTAACGGCGGCAGCGGCTTTCGCAAAAATTATCAGCGGCGACTCAAATTCGGCTGTTAACCGGCTGAAAAGCAAACAAGGAAGTTTTATTTTCGCATCGTCTTATAGAGCAACGGTTGAAAAATGTGGGTTCCTGTCCGGGACGTTAGGTGTAATGGTGCGACGAATACCGATTCATACATATTTACACTTTTAAAAATTTGAAAAATAATTAAAATATTGTTATAATATATTTTGGTGGCAATGCCTAAAATGGGTAGAGTAGATTGTGTGATTGTGTGCGGTATTTATTTCTGATATCCCTACAAGCAAAATAATATGAAAGTGATTCGAATTCGTATTGCTTAAAAGAAAAGTTTTATTGCTGCAATAATCATATTCGTATTGCGAAATTTACCCCATCGTGAGAATGTCACAGCCGATACATCTAAGCAATAAGATATCAATGCGACTGGAAGAAAAATAGGCAATATTGCTAGATAATCATCTAGGTGAAAAAAAAAAAAATACCACCAGTTAATCTTCTGGAGGATGTAATAAATATATAGAAAAATTATCACTAAATAAATCTTGAAATAATAAAACAAAGAAATCTTTTGCATCTTCTAACATAGTGTCTACATTACAGAATTTTTTATCAAGACAAACGTCAAACTTAACGCGAATTTGTGGAAGGTGGCAACAGTTGCACAAAAACAACAATATGGCGTATTTATTATTGTTTTTTATAGATGCAGTTTGACAACTGTAACAACCAAAATATTAACCAACTGTTTAACTAAGGTTACCTGGTATATATTCGCACTGATTTTGACGTTTGTTTTGATAGAAATTTGCCTAATATAGACACTAGTTAAAGCATGCATGCACATAAATCTTAACATCACAAAGTACGAAAACTGAAACGCTCACATAAAATATAAATTTTTTATTTTTTTGCTAAAAGACAAACAAATTTCTTCAATATTTCTTCATTTTTGAGCAATTTTTCAACATCTGAAAAAATTGTGATTGAAAAATAAAAGTATTGCATTAATTTCTTCTGGGATATCATCAATTTATTGCGAAATTATTGCCTAATTTTCTTTACACTGATAAAAATTCAAAATTAGAAAAATATTGCTTTGATGAATTTCATTCAAATAATAAAAAGAAGATATTACGTAAAATTCTTCCAAATGTTTATAGGGTATTAAAAGAAAAGTTCTAAAGCAGCGATAGGCACAAAGGCGTAAAAATTTGAAGGTTTAGTGTATTTAGTTGGCGTTTGTTGTGCTCTTTGATGCGAATATGTTTGTTATATCCATTGTTACCGCGGAAAAACATTTTTTGTAACCAAAATTTTGAAAAAAATAACCAAATTAGAAAAAAAATTACCAAAATTAAAATTTTGAAATTACTTACATAATTTTGATATAATTTTTATATATTCAGGTTTAAAATATTTTTCTAATATCGGCTATAAAGTTAAATTAATCTTATCTGTTTTTAAATAGTGTCTATAATAGACAAATTTTTATCAAGACAATCGTTAAAATCAGGGCAAATCTATATAAGGTGACCTCAGTTAAACTGCTGATTATTTTTGGTTGATGCAACTATCAAATATAAAAACATTAATATATTCGCTTTGTTGTTGTTTTTGTACAACTCTTGCTATCTTTCACAAATTCGCGTTGATTTTGACGTTTTTCTTGATAAAAATTTGTTTAGTATAGACTCGAATTTAAATGTGTCAAAAATTCTCAAAAGAAAAAAATATTTAAATTTAACTGTTTAGAATAGGCATGTTTATTTAATGGCTGGCTAAGCTCACACGTATTCTTTCACTCTTTCATCTATTCGTTTCTGAGAGTTCAAAGAGTACAACATACACTGGAAAAAATTTATGTAAATAAATTGTTTGGTATTTAATACCAATTACTTTCTTTAATATTAATGTTATTTAAGCGTAATAATAAAAGTAATAAATTTAAGTGTAAGGAAAGCAAAAATACATAAAAAATATGTTTTATATAATAAAGCAACATAACAACGTTTTTCATTTACTATTTAACACTTTAGAAAAAAATGTTTATTTTCTGTTTGGCGAAAAAAAATTATAATTTTTGGAGTGTAATTAAACAATGGAATATGTACTTTCTGTTCCCCAACACACTTCATGAGTAATTTTGATATATGATTGTGTTTTCTTCATCAATATCAGTTAAATTTGGAGAAAGAAGTCATTAAATTTATTACGGCTTTTTAGTACAAAGTCGTATTGATGTCCGCTTTATTGTTAGTAAATATAAACAAGATTTACAAAGTAGAACTAATTTATAAAAATGAAATTTTAATTTAACAAAAAAATCAGTGATGCCACTTAGCCCTTTTTGGGCTAGATTTAGCTCATTTTTAGTAGTCTAAAATATGAACAATATTTTTAGTCCGAAACTAAAAAATGCGCAACAATAGCGCTTTTAACAATTTTCGTTTACCTCTTTTAGCGCCTTTTTAGTTTTTAACAGCCCGTCTAGACGTAACATAATATGTAAGATTTTTATGTCAGAGAGTGCCAAATTCGCTCTCTGAGAGAATTATTTCACGTGTTGATTCAAATATTAGTATTATGAGATGTATTACATAGTGTCTACATTAGGCAAATTTTTGTCAAAACAAACGTCAAAATCAGTGCGAATATATACAAGGTAAACTTAATTAAACAGTTGATTACTATTTTGGTTGTTACAGTTGTCAAACTGCATATATAAAAAACAATAAGGAGTACGACAAATTGTTGTTTTTGTGCAACTGTTACCACCTTCCATAAGTTCACGTTAAGTTTGACGTTTGTCTTGATAAGAAATTATCTAATGTAGACACTATGTTATGAGACTGCTGTGATGAGATTTCTCTTCACAAACATCTTAAAAGATGAACTGTCAAAAAATACGCATATACGAAAGTTTGTTTGTGTGTGTGCACGTGTATTTTGGAAATTACTAAAAAAACAATGTTTTTTGTAATATTGTTTCCTTTTACTGCTTGTTTTACATATTAAAAAACATTTTTATAAAAATTGTGCTAAAAAAGGGCGAATTGCTTAAATAATCTCAGTTGTAGACGATCGCGTTTTGTTTGAGTAAGTTTTTTTAAAGGCATAATGTTGATTTTGCTCAGTATGTAATGCATTTATTTTGACAATTTAAATAATATTTCACATCTTAATGTTTGAACTAAGTTCTGGAAATATAAAAATACAATATAAAAAGTCTAGTCCCAAGTTTTTAAGAGATCTTAACAAATTTGAGGAAACTTAATTTTTGGAAGACTATCCTAAACAAATAAAATTGTAATAAAAACTCCATAACCTGTAATTTAATTTACCAGTTTGCTATAAATATTTTGAGATGTAGTTTTAATTTTAGACCCTTTCCTGCGCTTTTTCACAAAACATGTCTTGATTTTAGCCTTTTTTTCAATAATTTCTGCACGATTGTGTTCCACCACTGAAAAAATAACCAAAATGGAAAAGAGTCACCATCTCCACATTGGAAAATAAAATAACCAATTTTGGTAGCATACAAAAAAAAAAAAAAAAAAAAATCTTTATACTCTGCTGTGCTGTTTTTGCTTAACCATGATACATAAACCCGCCTTAGTGAAAGCTAGGACAAAACTAAATAATTTTTTGTTTTTTATTCGCGCTGAATTGTTTAGCTTCGTTAAGCTTCATGTTGTGTATATGAAAATGCCGGAAAAACTTGGCTCCGGAGTGCTATCTGCGCCGGTGTTTGTTCTAAAGCATTTTTCTTTTGAAAAATAATTACACACATTTTTTATATTTTAAAATTATTTACTCAGATTCAAAAATCAATTATTTGCACTTAAGAGTACCATAGATTGTCCAAAATCTTATCTTATTAACGGTGTTCAAATATCATTTCCTTCAATATCGATATATACCGGTATTTCTAATAATTTTTCGTATATTTTCAATAAGAGTTTATTTAAAGTAATATTTATGGAATCTTGTTTTCAAAGTCCTTTTATTATTTGTTTCTATGATTCTATGTTTTGTTTCCAATAGATTTCCTAAAATGATCCATATTGATCAACTTAATACGGGAAGAATATTAAAAAATACAAATTTATCTTGAGTTTCCTACCAGCGATTAAAAATCAAGCGCTTAGTATATTTCGTCCAAAAGATGTTTAGGGTTTTTTTTTGTAAATAGGTTTCTAAAAATTCTTACCACAAGTCAACTAAATGGTAGAGAAAATTGTATCGCAAAAAATTTTACGCAATTCATATGTTCGACGATCATAAATTTTCTACCAAAGCGATTTTAAAATTTGTTTTACTTTTGGAATTTTCGTGATCAACGATCATACATTCATCATGCGAGTCTTACAGAAGCTCTGAGTTGGGGAACAACTCTCGTGTCGTTGTATTTGTAGTCAAAGCCGGAACAAATGTAAATATAGAGAAAAAAAAAAAAAAAATAACTAAAAATTAAATTCATCGGATTGGTCAGCTAAAGGTTAAAAAACATAGGTCAGACGTTTTATCATTTAGCTTAGCGGTCACTTATTTCAAAACCAACATCCATAACTTTAGTTATTGGATAGTTATAATAAGGGCCCTAAAAATTGCAAACGATTCATAATTTTGTATAATTAAAAACGTCCCTGTTATGAAAACCATCTTTTTTAAAATTATTTTTAATACAATTTCTTAAAAATATACATTGTATAAAAAAATTAATTAAAATGTTGACTTCGGCTTTAATTTCATCTTCTGAAGATGAAGAAAATAGTATACAGCAGGTGAGTTAAATATACGAAGGCGTTTAAGACAACAGGAAATGTTTACGTGTTTAAATGATTATTTTTTTAAATTCCGTTTTCTTAAAAGTTTGTTAGCTACTTAAGTTAAAAAAGGCTTTTAGATATTTTTTAAATGTTAGCATTGCTGCTAAAACTAAAAATGCTAAAAATTCGAATTTTCATCAAAAATGAACAGATTTTTCTTAATACAATACTTTAATAAATAACATAGTGTCTACATTAGAGATTTTTTATCAAGACAGACGTCAAAATTAACGTGAATTTGTGGAAGGTGGCACCAGTTGCACAAAAACAACAATATGGCGAATACATTATTGTTTTTTATATATGCCGTTTGACAACAGTAACAACCAAAATAAATATCAACTGTTTAACTAAGGTTACCTTGTATATATTCGCACTGATTTTGACGTTTGTTTTAATATAAATTTGCCTAATGTAGACACTAGGTAAAGAAGTTGTGACACTTATATGTTGTTTCACTTATTTTTACATACAGAAAAAAAAACATACATTTTAAGAATTTTTTAATAATATTATGGATCAAACATGACTTTTTTCCAGATATTTTTCATTCAAGTTAAATTTTTTTTCATACTATAAATTGAACATAATTTTATTTTTAAATCATTTTTCCTAATTTATGTGCATTTTTTTCTTACATTGAATGAAGAAAAATTAAGAAAATATTCATAAATTATATGTATTTTTAATCATTCAATAACGAAATTATTATTAGTTTTTTTTTTTTATTATTATTATTATTGACTTTATTGAAACCTTTAATAAAGTAATTACATTGTTATGAGAATTTACTTAAAAGTATTACAACAATTAAAATCTAAATAATTAAATAAGGAAACTACTAATATCACAGTGTTAAGGAAAAGTTGTCAAAAAAAAAACCTTGTACATACTTAAACGTTATAAGAAATTTTAAAAACAACCATCAATTATAACTCTTTAAGTAAAAAAGAGTCTTAGTGATTGTTTAGCAAATTTCTTATTATTTCATATGTAGACGTTCTGCATTTTTCATTAAATGACAGAGTCAGCTCCCTTGCAAATGAATTAAACATTTTATGCTTAAAGTTTCTATGCAGTAGATCAGTAGAATATCTGGGGTGTAGGTTATGAATTATTTTCAGATTTTTATTTTGTATTATCTGTAATTTTCTTGTGTAAGTTTTAGCAGCTTTATTAAACCAGACTTGGCATCCGTAGGTCATAATTGGTCGAATACACATTTTGTAAATAAGGATCTTGTTTTTTAAATTAAGTTTAGATCTTCTGTTAAGTAAGGGATAAAGTGCACGGCCACATTTGATTGCTTTATCACAAATATACTGTATGTGTTGTTTAAATGATGGTTTTTTATCTAAGATAATACCTAGATATTTGATACTATCCTGCAGAGGAATAAAAACTCCCCTAGAATATAAATGTTTTGTAGGAATACGTTTCTGTGATCTATTATATGGAAATATAATAGCTTGTGTTTTACTAACATTAACTTTTATCTTCCATTTATCAAAGTATTTATTGGTAGATTTTAAACTATCTTCCATTTTTTTGATTACTGCGTTTGACACCTTACCACAGCAAATAAAAAGCGTAAAAAGCTACTTCTTGATTCTTGCGAATAGTAAAATCGGAAATATATATTGAATAAAGAGTAGGTGATAATACCGATCCTTGCGGAAGACCCGCAGGGATTTGTCTATCACTAGATAACGTGTTATCTATAGATACAGCAAATGAGCGCTGATCTAAAAAACTCTTTATTATCTTTTGCAAGTACGTTGGATAATTGAAGGAATTAAGTTTAAAAACCAGGCCTTCATGCCATATTGAATCGAAGGCTTTTTCAATGTCAAGAAAAATAACTCCAGTGCTCTTACGATTTCTTTTGTTTGATTCAATAAAATTAACGACTCTTTTTAGTTGATGTACTGTGGAGTGCTCCTTGCGGAATCCAAACTGTTGAGGGTTAATAATATTATTTTGGTTGGAAAAATTTAAAATTCTCTTATTAATTATTTTTTCAAATACTTTATCCAATAAGCTTAGGATGCTGATTGGTCTATAGCTAGACAGTAATTTAGGATCCTTTCCTGGCTTAGGAATTGGGATAACTTTTGCTTTCTTAAAAATAGTTGGAAAATAGCCTTCTATTAAACAAGAGTTGAAAAGTTTACATAGAGTTTCAAAAAAGCAATCGGGCATCTTTTTAAGGATAATGCTATTCATGCCATCTAAACCGGGGGCTTTATTATTTTTCAATAAAAGTACAAATGATTTAACTTCATCTAAATTGGTAAGCTCTACGCTAGATCTGTCAAGAATTGTGTCGTTAAGATCATGAATGAATCTTGAGACGGCTGTGTCCATAGGTGAATAATTGTTTAAAGTAATGGTATGTGAATTACCAAATACATCTGCTATTGAATTAGCTTTTTCATTGCCAGATTTTAAAACTTCACCGTTTACATGAAGATCAGTAAAAGGCATTTTGTTTCCTTTAAGTGCTTTTTTTACTTTCCAAAACTTTTTAGAGCCCGAGGGCAAATTCGAAATAAATTTTGACCAGGATTCATTGCGGTCTTTATTAAGGTGAAAAATCAATAAGTTTATTTAATAGCTTCAAAATACTTTTCAATTGATTTTTATAATTAAAATCGCTACATCTTTGAAATTTACGATTGTATTTATTTCTCTGACTAATTAACATTTTACTAATTTCAGAGATTTCTCGTTGCCACGAATTTTTATGACCGACAGGTATTTTATTGAACGCTTCTTCAACTATAAATATTAATTTGTTAAAATAAAAATCTAGATTACCTGAATTAGTAACTTGTTGATCAATGTTTTGATACCTGATTTCATTCTCAACCCAGTTTCTGATTGCTGACCAGTCTGCGCGATAATACAAGGGAACTGAATATGTCATGTTTTGAACCTGGCCATAAATAACACAAGATATAGGTACATGGTCCGACTGTAAAACATTTGGATGTGTCTCAAGGTTTGAAAAATCGAGACACGAGTTAGATAAAAGAATGTCTACTGTGGACGGTTGAACGGGGTTGATATTTTGTCCAAAGCGAGTGTGTCCATTTGGGTAATAAATGAAGTAGCTGGATTGAAGACAATGGTAGTAGAGATCATTACCAGCCGAATTATTTGACATACAATTCCAATGTGTGTGTTGGGCATTCAGATCACCGAAAATAAAATAGTCTTTTGAAAACGAAGTTAATTTATCCAAATCAGCTTTAAAATTGGTAGTATGAACTGGATTATACGCTGAAGTGAATATAACTGGCCTTCTATTAATTATAACTTGTACTGAAATACTTTCAGAAATTATTATTAGTTAATATGTAATTTTTAATAAAAAAACATTCATTATTGTATTATAATGCATCTTTATTATAATAATAATTTACAAATGAAATAGTAATATTAAAAAACGTCATTTATATTATTAAATACACGTTACTACTAGTAGTAGATTAATGAAAATACATAGTTCATAACAAGAAAGAAATAGCAGTAAAAATTACATTTAAGTAAATATCGTTAAAAAATCAATCTACATATGTAGGTATTTTTTATCTCATCAGAAACAATAGCTATTTTTGGGTTCATTTTTGAACGCTTTAGTTCACAAAAAAGTTTCTGTAAAAATCCAAAATGTTTCAGATTCTTTTGAATATTTTAAAACAAACGTTAAATTAATTTTGAAACAAATGTCACACATTAGTTTTTGACTTGTTTTTTGAAAAACACAATGAGTAAACATCACTGTTTATATATCATTTTATTGTGTTTTTCTTTTGGTCTATTTTTCGTTTGCCAAAATATTTTCACAAATTTTTAATTTAAATAAAAATTTCACACATAAGCACTATGTAATTAAAAAAATGCAATTTTTAAATATATAAAATTTATGAACAAATATAAATTTCACTCATAATTTTTAATTGTCTGTTTTTAAACACTGACAATTTTTCAAATTCTTTTTCCAACAAATTTCTATGTACTAAAACTATTAAAAATGTCTCCCTGTATGAAAATCTTGTATGGTTTTTGTGTGTTAAATAATTAAACAACTCTAATCGAGATGTTTTTTGGCTTTGAAATATATGAATAACAAATCAATTTGTTTGTGTTTTTTGAGAAAACGACTCGTTTTTCAAAAAAAACTCTATATGTGAATATAGCATAAAGCTCTTAATATTTGCAAATGTGTATCTTATTTTTTTTAAATATACAAAAATTTCCGTGTCTCCAACAATTAGAATACAAGGCATGTTCATGGATTTAATTTTGAAAAAAATTTAACTTGTCTTCCAATATTTCATGATTTTCTCCAATTATTGCAAATGATTTTTGTGAATCTATAAACGTAAAATTTTGGCGTATTTCCATTTTCCAAAGGAATTGGAACTGGTTTTAAGATATTGTGCGAACACTATAGTAATATAAAGTTTCTGGAATCTGAAATTTTACAACTATAATTATAAAAAGTGTTTGTTAAAACTAAAAGAAGTTTTAATATTACCATAAAAAAAAAAATCATTAAAAATTTTTTGGACTACTTCTTTAATTTGTGTTAACAATAGACTTTTAATCATTTCACCTACATTATGCCTCGAAAGATTATCTTTTTCATGTAGTTCTAATGAAAGTTTAAGAGAATTTTCTTTCAATTTATCGAATTTTTCTCTAAATTTAAATAAAACATAATTTGATTCTTTATAATCACATTCTACAACATTATTTTCAATTGTAGGTTCAATTGTAATCTCCACTGAATGCACTTCATTATTTTGGAGAATATGAAATTTATTTTCACGTCGAGGACTCTTTAAATGTTTCTTGTAACGATGCAAATTTTCAAAAACTTGACCACAAATGAGACAAAAAATTCACCATTAGTTTTAAACTTGTGAATTAGTTTTAAATGTAAAACTAATCTATCTATATTTTCACATTTTTTTTTTTGCACACAAATGAAATCATAATCAAATCATGATTTTATAAATTGTTGTAGAAAATAATTTTTTTAAAAATTTTCATTTGATAAAAACTTAGTTTTTCGCATTAGCACATGAACTTCAATGAAGCACTAATATTGAAATCATGCATGTTTCACCTAAATTGAACCAGCTCATCATCACTTGAACCCCTGATTCAACCTCATTTTTGTCATGTAATTTTTTGCTGAGGAAAAAACAGAACTTTGTACAGAAAATTGTAATAGTCGTATTTTTGTCGTTTTCGATATACGTAATACCTTTAAATGAAAACGACTGTTTTTCGTCACAAAATCGTCACAAGAATGACACTCATTATGAGGCTTAATACCTTTAATGCTCCCCAAATTTTTAATTATAATTTCTTATATCATGAATTCCTTAGGTCTCAGATTTTTTTCATATTTGCACTTGCGTACTTTGTTCAACCACATTGGCGTACGTCTATTTTATTTTTTATTAATATTTTTTTTTATTAAAAAAATTGAGATTTTATTCCCATTTTTAATTTCGTAAAAATGGAATTATATCTTTTGAAGTTTAAGTATGATTTCATTGATTTAAAAGTCATTAGAAATTCAATTAATTCTTCTTTCAATATCACAATTAAAAAAATAAATAATTAAAAAAAAATGTATAATGTAAATTCATTTTCTGGTCGCCTTTTTTGAAATATTTTTTAAAATATTAAAAAATGTCAATTTTTTATTATCTTAAATAAATGTAAAACTTGATATATTGACTAAACAATTCTATTTGTTTTTTGTATTTTTTCCGTTTGTATGTAAAGCCTTTTAATGGAAATTAGAACTCCTGATGTTATGTGAGAACCAGTGCAATCCATTGAAAGAAACTTCAAAAGTTATTCGACACAAAATTTTTAAAACATTTAATAATTTTATTCCAATAAATAGTTTTGATCACTGTTTCTTTATTTAAGAAAATGAAAAACATTTTTCGTCTGTGAAATAAAATGCTTCATAAAGTTAAGAATACAATTCTTGAATTGTAATTTTTACGATTTTTTATCAAAATCTTTAAAAAAAAAATTGGCCCAATATCTATTTTTTAGAAAGTTTAAAATCTTCCTTTAAAATTTTTACAATTTATTTGTACAAAAAACTACTTCACTGTGCTGAGATGATTTTCGATTAATCGAAAGCTAAAAGTCGATTTTCGACCATATTCAAAATCGACTTACCAGTCACTAGTTGTTAGGTTATGCCAAAAACCATAAAATACAACTAGAAGTTTATGACAGGCACTTCGAACTAAATTTTTAAAAAAATTACTCATTATTTTCAAAACATAAGAACAAAATGTATGTATTTGTTGTTGCATGATTAGGTTTTTGACAATTGAATCAGGTTTTTTTTCTCTCATAAATATCTAGTTATTAATTTATGCCCAAAACGCGACAGGTCCTTTTTTATAAAAATTTTGTTCTCATAAAATCTTAAAAATTCTGTTTATAATTAATAAAATTTAAAAATAATTATTTTTTTTTTTAACTTATAACGTTTTTAAAGGTTAATATGCCATTTACACAAAACAAAAAATAATAGTTTTTGGCTTTATTTGGTTTTTGAATAAAAGAAACTACATAAATTTGTTTGGTTTGTCACACATACTTATCAAAACCATTTTTACCTAGTTTTTATTGAAAACCAAATAAAAACCACTAAAATAAGTATTTATGATACATCATGTTTAGCAAATTTTAGAACCGTAGCTTTTATATAAAGAGAAAAATAAAATTTCAAATTTATAGAAATTATTTGTATTGTTTATGAAATCATTACAATAAATAATTTATTAAAAATTTCTAAAACATTTTTAATATTGAAACTATGTATTCTCTGATTTGTTTTTCAAAAATCAATTAGTTTTTGTTTTGATATAAACGGTATATAAGCCAAAAAGGGCTACAACAACAAATGTAAACACATTTAATATTAACCTAAATAAATTATTTTTCCTATGCACTTATATCATGTTTAATTCTTTTAAAATCTTTTAAAATCAAAATCTAGCATTTGCCACTTTACTATTAGTTCTAGCTATTGTTCATTAGGGCGGCAGAATATAGCAATATTATTAGGTGCTTTTTCGGAGTCATTAATGAGCAATTAATGGAGGTACTATCATCGTTCATCATTGTTAACTTTTGTTTAAAAAATACCTTGTCAATTTCGCGAATACCAAGTGGCATATTTTTGCCCAGGCAATCATTTTACTGGTACATTTTTATGATAGCATGAGTGGTAACTGATGGGTTGGATGGGTTATTTTAATCGTAGTATTCCTGTTTTTCCAATTCTACCTACAAAAAAATCAGTACGTGATAGAAAAAAAAAAAAAAAAAAACAGTTTGTTGTTTTAGCACGTCAAATTTAATATATTTTTGTTTACAGAAGGATTTCTTTGCTGTCCAGTGTAGTTTAACTTAAATTATGCCAGGAATCTCAATTTGTTCTTGAAATCTGTAGAAAAAAAAAAACTTTTTCAAAATTTCCTAAAACTTAAGAGCGGTTTCGAATAATCTATTAAAATTTTTACAGTTCAAGGCTGTCAGATCCGAAATAATACTGAAAATACATTTGGTTTCAACTTGAGTTCCGGCTAATAAGCATTGGCAGTATATTCCGAATCTTTTTCTAAATTAAATATGTATAGCATTCTACTAGTATAGTGGAACTGAATTAGAATATGACAACTAAAAAAATACATTTTATTGCATTTCTTTCTGATTTAAAATACAACACGCTATACGAAATATACAAATCATTTGCAAATATAATTTTTGTTAAAAATTCTTTTCCGTACTTTCCCTATAATTACAATTATGTCCAACAATTTTAAAAAGTGCACCTACTAGCCATAAAATTTAAATCCACTGCAAAATCATGTAATTTATTTCTACAAATTTTATTTCCTTTAAAAAATCTATATTTCACAAAATTTTCACTTCAAAAACCAATAAAAAGTATCCAAATTCCTCCCCTCCAATTTAAGGCTTTTGAGCAGCTTGCTTTTCTTTCTTAGCGGCTTCTGCCTCAGCTTCCAACTTTGTGTACTTTTCAATCAACTGCTCTACATCAGTTTTATTCAAGATCTTAATGACTGTCTTATCATTCACCCGCTGTAATGTAGCCATCTCAACCTTTTCCGTCGTCAATTTGGTGGTATCCAAAGTTTTACTCAAAACCTTAATAGCCAAATCTTTGGCTTGGGCCAAAGTTACTTTTTCATTTTCGCTAATTTCCTGTTTTAACATGGAAATAGCGGCACCAAAATTGTTGCCAATACAAGTAGCTTTCCAGCCACCATAATTACCACTGGGATCGGATTGATACAATTGATAGCCGTAATGTTTGTCCCAGCCCATGTATAGAATGGAAACACCAAAAGGACGTTTTCCACCATACTGGGTGTAGGCCTGTTTAATGTCACACAAATACGATACCAATTGTTCGCAGGGCATAGACTCACCATAGCTGAATTGGTAACGTTGAGCTATGACACGCAATTCATTTGTCAAAACATTAGCATCTGCAGTAATTCCGGCAACAGAGCATACCATATTATCATTTAATTTGTAGATTTTCTCGGAGAATATACTACTGTCCAGTAATTTGTTTGTATTACGGCATTCAGCCGCTAAAAGAATACCATCTTCTGCTAAGATACCTAAACATGTACCGGCATGTGAAATTGCCTCCATGGCATATTCTACCTGGTAAAGGCGTCCTTCAGGCGAAAATATTGTGGTACGGGAATCATAACGGCGTGCCTGGAAAGGAAAAACAATTGTTAGAAGATTATATACTGATCACACTGGCTGTTTAGTCTTTAATTAATTTATTGAATTCTTTATGTGTTTAATTTACCATTTCTAATTATTTTCTGTAGATTTTTAAACAATTTACAAATTAATTTATGTGCCGTAGTATTAAAATGCAAACTCATTTGTCATTGTTAGCCGGTGATGCCATTTAATTTTCATATTAATTTACTATAAAAATCACTAGATTAGATAGCAGTTACCAATTTTTAAAGGTAAACATTTCAGCGATTTTTTGAAAGAACTAAGTTTTTTTCGCATTCGGATTGTAACGTAGTGTCTACATTAGAGATTTTTTTATCAAGACAAAACGCGAATTTGTGGAAGGCAGCACCAGTTGCACAAAAACTACAATATGGCGTATTCATTATTGTTTTTTATATATGCAGTTTGACAACTGTAACAACCAAAATAATAGTCAGCTGTTTAACTAAGGTTATCTTGTGTATATTCGCACTGATTTTGACGTTTGTTTTGATAAAATTTTGCCTAATGTAGACACTAGGTAACGTCGAGTTGATACTTATGAAATTTTATCTAGACAAACGTCAAATTTTTATCCCGATAAAAATTTGCTTAATGTAGACTGAATTTTCTTGAAAATAAAAACATAAACAGTTGTACAAAAACAACAATAAGGTCACCTTATATGGATTTGCGTTTGCCTGGATAAAAATTTGTTTAGTATAGAAAAGATGTAACAATTATATCATAACATTGCAATCATGGTACAAGAAGTAAGGTAACGACAACTCTTCAACAACTACAACACCAATAAAACTTCATATATTTTGCTCTTGCATTGAAACATCTTATGTCAACTTTAATTTTGACATTTCACATGTTTGTTTTCAAAAAACAAAACCACATTTGACATTTTACGTAATAAAAAAGTAATAAGACGGAATAACACAAAAGTAAGTAAAAATGTAAACAAATATTGTAAATATAAACAACAATTTGATACTACAGATTTCAGAAAACAAGCCGCCATATTGCTGCAAAAAAATCTCAGATGTTTAAATATCGTTACCTGATTAATCTACCTTGGCTGCAATAAACAATTTTTTATCATAACAAACGTTAAAAGTAGCTCAAATTTAAGGAAGGTGGCAAAAGTTGCACAAAAACAACAATAAGGCGAATTCATTAATGTTTTTGGTATATGTTGTTTGACAGCTGTAGTAACCAAAAATAATAGCTATTTAACTGAGATTACCTTGTAGAGATTCGCACTAATTTTGACGATTATCTTAATAAAAATTTGTCTAGTATAGACACTACGTAAATAAATTGGGTCTTCACGTGATCTTATCATGGTAATAATTTGACATTTGTGGTGACAAGAACATTACTCATGTGAACCGTACGTTATTTGAAAGTCGATTTAGAGAACCCTAACATAGTCGGGGTATATTATACATATTTTTATCAAGACAAATGTCAAATTTATGTCTTAATTACAGATCAACTATATGGGAAACTTTATGTAAAAGGTACCAACAAAAATTAAAATGGCATTTTTTATTGAGCAACGTCAAGGCAATGTTAATAATTTTGTTATAACGTTGCAATAATATTGACAAATACATTCTACACAAGGCAAATTTTTATCATGAAACATTTTGACATTTGTCTTGATAAAAATTTCTCTAGTATAGATTCGACGTAATAGAGAGATAACGCCGGCAGAAGAGATTAACCAGTCACTGAGTAAACATGTCCTTTTTATTTAAGAAATTCGCACTTTTTAGCAATTGTTTTTAATATTGTTTAAAATGTAAAACAAACATTAAAACAATTTTATAAAAAAATAGGTTATTTCCAAAATTACATAAGTGTGTATTTTTTGACAGTTCATCTTATAAGATACTTGTGTATAGAAATCTCATCTCGTAATACTTCTTATAATACTAATATTTGAATCTACACGTGAGATAATTTAATCAGAGGGTGAATTTGACACTTTCTGACAGAAAAATCTTACATATTATGTTACGTGTAGATGGGCTGTAACTTTTTAAAGAGAGATTGAATTTGACAGTTGTAAACATAAAAATGTCTACGTGTAGACTAGGGGTAAAAAGCAACTTTGTTATGGACAAAAACACCGATAAATAGTATGGCATTTCTATATGTAATTATTGTTGTTGTTTAGTATATGTCAAAAGTTTTATTATTGTTTTTTGAATTTCTTCCAATAAACCGCCTGAATTTGGGAAGATATTTATTTTTAGGTTCTGTGAAAACAAATTATTTTTCAAAATATGGGCGATATAATAAATGTAAGTTTTGCTATAAATTTTTACATAATAAGCACAATAATTAAAATTTGTTCTTAAAGAATATGGAAATTTTCAAAAAACTTAATTTTGACGCCTCCAATCAATGGATTTTCTATGATGAACGTTTTCACAAATTCTTTGATTTCTTCGCCAACAACATAACCGATTCTAATATTTTAGAGGAAACTGAAGTCTTAGAACGGGATGAGTACATAAAACGTCAGGAATATTTAGAGGCTAATGACAGACAATTACGTTTAGAAGAATTGACCAAGGAATATTCCGGTTTAATGAAAGACTCACAGGAGGATGTAGAGGACTTGACGCAACAAATAGAAATACTGGAACATTCGTACAATGAGTATAATAGTTTGGTAGAACAAATGCAGTAAGTTGAGGAAGCTTAGAAATTTAGATAAAGTTTTTTAAATATTTCTTTATGTTTTAGAGAAACTAAAATTATTCTTAATAGTAAATTAAATAATCAGGAAAAGCGTTATAATGTTTTGTCTAATACTGAAGCAGAGTTGGCAGCAATATGCCGTAAAAAAGCAAAACAATTGGAGGATTTGGAAGAAGAAAATCATAAAAAATGCACAGAAGTATTCAAAACTTTTACGGCAATGGTGAGTATTACAGGATAATATTATGGATTAAGTTTAATTATTTTCTTTTTAGCACTCTCCTCCTTTATTTATGCATCAGCTGTCTTTGGATCAGTATTTTTTGAAATGTGATTCCTTTGCCCAATACCTATCGTTGTATTTAAAGGATAATTTCAAAATACAAGATTATGACGAATTGGATAGCAGTCTTACGGACAATCATGAAACAGCCGAAAAATTGGAAAAACTAAAAAAATCGTTAGTAATAATTTGAAATTTTAAACCAAGCTTGACATTTTTTCTTTTCTATCAGCATGCAAGATTACTCCTTGGCTTACATTAAAGAAAAGGCTAAATGTCGTGCCATGCAAAGTGTAATTGACTCTCTGAATCTATCACTGATTCATGTCATCAGTCTGTCCGACATGGAACGTGAAACCCACGAACTGACTATAGTTAACTCTCACCAAATTATTGCACATCAGACCCTTATGGTCGATCTGAATATACAAATACAATTGCAAGCGCAAAAGACCATAGAGCTGATACTTTATGAAAATACTAAACAAAAACTAGAAAGAGCTTTGAAGCGACAAGAAAATGTTGTTGGATTAATGAGAATTATTTCGGATGCAATATCGAATGCTGAACTTATATGGATTTGTATTCAAATGGATTTAGAAAAGAATCGTAATCGTTTCGATAACACGGAACAATTATCAGCTGCCACCCAGCAATGTTTGCAGCGCGTGCAACTTATGAATCTGGCTACCAATCAACGTACGATATCCTCACCAAGTATGGAATTTATATCACAGTTGTCACAACACCTGGGCAAGCATTTGCATCAAAAATTGCGTTGTGATATTAAGGGTTGTTTGTATGAATATGAAAAGTTTAAACGTTTATTGAACTATGCTCTGCAAGGTTTACTGGCACGTAAACCTTATAGTGCCGCATTAGAGAAAATGAAGGAAATGTAAGTATATATATGTATATTTTTTTTTTTTTATAAAAAAAACTATAAAATCCTTAAATTTTATTTTGTTAATTTAGTAAACGTTTAGAGGTGATTTTACATCCATTTGTTTATGACAGTCCCGTAAATGTTCCCATGTTTGAAAATGTTCATTATCTAAGACCCATTTTCAATGTTCAAACTCAACAACAACGTATTGAAAAATATTTACGACTTTTGCGTTCACAATTTAGGGAAAATATTTCCGAAAGATTGGTAAGTTGAATTCGAAAAATATATTTTTTCTTTATAAAAAATTTTTAAGAAAAAAAAAAAAAATTGAATTTTTTTTAAGAAGTGTTATCAATGTCGATAAATTTAAATTTCGAAGTTATCGACATCGATAAATGCTTTTTAGCAGAAGTTATCGACATCAATAAATGCTTTTTAGCAGAAGTTATCGGTAAATTGATGAATTTTCTACGATAAAAGCTGCGTTGAATTTTCTATAAGAAAATTTATAGATATAAAATTTTCTAGATATAAGAAAATGTCAACTGTATACTTTTCTATAAAAAATGTTATCGATAAATCGGTAAAATTTTCATTAAGAAAATATTATCGATAAATCGATAAATTTTTTTATAAGAAAATGTTATCGATAAATCGATACAAATTTTTGCAAGAAAATGTTATCGATAAAATTTTCTATATGAAAATGTTATCGATAAATCGATAAAATTTTCTATAAAAAGTATCGATGAATCGATAAAATTTTATATAAGAATGTTATCGATAAATTGGTAAAATTTTCTATAGGAAAATATCGATAAAATTTTCTTTAAGAAAGCATCGATAAATCGATCAAATTTTCCATAAGAAGAAAATTTTATCGATAAATCTTTAAACAATTTCTATAAGAAAAAAGTATTATCGGTAAATCTATAAAAATTTTCTATAAGAAGAAAATGTCATCGATAAATCGACTAATTTTTCGATAAGAAGAAAATGTTATCGATAAATGGATTAAATTTTTTTTAAGAAGAAAACGTCTATATTTTTTATAAGAAAATGTTATCGATAAATGGATAAAATTTTCTATAAGAAAATGTCCATAAATTGATTAAATTTTCTATAAGAGGAAAATGTTATCGGTAATTCTATCAAATTTTCTATAAGAAAATGTTGCCGATAAATTGATCAAATTTTCTATATGAAAATGTTATCAATAAATCGATCAAATTTTATATTAGAAATATTAGCGATAAATTTTCTATAAGAAGAAAATGTTACCCACAGATCGATCAATAAATCAATCATATTTTCTAAATAAAATATTATTGATAAATACGAAAAAGTCAATAAAACTATATAAATATAAATTTTTTATTAGAAATATTATCGATCAACATATACACATTTTCTATAAGAAAATGTTACCGATAAATCGATAAAATTTTCTATACAAAAATATCGATAAATTTCGATAAATTTTCTATAAGAAAATAGTTTTGATAAATTGATAAAATTTTTATAAGTAAATTTTATAAATAAATCTATAAAATTTTCTATATATTATTGTCGGTAAAACGATAAAATTATCTATAAGAAAATATCGGTAATCAATAACATTTTCTATTAAAGAATAGTATCGATAAATCGATCAAATTTTCTATGTTATCGATAAATCTATATGGATTTATTATAGAAAATTTAACAATATCGTTAACTTTTACAGAAATTTTAAAACTAAATTTTCAAAGGAAAATTTACCGATAAACTTTTTTTTTTTTGCATAGCAAATTTATTATTTAATTTTAATAAATAAATTTATTTAAATTCAAGTAATATTTTTTTATTTTTAGGAAAAAGATAAACTTTGGCGTTATAGTCAATTATTATGGATCTGGTTTTTAACCGAGCCACGTCGTGTTCTTCACGCTATCGAAGAAGCCAAAAAAGCTGCCTCTAAAGTACCACAGTTTACTGGCATCAAAGCCTTAGGTGGCATTAAACGTAAATAATAAAAAAAACATTTCTTTTCATTTTCGAATTTATTTGTTAAATTAAAGTTATTTTATTCATACTTTTGTTATTGACTGTAACGTTGAAAATAAGTTAAAAAATTAAAATATAAAATAAATTATTAGGGCTTTACGTTACGAAGGCTTTTTTTGTACATCTTCTTGGCAATAATAATATCCCTATTTTGGAAAAAAATAAAAGAAAAAAGGGAAAACAAAATACTTGTGATTAAAGAAATGACAAAATATCAAAGAGATGTTAATGAAATCGTACACACATATAGGTATTCGATAATTGATGGACGTGTTAAAATTTAGTCAAAGATAATGGGAAAACAATATTATGACACAATAAAGATAATTGCTAAATAATTTTTAGTAATAGATATAAAACTTTGGGGAAAATAAAAAGATATCACAGTCAACACTCTTCTTTAGATTTACAAAATCTTAGGTCCCAATTTCGTAAAACACTTCACCTCACTTTGAAAAATTGTTCATATAAATTGCTTTTAAGGAATGCGTGCACACTTTCAGGCCTATAAAAAATTAGTGCCGGTAACTTGCTTACATTTGTTACTATTCTCAGTAACTATTGGCTAAATTTTGTTGTAGTAGCATAATAAAATTTTCTTAAAATGAAAATTTAACAAAATTCATGCAAACGTATAACTTAAATTTGTAAAAAAAATCAAAAATTCAGTTTTGTTGAGTCATAAAAAAATACTTAAAAAAAATATTCAAAAAAGTTCATGATTATCGAAAAAAAAACCCTCATAACAGAAAAAAAGTTTATTGACAAACTAGGATCGCAGACAAAGTAATAACAATTTTTAGAAAAAATGTTTACATCTCTGAATGGAATGTGACTCATTCTTTAAATTGATCTGTATGTTTTATCAGAAAACTTAAAAAAAGCTGGTCTGAAGACCCACGAAGCAAAAAAGGTCTTAATAGGAACGCTAGAAAAAATGTGAAGGCAAAAGAGAGGACGCAAATTACTGAGACAAAATTTTTTCAAAAATATGAATGTTGCCTAAAGAGTATCCTCGCAAAGGGGTAGTCACCTTGTCACGATGCGAGGGCTTATGTGCAAGGAGGTTTAGGGCCGGGCTGGCAGTAGTGATGTTAGTCACTACTGGCAGGGTCACCCATGACAGAGTCACCCCGTCTAATTGGCGTCTCCTAGTTGAAGGGGCCAATTAGACACCTCAGGAGCTAGTCTCTGCCTTCTGCAGGTTGTTGGTCCGAATTTACTTTAAATCCACCATAGTGAGCGGTTGGTGGCCAGTCTCCAGAGGATCGGCAGTCCCTACAAGCCTGGCAGTAATCTAAAAATGCAAATCCCGTTTTCAATGACATGTCCGATGTCAATGCTTGGTACAGATTAATTCTTCGAAACCAGGTACCTCTAAATCTTCTCACATCCGGATGGAAACTACTCGCATCAAAATACCTGCTGTTAAAACGGTTCAGACTCAGTAGGCCACCGAAACAGCTTAAAAATGTTGTGCAAGAACATTCGAACACTTCGAGATACCTCCCTCGGCTTCCACATCCCCCCACAGCATCTCCACTAGGCACAAAAACTCCTCCAAACGGGCCTTTACGACCAATGGTTCCGACTACTAGTTAGTTCGTCGATTTGAAAAACCTATCGACGAGCTCACGGAGCAAGACAAAAACTCTCCAATGGCCAAAAACCCACATCGAGGGTTAAAAAGTGCTCCTCCTCCTATTAACGAAGACTAACCTAAACGGTCGTCATCGGACATAGCACCTAAACGGCAGCAGTCTGAGGAGGACACTCTTCCTGGAAGCAAGCGCTCTAGAAACATGCCTCAACGATCATACAAAGTGGTAGCAAGGATCATCTTATTTGGGCGATCATCGACTACAGCTCGAACGAAAGTACCATCTCCTCAGAAAACTGGAAGGTAGTAGTCATGAATCTTAGAGGGGTGTGCTTGAAGTTTCTCTGGAAACATCTAGGACCCACCACCCCATTTTAAAGATGTGACCTGGTACCAGGGCCACATAAAGCTCATAGCTTGTACAGATGAGAGCATAAGGCCGCCATAGAGTCCTTCGGTGAAGTTTGGCCGGGCGCGACTCGAAGAAATACATCTTGCCGATGTACCACAGATCTATTATCAAGATTCCCCGTGTGCCATCTGACCCAAAGGAAATCCTGAGAATTCTACGGATTAGTAATTCCAATTATCCATACCAATTATCCAATACTGGAAAATAATTAAGCTGATGCTGTAGAGGGTTCCAAGAAGACTACTGTCGCTATTAGCAGTGACTCCTTGTCGCCACTTCGAGAGACGCAGGGGAAGGTGGTCTATGGATATGGATTTGGAACAGCGAAGACGCCCAATCGGTTACAGGATTTGTGAAATGGGACGACGATCCAGAGGTCGCCAACGTCACAGTCGTCCATAGCGATGAGCTATAGTGAAGATTACACAAATTGACCTTCACCGTTCTAAAGTGAGACTTTGCGCAAATAAAGTATGGAAATTTCAGAAATATGGTCATGCGAACAACACCAACGCCCTTGTTCTTCTAAATCATAGTGTCTTTAACAGTAATAATAGTAATAATAAGGCGAATTCAACTTAATCAACTGATTATTTGTTTTACTACTTAGAACTCTCAATCTCCATATAAGCACAATTTTTGTTTACCCGCTGAAGTGACAAACTCCATGTATAAAAAAATTAATGAATTCATGAGTATTACGAGGGCGGATCAATAAGTCCGTGAGTTTTCGAACTTCCCTCGTAGTTATATAAAATGCAACACTATTCCCATCAAGTACCACTTGTTAATAGATCACTATCAAATTTTGAGCAAGTGTCGTCAATTACTTTGCGTTTAACAACTGTTCAAAACATAAAGCCTAGTGTATTTTTCTAAAAATGGAAAAAGGTGAATTTCGAGTGCTCATTAAACATTATTTTTTGCGGAAAAAAAAAACGTCAATCAAACCAAGAAAAAGCTCGATAAATACTATGGGAACTCTGCACCATCGATTTCAATGGTAAAAAAGTGGTTTACTGACTTTCGTAGTGGTCGCACAAGTACAAATGACTCTGAACGTTCTGGACCATGATATGGTGTTGGCCGACCGAAGAGTAAAAGTGCGTGAGATTGTTGATGCCATAGG
Source organism: Protocalliphora azurea (assembly GCA_932274085.1). NCBI lineage: Eukaryota > Metazoa > Arthropoda > Insecta > Diptera > Calliphoridae > Protocalliphora > Protocalliphora azurea. The sequence goes on along the minus strand of OW026521.1, from coordinate 146,457,416 downwards.
TATTTCATATGGCAGTGTGGTTTCGATTTTAAATGATCAGCTGGATTTAAGAAAGTTGTCTGCAAGATGGGTGCCGCGCTTGCTCTCAATTGACCATAAACGTAAACGTATGACAGCTTCAAAGGATTGTTTGGAGTTGTTTAACCGCAATCCGAATGAGTTTTTGCGACGTTTTATAACTGTAGATGAAACATGAATCCATTACTGTACTCCGGAGACCAAGCAGCAGTCTAAATAATGGGTTTCTCCGGGTGAACCTTCTCCGAAGAAGGCCAACGTAAGTTTGTCGTCCAATAAGGTTATGGCAACATTTTTTTGGGATGCACGCGGGATAATCCGCATCGATTAAAAAGGAAAAGGGAAAAACAATAAACGGCGAATATTATGCCAACTTATTAGACCGATTTAATGAGGATTCAAAAAGAAAACGACCCCATATGGCGAAGAAAAAAGTTCTTTTTCATCACCCGTGCACACGTGTGCAGTCTCAATGGAAAAACTCTATGAATTCGGCTACGAATTGGTACCTCATCCGCCATATTCTCCGGATTTAGCCCCTAGTGACTACTTCCTATTTCCAAACCTAAAGAAAGGAAGGACCTCAAAAAATCCTATTTTTTACGCAAAGTAAATGACGACACTTGCTCAAAATTTGACAGTAGTCTATTAACAGGTGGTACTTGATGGGAATAGTGTTGTATTTCATATAACTACGAGTGAAGTTCGAAAAGTCACGGACTTATTGATCCGCCCTCGTACTTTCCCTTTTGGAAATATTATCGTAGTTACAGATTAATTTTGGCTATGACCACTATTAACACAAGGACTCTTAATGGTATTCGTTGAATATCGTCATCCTAAGGGTAAGATTCAGTTACTTTTCCGATATAAAATGTTAGCAGGATAATATGAAGAAAAACTACACACACTCCCTTACTTGCAATTTTGTAAAATCGTGATGATACGAGTACAATTCAATTGAATGAAACGAGAGCAACATTTTAAAGGCTACTTCGTTTGAATAGTACTCGTATCAGTTCGTAAATAAGTTGTTTAGTTTTAAATTGACACATTCGTTGATTAATACAGAATTATGTATGTAAATGTTTCTTTATTTTGTATTAAAATACCAATGATTTTATTAATACAGTGAGGTCAATTAAAAAGTCAATTTTGAAAAATGCTACTTTATTTAAAAATTGGTAGTTATTTGCAAATTGCTATTTTCTGTGAACAAATTTTAAGAATTTTCTGTTTTTAAGAATTCTATGAATTTGGAAGTTTACAATGATTATTTTTGCTTTTATCACCCACTGTAAATTTGCTACTCTAACACTGTTTCGTAAAGAAGAAAAATTTATAAAGATGTTGGTGTTAAACTTGATTTTTTCTGATTGTTACTTGTTTTTTTTTGTTTCTGTATAAGTGTGTGTTGTATTTGTATGACTTTATACTATTTTGCATAATTGTTATGGCCAACATGCTTATAAATACAAACAAACAATCAAACACACAGTGACACACTCATACACATTATGTTTATCTTCTTCACACATACACTTGTTTAAACAATTATTTATACTATTACATAGACATAATCCACATCCTGTATAAAGGATATTTTTTGGTATAAAAGCCCTAACAGGATATGCAACAATTTCATTCGTTTACCAACAACGGTAAGGTTTCCTTCAATTTCTCTAAATTCTAAAGGATCTAAACACTTTGGATTAAAATAATAAAATAAAAACAAAAGGAATAAATAAACAAACGTTTTAAAAGATCTTTGTAAAATTTGAATAAATTAAGAAAAATAAAACAAAGTGAAAATTTATTATTATGTTAAGAAATTTGTTTGTTATTGTTGGAATTCTGGAATTCATGAATGAATATGTGGGTGTGCTTAATATCTTTGTATGTGTTAACTGTCATTAACCAACTATCGTTCTCTTTATCCTTTATCCAACATTAAAATGTTGACAATTTATTTATGATTGAATTTTAAGATTCAAATTTGAAACTCAACAAGTGCTTTAAATATTAAATGTAGTGTAAGTTTATTAATAAAACATGATTAAATTTTTTTTCTTCTACAAAATGGCGGAATAATGAAGTTTTTTTTTTTTATAATATGAAGGAAAAATTTTAAAGAAATGAAATTAAGTTAAAGAAAATTTAATTTTGTCTAAAATAATAAAAATTAAATTAAATAATTGTTTTTATTAATAAAAATTTTAAAGTTATGGAATGAAAAAAATAATAATTAATTTATCATTAAAATAAAATTAAATAAAAAATATAATTTTATATAAAAAAATAGTAAAAAATAAATATTTGAAATTTTATTTTAAGGAAAATAATAAACCACTTTATGGAAAATGATATAAAAATAGCAACGACTTGATTTTAATAGTAAAAAAACGAACTTTTCGTATTTACTTCAATTGAAAAATAAACTTTTGTGTTCAAAAAATAATAAAAGTTCATCACAAGTTTTTAATTTTTATTATTATATTTATTTTTTTTTGTTTTCAATTAAACAAAAAGTAAAAAAAAAAATCATTTGTGATATTTATCTCTAAAGTTTAAAATTATTTTAAACTTATTTCATCAGATGAAAAAAATCTAAACAACAATTTCATTGAATAACAAAATATTTAAAATGTACTCATACAATACATAGAAAATTCAAATAAATAAAATAATAGGGAGAAAAAAAATTTCGAACACCCGAGGAACCTCACCATCTCACAACTTCATATTTGGCATCCAATTTTTCGTAAAAAAAAAAATAATAATAATTTTTGCAATTTTAAAATTCAAAATCGTTTGTTTCGACTTCAAATTTTTTTATACGATAAAAAATTTTGTTCCTTAACTAACTGGAATAAAATTTACAAAATCGGGTGAAAATATTGGGCCATATATTTAAAAAACGAAACGATTTTGCAAAATTGAGATAGTTGATGAGGTATAAATGTTACATGCGAGCAGGTTTTTCACAGGACTTACCGAGAGCTATAAGATGTAAAAATATTTGAAATCGGATAATAAAACAAAAATTTGGCAAGCAGTTAAAAAATATGTATGTCGGAGGTACCCGATTTTGAATCCCAGTAGCTCCGCTCTTAAGAGCCTGTAGAGTCCCCCTTTCAAACTAAAATTGTACACTCCTCTGCTACGACTATGTAAAATTTTATGTCGATCCAATCAGCCAATTAGAAGTTATAGATTAATTTTCAAAAAATTTCGATTCTTTCCCACTATGCAGTTGCGGACCAAATTAAAGCGCGGATTTGAACTTGTTAGATATAGCTGAAAACAAAGCAGAAGAACGAATTGAATTTCTTTATTAAAACTAAAAAACTTATATGAAATGTGAATTTTTCATGTGAGACAAAACTGAAGCAAATTTTCCATTTATTACATATAAATTGCAAAGAAGAGTTAATAATTGCAAAAGTTTTGAAAAAGTGAAATTTTCCCCCATATAAATACATCCTATAAAATTCAGAGTCGATGCAGCACATGCTAGCGACATCCGATCACTCTAATATGTTTTTATATCAAAAAGAATAATCCTAGGGTGACTTAAGATCGAAAGTCGGATTTTTTTGGGCAGTTTAATGTACACTTATAATACATGACATTTGTAATGAAAAGCAATACAAAAAGATCTTCTGCAGCTAGTGGATCATGCACAAAATGTGTATTTTTTGAACTCAGTTCTAATAATGCTTCTTCTGATTCAACTCTACCTATACATGTACCTACCCAGTAACAACTTTTCGGTAATGGCAACTACTTATTAAAGTAGTTTCTCAGTAATGAGGACTCATTAATGTTTGCCTACTTTGTATTACATAAATAAGTACTCAATAGTATAATAGTACAGTAATATTGCAATCACGTGGATGAGTTGGCTAGAGCACTAGATTAGCAACCAGAAGGTTATTGGTTCAACCCCATTCTGAATCTGTTAGTTTTTTATAACAAAATGTCTAAAAAGATATTTTAAACTAAATAGAGCTTTTGTCGCTTAGGATGCTATGTGCGAGAAGGTGTACTGAGTAAGACGTTAGTCAGTAAAAACGAATGGTTAGTGTGTGTCCAAGTTCGAGTCTCACTGACGGCAAAATTTTTTTGTTTTTTTTTTATTTTTGTTTTCGTTTAGTTACATATTTTTGAGTACCCCTAGAGTTAAAAAATAACTACATGAATTTGTGGACAAGTTGAACAAAAATAACTAGTTATTCAGGCAAAGAATAAGTAGTTTATTTTTGTTTCCAATTATACCTGCTAGTTTACCAGGAAAGCAAAGTTTTTGCTGGGTTCATATCCATACTAATATTATAAAATCAAGTGTGTGTTTGTTTATTTATTTAGTTGTTTATTTGTGACACAAACACGCCTAAACCGTTGAAACGATTTTTAATTTCCCGACCTTTTTAACTCCCGGGAATAGAGATTTTATTTAAAGCATTCCCGAGAATTCCCAAAAACATGAAAATTTAACGAAAAAAACAATATTCCACATATAATTTGCACGAAAATATATCTAATCTGCTTTTAAAATAAAAAAATATATGTTTGAATATTAATTTTTTATTATAATATTATATTTATGAAATTATAATAGGTATTGGAAATAGTTTTTAATAAATATTTATGTTAGGTAAGAAATAAAATATACAGTGGTCGGCATATTTATTTTGGCACCTAAGAAATTTTACCATTTTGAATTTTTTTCAGATTTCCAAAAAATTAAAAATTCCATTTTTTTTCATATTTATTATGAATAAGGCCATTAATATTTTCAAAATGGTTATTTGAAAATTCAGTGTTATATTTAAAATATATTCATAACAATATCTATTTTCAAAAAACTGAACCTTTTTTATTATTTACAAAGAAATATATTAAACGACTTATCAAAGATAAAAACTATTCCAATTAGTTTTTTAATTATACCAATAATTCATTTGAATGGAAATTAAAATTTTCTAATATTTTTTACTAAAAATAAAACAATTTATCGGCTTTTAATTATTTTTCTTATTATATTGATTTATAAATTAATTAAATATAAATAAAAATAAGAGATAATTTGAATAATTGAAATACAATTTTTTTCATAGGTTGAATTTCATTTAATAAAATAATTGAATATGAGTTCGTAATTGAAATTTGATTTTAGATTTTTCTATATAAAATTTGAATTTAATTTATACTTTGACAATAAAAATTTAAAGAATCCCGGATAATGTTTTTCACAGTCACAGAACACTTTTTAAGAAACTATAAATAAAAAATATGTTTGAGAATATTTTTTTAAATCTCGATTCATAACATAAAGATAATATTATTTTTTTGTCTTAAATATAAAAAATTAATGTTTTAAAAAATTGTATTACAAAACTGTTGTGATGCATTCATCTAACATTGTCAAGGTTTTCTAAGTTTCGCCTTTTAATAGCGATGGTAATGGTAAACGTAGAAAATTACAAATCTGGATATTTCAAATGTTTAAATAGTTTTATCATTTTAGTATTTCTTAGTTCGGAAATTCTTTTTATTAGTATTTTATTAAACTCTTAAGAGTTAATTATATCAAACTGGATGTAAAGCAATGTTATGAACTAACCATATATTTGCTTGATTATGATCAGTTATTGTTTTTTTTTTCATAGAGATTTTGATTTTTAATATGATAAAAATGAAAATTTTTGATAGTTTTTATTTCTAGTGATTCCTAACCAAAAATCCCGGGAATCGGAAAGTGAGAAATGGGCAAAATTCCCGGGAAATTCGTTCCGGGAAGTCTCGGTATAGAAACCCTATATAGGATATAAACTAATTGCATATTGATGAAAAAGGCGAAAATATTGCAGTTTTTAGCACTTAAATTTTTTCTTAATTTTTTCGATAAAACTGGAAGTTTTAATAGAAGGAGTATTGCGTGATACTTTTTAGATTCCATGCAACGCAGGGGAATTCAGCCAGTAGTAAATAAAATTTAAAATAATGGTATCTAAGATTAATATAGTTAAAATTAAAGGTTGTTATCACATAAAACTGTGATGTGATGGAAATGGAAATGGAAATGGACAAAGGAAAATAGTATCTAAAAGAGTCAAAAATTCACCAAGTCGAGAACACAAATAAACAAATTTGTGGCCCAAAAAAAAAGTGGTTAAATAGTGCTGACTTTTAGTATTTTGCACTAGGTGTAGGGTATTTTGAAATTTAAACCTTTTCAAAAATTATATTTATTACAAACGATAGAAAAGAAGAATCTATATAATAAAATTCCATAAATATTGCATTAAATAAACTTTTAATATTAAAAATAATTCCATCCTTATTATTTCCTCAAGAAATTTATATGAGAAATTATTTTTACAATATCATATTATATATAAAAATAGTATTTTTAAAATACCAAAACTAAAACATACTGGTACAGAGAGAAACGGTATTTGAGTACCGATATTTTTGAAAAATAATAATTTCGGTATTGGTATTGGTTACGGTACTTGATGGGTATAGATATTTATAACGGTATCAGTTTCCAATCTTGCAATTTAGTTAGCATTTTTTTAAAGAATTAAATTTATCCATAAACATTGCAAGAATTGCAAAAAAATGTAAATGAATTAATTGGTTTATATTTAAAATTTTGGCGTATAAGTAATATATAACCAGGTAAAGAATATTAATCATATTAATCACTTTGATGTATACATTTGATGTAGTGACAGGTAGCGTATACGTAATATTAATTAAGGTGTCCCTGAAGTTAAGTATAAAACTTCAAAAACATGTTAACGCTGCTAACTAAAGAAAACTGATTGCAGGAATGGAAAACCTAGATTAAATATAATATTTGTCGAATCCATTGAAACCGAAATTTATTTTTTTTGTAGTTTGTAACTTACCTTTCTAAACTATTAAATGACAATTAAAATTCCTTTTTAAGTAGTGATTTCAATGATGTGCTAAAAATATTGTTTCATTAAATATTTTTTCTAATCAAAACCAATACTTTTAGCTAAAGGATTTTAGTCACATTAAACATATTGCCATTCAAATATTTTAGACTGCAAAATTAATTAAAAAAAAAAAAAAATTAGAATAAAATATTCTATTTAAGATTCATTATTTTTATATGATAAGTGCTCATCTAGTAACGAAAAATAAAATGTTATTAAAAATATAAAAAAAAAAAATTCGCAAAAAATATTTACAAGTCTACGGGATAAAAAAAAGTAATACAAAAGTATTAAACAATAAAAGACAATAACAACGACATTCTGTACCAACGGTCAGACAACCAACATCAGCATAATGCGTTACAGTTTAGTTTTTATATGCGGCTGTTGTTTTCTTATCATTCTCACAACTTTGGCCATTGTCTATGAGACCAAAAGAATAATACTGCTAAGGAATCATTATTGGCAAGATAATGATGATGGAGAAGATGTTGTTGTTGTTGATACAAATAATGACCAAGAGGTTAACACAAATTCTAATAATGATAATGATGAGGACGACATCAGCAACAACAACAACAACAATTATAATATACAAAATTTAGCATATGACCTACAATCTTTAGCAACAGGTCTATTTTTTTCATCGAATAACAATGATACTTTACAACAACAACACAATTGGTATGAATCGCAGTACAATGTAAAACGTCGCAGGAAACGAGAAACAATCGAAATTGATAAAATGGGCAATCGCGTTTATAATGTTGGCGTACTGATGGCATCTCATTTGGGTAAGTACTTTCTTATTTAAGTATGTACATTATACATACATACATATATATGTAAATGCTATGATGAGTATGTATATACCAGAGCTGTAAATATATAATTCTTTATTGATTTTAATTCGTTACGAATTAGCTAAATTTTGAATTATTTCTTTTCACAACAAAAAAGAATTGAACGAAATTTGAATCAATTCAAACGAATTGAGTAGAAATGAATTTCAATTTGTTTCCAATTTAAATGAATTTGTAGAATGAGTTGCAATTCGTTTCCAATTCAAATGAATTAGTTAAAATGAATTGCAATTCATTTCCAATTCGTTTTAATTGAATTGATTTTGAATTCATTCAAGTGAATTAGAACAATGAATTGCAATTCAAATGAATGAAATCAAAAATGAGTTGCAATCAATCAAATTCAAGAGCAGATCTAGGGGGAATGAAAAATGAAAATTTCTCCTACCAAAATGAAAATATTCAGTACAAAAACTATATATTCAGTACAGATTAAAGAAAACATGGCGTTTGGAGTTGGTTTTTTCAAGAAGAATTGATTTTTATTTTGAAATATGCTGAACGACAAAACATATTTAATATTTAGCTTTGACGGCAAAAAATGTTATGTTGAGATTCAAAGTTGCTAGAATCTTTAAAATTCTATTAAAAAATTAAAAAAAAAAAATTATTTAAACAAAAAATTATTGTTAATTACACACTATTTGATAAAAATATAAAAATTTAAGTTTCTTTTAGCAAATAAAAAAATTTTCATATTTTAATAGGATTTTCACCGATACCTAATAATTCAATTCCTATTCTGCCGCTACCTGATAATTCCAGTATATCATCGGAATTTTAAATCTAAGAATTTTTTGTCTTTGGACTATACAAGGTGATATACAAAACGAGAGTAATGCTTGCTGTCTTTTACATAAAAAATTAGTTAAATGGTAAAACGAGAGTGATGCTTACTGTAGATTTACTTACAAAATCAATTCAAATTTTAATCAATTCAATTCTAATGTGTTGGAAATGAATTTATAATTATTTTTTGTAGTTCATTTGAATTAATTCAAAATCAATTCGATTCAAATAAATTGGAAATGAATTGCAATTCAATTTGACAAATTCATTTGAATTAGAATTTAATTCAAAATTTGCTAATTCAGTGCATGAATGATTCGCGAATTAATTCAAAAATTAATGATTCATTTACAGCTCTGGTATATACATGTTTGAAGTATTTATATAAGTGTTGTAATATGATACGAAATTAATAAACAGTTAACTGAGTGTCTGAAGAGTAAGAACAAGTTGAGTTAGCAATTTGTGCAAATAAGTAAACAGTATGTACAGTATGTGTTTCTATTGTTGTACATATTCTTATTTCTTTCTTATCTTTTTAATATTCTTATACTTAAATGTCTTGTTCTTATTGTTGTTCTTTGCTTCTTTTGTTATTGTTAGATTCACCTTTTGACTTGGAACGTTGTGGTCCGGCTGTGGATTTAGCTTTGGATGTCATTAATAGAGAATTTTTAAACCCACATAATATTACTTTACGTAAAGTTCAAGCAAGGTAAGTGCATAAAAAGAAAAAAATTATTAATAATAAACGTTTGACTTTTCATATATTCGGGTATGTATGAAATGGCAAACATTTAACTAAATGTGTAAATATTAGCAAGAGTTTAAAAAAATAAAACAAAAAATTTGAAAAAACATACTTTTTAGAAAAATGTTAAATTTTTTTGTTTTTAAACATTTCTATTTTTAATGGCAAATATGAATGATCACAAATCGAGGCTCTTTTCTGAAATGAAGGCTTATTTACCGAGATATGTAAGATTTAAGTTTTTCATATAAAAAATTAATTTTTGGTGGAAAATATGAGCGATCACAAATTGAGACCCATTTCTCAGTTGGAGGCTTATTTACCTAGATATATAACCCTCTATCGGTCGGAACAAAAATCTATAAAATCAATTTTCAGATTAAAAATATTATTGGTGTAAAATTTGTAGAAGATTAAAGGTCTAGATATTAGGTCAGCTAATTAACCAAATGATTTATCGCATTCTAATTTAAAATATAAATTATTAAAAAAAAAAAAAAAATAAAATAAATAAACAAATGAAAAATGAAATAAAATTAGAAAAGATGCCTTTAGGCAGCCTTGATCACTAGAGGGTTACGATATAATTTTTTTTTATATAAAAAGACTATTTTTGGTGAAAAATATTAGTGGACACAAATCGAGATCTTTTTTTCAGTAGGAAGCTTATTTAAAAATCAATATTTATGAGCGATCTCAAATCGAGAGCCTTTTCCCAATTATATACCGATATATTTAAGATTTAAGTTTTCATATAAAAAATCGATATTTTTGGTGGAAAATATGAGTAAGTGATCACCAGGACAATCAAAAATATGCTCTAGAAAGTGTTTTATGCGTATAAAAAATGCTCTTAAAATCGGATATTATGCCATTAAAAATAAAAAGTCGATATTTTTGGTGGAAAATATGAGTGATCACCAGGACAATCAAAAATATGCTCTAAAAACTGTTTTATGCGTATTAAAAATGCTCTTGAAACCGGATAATATGCCCTTAAAATTAAAAAAAATATGCTTTAAATATTATTTTTTCCGACTAAATTTTAAATTATTCATTATAAAAATAACGTATTTTTTTTTTTTACTTTAAAACATTCAATTCTAATACATTTTATCAAGAAATTTTTATCAATTTATTAGATAAAAAATATTAGGAAATCACATTTGAAAAACTTATGTGTCAGTTAAATGAGAATTTCACTAATGGAAAAATAAGTAAAAATTCTATAAATATGATTATTTGGCACCCAATCTTAAGTGCAAAATATGCAAAATTATGCAATTTAGTGTAATATATGCAAAATTATGTTCTTGTGTATAAAATATGCAAAAATATGTCATTTAAATTGTTAAAGTATGCTCTAAAATAAGGATTTTCTATAAAAATATGACAAAATATGTTTCTAAATTCAAAATATGCACAAATATGATGTTATGACCAAAATATGCAAAAATATGCTGTAACAAATCGTTATCAAAATTCTTAAAATTGTCTGAAAAATAAGTTACATTTTGCTTTTTGAAGCTTAGGAAAAAAATATGATTTTGCATTTTTTTGTTTGCTCTGGTGATCACAAATTGGGGATCTTCCCTATTGGAGGCTTTTTTACCGAGATATTAAAGATTTAAGACTTTTTGTGTTTTTCATAAAAAAATCAATTTTTCGGTGTAAAATAATAATGATAACAAATCAATGCCTTTTCTCAATTGCAGTGTTATTTCCCAAGATATTAAAGATTTAAGATTTTTGAGTTTTTCATATAAAAATCTACTTTTTTTATTAATGTTACATTTCTATGTAGGTTCATCTGTTTAATCATAATTGGATAACACAATTGGATAATGTACATATACTCTAAAATGTTGATATGGGATCCTATGTAATTTAGATCCTTGAATTTTAAATAACGATGACCATCTGACCTGTTGCCCGTCCGACTTCTGTTTATTGAAACATTTGATAATTAAAGATCATGTGAAAGGTTCTCAAAACATTTTTTATTAAAAATACTAAAACTTAGTTTATAAATGCTTGAGTCATTAATAAAAAATAATAATATGTTAGTGATCGCTAGCGCACAGTGGGGCAGAATTGAAAATTTAAAAAAAATCTCTAACTTCTACTCGACTGGTTGGATTTACATGAAATTTAATTTAGAAATGGGGCCCCACTGATCCCTTAGGAGCGAAACTATTAAGGTGTAAAATAGGGTACCTCTGGCATTTTTAACCGCTTGCCAAATGTTTGTTTCTTATCCGATTTCAAATATTTTTACATCTTCATAAAGCTCCTAATAAGGGTTATAATATGCCTATATGTGCTATTTATCTCCTATAGTTTTAAAGTTATTTACATTTAAAATTTTAAATATTCTCAATTTCGCAAGACCTGGGTCCAAGTTTTTTACCATATATACTAATATTTTCATCCAAATTTCTAAAAATTCAAAGTGGATACCTTTTTCGAGCCAAAAAATAAACGATTTTGAAATTGAGAATTGGAAAAATTGAGATTTTTTATGTTTTTATGTTTTTTTTTTTTTTGCCGAAAAAGAGTCCTTACACTTTTGTTTCTAAAATAAAATTTTCTTAGTAACATGTAAAATTTTATATCTTCATACAACAAATATGTACAAAATTCCAACAGTTTTTTTCCCAAAAATCTTAAATTTTTTTACATTTCATCATTTCAAATGATAAAGTCAATTGGCGAAAATTTTGCAAAAATTATACCTAATTTCTAAAAATCAGAAAAATTTGGGACTCCAATTTTTTCATATAAATTCTAGCTGACATAATTCTTAATTATATGCAAAAAGATTGAAGTCAATCTTTTATAGAAGCAGAACTACTCTACTTTAAATTTCAATATGTCACGTGATTTAAGTGATTGGGGTCGTTTTCTATTTTAAAATCAACTCAAAAAAAGTAAAAATTTTTACATGTTCTAATTTTATTCTAAAGAAAAAAAAAGAATAAGGAAAAAAAATCACAATTTATGCAGTTTTCAATTACAAAATCGTTTACTTTTTTTACTGAACCAATATCTTGCAAAATTAAGAACTATAAAAGGTAAATAGCACATGCTAGCTAGCATTTTTCATAAGTTTTATTGAGATCTTTAAGAATATGTACAAATATCTGAAATTGGATAAAATATTTCCTTTCTTGGGGGATCTGTGAGGCTTGAAATTGAATAAAATATCTCCTTTCCTATGGGATCTAACAGCCTTGAAATTGGATAAAATATCTTCTTTCCTTGGGGGTCGGTCAGACTTGAAATTGGATAAAATATCTCCTTATCTATGGGATCTGTCAGGCTTGAAATTGGATAAAATATTTCCTTTCCTGGGAAATCTGTGAGGCTTGAAATTGGATAAAATATTTCCTTTCCTGGGAGATCTGTGAGGCTTGAAATTGGATAAAATATCTCCTTTCTTGGGAGATCTGTGAGGCTTGAAATTGTATAAAATATTTCCTTTCCTGGGAGATCTGTGAGGCTTGAAATTGGATAAAATATCTCCTTTCCTGGGAGATCTGTGAGGCTTGAAATTGGATAAAATATCTCCTTTCTTGGGGGATCTGTGAGGCTTGAAATTGGATAAAATATCTCCTTTCTTGGGGGATCTGTGAGGCTTGAAATATGATAAAATATCTCATTTCCTGGGAGATCTGTGAGGCTTGAAATTGGATAAAATATCTCCTTTCCTAGGAGCTCTGTGAGGCTTGAAATTGGATAAAATATCTCATTTCCTGGGAGATCTGTGAGGCTTGAAATTGGATAAAATATCTCCTTTTCTGGGGGGAGGTCTGTGAGGCTTCATTTACAAACTTAAAATTGTATACTCCTCTTTCACGTCTATGTGAAATTTTATACAAATCTAACAGGCCGATTAGAAGTTATAGATTTATTTCCAAAAATATTCGATTCTGCTCCAATGTGCAGTGGGATAAAAAAATTACATTTTGCTGTTATTTTCAAATTAATAGATATTCTGAGCAGCACCTGTTCAAATATTTAAAGAGTTAGGAAAGATCACGTTTACTTTTTTTCAAAATAGTAAAATCAATGAAAAAGATCCTTGACATTGTAAGCACAAATAACCATTTGCTAAAAATAGTGGTTACGTTTTGTCTTAAAAATTATTGTTTTATTTTTAATGTATTTTTCTTTGTAACGGTTTTATAACAGTTTTTTATTTCATTCATTTAACTGTCATGCTATTTAATGTCATTAATTTGTTAATTTTTTTTTTATAACAAAAAGGACAAAGTGATTAGTTCTAAAGACTTTTATTCTAAATAATAGTTACATATTTGGTGGTAGTTTAAATGTATAATTGATTAATAAATTTAATAATTTAAAGTTTCATTTTAAGAATATTAAAAAGCAAAAGGCATATTCGGCATTAAAAGTTCTGAATGAATTACACAATAAATTTCAGCTGTAGTATTTTGAAGCATTGTTTCATGTATCAACACGAATCTTAAGTTCTCTTTGTGTTGCTTATTATTTTAATTTAAACTCTAAGCATTTAAAATGATTAATTTTTAATGCGGTCTTAAATTATATTTTATATTTCCTCTATTTGCTCTGCTATTTTAAGTCACACAAATGTATCTATCCTCTTTATACAACTACATATAATAATATTCAAACAAATGCAAACTTATTGACATTGTACCACATTGTGTAGCACATAAAATAAACTAGAACTTGTTGCTTTCACTTCAAATGTTCTAAAAGTATAATTTAATTTCTTCTATCTATGTATAACTCTTGATACTCAAACAACGTCTTTAAAGATTTTACAAAATTAATCGTTTGTATTTAATTGTTGTTTTTCTTAATACACAAACATACTGGCTGGTAACTTAAAGATACAGCCAACCACAGTACTCCAGTATATTTACATTAATGAAATCAAAGTAGTATTAAGAATAAACTACAACAAATAGTAATTATTCGAAATTAATGAGTTTTACTTTTGTTTTGTTGCTATTGTACTTAAGTACTTAAGATAAATTTACAACTGTTTTAATTTCACTGTTATAACTCTCTCTCTCTCTTTTCCCTCTGTTTTTATTTTATTTAGTTATCCTTCTTGCTCGGGTGCCAAAGCTCCTGGTCTGGCAGCTGATATGCATTTTAAAGATGACGTTATTGCTTTTATAGGTCCTGCATGTGCGTTTGCCTTGGAACCTGTTGCTCGTCTGGCTGCCTATTGGAATTCACCCATTATAACGGGCATGGGAGATCAGGTATGTTTTTATGATGTTTTTCACTTGAAAAACTCTAAGAGTACTAAGTCAATTTATATTTGAAATTAATTATCTGTGCGGGGGTAATTATGTTTGAATTACTTGCATGCCTCGATGCGATTAAATTTTATTTACAATCTTTTTTAACACGTGAATAGAATGCGAATAATAAGATAGAGAGTGATGTTAACTAAAAGTAGCTAAAGTCATGACTACATTAAACAAGAATTAATAAAAAGTAGCAGTAGTAAATTCTTTGAATTTATATTTCTTTTAATATTCAGACTTTAACTTTTTTCTTTTATTTATTTAAATTTCTTTAGCCTCCCTCCGAAGGAGAATTGACTGTAACATCTGGTATTTTGGGCAGAATACATAAATGGAAAAATGAAAGTACGGTAAGTACTGAAAATTCAACCGTAATAATATTTATATTTGTGTTTATTATGCAGAATAAACAAAGAAAAAATTTTTACATAATCAAAACATTTTGAATAATTCATCATTATGTCGATACATAACATTCATACTTTCAGTCTATTATTTATTAGGTCAGTCGACTGTTAAAAGAGTACAAAAGTGAGTTAAACAATTCAATTTATTCGAATTCTTTTAATGAATTAGGATGGAGTTCAAATGTTTTATTTCATTACACCCTACACCATCATAAATGGTTGGGGTATTACACGTTTGTGCTGATGTTTATAACGCACAGAAAAAATTATCTGACCCCACCTTAAAGTACACCCTTCGACTCAGAATCACTTCCTGAGTCGTTCGTCTGGCTGTCCGTTCATGTTAAACTTGTGAGCAAAGTATGATCCATTATTACACATAGCCCCCATACAAATGTCCTCCCAGAATCAAACCTCAAATATATCAATAGTTTAATGAAATTTGATATAAATAAGTTTTATATAAGTATAGATATGTTAGGCAATTTCATCAAGATCGGTCCATAATTGATAATAGCTCTCATATAAACCCCTCTATCGAAAATCACTTTAAAGTGCATAAATCCCATAGAAATGTTAGCATCAAGTTAATATTTGACACATAAAAGTTTTATATAAGTAGAAATCTCAATACCAAATTTTATGATTATCGGCCCAGAATTGACCATAGATCCTCTTCCGAGAATCAACCATAAGTATTTAAATTAAATATAAATATTAATATCAACACATTTTAATGCATATGTATGTTTAATAGAAAAGTTCATTATATTTAATACAAGTATTAGTACACAATTTAATACATGTCCCATATAAGATACCTTTCCAGAATTTTGATGCACATATACTATGGTGTAGGGTATTATATGGCTGGGCTTGAATTCAAAACAAATCAAGGCAATTAAAGCAAGAATTGCTGAAGTAAAATTTTGTGTGCGATTGTAAATGTAAGTTTAAAATAAAAAATAGAAAAATTTCAGAAAGAAAATTTTCAGTTGATAAACAATACTGGTCGGCAAAAAGAAAATTTTTTTTCCTCCCTTAAACAAAAGTAGGTGGACTTAATGCAATTTGATGTGTTTTTATACCCTTCACATAAAATGAAAGATTTATAGCATAAGTTTGTCGTTTTATATGAAAGTCTTAAAATATACATCCAGGATCTCAAAATGAAAAATATTCGTGATTGTTATGTTATGATTGGGTGTTGAAATGAATTTTTTATAGCCCACAGTCGAATAAATACATTTTCTTTCAACAAATATGTGGCATATGGTCTCGAGAATGTTGGTATTGAAATTTAGCGAAATCCATTCGGGAATAGCGGAGTTATAAACGATTTTCTAAAGCAGCCTTAAAAATTTGTCGAATTTTTCACCAGAATTTTCTATCTTACATCCAACATTATGAGTATAATTTTTATTCTATCGGAAAGTTGTGAGATTGAATAGGCTAGAGAAAGTGTTCGTATTCCTACGACTCCTTGAAAATGTATATTTTTCATAAAAAATATGAAAATTTTCATTATTAAAAACACTTAATTTGACAGGAATTTGAAAGCATATTGGTGTATATTACTTACCTTTGAGTTGCGTTTTGGAATTTTTATGTAGACAATAAAGATAATAAAATTCAACATATCGATTTTTTATACAGTTTGGGTTTTTGACTAAAAGACTGTAGATTCTGAGTTCGATCCCTGGCCAAAACTTCGAAAAATTGTTTTGTTTACCTTAAAAAAATCAAAAATTTTCAAACGTTAGATAATCTTTTAATAAACATATATAAGAAATTTCTCTATGAAATTTATTAAATAAAAATTCCTCTTGTATTTGCCAGGATTCGAACCCATAGGCACACTTAAGAACTCCTAACTTCGAATTCTTACCCCCTTTACGCTATATGACAACTTCAAATTCCATATTCATAAAATACTATTGTTTTATTTTGTTAAAAAAAAAAAAAATAATTGTTCAACATTGCACATAAGGGCAACTATATGGAGATTGGTAATAAATAAAAAATGCGCTTTATGTTACAGTTGTTATACGTTTTTAAACAGGATATTTTTCTACACAATGTTTGTTCACAACATTTGTCGTCAACGCTTATGTGTCTGATGATCAAAGAGAAAGAAATATTAAATACTTTTAAATGAATAACGTTTTTATGCCCTGCACCACCACAGGCCGCAATTTTAAAGATAATTGATTGTAATCGAATATGTATTATTATTCACCTAGCTCCCATACAAATGTCCCCTGGGGAGAGAGTTTATACTCTTAAAAATGCCTTAAAAATAAGAATGTTTTAATGAAATTCGGTACAAAGAAGTTTTGCACAAGTATCAATCTTTGCACCAAATTTTATGAAGATCGGTCCACAACTGACCATAGCTCCCATATAAATTACTCTTCCGAAAATCACTTTAACGTGCATAAATCACATACGAACGTTAGTATCAAGTTAATATTTGACACAAATAAGTTTTATATAAGTAAAAATCTCAGTACTAAATGCACTTTAGGGCGATTCCCGAAATTGGACTTATATGGGAGCTATGGTAAATTATGGAGCGATCCTCATAAAATTCGACAGCCCTGTTGGTTCTTTAAATTCCTAGAAGATTGTAGGGGATAATTATTAACTTAGTCATTAGTTTATAAACGGATGTAAGATTGTGGATTTAGTTCAGTTATAAAGTTGCCAGTGCAGTAGTAAAGTTAAGTCGTTAAGTTGTCATTTTGTTGTAAGTTTGAAAGTCATTGCTTGTAAGTTATAAAAGAGTTTAATTGCGTAACATTGTAATGTGTGTGTTAAGGCGTTAATAAAGAGCTGTATATTTGAATTTAAGAGCAAAACAGTAGTGACGTGTTACTATTTGCAAGTAAAAAAAACCCGGTTTATTTAAAGGAAATAAACCAACGTTTTTAAAAAACGTAACAATATTAAAATAACGATTTTTAGTTTTGCAGTTAAAGTTAGGATATAAAGAACTAAGTAAAAGTATACGTTTCGTTAGAACTTTTTTGTAATCCAATTACGATTTACCAACATTTCTATATATATTTTTTATGGTACCTTACTAATTATACATATCTGTGTAAGTATGAGTATCCTTGCCAACATTTTCTAGTAAATATTTTTAATTATAATTGAGCTAAATACTTACCATATATTTAAACACTATAATAACTCACTATAACTTTAAATGAAATATTAAATATTTAAAAACAAAAATAACTTGGGTAAAAATTACAAATACAAACATTGATCACTTTAACTGCCTGTTTTTATAACACGAGTGTAAAAACTACTGGTCTAACTTACATTTAAAACAAAAACAAAATTTCAAAATTTGTTTTTGTTTTAAATGTAAGTTAGACGAGTCGTTTTTGTTACAAAAACAGGCAGTAAAAGTTATACATTTACTGAGTGCAGTTATGTCGTGTTTGTTCTTTTTCTTTGGTCTGAAATTGTAAACAGTCGCCCATGTCATGTTTTTTAGATCAAAATTCGATACAAATGGTTTTTGTTATTGCAAATTTCTGTATTTTCCACTTTTGAACATCTAAGAGGGTTAAAAGAGACACTTTTTAGAGAATGTATGAAAAAAACTCTCTTCCAAAAATGAACTAAAGTGACACGTCATAACAATTGAATATGATATCATTTTCTTATTGAAGAAGAGTCACCGTTAGAGAAGAAATGTGCAGCAGTTCTAAAACTTTTTAGATGACACTATTTAGTGCATTCTTTGGGTATCGATATTCTACCATTTAAAAGTGCAAAAAAAGTATATCAAGAAAGTATCTAAAGATTTAATCGCCTTTGCATAATAAACATGTTTTAAATGCAGTAAATATTTTTAAATATTTTTAATTAGAATTTATCTTACCTTATATTTAAACGTATTGTAATAACTCACTATAACTTTAAATTAAATGTTATATATTGAAAAACAAAAATCACTAATTAAACATTAAAACTTTTTATATTAACACATTTTTTTATTCAACATTATAAACAACAATATTAATCAACTATAAAATTTATATATTTACTGAGCGAAATTATGTCGCGCTTGTTCTTTTTCTTTGCTCTGGAATGTAAACAGTCGTCCAAGTAAAGGTTTTTAGATCAAAATTCGATATTACTGTGTTTTTTTATAAAATACCCTTTTTAGTGGATGGATGAAGAAACCTTCTTCTAAATGCTGGCTGGGTTTCTATGTGTTAATAAATACATTAGTATGGTTTATATGTGAGTATTTGTGATTTTTTTCTGTTTTGGCTTATAAACTCTTGACATTGACATTGAATAACACAAACACAACCACATTAATAGAGAAATAATAAAGAGAAAATAAGGACTAGAGAAACCACAAACATTAATATAATTTATGCAGTTGGTGATTGTTATAGATTTACAATTAACAATTTTCATACATACGTATGTATGTATGTATGTATGTATGTATGTAAATGAGGAAATTAAATGGGAATTTCGCACCATTGCAATGCATTGAATAGTTTACAATTGTAAAAAATGTACATATGGGAAAAAACATAAAATTTTTAACATTCGACTAAAATTTTTCTTGGCGCTGTGAATGAACCAAAAGCAATACTTCAGCTTTTAAAATTCGTTGGCGTAAATCACTTTCGCGACGGGTCCCAAAAGTTATCGCGTTTTAAATTTGAAAATTTAAAAAAAAAAATTTAAATTTTAAATTTCATTTATTTACATTATAAATACACACATTAATAAATCTTGTGGAAATCTATCAGCACATGTAAAAAGACTGAAAATATTATCATTACTACCTAAGTTACACAGAAATATTAATTTTTTGAATAAATTTTGCACAACTTTTAAATAATAAAAAAGATATCAGGTAGAAATTAAAAAAATGCCCAGCAAAAACTTTGCTTTCCTGGTAAGCTAGCAGGTATAATTGGAAACTTATTTTTTGCCTGAATAACTAGTTATTTTTGTTCGAGTTGTCCACAAATTCATGTAGTTATTTTTTGACTCTAGGGGTACTCAAAAATATGTACCTAAACGAAAACAAAAATAAAAAAAAAACAAAAAAATTTGCCGTCAGTGAGACTCGAACTTGGACACAAACTAACCATTCGTTTTTAATGACTATCGTCTTACTCAGTACACCATCTCGCACATAGCATCCTAAGCGACAAAAACTCTTTTTAGTTTAAAATATCTATCTTCAGAATGGGGTTGAACCAACAACCTTCTGGTTGTTAATCCGGCGCTCTAGCCAACCCATCCACGTGATTGCAGTATTACTGTGCTATTATACTATTGAGTACTTATTAATGTAATACAGAGTAGGCAAAAAATAATGACGCCTCACTACCAAGAAACTACTTTAATAAGTAGTTGTCATTACCGAAAACCAAAAAGTTTTTGCTGGGTGTATTTATATATGTTGTAAATTTCAAGATTTTTTAAATCATTCAAACCCTTAGTTTTTACTGAACATTTTATTAAATAGTTTTTTAATAACTTAAATACTAATGTTTTTATATAAAATGAAGAATACATATAAGTTTGTCATTTTATACGAAAGTCTTTAAATATATATTCAGGGCCTCGAATTGAAAAATATTTGTCTTTGTTATGATTAAAAATGACTTTTGAGAATATATGTTTGTCTGTCCGTCTGTATGTTAAAATTGACTTTTTGAAGCCCATAGTCCAATAAGTATATTTCTTTTTCAACACATATGTGGCATTACTATATGTGGCATATAGTAACCAAAATCTTGGAATTGAAATTTGGCGAAATCCGTTTATAAATGCGGAAATATAAACGATTTTTTAGGCCAGTCTCCAAAATTTATCCAATTTTATTTGCCCAACTTTAATAATAATTTCTATTTCACATATAATAGTATTTATATGTTTATACCCTACACATCCACAGGTGGTTGGGGTATTATACGTTTGTGCTTATGTTTGTAACGCATAGAAAAAATCATCCAACGCCCACCTTAAAGTATACCAATCGGCTTAGAATCACTTTTTGAGTCGTTGTTGAACGTTCAGTATCCTTTTTAAGTTTTACACGGATTAAACTATAGAAAAAACCGGAAACTTTTTAGATCATTCAATAATCTGTTTTAAAGAAGATTTTATAACGTCATCATTTTTGAGATTACGAAAATGCATTTTTGTCCATAAATGCTACAACATTCATAATTTTTTAGTGCGCCCTTAATTTTACGATAAATCTGGACAAAACTTTGCTATTGAGTCACATTTTGATAGTTTTTCGTCGGGCCTTGGACATGCCCATGTAAAATGCGGTTAGATAAAAGCATCTCGGTTTACTTTTGACAGATTAAAAAGTCTCCCTATATGCTTTTTATAATTGTATGACATTTTTTGGCTAAAGTAAAATCTGAAAATTTTGCTCAATTTTCAAAAAGTCTTTAAGATTTTTGTAATTTTAAACTGTTTTTTTTTAAATTCGCGCTTATTTTTCAAGATTCGGAGAGCTCAAATCATGTTATTCACGAGGGCACAATAATGAGATACTACACAAATGAAGCAGAATTATTTCGTTTTTAAATATATGACATTAAATTGCATCTTCATGGAAGGGCGCGCATACAGTGACCAAAAAGTAGAAAAATATTAAAATAGCTAACATTTTTATTTCAAAGTTTGCCATCGTATAAATTTTTACAGAATAGCGATAGAGTCATAACATATAAAGTGATATTGTTCTTCCATGTCCGGAGGACAAACATTTGAATTTGTGGGAAAATATTTTTGCATATTTTGGGCCTATCCGCATATTTTTCATATTTTTGTATTATCATTCATAGAAAATCCTTATTTGAGAGCATATTTTAGCAGTTTAAAATTCTTTTTTTTTTTGCATATTTACTTAAGAGCATAATTTTGCATATATTACATTTAAGAGAAAATTTTTTCAATACAATCGTTACAGAATTCTTCATTAGTGACATTTTTTACTGTCACATACGTTTTTCAAATCCGATCTTATAAATTATAGACATTTTTGAATTTCTTGATACAATGTATTAACTTTGAATGTTTTTAAGTGCAAGAAAAAAATATTTTTTAGCAACTGCTAATACAAATCAAGTTATTTTTTAGCATGAATAGTAAAATAATAAGATTTTTTTAATTTTAAGGACATATTTTTCGATTTTAAGAGAATTTGTTATGCGCATAAAACACTTTTTTTAGAATATATTTTTGGTTGCCCTGCTAATAACCATAAAAACCGTGGACCACGAAACTTTGCAACTAACACAATGTCATTAGCCATTTTACCAAAAACTGTGTTCGAAATTATTATAACAGTAACTCAGTTTCATTGATTTTAAAATTTTTTGTTTCCTTCTCGTTTTTCTAAAATTTATAAGTTATAGTCAAAAGTAGAAAGACATGATTTGAAAAAACCATTACACTAGTCGCCAAAAAAAAAATCCTCTTTTAAATAAAAATAGGTGGACTAGATTGAATTCTACGTGCTTAACGAGAAGGTAGGTAGGTAGGTAGGTAGGTAGAGAAGGGTTGCACAGTACTCAGAAGAGTGCCTGTGCATCCACTCGGAGACCTAGAGGTCCATTGTGAGTCTCTTCGTAGAGAATATAGAAAAAAATTGCTTAACGAGAATCTACTTTGTGTTTTTTCTATCACGTACTGATTTCTTTTATGGGCAAGACTAATAAGACACCCTTAACTCGAGAACGGTTTGTCCAATTTACTTAGATAAATTTACTTAGATAGAAGTCGACTGAAATTAACTACAAGTTACTTAACATTATTTTTTTTATCGGTTCATAAATTTGGAGTTATTCGGAAATTAGTAGCGAAAAAAACATTTTTTCATGCAAAATTGGAACATTTTTTTCCTTGAAAGTTATTAAAAAGTTAAAAATGGCAAATTAGTTTGTAATCTTTTATCGTAACGCTAGGTATACTACAAAAACATTTTAGTTATATATAATGAAAATCGATGAACAAATAATGATTTTATTCACAATTAACTGATGCAAAAATTGGAAGCAAATTGTGTAAATAATATTTATAATATTTACTATACCACAGTGGCCCCAATATTTTTTTAATAATTCTGTAACTTGTGAACCGTATGAGATATCTAAACAAAATATCTCTAGTGATATTGCGATACCTAGCGGGTCACGGGGGATCTGTGCTCCACCAAGATATCCTGAGAGTAAAATTTGCTGCGACCTAAATATCTGTTAAACTAAAAGAGATAATCTACATATGTAGGCATGTTTTTTGTAGAGATTTATAAGGAGAACTTAATGAAAAGTACCCGAAGTGACCAACTTTGAAGGCACCTGTGCTCCACCAAATCAAATTTTGTTTAGATATCTCTTACGGTTCACAAGTTACAGAATTATTAAAAAAAAACTGTTTTGGGACCACTGTGTGCACGTAACATTTTTAATATAACAATAAAATCGAGAATTGTTTTTGTTGATTGCATAAACAAATCTATTGAGCAGCTAAAAAAAATAATGTTAAGATGACTTGAAGGCAATTTTGGTCCGCATCTTTTGCTGTTTCATTTATAAAAATCGGACAAACCGTTCCCAAGTTATGATGAAATAATGGGGAAATATAAGACATGTCCATAAAAAAATCAGAACGTGATAGATCAAAAAACTGAAAGCAGATTCTTGTTTAACACATAAAATTTTTTATAGTACACCTATTTTTTTTATGGAGGAAAAACTTTTTTTGTCGATCAGTGTTATTAAAAAATTTTGTTATATATGGAAACGAAATATTTGTAAGATGAGAGTTGTGCCTTTTTTATAAAACATTTATACATACATATCTCTTATAAAAGAAATGTAACAGATATTTCATCCCCTACATTATGCATAAGAACATCAAATGTTATAAATATGACATATCGTCGGTGCGCTGACGAAGAGTCCTATGTGTAATTTTTTATTGTTTTTATTGATTTATTTTTTTTTATTGCATCTTGTATCCATATTAGTCATACGTTCACCCACAAAAGTGTTTTCCATTATCGCAAAGGGTTTTGAAATTAAAAAACGTCCTATATTTCTTTGAGAAAAAAATATTTTTGTTTTTTACTGCACAATATTAAAAAATAAATTAAAAGTTTCTTATACAAAGAATCCTATATGTACGTGAATTGAATGGCAATGAACAGGAACCATATGAATTGTATTTACGATATTTTTAATTTCGTTTTGGCATCCGCGAACGCCAAGATATATCGATTTTGTTCAAATTCATAAAATTTTGAAATATCTTAACGGAAAACACAAAAATCAGAAATGAAAAAGGTAAAAAGCACATAGGACATTTTATGAGCGCACCGACCATATGATATATTGTTATGTACTACTTAAGACATATGAGTACATATCAGTTTCCACATAAAGCAGCTATAAACTCATCAAATTTAAATCTCTAGAGATCTGCACAGATACACACATGTAATATATA
This sequence comes from Protocalliphora azurea, assembly GCA_932274085.1. Taxonomy (NCBI): domain Eukaryota; kingdom Metazoa; phylum Arthropoda; class Insecta; order Diptera; family Calliphoridae; genus Protocalliphora; species Protocalliphora azurea. The sequence continues at coordinate 146,432,780 of OW026521.1, read as the reverse complement.
ATTATAAGTAAACAATAATATTCTAACAAAAATTTTAATCAGGATATGACATTTAATTCCCCACACAGTGGTTCCAAAACTTTTTTTTTTTTTTTTGGAAATAATTTTGTAACTTGTGAACCGTTGGAAATATGTAAATAAAATTTTAATTTAGCCAGATACAATGCCCTCTCCAAACTTTGTTAATTTTCCAAATTTTTTTTATATTAGTTTGTAAAATTCTCAACATTAATTTAATTAAATACCTCCATTTATTGGACAAACGCACAAAAATCATATTCTGACGGACGCCTCTTATAACGACACTTTTTTCTGGGTTGGAGTTTTTGGGTATTTTGGTACAAAACAATGGGTGTGTTTTTAATTCCCTGATTTTAAGATAAGTCTATCTACGTTGTGTCTACTAATTTAAATATTTTTTAGGTCCAAATGTTAACATTATTTCTCAAAAATATACTTAAAATTTAAATTTAAAGTTTTTCAGGTCATGGTAAAAAAAATTTTTTTGACAGTATTTAATTTATTTCTATTAGATGTTATTCAGATGAATATTTAAAAAAAAAATTAGGGCCAAAAAAAATCTAAAAAATAACGACTCTAAAAATGGGTGAAAAATTTATTTCGACCTAAATATCTCTTAAATTTAAAAAAGATAATCTACACATGTAAGTGTATTTTTTGTAGAGATTTACAAGGACTATCTATATGTAAATTTTTTTCTGTCAACTCATGAATTAATTTTTGGCGATTTTTCTAAAAAGAATTGCATAGCCAAGATGGCCAACTTTGTAGGTCTACCATCTCCTCTCCCCCCCTGACCCGCTAGGTCAAATCAACTCGAAAACACCACGTCTCTGGCCAGATGAAATTTTATTGAGATAATTCCAATGGTTCACAAGTTGCAGGATGATTTATAAAAAAAAAAGAAAAAAGCACCATCAAAAGCATCACTGACATTTATGTAGAACTACTTATGTTATAATAATTTTTTCGCCTTAAAGTGTATTAAAGTAAAATCACGATTTTTCTTTCATATTTTGTTAAAGCCTAATAAATAATTTTCTAACTCTTTCTACTTCCCTTTTTTTTCTTTATTTGCAGGGAATGTTTAAGGATAAAACAAAATATCCAACCTTAACACGCATGTCTTATTGTCAGTGCCGTTTGAAATTAGTTTTTGCAAGTGTATTTCGTCAGTTTAATTGGAAACATGTTGCTTTGATTGTAGATCGTTCGGATTTATTCTCCTTAACGGTGGGTAAGAATTTGGAGTATGGTTTGCGGCAAGAGGGTTTATTAAGTTTTGTACGTGAATTGAATGGTAATGAACAGGAACCATATGAATTGTATTTACGAGATGCCAGCATGTATGCAAGAGGTAAGTTTAAAAAATTAAATGAAGGAAATATTTTGAAGGAGGTGAGATCTTTTAAGTAGTTAAGAGTTACAATATATATGAATTTGTTGGTATTTAAAATCCTTTGTGGTGGGTAAATTATTAATTTAAAAATAAATGTAATTTATAGGTTTTAATTTATTAAAATGAAGTTGGTAAAATTAAAAAATAGGGTCTGTAATTTATGTAATAAATAAGTAATGAATAAGTCACTGTCATGACCAAAATACAAAGTTATAATATACTTTATTATTACTTTAGATGGGCTGATAGTCAGACAGACAGGTAGAAACATAAAAGATGGTCCGAAGTGCTCATTTTTGAAATGCTATAAAATGACTAGTTTTTGCGCTATGGAAAAAATAATGAAACCCAATTAAAGGTGATTATCTATCCACTTTCCACTTTGGAATAATTTGCGATTCCGTTTCATAACCTCACTTTTTAATTTGGACAAATTTTAGTTAAATTCAAAATGTTCGTGCAATATTTTTAAGTACCGGAGATCTACTAAACCCTGATTTATTTAGAGCATAAAATATTCCTAATGGTTTAATTATAGTGAAAACATATCGCAACATTTTTAGTTTCAAAACCACACTAATTGAAATTTGGGAACATATAACCCATATACTAAAATGACTAGACAACGCCAAATAAATTAAGTACTTAATAAATTAAGTACTTGATAATCTTCACTATCATACAATTTTAGTTAGTTATTACTATATTAATTTGTATAAATTGAGAGTGATATCTCTAAATAGCATCATTTAGAAATTATCCCTAACATACCATAATCTGACCAAAAATATACTTAGACTTGAATTGCTCTAAATAACACAAAAACTTGGGCCATCATAATCAGAATAATTTCTGTGCGCCAGCTTTTATAATACACAGAAAAAAGTCACCAATCACCGACTATGTAAAAGAATTCATTCAATTAAAATCTTTTTTAAATTTTTACCTCTACGAAAATATATTTATTAGTTTCTGAGTTATTGCATTCTGAAAATGACAAAAAGCACTTCGGACCAGCCTTTAGATACAGCACAGCCACTCTTTCACAGCGAACCAAAGGAACTTTTTTGTGTACCTTATATTTAGTACTTCATTTGAGAAGGTCATAATGAAACCTCACGACGAGGGTATTATGTATTTTAAATAATATATTAAATATTACTTTTAAATCTACACCAAGGATGCAGAATAGAATGTCCTAAGAAACTGTTTTTTTTTGCGATTCTGATATAGGAAGATCATGTAAACGTTGCATATTTATAAGCTAAATACAGCCAAAATATTAAAAGATGCTTTTTTTCCATAATAAGCTCAAAATGAAGATTTTTTTGAGATCTATTTGGAAAAAATAATTGAAACTTTTATTCGGACATAACACGTGATTTTCAATTAATGGTAGGGAAGTGAAGATGTATTTTTATTTTTTTCATGTTTGTCCTTTATTCTGCTCATTAATACACATCGTTTTAGTGCCCTTTCAACAATTTTCTTTTTCAACGGGACACTCTAATGCATAAGCTACTTTGTCTGTCAAATAATTTGAGCGTTCATTTCCAGCATCACCCTAACTCCTACGAATCTATTCAAGGTAACCTCAGTTAAACAGCTTATTATTTTTGGTTGTTACAGCTGTCAAACTACATATATAAAGAACATTAATGTATTCGCCTTATTGTTGTTTTTGTACAACAATTGCCACCTTTCATAAATTCGCGTTTATTTTGACATTTGTCTTGATAAAAAATTGTCTGATGTAGACACTACGTAATAAAATGTTAATATATTGTAAGCGTCAAGTTCATTGTTACAAGTAATACAGTCCATGATAATCTTCAACTTCACCTTATAAGAGAACAGTTCAGCTATCCAACATCATCATTGACATATTTTTGGACTCTCTTATTGAACACACTCCAACACAATTCAAATCAGCAGTCTTTAGAATGAAAATGTCCGACATTCTGTAGCATACCAGCAGACCTAATATTTTACAGGAATATTTAATATAATTCCTAGGGGAATAGTCGATAGAAATTTGTTAGAATCGATTCATTATATCTCGTATCCCCGCTACAAATATCCTTCTGAAATGGGGTTTTTAAGCAGAGCTCAAAAGAGTTGATTCTATTTAGAAACTTATTTAAAATGTCTAATAATTCATTACAATTTAATTATTATTTCTGAACAGCAATTTTAAATCTAAATCAGAGGTTTTAAGAAAAACATAGTTTTCTATTCGAAAATTCTATATAAATATATTTTCATTTAAAAATATTTAATTCGAATTGTGGAATATCAAACTAATCGTTTGACAGTATCAAATGAATCGAGGGAGTACTTTGGTACTTTTGAATGTTAAATAGTATTCAAAAAAAGTTCTATAGTATCAACTTATCCATCCCTGCTTCAAAATAAAACTAAAAAGTTTGGAAATGAGATGATTGGAAGATTATTGGGCAGAAAAAACTGCGAAAAATGAATCGCATGAACCTATAAAGATGGTGAAATCTTTTAAAGCATCTAATGATAATTTACTGTCGGAGCTGAAATAAACAATTAAAAGTGTAAAAAAAATATTTTTCAAAATTAAATTTTATAAATTCGAATTATTCGTTTTATTCGAACAGTGAAAAAAATCAAAGTGCAAATTTTTTGTAAATTGCGTCTTTTATCAAGTAAAGTTAAGACAAAGTAGTAAGTGCTCGAGATCTGAGAATTTTGTTTTAACGCTGCAATAATACTGACAAATCCAGGCAAATTTTTATCTTGATAAAATTTTGACGTTTGTCTATATAAAAAAGACTTGACGTTAAAGAATACAAATTTAACTCAATCTAATACAAATTGAATGGTTGACAAATTTTTCAATTTATTTTTTATTAGTTTGAATTTAAGAAAAATTGAATCATTGAAAGGAACTAAGCATTCATAAAGAATTAATTCACCAATAAATACCATTTTATCATAAGCTACAGAATTAATAACGTTGAATTGATTTAATGAAATTAATAATTCTACATTATTTAATTACATTTGAAATAGTGACCGAAGATCGGTCCATAATATACCATATCTCTCACATAAGCTCATTTTTAAAAACCACTTTAACGAAAATCGAAATTTTATTGACAAATTTAATGATAAACGGTCATTTTTTTATTTTTAGCGCTCAAACTAATAACCCCAAAGTTAGAAATTATGAAAATTTTAAAATAGCTAATTCAAGTTCAAAATAGGTAATTCATAAGTATCTATTTCGAAAAATGTTTGGTAGAAAACTGAAAAAGTAATTTGCAATTTTTTATACCTCTTCTTTATTCAGCTTTTCAACATAGATGATCTGAGCGATCTTCCTAAGTCAGAAATATACCAAAGAAAACAATTTTCGGAGACTCCTTATAAATATATTGCAAGTTTTCAATGTCATGTTTAACGTCTATTTACAAATATGAAATATAATTCCAAAGTAAAATAAACATTTTGATAAGAAATAGTATGAATATAAATCAATTCACTCTTTAAGATTTCTTCAGTTGCGTATATTTTGTTTAGAAAAAATATTTTTTTAAGTTTTATTTTATAAATATATATGTATATATATATAGAGATAAAATATGGGTATCAAATTAAAACTATAATAAAATTTTTATTTAAATGTTACAGCACAAAAATAAATATCCTTTATATAAATTATTAAAACTATTTAATATTTATTTAAAAATAAATATTAAATGTCCAAAAGGATATTTTCTTCACTTTCTTAACATTTAAATATGATATTATTATAATAATATGATAGTTACTAACTTCAAATCGATATATCTCGATTCCTAGACGTGACCCAGCGAAACGTCGGGACACGTATAACTTCTTTTTTACCGATATAACTTTCCCCGGCAGTTTAAACCCTTCCCGATCACTGACCCCTACTATTTGTCGCACAGTGTTATTATATGGCAGGGATTCTTAGCTTTAATTTGACACCCATATAGACTTGATATAATTTTTCTAAATATTTTATAGTTTCATTAAAAGTTGTGAAATTTTAAGAGGAATTTTAACGTCCAAATTCGTGGATATAATCTTTGAAAATATTTTACAATTTTCCTAAAAGTTGTATATTTTACAAAACTTTTGAGAGGGAATTTGAGAAAACGGTTCTACCATTTATGTTCAGTAGTTTCAGGCAGATATCTATTTTTTCATATGTGAAAATGATAGTTGCAGTGAGATATATATTTGAAAATAAATATTAAATCGTAACATTTTCAAAAGGATATTTTCTTAACTTTTAAATAAAAAAATATTATTATATTGCAGGAATTCTTAGCTTTCATTTGACTCCTACTATTGGGTTGATATAATGTTCGTAATTATTTTATAAATTTATTTAGAAGAAATTTGACATCATAGAGAAAAACGGTCGAATATAGCAGATCCACTTGTTATACCTTAACCCACCACAGGTAGGGAAGGTAGCATGCGTTTGTCCCGATGTTTGTAACAACCAAAAATATTGATCCAAAATCCACCTTAATGTATAACAATCGGCTTAGAATCACTTTCTGAGTCGATGTCCTTCCTTCCGTCCGTCTGTCCGTCAATATAAAACTTGTAATCAAATTACAGGTCGCAATTTTGAAAATAGTTAAATGAATTTTGGCATACATATGTTTTATGGTCCGAAGGACGAAGCCTGTTAAAATTGGTTAAGATCGATGCATTATTTCACCCAGCCCCCATACAAATGTCCTCCCGGAATATATTTTTATCGATCATAAATAAATAAATATAGAAATATTTTAACGAAATTTTGCACATAAATCTGTATGCCAAACTTTATGAGAAATGGCCCATAATTGACCATAGCTCCCATATAAGGTCTACTTCCCGGAATCCCCCTAAAGTGCATAAATAACATAATATAATGCATACATATGTATCATAGAAATGTACACTATGCTTAAAACAAGTATCGGTCCACAATGGGCCATAGGCCCCACATAAAACCCCTCCACGAATTTTGATTCACATACCCAATGGTGTAGGGTGTTATATGGTCAGTCATGACCTAATTGCTTTTAATTGATTCATTCTATTATTTTCTTAAATCTTAATTTTCAGTTGTCATATTATCAGTACGTGGTACTTTAGTTCGAAAATTTATGTTGGCCGCTTATTCCTTAGGCATGACTAACGGTGATTGGGTATTTTTGGATGTTGAAATTTTTCAGGTAAATTAAGAAACCAATTTTATAAAAAAAATCATAAAAAATTAAAAAAGAAATATATAAATTTTAATTAAGAGTTCATATTGGGGTGATCATGACTGGGAAATGGGCGATGCAGATGATGGAAGAGCTCGTAAAGCTTACGAAGCCCTGTTACGGGTTTCTCTCTTACAACCGTCTAGCTCTCAATATCAGGGATTTGCGGAAAATGTTAGGGAAATGGCTTTGACGAATTACAATTACACTTTTGTGGATGGAGAAGAGGTAATCAGTGAGAACTATAAAGTTAAAAAAAATTTAAATTTTTTATTATTATTACTTTTGTTTTATTCTGTTTAATAAAAGGTAAATTTCTTTATTGGTGCTTTTTATGATGGTGTTTATTTGTTGGGCATGGCCTTAAATGAGACCTTGACCGAGGGTGAGGATATACGAGATGGCATGGCTATAACACGGCGCATGTGGAATCGTGATTTTGAGGGCATTACAGGACATGTGCGCATCGATGATAATGGTGATCGAGATGCTGATTATTCGATATTGGATTTAGATCCTATTAATGGGAAATTTGCTGTGGTAGCTCATTATTATGGTTTACATAGGTAAAGTGAAATGAAAAGCGGATTGTTTTATAAAAAATTTCATGAGTTTATTTTTGTTTAGGAATTATTCTGCTGTCCCAGGTAAACGTATACATTGGCCTGGTGGCCGTGAAGGTCCTCCACCCGATATACCAAAATGTGGCTTTTTGGGTAATTCTCCTGAATGTCATGGAAATGGTATGTTAAGATTAATAAACTTAATTTATTTTGGCTTAACATTTTTTTACTTTCAGAACTAATAATCGTGTATGCCATGTTTGCGTTTATCATGTTTTTGGGTTTCACTTTTTTGGTGGTTTATTTAATGTGCAAGTAAGCTTTGAAATGTTTTAATGAATTAAATTATCAGTTTAATTTTTGTTTAATTTTGTTTTTATTTTAATGGTTGTCAAGAAAAAATTAGCTTCATTTTAATTTCCTCACTATTTAGGCAAATGAAATTGAACAATGAGCTTAATAATATGTCTTGGAGAGTGCGGCCAGATGATGTTTTATTAGAAGTTGGTCGTTTATATGGCAGTAAAGTGGGTTTACAGAAATTAAATGCAGAGGTAAGCTAATTCATTTTTTTTAAGTGGGTGTCCGAGATCCATATAGGGGTCGCGAAGACATTCTCTTTGAACATAAAATTTAAAGTATTTCTTTAAAGATTGATCACAATTTTATTTATTTCTTCGTACTCAAAAGAATGTATCGATGTTATGAATGAAGATTGTGGAATATTATACGATTTTTAACAATAATCAACTGAAATCGTCGAAGTGAAAGTAAACTTTATCGATTTAAAGTTAATGAAAATTAAAAAAAAAAAAAAAAAAAAAATACTTCCAATCTTGAATATCATTATCAATTGTCGGAATTTATTCAATAATAAATTTTATGTCGATTTAAAAAAGGTTTGATCTTAAATGAATAACAAATAATTTTTGTTTCTAACTATTTTTGTGAAAAAAAAACTGATCTTTTTAATTATAATTTGTTCATGGGTCAAGACTTTTAACAGAAATTATCACGAAGGTTTTTTTCTCAAATTTATAATCATTAGAAATCAAATGTTTTTTCTGTTTCTTAAATTAGCCTCATTTGACAATAGCACCATATATTATTAATTTATTTTTATGTTAAGGAATTGTTTAAGAACAACTTTTGATATCAAATTAAGAAAGTATCAAATTATTTTTTTCAAATGAATCCCATTTTGAATTCAAACATGAAATTTAACTTGGAATTGTTTAACAATATTTTGAGAACCACGTTAAAAATATCACATTTCGAACAATTCAGTCTGTAAGGATACATTTCACTTGTTATTACAAAATTGCGATGGATCGTCCTCAAGTTGTGACGTCTCAAGTGGGTCGTGAAGCAAAACTTGTGAGAACCCCTGTTTAAAGATATAGGTGAAGGGAATCATATTTATAAGCCTCAGATGGTTTTCGGTAATAACAACTACTTATTAAAGTAGTTTTTTGGTAATGAGGCGTCAATATTATTTGCCTACTCTGTATTACATTAATAAGTACTCAGTAGTATAATAGCACAGTAATACTGCAATCACGTGGATGAGTTGGCTAGAGCGACGGATTAACAACCAGAAGGTTGTTGGTTTAACCCCATTCTGAAGCTGTTAGTTTTTTATAATAAAATGTCTAAAAAGATATTTTAAACTAAATAGAGTTTTTGTCGCTTAGGATGGTATGTGCGAGATGGTGTACTGAGTAAGACGTTAGTCAGTAAAAACGAATGGTTATTGTGTGTCCAAGTTCGAGTCTCACTGGCGGTAAAATTTTTTTGTTTTTTTTTTATTTTTGTTTTCGTTTAAGTACATATTTTTGAGTACCCCTAGAGTCAAGAAATAACTACATGAATTTGGGACAAGTCGAACAAAAATAACTAGTTATTAAGGCAAAAAATAAGTAGTTTATTTTTGTTTCCAATTATACCTGCTAGCTTACCAGGAAAGCAAATTTTTTGCTGGGATTGTATAGAGAGTGGGGCTCAATAAGAAATATCCCATGATATTTCTTAAGCTAAAATAGATTTTATTGATAGAACTCCATTTTTTATTGATATTCCACAATCTAGGACAAAAAATTTTTGTAAATTAAAATTTAATATTTCCTTTACATTACAGAATTTCTCCTTACAACAATATGGCATTCACTCGGGAAGAGCCTCCATAGCCAGTTGCACGTCCCTACCCCTTACCCAAGTCTTCACTACCATTGGCATATTCAAAGGAGAACGTGTAGCTATTAAAAAGATTCACAAGAAAAAAGTTGATATCACTTCTACTCTGCTGTGGGAAATTAAACAGGCTCGTGATGTAAGTCACGAAAACACGGTACGCTTTGTAGGAGCTTGCATAGATCTGCCTCGTCCCACTGTGCTTATTTTAACTGAATATTGCCCTAAAGGTAGCTTAAAAGATGTTCTCGAAAATGAAGCCATACAATTAGATTGGAATTTTCGTATGTCCCTAATACATGACATTGTCAAGGGCATGGCATATTTGCACAATAGTGATGTGCAAGTTCACGGAAAATTACGTTCATGTAATTGTCTAATAGATGGACGTTTTGTTTTAAAGATATCAGATTTTGGTCTGAGAACCTTGACCACTCCTTCGGAATTTGTTAAGGATCAAAATTATTTCAATAGTAAGCTTTTTTAATAAATTTTTGCAAATAAAAATTTTTGTTAAAAATTATAAAATTTTGTTTAAAGAATTTCTTTGGATTGCTCCCGAATTATTACCTTTAACGGTGTTTCCTGGTAATCCGGCTACACAAAAAGGGGATGTTTATTCATTTGCTATTATATTGGAAGAAATTGTGGTACGTGGGGGTCCCTATGAGACGGCTCGACAATTTATGGATGTTCAAACTATATTGAATCGCGTAGAATCTCATGAATGTCCTTCATTTCGTCCTTTCGTGGGTCAAAGAGATTGTCCTCCTGATGTTTTGGATTTAATGGAAAAATGTTGGGCCGACAATCCGGATGATAGGCCAGCTTTTGCAGCTATACGTTCCACCGTAAGACTGATAATGAAGTAAGTGGTACAAGAAATAAAATTTTTCCTGATTTAATATTTTCTCTTTTAAACTTCTTATTCAGAGGTTTTTGTGAAAATCTTATGGACGATTTGCTGCGTCGCATGGAACAATATGCCAACAATTTGGAAAGTCTAGTCGAAGAGAAAACCGAACAGTTAAGCATAGAAAAGAAACGCACCGAAGAATTACTTTATCAAGTATTACCTCGCCCGGTGGCCACACAATTGTTGGCCGGCGAAATGGTACAACCAGAACAATTTGAATGTGTTACCATTTATTTCAGTGACATTGTAGGCTTTACGGCTCTCTGTGCCCAAAGTGGTCCCATGGAAGTTGTTGACTTTCTCAATGATCTCTATAGCACCTTTGATCGCATTATTGGTTTTTATGATGTTTACAAGGTAGAAACTATAGGTGATGCTTACATGGTAGTTTCTGGTTTACCTGAACGTAATGCCGATAATCATGCCCGAGAAATAGGTCTAATGGCCTTAGCCATATTGGATGCAGTGAAAAGTTTCAGTATTAAACATAAACCTGAATATCAGTTGAAAATAAGAATAGGCATACATTCAGGTCCAGTGTGTGCAGGTGTGGTAGGACAAAAAATGCCACACTATTGTTTGTTTGGCGACACAGTCAATACGGCCTCGCGCATGGAGTCAACGGGAATGCGTAAGTTTTGAAAGATAATGAATTTAATTATTGTAATAATAAACTAATTATTTTTCTCTTCTCTACAAGCTTTAAGAATACATGTTTCATCTGCTGCCAAAGTAATTTTTGATAAATTTGGCACTTTTGAAATGGAGCTGCGTGGAGAAGTGGAATTAAAGGGCAAAGGAGCTGTAACCACTTATTGGTTGGTGGGTTGTACAGAACCAGATCCTCGACCTCCTACTCCACTTAAGAACAACAATGATGATGTTCCTTTTCCTATATTATTTCCAGCCATTGGCAAGTAAATGTATACAATAAATTGAAATTTATTTTTAATGTGTGTTAATTTTAAAATCAATTAAAGAAATTCCCCTAGAGAAAACCCCAACTGTAGTTCAATTATATATTTTATTAAAAAAAAGTATAAAGTGTTAAATGCAGAGTATAAGCAAAATAACAATTTATGTAATTTAAAAACAGATTGCTTTTTCTTTGAGGTAGAATAAGAAAATATAAATGCATATTTATTATATTTGTAATATAAGTCAAATAATTGTAAGGTATGATTATGAATATAAAAAAAGTTGTTGTACAGTGGTTTTAAGTAGGAAAGTATAGTGGTCAAAATAAGTAGTCGACATAACATTTCATTTCTTATTATTTCACTATAATAAGTTTATATACTTATTAAATTATTTCAAATAAAATGAAATATATATTTATTTGAAATATGTGTTTCCTTATAGTTTTATTATATTTATTTTTATTTGCTTCCAAATGTATTGAACTTTGTTCAACGCTGCACAGTGGGGCTTGGACTGGGAGGGTTTAAAAATTTTCTGGTAATTTAAATGACATTTTCCACGATTTTCTTTAATGTTGACCTATCAATTTAAAATTTGAAAAATGTTGATGTTTTTTTAAGTTTTCACTATGTATTAACCTTAACAGTTTAAAGTTAAAAAAACTTAAAGAACATTTTTATATAATTTTCTACTCTTATGAAATATATTATTCTAGATATGATCCTCAAGTAATGACCATAATAGTATTTTTTGAGATCCTTCCAAAGAGGTCTCATTTTACATTAAAATTTTGAATTTAGCTTGACTATTGTAAAATTCTAAAGCTGCAATTAACAGAGAGAATGCTTTTCAAAAACCCTCATTTGATTGTAATTTATTCTAAAACACTTTATGGACAAAATTGAAAAGAAAAAGTTATTTTTAGAATTTGTATTTCTTTATTAAGGATTCAATTTGCTTAGTTTTAATACTCTTTATATTTTCTTATTTAAAATAACTAAGTCCGTATTTAAAAAATTTCATTAATAGCTCTATTCCAGTACTTGTCAAATTTATAAGTTTTATTCAGAAAAACAACAATATACACATAAATTCTTAAATTCTGACTAAAACTTCAAGTTTGGCAAGCACTGGAACGGGCTAATGTGTGATAAAAAAAATAAATAAATAAATAAATAAATGAATAAATAAATCATTGAAATCTGATGAAAAACAACAAATTAGCAAGCGTTAAAAAATACTATATACTCTTTTGGTTCACCTTTGTGAAATTTTATGTATGTCGGACTATTCAGTTAGAAATCATCAATTGTACCTTTTTTTTGGAAAATTGGAAGTTTTGAGAAAATGTATATTTTATTGGTACCTTTTTTGAAATTTTGTTTGGTTTCTTAAAATATGGTACTTTTCTTTTAAATTGGAAAATTCGTACTTATTTTGAGAAATGTTACTTTTTTTAAATAGTACATTTTTTTTGAGAAATTTTTTTGAAAATGTTTTTTTTTTTTTTAATTGCTACCATTTTTAATAATTAGTGGCATTTTTTTAAATATTTTTTTACAACCTTTACAAATATGCAGGGTATATACACAGAAAACATTTATACATGTCTGGAATATATTTTTTAACATAAACTGTATGAATTAAATATACAAATTTATTCCCAAAATTATTTCATCATACAAAATAAAATTATTTTCATAAATATTATAAAATTGTATATAAGGATAATTTTGAGAATTTTGCGAAAATTTTACTTAAATTTTGTTGGATTTAATTACATAAGCTAAATAAAAATAGTTATACACACAAATATTAACGATGAATGTATTAAAATATAAGTTTTGCAGGAAAATATGCGCAATTTTGGAACCCTTGGGCAGCAAATACATCATTTTTATAAAACTGCTAAAAAATTATTATTTCGCCTCCATTGTGTGATAAAAAAAAAAAAATATTAAATATTAAAAATTTCCCAAAGAAAATTTAAAAATTTTTTCACAAATTGTAAATAAAATTTTAAATAATTTCGTTCAAGCCTCTTGATACTATTTCATCTCAAATAAATATGAAAATATTTTTAATATTAAGGAGATTAGTTTTAAATGTGCCGAGCCTTTTATTTCCTCACCACTTTACCAAAAAATTAAAAAACTAATGCCTTAAAGTATGCTTAAATTTTTTCCAAACTACAAAAATATAAACACAAGATAAAACTGTCATAACATAATGTAATAAGCAAGTGACCTCGTATACTCAACAAATTGGTTTTGTATTTCTATGTAAAACGTTACCGTTGAGAATTTTTAAAAAGTGTCCAAAAAGGGGATTTCAAAAAATAAGGTTGTCAAAAAGTGATTTTATTTTAACAGATCGCCTCTGCTTCAGTACCTAAAAAACTCCTTAAAATTTGTTTATTTGATAAAAAAGGAAAACAAAAAATGTTGTATTTTAGGAAAAAAATACTAAATTCAGTTTTATTAATAAAAAAATAATTTATTTATAATAATTTTTATTATGGCAAAAATAAAGATTTACAATAAAAATAAAATTCTCTTTTTATAAATTAAACTTCTGTACTTTTGTACAAAGTCTTCACTCGAACTCAAATTCCCGTCTAACAAAACATAGATTCACAAGTGTTGACCTTGTGTCTGTTGGACAATTTAATTTTCTTTAGTCATAACTTAGCAAAAATACGTTCCTCCGAGGTACTGCTATGAGCCAATGTAAAAATATAAATTAGGATATAAGTATACATCAACTCTATTTTTTTATTTTGCCAATCCGGTCCAAAAAGATTCGGCATTTGATGTTTTAAATATTTGTTCATAAACTTTATCATTAGCTTTAGTTTTTAACAGTTTCAGTTCATTTATAAATTCTTCACTATACTGTGAAATAATTTCAAAATAATTCATTTCATCGTTGGAATTAATATATAATGGGTCGAGATATGTCAAACAATTTAGTTTTCGTCATTTATCACAAAGTCGCCATTTAGTCCCATTTTAAAAAAGCGGCTAAAAACGATAACGCTGCGTTTACTTACTCTTCTTCTTATTTACTCATTTTTTCCTTCATGGCATTTTGACATTTTGTACGGTGATTTTACATTAACAAAATGTAAGCAATTGTTGTTTTTGTAGATGAGTAGTCACTTTATAATTACATTATGTGGCATAGCAAGCATTTGCTGATAGATTCTGTTCACAATTAAACAACGTATAAGCATACATAAATATATTTATATATCGAGGTCTTATATTCAAAAAGGTCTATCTACAGTTTTCCAAATTCATTTTAGTTTTATATTTTCTATCTATGGTATTAATTTAAAATCCAAAAGTTAATTCTAACTCTTTGTTTTTTTACTTTTTGTTTTTGGGCTACCTACAAATAATATATTTTTAAGAAGAAAAACGGGTATCTACAGGTATTTGTTTGATTTTCAAAGTACCCAATAAATATAGATTCAAACCTAAGAAAATTTCCTTTAATAGCATATATCTCAAATTGTATTCGAATGTAATAAAATATGTGTTATGAAATAAACAAGAAATTAAAAAAAATTTCTATAAAATTATAATGTAAGGTTTTTCTACAATTTTCAAGCGATTATAAAAACTTAGTTTTTATATTCTTTTTATTTTGTATATTTTTCATTGTTATTAAGACAATATTTAAATGTTTTTCGCATTTAAAAAATATTTCATTATTATTATATCCTACACCACAGGTGATTGGGGTATTATACGTTTGTGCTGATGTTTGTAACGCATAGAAAAAGTTATACAACATCCACCTTAAAGTATAACAATCGACTCACTTTTTAAATCGATCTAACGATGTCCGTCCGTCCGTCTGGCTGTCAGTGTAAACCTTGTGTACAAAGTACATGCCGCAATTTTAAAGATAATTCAATGAAATTTAGCACGTGGGACTTTCAAGACTCAAGGACAAAGCCTATTGAAATTGGTTGTGATCAGTCTATTATTTCACCTAGCCCTCATACAAATGTCCCCCCAGAATAGAGTTTAAACACTCAAAAATGCCTGAAAAATAAAAATATTATAATAAAATTCGGTTTAAAGAAGTTCTGTACAAATATCAATCTTTGTACCAAATTATATGAAGATCGGTCCACAATAGCTCCCATATAAACCCCTCTTCCGAAAATCACTTTAACGTGCATAAATCCCATACGAATTAAATTAATATTCGACACATATAAGTTTTATGTAATTTTATAAGAGTCGGTCCATAATTTACCATAGCTCCCATATAAACCCACTTCCAGGAATCGCCCTAAAGTGCATAAAATCATCTACATGTTAGTATTAACGATTTATTCTGTTTTTTTTTTTTATATATTTATTTTACATTTAGTAAAATTGGACACAGGTGTATATAATAAGTCCCCCTCCCGAAATTTAGACATATTTGTTCAAAACATACAATATTATACATATATTAATTAAAGAAAATGTTATGATCAATAAAATATGACGATCAATATGCTTATTTTCTTTTCAGTTAATATAAAAAATATATCAATCTATTATTTATGCATGTAAAATTTCGGTTTTAAAAATAGTTTAAAAAAAAAAATTTTAAAATTTTAAAAAAAGTTTTGAAAATATTTGTGAAATATTTGCTGTTAAGAAAATATCCAGCTTAGTTTTAAATTATGAAAACATTTGAACAACTTTTTTTTTGCTGGAAAAAGATATAGTTTTAATTTGAAAGTAAAGGAAATTCAATTCTATTCTAACACCTTGTACTTGAAATTTGTAGTAGTTTTCAAATGAATAAATATTCAGTTTTAAAGGCTTTTGCTTATTGGGTTGTTTTAAATTAAAAAAATCGTAAATAATGAGAACTTTTTACACATTTTGAATTGGAATCAAAATTATGTTATCTTAATACAGTCTGAAGAAAGTTAGATTTTTAACCTCTTTTGGAAGTTTATAGACGACACGCGCATATACTCATTAACATCCCAGCAAAAACTTTGCTTTCCTGGTAAGCTAGCAGGTATTATCTTTTGCCTGAATAACTAGTTATTTTTGTGCGACTTGTCCACAAATTCAAGTAGTTATTTATTGACTCTAGGGGTACTCAAAAATATGTACCTAAACGAAAACAAAAATAAAAAAAAGCAAAAAAATTTTGCCGCCAGTGGACTCGAACTTGGACACACACTAACCTTTCGTTTTTACTGACTAACGTCTTACTCAGTACACCATCTCGCACACGGCATCCTAAGCGACAAAAACTCTATTTAGTTTAAAATATCTTTTTAGACATTTTGTTATAAAAGACTAGCAGCTTCAGAATGGGGTTGAACCAACAACCTCCTGGTTGTTAATCTGGCGCTCTAGCCAACTCACCCACGTGGTTGCAGTATTACTGCGCTATTATACTATTGAGTACTTATTAATGTAATACAGAGTAGGCAAATAATAATGACGCCCCATTACCAAGAAACTTCTTTAATAAGTAGTTGTTATTACCGAAAACCAAAAAGTTTTTGCTGGGTATTTTGTTTATCTCCGCAGGTCGATTGTTTTTAATGTTGTTTTATATTAATATTTGCTTAATGCTGCTTTTATTTCGATAATTTGAGTTTCTGATGTGTTTCTCTTACATAAATTACAGATTTTCAGTTTCCACATATTAGGCACTTGATTTCAGTATTCGGTATAATTTTTTTGACCATTATGAATTAAAACTAAATAAACATATCAAAAATCTAATTTTTTTTATTACTTGTTAAAAATTTGTTGCAATTTTTATCGCATGCAATTTTTAGGTTTTTAATACGTCGATTATTAATAAATCTCTCCTGAACAATTGGTGTATAAACCCTCGATAAGTTTGTTTGCATAGAATTTTAGAATTCAAAAAATTTTAAATTAAATTATTTGATTATTATACAGGAAATACAGATCTTGTATGTGGGTTTTGACTTCATGAAAATATTAAAACCTTTGAAAAAATAATAACAAAATTAGTTTTATGGTAAATTTTGATTAGTTTTAATCCAAAATGGTCAAAAAAGTTACATCGAATAGTGAAATCAGGTGCCCAATAGGTGGATAGTGAAAAATCTGCAATTTATTTAATTGAATCAGGTTGGGAACTCAAATTATCGAAACAAAGGGATCACTATCAATAAAGCAAAGAAAAACAAAATTGCTCCATTAAATTTAATCCACCTACAGAGCCCAAACAAAGTAACCACCACTAGCATTATTCATACGACATTAATACGTTATAAATATAATCCTTCCTACGATAGTGTTGTAGATCTATTTTGTTTCAAAAATACTTAAGTTAAAAGCCAGGAACAGAAATCTTTAAGCTATATTGGTATTTTTTGTTTCGGTTTATAAAAATATTATTATTAATATAGCTGTATAAACCCAGCAAAAAAATTTTTGGTTTTCGGTAATAACAACTACTTATTAAAGTAGTTTCTTGGTAATGAGGCGTCAATATTATTTGCCTACTCTGTATTACATTAATAAGTACTCAATAGTATAATAGCACAGTAATACTGCAATCACGTGGATGAGAAGGTTGTTGGTTCAACCCCATTCTGAAGCTGTTAGTTTTTTATAACAAAATGTCTAAAAAGATATTTTAAACTAAATAGAGCTTTTGTCGCTTAGGATGCTATGTGCGAGATGGTGTACTGAGTAAGACGTTAGTCAGTGAAAACGAATGGCTAGTTTGTGTCCAAGTTCGAGTCTCACTGACGGCAATTTTTTTTTTTTTTTTCGTTATTTTTGTTTTCGTTTAGGTACATATTTTTGAGTACCCCTAGAGTCAAAAAATAACTACATGAATTTGTGGACAAGTCGAACAAAAATAACTAGTTATTCAGGCAAAAAATAAGTAGTTTATTTTTGTTTCCAATTATACCTGCTAGCTTACCAGGAAAGCAAAGTTTTTGCTGGGAATTTATACATTTACGATTTTGCAAAGGGTATAAAAGATTCGGCTCAGCCGAATATTACTTTTACTTGTTTTTCTTTCAATTTGTATTTAATTTTGAAAAACTGTAATTTTTTAAAAAAATTTATTATATAAATATTGGTACTATTTTGAAATCTGGAATATTGATAGTTTCTTTGAAATATTGGTACTTTTTAAATTCCATTAGGCAGACTACCTATAAGCACTATTATATGTTATTTTATTTGAACCACTTAAAATTATTATTATTTTTTATTCTCCTGCCTTATAACCACTGTACTACAAGCATGAATGTGTTGATGAGTGTGTGATTATTTATATAGAAATTTTAATTATTTAAAATTTAATATTATTGTTTTAAAGTAAATCTACGTGTTCAATGTTTAAAAATAAACTTATGAAGTTTTATTTAAAAGCATTTGCTTAACATTAAATCCTGGAAAAAACAACCCTTAAAGCTTTTAATTAACATCCCCCAAAAAGCTGTAATTGTAATGCATCTTAAACTATTTAACATTAAACAACAGCTGTTAGCTGTTAGCTGAGAGACCAACTGTCATAAAATATCCTTAAAGCTTTGTGTTTTATTATTTTGACAGGACTACATACATACACACACAAAAATCAGCAGAGTGATAGAGAGAGAAACAGCAGTTTTATATCCTTAGCTGTCAAAATGTGAAAAAGGCAAAAGTGTTTTTGTAAAAAAATTTAAGAAAAAAGAAATTTTGCTTAATATAAAATAGAAAAATAAATAAATATTAATTGAGCAAAAAAAAGAAAAATAGTTAAAACAAATTGTAGTGTAGCTTGTAAATTCCTTTAGTTATAGAGAATTGCTTAGAAATATAAAACATGTTCCAAAAGTAATTTGATTAAATGCACTAAGAATTATATAGAAATTTTGGTGTGGCCTGAGAAAAAAACATATATAGAACATAAATTTAAACTTAATAAATGTATTTATAAAAGAATAAGGCTTAAAATATTAAACTAAATAATATTATGAGTATAATGCTTACATATTAACTAAGCCGGAAGTTATTACAGCCACTACTAGCACCATCACCACCACCACCATCAGCTTAATTAATATCAAATAAAAAATAATCCACCTTTATAAAACTTTAGAATACAATTACCATGAAAATAATGCGCTTAAGACACGCTAAACTAATTGTTCTCCTAATAGTAATAGCCAATCTTATATTATTCTATTACTCTTGGAAATCAACATTATGGAAGAATATTGCTGCCTCCCTAACGTTGCCCAGTATGGAATCATATGATTTGCTCAAAAATCCCTCACAACAACAGCAACAACATGTTGAAAAATCTCCCAAAGAAAAGGCCCGCAATGCCTTTAAACACATACGCAAATCCATAACAATAGTATTTCGAAATTTTTATACATTCGAAAATGATATTAAGGATTCGATTGATAGTATTTTAGATGTTATACCTAATATGCCTATTGTAGTATTCCAAGAGGGTATAGCCTATCCTCCTTTGATGTATCAACGCAATTCTAGTTCTCTTAAGGGAGAAGAAACGAATAGTGTGCGTTTTGTAAATTTAGGATTTGATATATTGAAACCGATACAGGAATTGAATCCTTTATCCACAATTCATACGAAATATGCACTTTTTATGCCCGACAGTGTACGTTTGAATAGTAAAAATTTATTACAGAAAATATTGCGTGAAATTAATACGAATTCATGGGATAAGGATAAAGAGAAGGAGGGCAGTCAAGTAGGAGTTCGTAGAGCTAAACTATCGCCCCCGATAGAGGAGACAGTAAGGCGTATGATTATTGTACCGTTTGCTGGGAATCTAAAATCGTTTGTAGGTTGTTTACAAATCATTTTGGATTTGCCCAATTGGACGATACAGTATGTGGCTGTGAATAGCACAAGTGATAAATGTGATTTGGTGAGTAGAATATTTATTAATAATATTTTAATATATTTTAATAATAAATAAAATTCAATTTGTAATAGTTTTTGCAAAAACATGCCGTTTTAGTAGATGTTGCAGTTTTGAAGGAAATGCCTGAGCCTTTGGCAGCACCATTTCCAGAAATGTTTTATATACAGGCTAAATTAAATAATATAACAGTAAGTGATTTTTTGGTTTTAAAAACTTTTTTAAAAAATTTATTAAAAATTTTCAAAATTGATTTAAGAAAGAAGATATAGCGTATGTCCATCAAAATTCGAAAAGGGTCATATATGGGACCTGTGATCAATTGTGGAACGATATTTGTATATTTCTATAAAACATAGATACTTATGATATTAATATATAGGAACATGCACTTTAGGGTGATTCTCGGAAGTGGGCCTTATATGATTGCTATGGACAATTATAAACCGATCCACATAAAATTTGATAGTATGGTTTCTACTTATATAACTTATTTGTGTCAAATATTAATTGGATACTAACTTTAGTATAGAATTTATGCACGATATGGAAGCTATTATAAATTATGGACCGATCTTCATAAAATTTGACAAATAGAATTATGCATATATAAAACTTATTTGTGCCGAATTTCATTAAAATATTGCTATATTTAAGGCAATTATGATCGTTAAATTGCTATTACGGGAGGAAATTTGTATGGGGGACAGGTGAAATAATAGACCGATCATAACCAATTTTGTCCTTGTATCATAAAATTCCCACATGCCAAATTTCATTGAATTATCTTCAAAATTGGTCACAAGGTTTACATGAACAGTCAGCCAGTCGATTGATATACTTTAAGTTGGATGTTGGATAATCAGGACAAACGCTTAATAAATACCCCAACCACTTATGGTGGTGTAGGGTATAAGAAGTGGTATAATTTTGGTAGAATTGTACGATTTTATGAAAAAATATGCTTTTATTTTGAAAATTTTTTACTTTTTTAATAATTTCCTTCTTAGGAAATTTATGTATATTTTTTTCACTCTTCATCGAAAATTGGTACATTTTATGTTAACTGATATCTTTTGGAAAATTTTTATTATATTTAAAATTAGTACTTTAATTTATGTTATTCTGTACCTTATTTTAATATTAGTCCTTTTTTATTTTTAATTTAAAAGAAGGTCCATTTTTAATAGTGGAATTAAAAAAACCCCAAAACTAGTCTTTTGTGAAAAATTTTAATGTTTTGAGAAATTGTTGTTTTATATATCCTTTTAAAGTTGGACCTTTTTTATAATTTGGTACTTTTTTGAGAAAATAGTATTTAGTAAAGCGTTATCCATTTCGAGGTTCTCTACTTTTTTAAAGAAAAAAACACAGAAAATTAAAATTTAATGGGGAATGTTTATTATAATTTGAAAGAACATTCTTTGGCATTTATTTTTTGAAGATTATGTCTATCAAATGTTGGCCGTTGCTACGTCGCAGATGGTCCATCCGTTAAGTCCAATTTTCCATGACTCGTTCGAGCATTTCGACTGGTAACTGGCGAATGACACGCGTGATGTTTTTCTCCAAGGCCTGAATCGAAGCGGGTTTGTCCGCATGAACTTTAGACTTTACATATCCCCACAGGAAAAAGTCTAACGGTGTGATATCACACGATCTTGTTGGCCAATCGACCGGCCCAAAACGTGAAATTATGTGCTCACCGAAGTGTTCTCTCAATAAATCCATTGATTGATGCGATGTGTGGGAAAACAAAATGTCGCCGAGATCAAGAGCTTCAATTTCAGGCATCAAATAGTCGGTTATCATTTCACGATAACGGTCGCCATTGACGATTACGTTCGCACCGGCATCATTTTTAAAGAAATATGGACCGATGATTCCACCGGCCCACAAAACACACCAAACCGTTGTTTTTTCTGGATGAAGTGGTAGTTCTTGAATCTCTTCAGGTTGCTCTTCGTCCCAAATGCGACAATTTTGTTTGTTTACAAACCCATTGAGCCACAAATGAGCCTCATCGCTGAACAAAATTTGCCTCGAAAACGTCGGATCTTCTTGGAACTTTTCAAGAGCCCATAGAGCGAAGCGATGTCGCTGTATTTTGTACGCTTTCAATTTAAGATCTCGACGTAAAATGCGCCAAGTCGTTCCATACGTCAGTCCGAGTTGCTGCGAATGGCGCTGAATCGACTCTCCACGGTCTTCGTGTACAGTCTCAGCTACGGCCGCTATATTTTCTTCACAGCGTACTGGACGTGGTCTATTCGGCCGAATATTATCCAATAATGAATGCTGGGTCTCAAAATGGGTGATGGTGTTGCGAATAGTACGCTCAGTAGGCCGATTATATTGACCATAAGTTTAGCGAAGTGCACGAAATTCATTCCTTACAGAACGTGAATTTTCGTAATAAAGTTTGTAAACGTTGTTCAGGGGTGAGTCTTTCCATTATGAAATGCCAAACAATACTAAACAAAAATAACATGACAGCATGACACGACTCACACGTGATCTGTCAAATAAAAAAGGCTATTGAAAAAAGTATCTCTACTTGAATAACTTATTACTAGTATTTTTTAAGTTTCAATTTATTATTTGTAAAATTTTATATTTTTTAAACATCTTATTATCTTATTATTTCCGAAAAATCGTATTTTTAAGAATTTTTGCTTTTTAAAGTAGGCAATTTCTTGTGAAATTACCACTTTTTTACGAAAGTTTAATTTTTCTGAAAATTTTATTTATAAAATTTGAAAATTGTTACTTTTTTGATAAATGGTAAAATTTTAAAAATTTGGTTGTTTCTTTTTTAATTGGTGCTTTTTTAGAATTGGTATATATTTTTTTTAATTTGTTAATTTTTGTAGAACTTTTAAACTCTTATTTGGAAATTGGTACTATATTGAAAATTTGGACTCTTTTAAATTGGTACTTTTTTCAACTTTTTGTACACTTTTAAATAGGTACTTTTTCCATCTTTTTATTTTTGATTGGTATTTATTTTTTATAAGAAATGTTTTTAAGTTTTTTTTTTTTTTTTTTTTTTTGAAAATATGTACATTTTTAAAAATTGTATCTTCGGTACGTTTTTAGCTATTATTTTTAGAATATTGATAATTTTATTTTAAAATGGTAATATTTTGAATATTTGAATTTTGTCTTAAAAGTTTGACTTTTTTGAAAATGATACTTTTTTATTGTCAATTTATGTTTTTTTTTTTTTTTTGAAAACATACTTTTTTAAAAATTGATATCTTCGGTACGTTTTTAAGAAATTGTGCTTTTTAAAATTGATACTTTTTTTTAATTACACATTAATTTTTAGAATATTGATACTTTTATTTTAAACTTGGTACTATTTTGAATATTTGAATTTTGTTTAAAATTTAATTGAATTGAATTTTGTTTTGGAAATTGGTACTTTTTTGTTTTTATTGGTACTTATTTTTATATAATTGGTAGTTAAAAAAACCTGCAAGATATTTGGGAACATTTTAGAAGTGGTTCTTGCTAGATTTGGTACTTTTTTAGTTCATTTTTATTTAGAAATTTTGTATTTTTTTTTTAATTGGTGCTATTTTTAAAATTTTATACAGTAAATTTTTTCGATTATAATTATTACCTTTTTTTAATCTGAAATTTTTTCCTTTTTTTTTGGAAAATATTGACTTTTTAAAAAAGCTATCCCTTTTTATTTTAAAATTCTCAGGGCTTAATTAAAAATTAAGGTCGAATAAATTTAAATATACTGTTGTGGGGATAGTCTAGTTCTGTTGTGCGTCTCACTTGTTACTTAAGCCAATCAAAGAAACGTTTTTCCATTTTTAGCTTTCCTAAAATTTGGTTAAATTGCTGCTTTCTTGAACAATCTAAACTTAATTGAAAATTGGTACTTTTTGAAATTTTAACTGAAAATTGTTAACTTTTCATTATTTTTGAATTTAATTTTTTTTCTCATTTTAATGAGAAATTAATTTTCAAAAAATAAAAAAATAATAAAAAATTAACAATAGTCAATTGAATTTTCAAAAAAAGTAACCATTTTCAAAAAATAGTACCAAATTTTAAACAAAATTTAAATTTGCAAAATAAAATATTTTGTAAAACAAAAGGAAAATTTGTTTCGAAATTTTATACTGAAAACAAAAAATAAATTTGAATTACAATTTGTGGAAGAGAAATTTGAATATTAGTACTTTTTAAAAATTATTTTTTTTTCACAAATATATTTTATTTTTTAAAATTGATGTGTACTTTTTTTCAAATTTAAAGTTTATTAAAAACTGGTACCTTTTCAAAAACGGCATGAATTTCTTTCTTTTTGAAAATTAAGAATATTTGTACAGTTTTGGAAATTGCTATTATTAATTATCAGGGCTACCAAAAATATGCTGTAAAAAGAGTGTTTTACGAGCATAAAAAATAATCTTAAAATCGATAAATATGCCCTTAAAACTAAAAATATGATCTTAGTTTTTTTGACAGAAATTTAAATTATCTACTATTTATGATAGTTAACTTGATTTGTATTATCAATTACTAAAAATATTTTATTTTTGCACTTTAAACCAGAGACGAGAGATTTTAATACTAAAAAAGGCAACCTATTTTTTTATTTCAATCGAAAAACAATATTTGGTGTTCAAAAAATAATAAAAATCCATAATTTTATTTTTATTTTCATCAAATCACGAAAATATGCAATTTATATTGGTAAAATGTGCTCTAAAATGAGGCCTTTCTATGAAAATATGACAAAATATGCTGCTAAGCCCAAATATGCAAAAATATGCTGCTAGGATCAAAGTATGTAAAAATATGCAATAACAAGTTGATACCAAATTTCTTAAAATTGTATGAAACGGATAAATAACTAATAGTTTGGTTCATTTAAAGCCCAGGATAAAATATGATTTTGCATAATTTTGATTTCCCTGTTAATTATATTATTATAATTAAGACATTGTTAATAAAATTATTTATTAAATAAATAGAATTTATTTATTACAATATTCATTAAACGCAAACTGTCTAAAACTTTATGCATTCAGAAAATTTTCTGGAATCCAACATGAATTAAATAAAAAATATTTTAAACTTGAAATATGATTGAGGATTTAAAATTTAAAACAAATCTCATCTTTTAATTTTTTAAATTAAAAAAATGTATTAATATTTATTTAAGTAAGTTTTAAAATTTTTATTTAAAATCAACTCATTTTCTTCTTCATTTGACGTTTTTCAGAAATTCGTTTATCCCCAATCATTTCAAGATGGCCGACGACTCTTTGCCGCCTATCACACCAAACAGAAGCGTACCGACATGAAGCGACGTCAATTTCGCGAAATGTATAAAAAGTTACAAATTAAACGTATCGTAAGACGATCCCACAAAGTGTCCATTAAAGCAGATACCAAAGATACATCCTCATACAGCTCACAACACAATCTAGTTTTAGATACACAATTTTCATCATCCAACTTCTCTTTGCCCCTAGTAACCGACATTGATTTGATTGGTTGCGAAAGAACTACAAAATCTTGTGTGGGCACGGTATACAACCAACGGCCATTTTATGTTTATTTAGGAAAACATACACCACCCTGCTGTTTGGACAAACTAAAGACCACCTTTAATCATGTACTCGAAGAGTTTGAAAATGTAGGCATACGCTATTGGCTGGATAATCAGGCTTTAAGAACGGCCATTGATACAAATCAATTGTCACCTGATGCCTATGATATTGATATCAGTTTTAATGTAGACGATTTGGAACGTTCGAATTCATTAAAAAAGTCGCAAACAAAACCTTATGTGGATAATGAAGGCTTCTATTGGATTAAGGCCACCGATGGTCATTACTTTAAGGTACAATTTTCGAAAATTAATCAAATTGGTGTAAATCTGTTGCCTTTTGAAATAACGGGCAATGAAGTGAAACCAAATGGTTTCTTTGGTTGGAAGGCAAAATCATTTTCGGCGGATTTTTTACATCCCATGTCTACGGTGCTATTTTTGGGTAAAAATATTATGTGCCCAAATAATGTGAGAGATTATTTAGAATTTAAGAGTTTACAATAATGGGGTGGGGAAAATAAAAAAAAAAAAAAAAAAATATATAAAACGCAAGTGTTAAATTATGTTATTACTTTTATAGTTTTGTTAATAATAGTTTAGTATGATTTAGTTAAGAATATTATTTATGTTATTGTTATTGAGCATTTTTTGTTATATTATTTGGCTTAAAATATAAAGCTAAAGCAAAAATAAAATACATATTACATATATAATTATCCTAATATTTATAATACTGAGCTACCATAAAAATATTTAGTCACATGATTTTATAAACAGTATTTTATTTATTTATTTATTTTTTTCTTACAAAGGAATTGGTTTTAGTTAATTTAATTAGTTCTACAAAATAATAATCACAATTACAACTAAAATACATAATTAAAATATTGTTTTATTACAAAGGCTACATGCTACATGAAAATCTTGTTCTAGCCAATCATTTCATTGTTTACAGGTATCATTTTTATTCAATATATTAATAAGTACAAATTTTGGGTCATCAAATATTGCCTCAATTGAAATTTTGAGATATTAAAAAGATTCACTTGTCCACAAATTCATGTAGTTATTTTTTGACTCTAGGGGTACTCAAAAATATGTACCTAAACGAAAACAAAAATAAAAAAAACAAAAAAATTTTGCCGTCAGTGAGACTCGAACTTGGACACACACCAACCATTCGGTTTTTACTGACTAACGTCTTACTCAGTACACGACCTCGCACATAGCATCCTAAGCGACAAAAACTCTATTTAGTTTAAAATATCTTTTTAGACATTTTCTTATAAAATACTAACAGGTTCAGAATGGGGTTGAACCAATAACCCCATTAATCCGGCGATCTAACCAACTTGTCCACGTGATTGCAGTATTACTGTGTTATTATACTATTGAGTACTTATTAATGTAATACAGAGTAGGCAAATAATAATGACGCCTCATTACCAAGAAACTACTTTAATAAGTAGTTGCCATTACCGAAAACCAAAAAGTTTTTGCTGGGAAGGTCTGGCATAAAGAAGCCCCAGATCTCAAAAAAGGATATAAAATTGAGATTAGAATTTTCAAGAGAATATGCTAAGTAGTCAGAAGAGTTTTTTAAGGATGACATTTTTGCAGTTAAGATCAATTACAATCTTGTTGGATGTAATATGAATGTCGTAGTCTATCGAAAGCGAAATACGAAGCTATAAGAGAGAAATAAGGTAACTACTTAAAGTACGGAGGTTGTGGTTATGGTTATGGTTGGTCAGTGCATACATATGTGGCAGACTCTACTGTAGGTAATTAAGTGTTTATAAATGGAATAATGGATCGTCGGTATTATATAGATATTTTAAAATAAAATTTACGTGAATGAATTACCGACCGATTAATAATCTACCAGAAAAATATTCCAAAGTATTCTGTAACAAATATAAAGCTTTGGTTTCTCTATAACTGCATAAAAATAATAAAAACCCCACCAGATATAAATCTAATTGAACATCTTTAGAGTTATTATTAAAAAAATAAATTAATGTCTTTAGTTCACGAATAATAATGGTATTAAATTAATACTGCAAGTAAAACGGAATAAAATTGATCCTGAATATAACAAAACCATTTTCAAATCTATATCAACTCATAAGAGGTTATAAAGTTGAAAAAAAGTTACATCCCAGCAAAAACTTTTTGATTTTCGGTAATAACAACTACTTATTAAAGTAGTTTCTTGGTAATGAGGCGTCATTATTATTTGCCTACTCTGTATTACATTAATAAGTACTCAGTAGTATAATAGCACAGTAATACTGCAATCACATGGATGAGTTGGCTAAAGCGCCGGATTAATAACCAGAAGGTTGTTGGTTCAACCCCATTCTTAAGCTGTTAGTTTTTTTATAACAAAATGTCTAAAAAGATATTTTAAACTAAATAGAATTTTTGTTGCTTAGGATGCTATGTGCGAGATGGTGTACTGAGTAAGGCGTTAGTCAGTAAAAACGAATGGTTAGTTTGTGTCCAAGTTCGAGTCTCACTGACGGCAAAGTTTTTTTGTTTTTTTTTTTTTTTGTTATTTTTGTTTTCGTTTAGGTACATATTTTTGAGTACCCCTAGAGCCAAAAAATAACTACTTGAATTTGTGGACAAGTCGAACAAAAATAACTAGTTATTCAGGCAAAAAATAAGTAGTTTATTTTTGTTTCCGATTATACCTGCTAGCTTACCAGGAAAGCAAAGTTTTTGGTGGGATGTCATTAAAATGTTGATTTTTGTGATATTTCGAAGAATAATTTGTATGATATCGAATACCTTTTTTACCTTGAATTATAATTTTATTAACAGGGCAACCAAAAATATACAAAATAATATTTTTTCTTGGGCTTCAAATGAACCAAACTGTTAGTTTTGGATAATTTTAAGAATATTAAATATAAAAATATTTTTGTATATTTTTTTAACTTTTGACCTTCTTGCTTTAAGGATAAACATTGTTGAAATGCGTTAAAAATTTTGAAATATATTTCCTATAATCTTTATTATCTTGTTATGTTTATCCAAGAAAATTGACTCTGCAACACAAAAATCACCAAAAAATGTCTTTTTGTCAAAATCCGCAAAATTCAAATCTAAAGTAGGGCGAATTTATAAGAGATATCAACCTAATTCTTTCTTACTTTTACTTTTTGTGGTGTTGTCTATAAAACAGCATAGTCTATTATTAACTTTTTTGAAATATGTTTAACAAAATTTTGAAAAAATTAAAATTGTTGATTTAAAACACCCATAATGAAAATAAAAATTTTCTAATAAAGCATTAAAAGGGGATTATATTATCCCGCAGGATTCAAAGATAATTTTTCAGTGATTATTGTTCAAATCTGACGTAAAATTGCATTTTATTTCAACATTTTCAAAAAAAAAAAATAAAAATTTTAACATCTTTTATATTGTTTGATAGATAATTATGGCCAGATTACGGTTCCTTTATAATAAATTGCAAAAACTAGTTGATACTAGCAAATTTTTCAAAAAACTGTAAAAAAAATCAAAATTTTCCCATATAAATGCATCCTACAAACTTGAGGTTGGATGCGGCACGTGTTAGCGACATCCGATCACTCCAATATTTTGCACACTATATTTTTAAATAAAACATTCCTAAGGAGAGTCACGGTCGAAATTCGAAAGTCGGCTTTTTTGGAACAATCTAATGTACATACATATTATGTACATTAAAGTGCCTCTTAAAATGAAATGAAGATTAATATGTTCTTATATGATTCCCAAAACATTACATCTGAATATTTTTATTTCCGTGAGCTGGACCATTTTTAAAACACCTCTAGAAATATGGATTTCTTTCAATAACATTATCAAAATTTTCGTTATAAGAAAATTAATTTCAAAATATAATAGAGACATATCTTTTCATTCGCGCAATATAACGTTATTAAAATATTTTGTCATATTTTCTTTCGATATGTAATTTTATATATTTCAGACATTTTTCAATATATATTGGGTTTTAAGGTACCATTGGAAAGGTCAATACTGATACTATTGAAGCATACAGGTAATTAACCCTTTAACAGTAAAAAGGCCAATTTTACACACAAAAAAAAATCATCCAACACCCACCTTAAAGTATACCAATCGACTCAGAATCACTTTTTGAGTCGATCTAACGATGTCGGCCCGTCCGTCCGTTTGGCTGGACGGCTGGCTGGCTCTCCATGTAAACAAAGTACGGGTCGCAATTTTTAAGATAATTCAATGAAATTTGGTACGTAGGGTGCCAAATATCAATAGGAAGCCTATTGAAATTGGTTATGATCGGTTCATTATTTCACCTAGCCCCCATACAAATGTCCTCCCGGAATAGGGGTTTAACAATCATAAATGCCTGAAATATAGCATTATTTTAATAAAATTTGGTGTAAGGAAGTTTTGTATAAGTTTCAATCTTTGTGTCAAAATTCATGAAAATCGATCCATAATTGATCATAGCTCCCATATAAAACCCTCTTCCGAAAATCACTTTAACGTGAATAAATCATATACACATATTAGTATCAAGTTTATATTAGACGCAAATAAGTTTTATATAAGTAGAAATCACAGTGACAAATTTTATAAGGACCATAGCTCCTACTTTAGGGGGTCAACCTAAAAGGCATAAATTCATCTACATGTTAGTATTAACGTAATATTTTGTATTCGTAAAAGTATCGGTACACATGTCTAATATAACACCCCTCCACGATTTTTAATGGACATACACAATGATGTAATGGTCGGGCTTGACCGACTATATCTTTCTTACTTGTTTTTACATTTATTTGGCATAAAAATTAAGTTATAGTATTATGGACCGATGATGCCGAGAACACATATATCAATAGTATTTACCTTTCCAATGATGCCCTAAAATCTAAATTGGGATGGAAAATGTAAAAGTATTTAAACTTTAATAAAACAATATTTAAAAAAATTCATAAAAAATATTACTAAATAAAATCTTTATTCCACAAGAATGAAAACTAATTTTAAAAAAATTTAACTCATGATGTATTAACGCTGGACCGTTTTTAAAATACTGCAGGAACGAAATAATTGAACCGAAATATTTGGGCATTACTTTATAACTTATCAGTCCTTAAATTTAGGGAGTACATTTGCAAATTTTTTGTTTCCATACAAATCGAGGCACTTTAATGTACACCTATGTATATATTTAATTTCAATAAAATCAAGATTTGTGGATCAATTTCGCTGATACATGCTTTATGATTAAGTATACAAAATTTATTTTTTGCATGAAAAATTTGTCCGATACTAATTTCTGAATATCTCCTAAACTATTTCGCTCCGCATCTTTCCTTGTTTCATTTATCTAAATCGGATAGTCCACCTGTTTTTGTTTTCTTAACTATGAAATAACGGTATTTTAGTGGTGATGATAACTTCTGTTGTTTAGGTAACGGTATTTTAGCATTTTGTTTATTTTAGTAACGGATAACGGAATAGGTATTTTTAACGGTAACGGTAGCTAACCTTGTTTATACATTAAAATATATTATTAAGTGGGATGAACGTCTTTGCTACAATTTTAAAAATAATCATATTTTGTGTTTATTCCTGGTAAATAAAGTTTAGTACAAAATCTAAGAATAATTACTTACTTTGGACACATTGGCATCTTTCGATAAAAATCATTTTTATTATTATTATTATTTACAAAAGCTGAGGCTTTACTAAGCTATTAAATTGATCTGAATAAAATTCTTAGATTCTCATTTATTGTATAAAACATATTTTAAATCTTTTCAATAATATATACAAACCTTTAGTTTAACTTAATAAAGATTATGTCAAAATTAAATCACATTTAACTCTGGACAGTTGTTGCAGTATCTTTGACAATAGCACCTTCGGGCAATTCACGTACTAAAGATAGTAATTTCTCCAGTTTTTGTATTTGTAAAGTAGTTTGATCCAAATACATTTGTTTTTTGGGTGGTTTTACCATTAAACGTAAGTTGGGTGATAACTTTAAGGAGGTAACAGTGCCCCTGTGGCAAGGAAAAAAATATCACGTATATTTAATTAATTCCTACATTATCATTAACTTACTTATCATCTCCCACTATTATAAATGGCAATTTTTCATTGAATGCCAAACGTGTTAATTTATTTTTACGTTTCGGTACCACTGCCTGTACACAAATTGCTTTATATTTGTTAACATTCAAATCGAACACATACACTTTGCCCTCATTGGTGACAGCTGCAAATACAGTACTGGAATAGGGAGCCCATTTAACATCACCCACTGCTGAACCTAAATCGAATATAAATAAAGGTTCTGGTCTCATATCTTCCCAGATTTTCACACGCCAATCTCCACTGCAGGTTATGAAAATATTAGAATTATAACGATTAAAATCAATTCTATAGACGGAGAGATTGTGGGCTCTATAAGTCATTAGGTACTTTGAACTGTAAGCTATGCTACATTTGTAGATGCAACCTTCTTCGGTGCCCACAAGAAAGATTTCTTTATCTTGCGGATGAAATGTCATACAGGAACCACAACTTTTTAAACGTAATTCAGTGCCATCTGGTCCGGATACTAAACCATTTTCCAGAAATAATGTTATTATCGTAGTAACCATTAGTTTATTTTGCATAAGAACCCAATTTAAGGTCCGGCCACCAGATGAAACGGAATAGAAGTTTATCTCACCATCAGCCATGTCGGGACCCCATTTTATCTGGAAAATAGAAAGAAAAACTGTTGAGGTGTAATGGATCACATAGACCAGGGAATAGTCTAGTATATAGACCAAACTATAGGCTGAACTATAGATTAGACTATAGATTAGACTATAGACAAGATTAGACAATAGACTAGACTGTAGACTATAGATTATACTATAGATTGGGTTATAGACTATACTTTATACTAGACTAAAATCCAGTCTATAGCACAGTGTATAGCTCAGTGTGTAGTCTAGTATAAAGTCTAGTCTATAGTCTAGGCTAGAAACTATTCTATAGCCTAGTCTATTATCTAGTCTATAGCCTATTCTATTATCTAGTCTATAACCTAGTCTATGGTTTATAATCTAGTCTACTTATAGTCTAGTCTATAGTCTGTAATCTAGTCTATAATCTAGTCTAATACTTACCTCCCAAACACATTCAATATGCTTAGCATTCACACCATCGGAGAAGTACAAAGGTTCTTTGTAATTATCCTTCAGATTATAAACCGCCACATTACCATCGTAAAGACCAATTGCAATTAGAAACGGATACTTTGGATGAATATCACAACACATAACACCACTTTCGGTCATGACTTAACAAAAAAGCATAAAATATTTTTAATAAACAAAGATCTCCAAAAATTTTCCAATATATACTCACTAATATAATCAGGATATGAGGGGTTCTTACAAGTAAACAAACAAATATAACCCTCACTAGGTTGTTTCATAAAATCATCTAAATTACATAATAAAACAATATTAATTTAAATATTCTCCTTTAATTAAATCCACTCACGTGATCCAAAACAAACTGCAAATAGATCATAATAATGTGGATTAAACATTATATCCGTTACACTCATTTTTTTGGTACGTTCATAATTAAACTTCCATAAGGGTAACAAAGTACCCTCAGATTCACGATACTCATCGGCAGGATCTTCCCAATAGCGATAATCATGTGCTATATCTCTATAAATATTTTGATTGATCATGCGCTCCAATATTTGCCAACATTTCAGATATTTCTTATTAACTTCTTCGGCCATTTGGGTGCGTACATCTTGTTTACCCGTTTTACCCTCATCTTTACGATGTGGTTTCTTATCTTCCTTTTTGTCTTTTTCCTTTTGTTGCTTTTCAAAATCCTCCATATAACTGTCATAGATGACCCATTGCAAAACATTGGCACCATATTGAGAGCGTGGTGGTGGTATAGTTTGAGTTTCAACATTCTAAAGGGAGTTTGTTTTTTAATTTGTAACATTTTTAAATATTTTTAAATGAAAATACCCTTTTAGGATTGCTGAAAGTTAGAGCGGCTCTTTCGCAGAAATTAAATTGATTTATAAGTTTACGTTTTTTCCCAGAGGTCTGTACAGCTGCTGCCTCTACGGTTGCTCTTTCACCTTCTTTTTCGGCTAAATCACCCTCTTCTACTTCTTCCTCACGTGCTTCCTCCTCTTCTTCGGCCACTTCTTCCTCGCCTTCAGCTGGCTCAGCATCTTCAGCTGCTACCTCGCCTTCTCCAGTCTCACCTGCTGCAGCCTCACCTTCAGCTGTACCCTCGGATTTTCGAGGAGCTTCTATTTCTACGACAGAATAGCGAGGCG
This sequence comes from Protocalliphora azurea, assembly GCA_932274085.1. NCBI lineage: Eukaryota > Metazoa > Arthropoda > Insecta > Diptera > Calliphoridae > Protocalliphora > Protocalliphora azurea. The sequence goes on along the minus strand of OW026521.1, from coordinate 146,398,632 downwards.
CTGGTAAAGGATATCCTGTGAATAATGAAAAAAAAACTTTTATTATTGAATTTCTTTTCCTAAAGACTAACTAATAAGTAAACTGAAGCATTTTGAACTGATGAAAAGTTTATATAATAAACGAAAGTAACGAAGTCCTATAATACGTAAAGAATATTAGAGTCTTGAAGGCTTAATATATAGCTCATTAGAAGAAGAGGAACTTCAATAAATCCCTTTCTTGTCAAAAAATTATAAAATGAAACTACCTGGTTTTTATACCCCACATTACCATAGGAGGTTGAGGTATTATGTGTTTGTGCTGATGTTTGTAACGCACAGAAAAAAATCATCCAACACTTACCTAAAAGTATACCACATCGACTAAGAATCACTTTCTGAGTAGATCTAACGATGTCCGTCCGTCCGTCTGGTTGTACGGCTGACTGGCTGTCCATAATTCATTGAAATTTGGCACATAGGAAGGTGTAAAGAAGTTTTGTATAAGTATCAGTTTTGTATAAGTATCAGTTTTGTATAAGTATCAGTTTTGTATAAGTATTATCTTTGTGCCAAATTTCATGTAGATCGGTCCATATTTGAAAATAGCTGCCATATAAAATCCTCTTCCGAAAATCACTTTAACGTTCATAAATCACATACACATGTTAGTATCAAGTTTATATTCGACAAATAAGTTTTATATAAGTGGAAATCACAGTGACAAATTTTATGATAATCGGTTCACAGTTTATCATAGCTACCATATAAACCCACTTCCAGGAATCGCCCTAAAGTGCATAAAATCATCTAGATGTTAGTATCAGTACATTTAGTAAAATTGGCCACAGTTGTAATATAAGTCCTCTTCCAGAATTTTTATGCTCGTACACAATGGTGTAGGATATCATATAGTCGGCCTCGACCGACTAATCTTTCCTTTTTCGTTTTGTACTGAGCTGTTAAAATTAAAAAAAAAAACAATTTCATAAATTTTAGGTGTACTTTTTTTAAATAAAAAGTTTCTTTAAGCAACATTTTAAAATGCAACCATCAACTTCAAGTATTTTAGTGTGTTCCTCCTCAAGAATTTAAAAATTTTGTTTTTTCCAAATATTTTTATATTTTTTTTTTTTTATTAAAATACACTAATTTTGAACTTTGATGGAATGGAACTTAAAATGTTACAGGTTGTTTGTTCTCATATTTTTCTGTAAAATAGTACATATTGTTTTTTAATATTCTGAAAAAAAAATTGAAAAATTAAAGTTTTTTGTGGAAAAACACCAGTATCTTCCATACGAAAAACACCTTAAATTCAGATGTTTTTTCTTTATTGCTTTATTAAACATTACACAGTGGGGCAGATTCGAACATTTTTTTAAATAAATCTGTAACTTTTAATCGGCTAGTTGGATTTTCATAAAATTTTGAATAGGCGTAGCAGAGGAGTGTAAAATTTTAAGTTTGGAAGGAGGATTCTACATACATTTCAGGAGCGAAACTATGGGGGCTCAAAATAGGGCTCTTACATAGTACATTTTTAACCACTAGTCAAATTTCTGTTCTTTACTCGATTTCAAAAATTTTTATATCATCTTAAAGCTCTTGATAAGAGCTTTGAAATGTACTATTTATATGCATTTGAACTTGTCTTGGTCAAGTTTTTTTCATACAGGGCCTAACATTTTCGAACGATTTAATATATTTTTTAATTAGTTAAAGAACAAACTTATCTATTGAATAAAGGAAACTGAAGTTGATATCTTTATTGATTACAAAAATAAACGATTTTAAATTTGAAAATTGCAAAAATTAAAAAAAACAGACGGACATCAGAAATCTTAAAAAAAAATCTTAAAATTCCAAAAATGTAAACATTAAAATATTGATAGCACCTTCCCCTAAATTAAGCGTCATTTTCGAACCCTTTTACCCCAATGTAAGGGATCTCGAAAACCTGAATACATTTCTCTGATCCTTCTTGAAGTCTACCAAATTTGGGAACTATCCAATGAACTTTTATAGAAACCTATATTAAATTAGGTAGGGATAGTTTAAAGTTAAATATAGTTTCATTTCCAAATTTGTGGCCAATCTGAATTATATTATGAATACTTAACGGGAACCTTAAAAGACGCAATTTTAAACAATTTAATTGCTGTTATTTCACTGAGTAGGCCTTTAATTTGAATCCACTTTTATTAATTTTCGAATAGATGTTTGAACTTATGGGTAAAATGGTGGTATTTTTAAATTGAAAACTAAAAGTCATAAATATACAACTATTCACATGACAAAAGAATCTTTACACATAATTCTTTGATGAAATATTTCATATATGTTTTACACATAACCGTTTTTAATAATTTCTAAACCAATCAAAATATGCTAAAACGGTTTGGAGGGCAAATGTATGATTAACAAAGGTTTGAAATGGTGCAATAAACAATATTTCAAAAATTGTCACACGTGTAACCGTTACGTCAGAACAGCGACGATATGTTCATTAAAAAAAATCATTAGTCTTTACATTATTAACCGAAGCTTTTTGGTCAAGTTTAAAAGCTCTACGTCCTTCTATAACATATTTCAAAATTTGCTTTAATAAATATCAATTAATCTGTTTTTAAAATTTTCATAAGAAAATTTTTAGTTGCGGTTTTTAATGAACAATAAAAAACAATAAAACAATAAAATTAATTTTGAATACTAAATATTTTTGAATCTATTACTTTTTTAAATAAAAGATGTGGAAAACATCACTTTAGGTATAAAAAAAATAGCTCTAAAATGTCAAAATATGCTATAAAAGTATTAATTATGCCCCAAAAATAAAAAATATAATCTAAAAATCACTATATGCAAAAATATGCAATTAAGACTGAAATGTGCATTTACAAATCGATGACAAAACATTTTATCTATGATTTCATTCAATGTACAGGAAAAAACATGTATTTGCATATTTGTGATTTCTTTGGTCAAAAATAAGACATTAATAGCGTTTTCTTTTCTGAAGGAAGATTTTATCTTTTTACTGTGCAGCATTATAGAGATTACCCTCAATGAGAACAAATTTATAAGAAAAAAAAATTTATTATTTTTTGTGTTTTTTTTTTAAGAAATTTTTGGTTTTTGAAATTACGGATTTTTTGAGAAATTTAGGGTTTTTGGTAAAAATTTGAATTTTTTTTAATTTTTGGAGAAATTTCAAACTTTTGGTGAATTTTTGGCTTTTTGGTTTTTACAGTGAATTTTCAGATTTTTATTGAAATTTTGATTTTTTAGAGACATCTTGAGTAAAATTTTAGAGATTTTTTTTTTTTGATGAAATTTCAATTTTTGGTTATATATATTTTCGATCTGTAATGAAATTTAGAATTTTTGATGAATTTTCGGCTTTTGGTGAAATTTTGCGTTTTTGGTGAAATTTCTGATCTTTAGTGAAATTTGAAGTTTTTGGTAAAATTTTAAGTTTCCATTTTTGGTGAAATTTTAAATTTTTGGTAAATTTTCGGCTTTTTGGTGAAATATTAAATTTTTAATGAATTTTTAGTGAAATTTTAGATTTTTTTGTGAAATTTTGCATTTTTAGTGAAATTTTAAAATTAAAGTAAATTTTCGGATTTTTGGAAAAAATTTCGAATTTTTTTTTGTGAAACTGAATTTTTTGTGAAATTTTGCACAACAAATGCAATTTTCGTCTTTTTGTTAAAATTTAGATTTTTAATAAATTTTCGGATTATTGGTGAAATTTAAAATTTTTGGTGATATTTTTAATTTTTCATGAAATTTCAGAATTTTTGTGAAATTTTAGTAATTTGGTGAAACATCAATTTTAATTTAATAAATTAAAAATAAATATTAAAAAGAAAATACCATAAAAAAACATTTATTTTAATTAAGTACTTATTTAAATCGTACATAAATATTATGTTAATTTCTTAATAATAACTTTAAAAGCACAACCTCAAAAAAAAAAACTTTCCAATAAAGTACTCTTTCGGTAATTTCTAATATTAAATTTGACTTATTTTTCGTACATTTTTCTGGGATAAAATAATTTTTTTAACATCTTTTATTAGAAACTTACCGATTTCTCCACTTTCATCCATTTGAATTTTTGCTTCCTCCGAATCTATATGCAATGAAGTTCCCTCATATTTAAGCAATGTCACTGTATTACCAGCAGGAGGAATCTTTTATTCAATAAAAAATAAATATGTAATATAAAAACAAATTAGGGTACTTATAATCGGCTGTGCCGAATCTTACAAGTATGAAATAATGATTATAGAAAGATACACCATCTTAGATGGTTAAGACATTATGCTTTGTCATTTTATACGAAAGTCTTTAAATATATATCCAGGACCTCAAATTGAAAAATATTCCCGATTGTTATGATTAAAAATAATTTTTGAGAATATATGTCTGGATGTCTGTCCATCTGTATGTTGAAAGGAATTTTTTTAAGCCCATTGTTCAATAAATATATTTCTCTTTCAACACTTATATGACATATAGCCTCGAAAATCTTGGCATTGAAATTCAGCGAAATCCGTTTAGGAATGTCAGAGTTATAAACGATTTTCTAGAACAGCCTCAAACATTTTTCCAATATTATTTGCCCAAATTTAATAATATTTTCTATTTCACATACAATAATATATAAATGTTTTTCTATTGGACAGTTGTGAGATTGAAAAGTCTATAGGAAGTGTTCTAGACTACAAACCGTTAAACCTGAGTTCGTATCCTCGGGACTCCCTATAAATTTTTGTTTTCCTTAAAAAAAAAATTTAAAAATTGACAAGAATTTCTCGGCACGTGTTTTAATGGGGGTTTTTATAAAAAAAAGTATTATTTAGATTTGAGTAGCATTTTAAGCTTTTTATATTGTTTATAAAAAACTGAACATGATTTTCCTTAAAATATTATCACTTAACTGTAACAGAGTTTTAAATTTATATAATAAGATGGCATATCATGTTTGGTGGAATTGGGTCTTAGATTAGATTTCGAAAAAAATTTTTGGTGGAAAACTGAAAAGGAATTTACAATTTTGCATATCTCTTCTTTATTTAGCTCTTCAACACAGATGATCTGAGCGATTTCTCTAAGTCATATGCTCAAGGAGTTAACACAAGTTTACAAGTATTAGGTATATTTCCGGATTAAAAAAAAAATTTGGATAAAAGATAATTTCAGTATGTTTATATATTTGTGAAATACAGATTTTGTGAAGGGTATAAAAGATTCGGCCCCTTGTTTTTTTTTTTACTGTGTTTAAAAAATTTTGTTGAAAGAAAACTTGAATTGAACAAGTTTTTATGTGTTTCGCCTAAATCTTAGCAGTTTGTGAATCGATTTAGATTATGTATCTATTAAGACTATTTCAGAGAAAAAAAGATTTATAACATATATTCCTCAGTTATCTTTAACCTAAGGAAAGTTAATTTTAACTAACAAAGGGGAATCATTATATTATAGAAAATATCCTGGAGATTTTCCTTAAAACGAAAAAACTCACCAGTACAAAGGCTTCCTCTTTAAAACTATACACCACCAAATTGTGTACCACATTGGTGTTGGTGGGTGTCAAAACTTTTGTAATCTCCTCAGCTAATTCGGCTTCAGTTAAATCCAGTTGATCTTCAGGTTTCAAAAGTTGACGTGATTTAACCCAGACATCAAAATCATCTGCATCACCTCCACCGGCATCGCCAGCCGATGATTTGGCAGTCTTTGTAGAAGAACGATTTAACTATAAAGGTAAAGATAGATTAAGAATAGCAAATATCAAATAATTAGAAAAAAAATATATAAATAAGATTACATGTAAATTATATTGATTTTATGCTATTAATAACACTGTGCTAGTCGCAAATTTTAACAGGCTGGGTACCCCACTGGTGAAGATAATTCAGGTACTCTGAAGTCAATGGTGGCAGCCATTTTTCGAAGTTAGCGCTCGTATTCGCGATATTTGGATTCAAAATTTATTATGGAAGTGGCAAAAATAATAGAAAATGAGAAATAAAAAGGACATTATGTATGTAATTTAAATGACAAATCGACTCCAATTATATTTCTGTTTTAAAAGTCGCTCATAAGTAACACTAGTTAGCTTAGTTACGGAATTGTGTTAAAATATTTTGTTATATTAAACTTTTGTAATTTAGCGTTTAAAATATATTTGATAATAAGAATTCGTTATCATATTCTTCAATAGAATCTTAATTGCTTATTTTGTTCAAATTTAACAACTAAATTATTAAATTTAAGTAAAAAAAACTTAATTTTCTTAATCAATCTTCAATTTAGTTTTACCCAATGAGTGCCCATCTTGTTAAAAAAAAATAAGTCTCACTTTCGAGCACAGTGTAATAATATAATTAACAAGAAATACAAAGGCTACTACTGTAAAAATGTGCTTATTTAACTCACCATTTATTTAGATAAAATTAATCATAATTATAAAAATATTAATTATAAAAATTATTTAAATACCCTTATTTTGAGTTACTTAATTAAAAAAGCGTTTTATCCCAGCAAAAACTTTGCTTTCCTGGTAAGCTAGCAGGTATAATTGGAAACAAAAATAAACTACTTATTTTTTGCCTGAATAACTAGTTATTTTTGTTCGACTTGTCCACAAATTCATGTAGTTATTTTTGACTCTAGGGGTACTCAAAAATATGTACCTAAACGAAAACAAAAATAAAAAAAAACAAAAAAATTTTGCCGTCAATGAGACTCGAACTTGGACACACACTAAACATTCGTTTTTACTGACTAACGCCTTACTCAGTACACCATCTCGCACATGCCATTCTAAGCGACAAAAACTCTATTTAGTTTAAAATATCTTTTTAGACATTTTATTATAAAAAACTAACAGCATCAGAATGGGGTTGAAGCAACAACCTTCTGGTTTTTAATCCGGCGCTCCAGCCAACTCATCCACGTGATTGCAGTATTACTGTGCTATTATACTATTGAGTACTTATTAATGTAATACAGAGTAGGCAAATAATAATGACGCCTCATTACCAAGAAACTACTTTAATAAGTAGTTACCATTACCGAAAACCAAAAAGTTTTTGCTGGGATACTATTGAAAAATTAGAAAAAGTTATTTAAAAATTGTGTTTTAATAGAACAGATTTAACACCAAAAATAGTCATGCTTGTTATCATGCAAATTTCAGAGTAAGATTGTCCATCAGTGTTACCTGATCAATATCATCATTGTCTTCTAAGCCCGAACCTGTATCTGAACAAACACTTAATGCCTCTATGGCATCAATTTCAGGAGTTGTAGAGGACATTGTTTTTAACTAATTATTTACAAATATTTTCTTTCTAAAACTTAATAGACTAAATATTAATTAATTAGTTATAAAATAAAATGTACTTTTATATATTTACAAGAACCAATTAATTAAAAAAATTATTGAAATGTTCTAATATAATTAAGTTTTAATAAATTTTTCATATTTACAAAAAATCCAATTCAAATTGATTAAACATAATATAATATGCCAACTATTATTTAATTCGAAAATTTGTTATATTAATTAACTACTTAAGTGATTTATTTAAATTTAGTTGTTAAATAATAATTTCGTTTTCTTTTTAGTTAAATAATAAACAAAAATTAATTAATAATTTAATTAGTTTAACTACCACAACAGCTTTATTTGCAATTTTCCACATAATAGTTAATTTTTTTCTTAGTATATTATTTTCTTATTTAATTTTATAGCTACTCGTACTTTAAGGAACTTGTCTGTATAAGTCTCTGGTTAAAAATGAACTAAAATTTGATTGTTAATGTTTAACATAAAATATAAATATTTACATAGTTAGTACAAGTTCAAAAGTTCCTTTTTTTTATTTTTTCTGCTTCGATTGTTGCTGCTATTTTTGTTATTTTATTCAAATTCAAGAAAACTATAAAGTTTCATTCATTAAAGTCAATATTTCATCAATATTTGGTATGAGCTAGACATGAAGAAAAAATATTTAAACTAAAATAATATAATGAACAGTGGAACAAAAAATAAATTAATTAGGTTTGTAATTTAGTCTAAAGTTAAATCTGTAGCATGATTTATAGCCTGTCTGTTTATAGTAAAGTTTATAGTCTAGTCTGTAGTCCAGTCTATAGTATATTCTATAGTCTAGTCTATAGTATAGGCTATAGTCTAGTCTGTAGTATAGACTATAGATAGTCTAACCTATAGCCTAGGCTATAGTCTAATCTGTGCTATAGTGTAATCTATAGTCTAGGCTATTGTACACAAATAAAAGGCCTATTAAATACAAAAATAGTTACGGAAAAATTCGATTCCAATAAAATGTTCTAATGTTTTAAAGATAAACAACTTTCAATAATTTTATTGATTTTTATGAAGCCTAAAAACTAGATCACTTTGAAGCTTCGTTATTGTATGCAAAATGTCAGATTTTTTTCGTTTTTGTAGTTAACATATAATTCTTTAAAATAAACATTTCATTTTTCCATCAAATTAGATGATCAAAAAATTTACTTTTGTCCTGCTAAATCATCAAAATCTCACACTGTGCATTTTCAAATGTCGAAAGTCATCAAATTATGGCGTGCATTGCAATTTCTTTTTATTCTTCAGATTTTTTGTTTGTTTATTTGTTTGTTTTTTCTGGTATTGTCTGCAAATGGAAAAATAAATAAACATACCGCTTCATCACCTTTATCATGAGTTTTAATTATATCAAAAACTTTTGTTTACTTCATTATTTTTTATTATTTCTTGTAATATAAAGTTTACTTATTTATGTATAAACTCATGCTATAAATATTCTTAGCCTTACAAATTTGGTAAATATGTTGTAAAGGATATATTGCTCATTTCCTGCAAAAACGTCATTACTCACAAAAAGCAAGCTTCGACTTAACATCACTAGAGCATAGTAAATAATGTGTTTTATGAACTGACAAAGCTTTGTGTACGCACGCTTTTTTATATTTCACGCAGGATCGCGATAAAAACATTTTGCCCAAAATTTATAATCTATTCTGTATTCGTTTTTATTTGTGCGTCGGCTATTATGCACAAAAAATGATTAAATTTCATCATAATATTATTCTCTTTCAAAATTTTTTAAAAAATATAGATCAAGTTAAAAACTAAAATTGCATCCCCTGAAAAAAATTGATTTTTTAAGTTATCACGTTCTTGCTGCAAATGAGCGATATGACGTTTTCGTGCTAATATTTTTGAAAGGAAATATTTTAATAATTTCCATGACGTTTCCGGTTTTGTAAGTATTACAATTATTAAACCACTAGTTGAGAAATTAAAATCAATATAAATTTTATTATGTTTTAATAATTTTTACATATTGAAACATGCAATATTTGGTGTAATAAATATAATTATAATATAATATCTTTCCACTGTTTTTGGATGTAGAAATTATTTGGCAATAAAAACTATAATAAACCTATAACTCACACTACTTGCACTACTTAATATAAATTTTAGATAAATATATATTACTGTTTTACTGTGTATGGGATCTTTTTAATAAGTTGTAAAAAATAAGATTTATTTAAAATTAATAAATATTGGTGTCTATTCTTGAAAACGCGTCGAAGAAGTAAAATTTTCTATTAAAACAAAAACAAAGTTTAAAAAATTGTTTTTGTTTACCATATATTTTTAAAATGTAATAAACGTGAGAACTTTAACGCGTTTCTCTCTCTTTTAAAAACGGTAAATTCCATTTTAGAAATGTACAGTAAACAAAAACAATTTTTTAAATTTTGTTTTTGTTTTAATGGAAATTTTCACTTTTTCGACGCGTTTTCAAGAATAGACACCATTGTTTCATTAATATCCTTTATGATAATACTACTATTATAAAAATGTTTTTTTTTGTTCAGTGTAAACTTTACCATTCCAATTACTAAGTGCAGCATTTGAATTAAAGTGGAATTTATAAGTATTTGCAGACTATTATTTATATTATGAGATGCCGTGACATGAAATATTATAATAACTTATAATGAACTTAGATATTAAGTATTGTAAAAATGTTATAAAATACATATTTTACATGGTTTCATTAAAAACTAATAAACAATTTTAAAAATTTTCAGCAGTTTAATTGAAGACGTCGGCCAGAGTATATCAAAGCCAGAAAAAAAAAACTTTGGATAAATTGACAAAAGTGGTTGGTTAGCAAATACATTCTTTTCGTGAAGTTATAAAAATTAAATTAATATATATATATATATATATATATATATATATATATATATATATATATATATATATATATATATATATGTTAATAACACGGTGCTACAAAATAAAAAAGTTTAATACACTTAACATAGTGCAGTTGGTAAGTATGAGTAAGTAAGATTGTTATATCATTTTTAGAACTTTCAGTATACCACCACAATCGGGATTTATATCCAAAGTTTTTATCTCGAATACCTGTTAAACAATTTAAGTTTTTTAAACTACATTAGAAAGAAATTAAATTACTTTTTTTTTTAATATATACACAGTTGTATTCATAGCAAAACTGTGTAAGATATTAAAGACACAAAATCAATTTTTTAAATTTTTATTCGTAATTTTTAAGTCCACACTTTATTAGGAAACATATTTTTTCCTAATACTATATTTTATTAGCAATATCGCTTGATAAAATCAATTGAGAATTGTAGCATATATACATTTTTTTTAATTGTAAAACTCATAAAATCCTCTTATTTTACGCCCCAGCAAAAACTTTTTGGTTTTCGGTAATAACAACTACTTATTAAAGTAGTTACTTGGTAATGAGGCGTCATTATTATTTGCCTACTCTGTATTACATTAATAAGTACTCAATAGTATAATAGCACAGTAATACTGCAATCACATGGATGAGTTGGCTAGAGCGCCGGATTAACAACCAGAAGGTTGTTGGTTTAACCCCATTCTGAAGCTGTTAGTTTTTCTTAACAAAATGTCTAAAAAGATATTTTAAACTAAAAAGAGTTTTTGTCGCTTAGGATGATATGTGCGAGATGGTGTACTGAGTAAGACGTTTGTCAGTAAAAACGAATGGTTAGTTTGTGTCCAAGTTCGAGTCTCACTGACAGCAAAATTTGTTTGTTTTTTTACTTTTGTTTTCGTTTGGGTGCATATTTTTTAGTACCCCTAGAGTCAAAAAGTAACTACATGAATTTGTGGACAAGTCGAACAAAAATAACTAGTTATTCAGGCAAAAACTAAGTAGTTTATTTTTGTTTCTAATTATATCTGCTAGCTTACCAGGAAAGCAAAGTTTTCTCTCTGAGGTATGTTTTGTTGTTGCCATTATTTTGCATCATAAATATTTTAATTCTACAATTTTAATTCGATTTTATCAAATGATGGCTCATTTTTCTCCTAATGTAATATTGTATTAGGAAAAAAAAAGATATATGAAAAATTTGTTTTCTAATCAAGTGTGTGTCAAAAATGGCTGCAAATTCCAAAAAATACAAACAAAAAAATAAAAAAAAATTAATTTATGTCTTTAATATCTTACACAGTTTTAATATGAATATAAATGTGTAAATACTTTTTAAAAAGGGTAATTTATTTTCTTTCTTATTTTAAAAACAAAAATAAAGCTGCGATTTTTTTTATATAACTTCCGATTTTGTGGGTATATCGAAAATTCTAAAAATGGTATAATAATCTACTCAACCATATCTACAAACTCAACCATATCTACAAACATATCTACAAAAAACAATAAAAACTCCGAATTTGGTCTATAACAACGGATTTATAATTCCGAATCTGGTTTATAATAAAGGTTTTAAGAAAGAAGAAACACTTTGTAGCAAATAATATATCGTTACTGGAGTATTCACTCGAATAATGTTTGTTCGATTAATCGACAAATTAAAATTAAATAAATGTTCAATTAAATTAAAATCTATAATTTCAAGTAAAAATTTATTCGAATAAATTATGCCGATAAGTCGAATAATTCGAGTAAAAAATATTTTAGAAAATGATTTTTAACTGGTTTTAAAGATTTTTCAACTGACATCATAATTTAGAATCACATCAAAAATGTATTCAGTAAAAAGAATCGAAACAAACTTGAAACTATATGAAATACAGCGTAATTGAAGTTATAGATCGTTTTTTACTTTGCGTTTGCAGGAGATAACAATAAGATTCACCCTCTTATATTCAATTTCCCGTAAGAAAGAAATAGAAAGATTTGGAACTTGATTTGTTGGTTCTACATACGAATAACACTGCAGCCGATACGTGTAAGTATGGAGTTGATATATAAATAGAGTCTTAGCGTGGTTTGGAGAATATGATGGCTTAAATGAAACTTGCGATACATAAGGGAAAGAGAAGTAGTAAATTTATAATTTATATTAATCGCTGAACTTGTTGCATCTAAAATAATTGTGATTTTTTTTTTTTAATTTCGAAATAAATGTGCCTCATTACATTTTAGTTTATTCGTTTTACGGACAATGATATCCGAACATTAACAAGTTTAGGTAATACTCTTAGGCCTATTTATTTAACTATCAAAAAATTAAGTAAAATATAGAGTAACAATGGATTTATAAAAATACAAGAGAAAAATAAACTAAAATTTTAATTATATTATTTTTGAAAATTTTTTCTAAATAGTCAGTTTAATACATTCTTGTAAATTAAGCGATCCCAATTAATGTAGACACATTTGTCAAGGTATAAAGGGTGTTGAAATTGGTTATGAAAGGGTTTTAAGCTAATAAATGTCTTAAATATGAAAATATTTTAATGAAATTTGGCACAAATAACTTTTATATAAGCATTAACATGACTGCCAAATTTCATGAAGATCGCACCACAAGTGACTATAGCCCCCATACAAGGCCCACTTCAGGAAATCACTTTAATGGACATAAATTTCATATAAATGTTAAAAAAATCTAAATAAAAAAATGTTTCACAGAAATAAGTTTTATATAAGAAAAAAAATAAACTACCAATTTTTATGAAGATCGGTCCATTACTGGCCATAGCTCCTATAAAAGGCCCACTTCCGAAAATCACTCAAATGTGGATAAATATCATAAAATTGTTACTATCAAGATAATATTTTACACAAATAAATTTTATATATATAGAAAGCATGGAGCTGAGTTTTATGAGTATCACTTCATAATTAAACATAAGGTCCGTTCTTTTACATTTTCAGTAAAATCCAGTAAACTGAGTATTTACTGAGTAAATTGAAAACTTTACTCTAAAAAAAACTTGTAAACAAAAAAATACACAAGCGGAAAATTTGTAAAACCCAGAAATATAACCACAACAGCTGATTGCAAACGAATTAACATAAAACAACAACAAAAATCATCAGAGTCTTAATTGAAATATATGCACTTTAGTGAATAACAACTACATTTTTCCTTTTGTTATAAATATACATATTTATTGTTGTTTAATGTACATTTAATAAAATTTTAATGCAAAAATACTATTTTTTTATATTTTTTGAACATTTTCCTTTCATTTTTTATATATTGGATTACTTTTTGCAACTATATGATTTACTGGATTTTCAAGCAAAAATAAAACTGGTAAAATTTGTAAATACTTAGTTTATAAACTGTCATTAGTTCTCTCTCATTTTTTTCTCTCTTTACTGGATTTTGGGTACGCGAATGCAAATCCAGTAAAAGTTTTTACTGGACAGTAGAAAATTTTGGTTAAAAGAACGGACTTATAGTTTAACTATTTTAGAATGAACACGAGCAAGATAAGGTAACCAATTTTAATAAATACACAGCTGTGCACAACAAAATAGCACCACATATTATATTATATTTTAAACAAGTATTATAAAAAAGCTATTAGATTTATTACCGATTTTTTTATGAAAATATACCTTATGTTATTATGTTTGATGATTACATTGGTCTTCTCTCTTATTAGCATAAATGATTGATTATCATATCTCCCGGAATTTTCCAATTTTTGGAATTCTTAGCTTAAAATCGTATGCAAAATACCATCACATATTAGCCATCTGGTTGTATTTTGTGTTACAAGAATATTTTTCTTTAATTCTGACCATATGACTTTTATAGAAGCATGTCGTATGTTAATGGTGGTGGCTTTTTCGAACTTCGAGCATAAATATTTCAGTTTAGGAATTGTAAAAATATAAATACAACACCGGTTGTCACTTTTACATGTTGTTTGTGCTCCTTATGTGACATAATACGTTAACTTCTGAAATGGAGTATTAAGCATGTAACCATAAAAGTTGATTCAGTCTTTTTTTGAAACACAATGTCATTTCTGTTCAATAAGTCAATAAAATTTCAAATTTCAGCATGAACATTTTATTCAGAGATATTTTTATATAACAATAAAGCCCACATCAACCATCCTATGTATTACATGGCCTATTTCAACCAATAAATATGAAAATCAATAATTATTGTAGTAAATGTGCTGTAAATTGATCTAAATTGTCATTTTACTCGTAAATGATTTTTTACTATAAATACGGTTCTAAAAGAAGTGCTTAAAAAGCAATGAACGAGAAGCATAAAAGAACATCCCACCAATGACAATCATGGATTAAAAAAAATACTTCTGCAGCTCTTTTTAAGCATTAAGTACTTCCTTCCAATGACAACACATTTTTAAAATTATGATTTTTTCAGCTACTTTTCAGTTCTTTTTTGCTGGGATTTTAAACAAAGAATGGCAACGAAATTTCGTACAAATAGTTCAAGCGCCGATATAAAATCGAAAACCAAAAATAGGCGTGATACGCCTACTTTACCGCCTACCTCCTAAATAAGGTGAAATTTTAAATTAAGATGGCACAAAAAAAGTTACAGATGGTAGATAAACTAAATTTGGCCAAGCCGAATATAATATTCTTACTTGTGTTATTTTTTAAATCGTTTATATATATATATATATATATATATATATATATAAACAGAATGTATTTTATCGTGAGGGGAAGCTATGAAATTATGATTATGAATGTAAACGCACAAATGGTGAAATATACTAGTGCCTGACAGGACACATTTTTTAATATAGTTCAAAAAAATTCTCACGTAAGATTTTCTTTAATAAAAGCACGAAGCCTATTATGAATGGTTGTGATTAGTTAATTTTCTCTAACAATTTCCCGGAGTTTTGGGCAGATAAAAAAAAAATAATATTAAGGTTTTCGTTCGCATCTTTTGTTTTTTCAATAGTCTAAATCGGACAACCTGTTCTCGAGTAATGGTAAAATATACTCGTGTATTCGCAGAGATATTAGACATGCTCATAAAAGAAATCAGGACTTGATGGAAACAAAATTAAATCAGATTTGTGCTTAGCAGGTTAAATTCCATATTTTTTTTTTTTGCCGACCAGTATAATTATAACAATTTATAACATCTATGAATTAGATTATTATTATTTTTATAAATTTTGTTTTATTATTTCTATTAGTTTTATCACTTACTTGAACTTTGCCTTAAAAATTATTTATTAAACACTAAATATTTTTAAACTTGTCGATTTTTACGCTACGTTCCACTTTACCCCAATATTTCCCATTTTTTTTTTTTTTTTTTTTTTTTTTGACAGTTGATTTAAAAAAACGGCAAAAATACCAAAAAATAAATTATTTTTATGTCAAACATTAGACAATTATCCATTCTATATAACAATTCCATTGTAGGATTCAAAAAATTATTGGTTTATATTTTATTGAAGTTAGATAAAAATGTGCTCCACTTTACCCAATTTTCCCCTACATAGTTGATAATAATTTTCGTATAGTCCCTCTAACGAGTATCACTTTATAGCCCATACAATATGGTGTAGCGTATTATAATCTTACCCTGAACAAGTTAAATGAACTAATTTGGTAGAATTGAACGAGGTTGTTGTAATATTTGATATTCTACTTACACAAGATATGTTAATAAAAATATTGTGCGGATATGTCAGAAGTTGAAATCATAGCCAAAGTTTTTTTTTGAATTAAATTTTTTATATAACAGCTAAACACTTATAATTTTATAAATATGTAGTATATCTAAGTATACAAACCGCTTTTCCTTTATGTCTCGAAACTTTATCGCCAGCAGCACTAGATACACTAATATCATGCTTCTTTTTTGCAGCAGAATGCATTTCAAATTGTTTTCTTTATAAAAAAAAAAAAAAACTTAGCAATTTGATCAAAAATTAAAATACAAAATCACTAAAAAAATATACAAAATTCTTTAACTATTTAAGTATTTTAATAAATTTATTTTATTTTTAATAATTTAACGAAATATATTTTTAATTATATAATGTTTTATTTATGATAATTTAGAGAAAATAAAAAAATCCTATTTTAACAAAATAAGTTGACAATTTGTTTTACTAATTATTTTGTTACTCTTTTTTGACAAATTTTCTTTCAACACAAATTATAAACAAAAAAGTGACTAAAAAGTCTTTATTTTACTATAAAAAAAAAAAATTTGCTATAAAAAATAGGACAACCCAACAACACAACAGTAAGTTACTATAGAAATTTAATTTTGCTATCGATTATACGAATTTTAATAACCAATATTCGAATAATAATTTTCATTTAGTTGCAATAATTTTTACTTCTTTCGTTTTGTTCATTCAAATCATGGATATATTTTTTTATTGTCTTTTACGCAATATTTTTGTTTACATGTTTTAAAGTAATAATAACGTTCCTGTGGTCCTGGCTGATAAACATGTTCTAAAAATTCCTGCTCATTAAATTCATTAGCTGGATAGATAAAATATTCTTTAGAGATGCCAGTACTTTCTGAACTGGAAGATTCATTGAATTGTGTTTCATACATGTGTAATTTCATATCGAGTGAGGCATGATATTCGGTTGGTAATGTGTTTAAATCTGTTGATGGTATAAATTCTGTGGAACGATTTTGTAAACATTGATTTTGATTTTCTCTTTCAGCTAAAACTTTAAGGAGTATGGGGTTCCTGTGGGGAAGAAAAAGTAGAAGGAAAAAGATGTAAGAGAAAAAAACGAAAATCTATAACTTAAAGTGCTCACCGAAAGTCAATTTTTTCAGGGAAAATTTAATAATTAATTTTTATGGATATATATTTTTTTTGTTAAAATTTAAAATAGTATTTTATACGAAAAGTAGAGATGCTTGCGCCACTCTATATATATATATATATATATATATATATATATATATATATAATATTTAATTTTTTTTTTTTTTTTTTTTGAAAACTTAAAATTGTACTGTTAGCAAAATTTTGTGAAAATTTTAAATTGTATTTTAGAAGAAAACTGGAGGCGCAACATCCAAAAGGACAAAAGTTTGTAATCACTTTAATTTCTCAACAAATTTCGATTTTTTTAGTAAAGAACTAAAATTGCATTTTGTAAGGAAACTAATTTCTCAACGAAAATTGATTTTTCAGTAAAAAAAAAAAAAATTAAAATTGTAAATCTGTGATCACTTTTTCAGTGAAAAATTAGAATTACATTATATAAGAAAATTGTCATCATTTAAATATCTCCATTTTTTTTTTTTTTTTTTTATGAAAATTTAAAATTGTATTTTATAAGCAAACTAGAGGCGCTAGAGTCAAAAGGAGGAAAATCAATTTTTTTTTGGTGAAAAATTAAAATTGTATTTTATAAGGAAACCAGAGGCTTTAAAGACAAAAGGTCGAAAATCTGTGATCACTTTTTTAGTGAAAAATTAGAATTGCATTATATAAGAAAATTGTGATCATTTAGATATTTCCACTTTTTTTTTTTTTTGTGAAAATTTACAATTGTATTTTATAAGCAAACTAAAGGCGTCAAAAACAGGAAAAACAGGAAAATCTGTGATCACTTAAATTTCTAACAAAAAATCAATTTTTTTCGGTGAAAAATTAAAATTACATTTTTTAAGAAAAATAGAGGCGCTAGAGTCAATAGGACGAAATTCTGTGATCATAAATTTTACAACAAAAATCAATTTCAATCAGTGAAAAATTAAAACAGAATTTTAAAAGGAAACTAGAAACGCAAGGATCAAAAAGACGAATCCACCTTAAATAATATTATATTCTCCCATTCACCTTGTTCGATTCAACCATTTTTCAATTTCCTCCGTCGTTTTCGTTGAATCACCTAGGTAATCATTTTCAGCAATATATTTATTACGTTGCAGTAAAACTTTAATATCTATTTCCGATTCCTCATCCAATTCACAAGCACAACAATACAATTCCAATAACTTTTTGTTTTTGTCTAACGACTTGATAATTTCATTTGCTGCTAAAGTAGAAACTTTAATAGCACAAATATTCAGTTTAATTAAAGGTGCGTGTTGTTTTAACAACTCATTAGCCAAGCAGCAACATAAACTTTTTTCGGTCATGAGTTTAGCTCCTCTGATATTGAGCTCAGCTATATGTTCAGTTTCCATAATAAGTGAAACAAAAACATGTAAAGCTTGATCAGTGATAAGATTACGTGCCAGCCCCAAATATATAAGCTTGTTGGCATTGTAATTTTGCAAAGCTTTTCCTATTTGTGATAAAGTTTGTTCGCCCAAACGGTTAGTTTCTAATTCTAGATAACGCAGGGTTTTAGTATATTCAAAAAGTTGTACAAAAGCAGAACCACAATCGTCTTGTAGCTGATCATTACCAAAGTCCAGTATTTCTAAACTTAATAAAGAACCCAAAGCTTGACAAATTGTTAAAAGTTTTTCGGCATCCATGCGACTATTACGTAAACGGAAAGTGTGAAGTTGAGGTAAATATCTTAGGCCC
This sequence comes from Protocalliphora azurea, assembly GCA_932274085.1. Taxonomy (NCBI): domain Eukaryota; kingdom Metazoa; phylum Arthropoda; class Insecta; order Diptera; family Calliphoridae; genus Protocalliphora; species Protocalliphora azurea. Next base: position 146,379,788 of record OW026521.1, on the reverse strand, counting down.
CTGAAAAAGAAACTATTAAAACATTTTGGTTTACAATTAAATAAATCTCTTACATTGCTAAATGTTTAATATCATCATATGAAAAATTCTGATGTCTTTTGTGATAATTACGACCTTGTAAAGGTCCCCAAAATTCAATAATAAACGTTTGTAGATTTGTAAAATACTGAACAAAACTTAAACTGATATGATGACAATCCTTGGACGGATAATTGTATTTTTTCAAGTGCCTTAAAAACAAAGCTTTATTACGTTTATCTATGATACGGTCTTCACCATCATCTTCACTTTCTGAAAGTTCAATATCAAGAAAATTTTCTATATTTTTCTTAGTTTTTTTCTTAACAAGCTTTTCTTTCTCTTCTTCGGTTGCAAGTCTTTGGGCCTCACGTCTTTTACGTTTAGCTTCTTTTGCTTCACGAGCTTTTTGTTTAACCTCTCTTAATTCTAAACGTTCCATTTTCCTTTGGGCATTTTGTTTTGCCACTTCTTTATGTAACTCTATTTGAGATTCAGTTGCACCTTTTTCAGGTAGTTGCGCTTCATATAAAGTGCTCTCTAAAGATGAACTTATTTCATAATCACTCTCTTCTTCACTTTCTTCTGAAGAAGTTTCTGATTCCAGAAGAAAATATTTTTCAAAAGAACATTCTCTTAAAGATTGCAAACGGCTTATATACATTTCCTTAACAAATTCCTTAACTTTTAAAGCCAAATCTTTCATTTCCTCTTCTGGCCAATATTCGGCAGGACATTCTTCTAACATTTCCACGTACTTAAGGGTTACACCCAATTGCTTCCAATTAATATTACTTTTAATCGCTATAGATTTATCTCTATGTTTAGCTAGCACCACTCTTCGCCAAAAACGATCTTCAGTTATGTGATAGCATTTTGCCAAAGGTAGTTCCACATCTAAAGTATCATAATGAACCTGCAGCAGCAAGGGATTATTGGCCACTATAGGTATAGGCTCTGGACCAAATGAGCGTGCTATGACTCTTACACATAAATGAGCTAAAGTGCCCAAGTTGAGATTTTCAATAAAAGCATCTGCAAATATCGTACGGTTCTGTTCGCTTGACAGTTGTATTGTTTCTGGTGAGGGCTTATAAACATCGTAAGCACGTTTGAGAGCGAGATCATTTGGTATGGTAAAGTTGATTACGTGCGCGGGATATAAGATAGATTTAATTGGGGACTGTTCTTCCATTGTTAGGAGAACTGTCTTTAAAAAAAATTATGTACTTTTTTTTATTAAATTTACTTTTAGAGAAGATAAACTGAAAAAGTTAAAAAAAGTATCGATAAAGAAAATTTAATATAATATATTAAATTCCCTAAGATTTTTTAGATTTTTTCCGTTATTGTGAAAAATTGCTTATTTGTCGAAAGTCGAAAGTTTTTGTCGACTATTCGTTTTTTATTGAAAATTCATTATTATTATTTTTTTTCTTTTGTGAAAATGGAAATTTAGGTTATTTATTAAAAGAAATAGTTTTTTTTTATGAAAATTAGATTTTTTGAGAGATGTGCGAAAATTCCTTTTTTTTGGCGTTTTTCGTTTAAAATTCGTCTTTTTTTTTAATAATTTTTTAAGAAAATTAAAGGCCTAATTTTATAATAAAAAAAACTTCAAATCACTTTGCAAAATTGTTCATATAAATTGTTTTTGTTTTTCAAAAATTTGTATAAGAAATTTTTTAAAGTGTGGTGAAACGATTTACAAAATAAGGGGGTCAATTTTTAGGAAGGAACCTAACTTTTAGATAATATGTTTTTCAGTAAAAATTCTGTTTTTTTAGATGGAAATTAAATTTTTAGGCAGAAAACCCATTTGTTAATGATTTTTTTATATTCTTTTTGGTAAATAATCTTTTTTTGGTAAAAACTCATTAAAAAATTAGGTTTTGATGAAAATTTAATTCTGTAAAAACCCATTAAAAAAATCGAATTTTTATGAAAATTCTTTTTTATATTTTAAAGAAAATTCGGTTTTTTGGGACAAGTCTAATTCTGTTGTGATATTTTTGCGTTTTGTTAATAATTCTACTTTATAGTGAAAATTCTGTTTTTCGGTTAAAATATAGTTTTTATACCCTATACAAAGAACCATCTTTCTGAGTCGATTAAACGATGTCCATCTGTCTGTCCATTCATGTAAACCTTGTAATCAGAAATTTTGTATATTGGCTTTGGAACTCTATTGAAATTTATTGAAATAAATCTTTAAAATATTAAAATATAATTTAGCGCAAATAAATCTTTTGTAGTATTTTTACACTATACCAGATTTCAGAGATAATTGACTATGGCTCCCATACAAGGTCATCTCCTAAAAATCACTTAAACTTGCATAAATCACAAACAAATGTTAGCAAGTATATGAAATTTTATACAAACAGAAATCAGACTACCAAATTTTATAAGATTCGGTCCAGGTTTATAACCTTTAGCCAAGAAATATAAAGACAATTCCTAACAGACATGTTAATGAACGTAGTCCCTAGTTTATCTAAGAGCTTCAAGAAGCCTTTTTTTAACATCCATGTATGGATCGATTTTTATGATTTTCAATTACAGACAAATTGACGGATATCATTATAAAGGGTATAAAAATGTCCTTACTTATTAATTGACCTATTCATTATTTCACAGACCAAACGCATGAAGCAAGAGACATAAATTCCAGCTCTCAGATAAGTAAACCTAGAAACATAATTATAAATGATTTTTTGTGACCTGTGATACCAATAAAGAACTGAAGCTCACCATTCCAATTGAAGTGTAAATCATAAAGGAAAACAGATTGGAAACTTTGTATTTAAAGTGGGATAAAATGGAACTTTTTAAAAGCTACTGATAGATTAAAACAATGCTGAATATAGGGGAAAATCATAATAAGGAACAAAATTACAGATTTCGTAATGTAATTGTATATGCCAATTGTATTAAAATATATTCAACACGAAGTTATGTAGGGTGAAAAAAAAACCTTTTTGGAACTAGTAAAAAGCAGTGTCACTGAAATATCTATGTAAATGAAAATCACTATTGAAGTAGTTATGAAGTGCTGACACATTTATTTAACAATAACAATTCATCCAAAATACTACAACATTTCAAATATTATAATACTCAATGTTAAAGAGAACCATACAAAGGCCCCAAATATACCATAAACATATAAAACAGGTTTTAAACAGTCCGTCAACTTTTTAATCTCATAACGATCATGATTAATCAGCAATGAAACATATAAGATATTCTGAAAATGCGAAAATTACCGACGATTCATGAAATTATAAAGAAATTTACATACCATAATTAAAATCGGATAGACAAATGCTGAAGCTACTAAAAATGCTATAGGATAGATTTCAGTAAAAAATTTCGCAATGATAGTTAATGTCAAAAGAAGTATGATAAGTAACATATTTGCACTGAATACCATTAAGACGAATATGGGTAAATAGTCCTGAAAATATAAGATGATGTTAGAATTATATTAATTAGAGGTATAATAGCTGTATTAGTTTGGAATAAATTATAGTGGGGTCATAATTTAATGTATTTTCTCTTATATCTTATATATGCATTTACTTATAAACTTTGACGTGTCTCAAAAGCTTTAAAAATACCACAATAATGCACTTTCATAATTACCAAATTTATTTTAGCTCCTAAAGCAATCGTCACAGTCATACATATCAACACGGCGACTAAGGAAATATATAAAATAATATGATCTACATAATCAACAGTGACACTTAAGGCAATGACCACAATTTCAATCTGAAAGCAGAAATAAAAGATTGCGTAAAAATTTACGTAATATTATAATTACTCACGAATTTTTTAAATGTAATTAAATTTAATAATATATTGTCATCAGAGCAACCAAAATAAAACAGAATTCATTCATTTTTACGAGTACAAATTTTCTCCTATTTTTGATTTTTAAATAGAAAAAGAATAATTTTCTATAGAAAATTTCTCTTGTTAAGAGACTAGTTTTCTATAGAAAATTTCTCTTGTTAAGAGACTAGTTTTCTATAGAAAATTTCTCTTGTTAAGAGACTAGTTTTCTATAGAAAATTTCTCTTGTTAAGAGACTAGTTTTCTATAGAAAATTTCTCTTGTTAAGAGACTAGTTTTCTATAGAAAATTTCTCTTGTTAAGAGACTAGTTTTCTATAGAAAATTTCTCTTGTTAAGAGACTAGTTTTCTATAGAAAATTTCTCTTGTTAAGAGACTAGTTTTCTATAGAAAATTTCTCTTGTTAAGAGACTAGTTTTCTATAGAAAATTTCTCTTGTTAAGAGACTAGTTTTCTATAGAAAATTTCTCTTGTTAAGAGACTAGTTTTCTATAGAAAATTTCTCTTGTTAAGAGACTAGTTTTCTATAGAAAATTTCTCTTGTTAAGAGACTAGTTTTCTATAGAAAATTTCTCTTGTTAAGAGACTAGTTTTCTATAGAAAATTTCTCTTGTTAAGAGACTAGTTTTCTATAGAAAATTTCTCTTGTTAAGAGACTAGTTTTCTATAGAAAATTTCTCTTGTTAAGAGACTAGTTTTCTATAGAAAATTTCTCTTGTTAAGAGACTAGTTTTCTATAGAAAATTTCTCTTGTTAAGAGACTAGTTTTCTATAGAAAATTTCTCTTGTTAAGAGACTAGTTTTCTATAGAAAATTTCTCTTGTTAAGAGACTAGTTTTCTATAGAAAATTTCTCTTGTTAAGAGACTAGTTTTCTATAGAAAATTTCTCTTGTTAAGAGACTAGTTTTCTATAGAAAATTTCTCTTGTTAAGAGACTAGTTTTCTATAGAAAATTTCTCTTGTTAAGAGACTAGTTTTCTATAGAAAATTTCTCTTGTTAAGAGACTAGTTTTCTATAGAAAATTTCTCTCGTTAAGAGACTAGTTTTCTATAGAAAATTTCTCTCGTTAAGAGACTAGTTTTCTATAGAAAATTTCTCTTGTTAAGAGACTAGTTTTCTATAGAAAATTTCTCTCGTTAAGAGACTAGTTTTCTATAGAAAATTTCTCTCGTTAAGAGACTAGTTTTCTATAGAAAATTTCTCTCGTTAAGAGACTAGTTTTCTATAGAAAATTTCTCTTGTTAAGAGACTAGTTTTCTATAGAAAATTTCTCTTGTTAAGAGACTAGTTTTCTATAGAAAATTTCTCTTGTTAAGAGACTAGTTTTCTATAGAAAATTTCTCTTGTTAAGAGACTAATTTTCTATAGAAAATTTCTCTTGTTAAGAGACTAGTTTTCTATAGAAAATTTCTCTTGTTAAGAGACTAGTTTTCTATAGAAATTTTCTCTCGTTAAGAGACTAGTTTTCTATAGAAATTTTCTCTCGTTAAGAGACTAGTTTTCTATAGAAATTTTCTCTCGTTAAGAGACTAGTTTTCTATAGAAATTTTCTCTCGTTAAGAGACTAGTTTTCTATAGAAATTTTCTCTCGTTAAGAGACTAGTTTTCTATAGAAATTTTCTCTCGTTAAGAGACTAGTTTTCTATAGAAATTTTCTCTCGTTAAGAGACTAGTTTTCTATAGAAATTTTCTCTCGTTAAGAGACTAGTTTTCTATAGAAAATTTCTCTCGTTAAGAGACTAGTTTTCTATAGAAAATTTCTCTCGTTAAGAGACTAGTTTTCTATAGAAAATTTCTCTCGTTAAGAGACTAGTTTTCTATAGAAAATTTCTCTCGTTAAGAGACTAGTTTTCTATAGAAAATTTCTCTCGTTAAGAGACTAGTTTTCTATAGAAAATTTCTCTCGTTAAGAGACTAGTTTTCTATAGAAAATTTCTCTCGTTAAGAGACTAGTTTTCTATAGAAAATTTCTCTCGTTAAGAGACTAGTTTTCTATAGAAAATTTCTCTCGTTAAGAGACTAGTTTTCTATAGAAAATTTCTCTCGTTAAGAGACTAGTTTTCTATAGAAAATTTCTCTCGTTAAGAGACTAGTTTTCTATAGAAAATTTCTCTCGTTAAGAGACTAGTTTTCTACAGAAAATTTCTCTCGTTAAGAGACTAGTTTTCTACAGAAAATTTCTCTCGTTAAGAGACTAGTTTTCTATAGAAAATTTCTCTCGTTAAGAGACTAGTTTTCTATAGAAAATTTCTCTCGTTAAGAGACTAGTTTTCTATAGAAAATTTCTCTCGTTAAGAGACTAGTTTTCTATAGAAAATTTCTCTCGTTAAGAGAATAATTTTCTTGTAAAGATACTAGCTTCCTCTTTCTTGTAAAGACACTAGCTTCCTCTTTCCTCTCAGAAAGCTTATTTTTTGATTATATTTTGCACTACATTACATTTTAATCACTTACTAGTAAAATTCCAAATATCCACACCAATACATCTGGCAAACTTTTGTCAAAAAAATCAGCTACCGTCGCAAAACTGATGATGAATATGAAAGTTATATAAGCACCAAAAATTACCCAAGAATTAATTAGGAAATCAAAGAATTCGCTATAGAATACAAAGATATATTTTTTTAAAGTAGTATTAAATTTTTCTAATTTACACTTTAATAGATCGAAATACTTACAAATTTTTTAAAAAATACCATTGTATTAACGAGCTGATTATGGCGATCGAAGTCAAATAAAAAATTTTTGAAATTTTGCTTTCTGAAGTATAATTTCTTACAGGATCATCCATTTAAAGGTTTTAACAAATATTTAAAGCGAATTTTACAAATCAAATGTTTGTGTTTCATTTTAAAATACTGAAAATGTTTTTGACGTTTTTTATGGAAATGTTTAAAAAAAAATAAACATTTTGTAACCGTCACCTGAAACGTTTAATATCTTGTCGAAATGTTATAGAGTTAAATTTTAGAAAAATTCAACAATTTAAAGAATATTTTATGTGCTTTATTGTAGTAAAAAATTTACTGAATCTTAAAGATTTAATAATATCTATTAAGTAACTGCTAAACGTTTTTAAATTGAATTTGCATACTTGATTAAATAATTCTATAAAACAAACATGTTATGAGAGTTAAATATTAGTAGTAGATTTTATAATGTGTAATTCTAGATGCACAGTGGGAATATTTTCAAAATTTTTCAAGTTACTAGCCCGATTTTAAAGTGTAAAATATTGTTTGGACATAATTTAAAAAAGGGTAATATTTTTTAAACACACATTCTCTAAAATAAATCTGAAAAATTAAGCATAACCTTTAGACAGTCTTCGATGGGATTTTTTTAAGCAAGCTATGAAAGATTCAAAAATTTCTTAAAATTTATTAATTTAAAATCCATATTTAAAGGATTAAGGACGAGGAAATTAATTCTGAATTAAATTATGAAAACAGTTAAGAAAAGCTAATATCAATAGCTATTGAACACGTAAAGTAGGATTTTTTAATGATTAAGCAAAATAAGTGTAATGTATTTAGTTAAACATGCAGTATATTTTCTACACAAATTTAATAAAAACAATTAAGGAAGATATAGTCGGTCAAGCCCGACCATATGATACCCTACACCATTGTGTATGTGCATCAAACGTCTGGAAGGGATCCTAATATGGGACCTGTGTCCAATTTTTTTGGACACATATACATATTTATAGAATATACGCATTCATTATATTATATAGGAATATAATAATATTCCTTTTATGGGATTTTTGCACTTTAAGGTGATTCTCAGATGTCGAATTGCTTGGAACATACGGTTTATTATGGATTAATCCTCATAAAATCTAGCACAGTGGTTATTTCTTATATAAAACTTATATTTGTTAAATAATAACTTGACAAAAATACCTGTATGGGATTTATACAGGTTAAAGTGATTTTCAAAAGAGAGCTATGGTCAATTGTGGACCGATTTTCATGAAATTTGACAAGAGTATTTATACTTATATTAAACTTATTTGTGAAAAATTTCAAAAAAATATTGCTATATTTAAGGCATTTATGATCGTTAAACCCTTATTCCGGGCGAACATTTGTATGGAGTCTAGGTGAAATAATGAACCGATTTCAATTATTTACAATAGGGTTTATCCTTTAGCTATGTAGGCATTATGTACCAAATTTCATCAAACTATCTTCAAAAGTACGATCTGAAGTTTGATTACAAAGTTTACATGGATGGGCGGACACATGGACATCGTTAAATCGACTCAGCTAGCCGATTGGTACACATTAAGGTGCGTCTTGGACCAATATTTTTGGGTGTTACAAACATCGGCACAAACGCATTATAACTATGATGGTGTAAGGTATAAATATAAAAAATATTTTTTATTTTTCTCACAGCTCTCATATGGAAGTAAAACGAACAATTTAAAAACCATTTTAGACGAGATTAGAGCAAGATCTTAGTTATTAAAAAAAAAAGAAATTGTTCCAAACTGAAGACAATTTTTTTTTTTTAATTTTGCCCAACTAGATTTACGATGGGAACCACAGTGCTTTATATAATGTGTATTTACAAAGAGCAATTCTAAGGAAAATTACAATCAAAATACCCCATAAAATTTTCTCTGATATCAATAAAACAATTAAAAAAAATTTTTTTTTTTCATTGAGTAAAACATTTTATTGTGAAAATACACAATTGACTTATAAATCTAAATATATAAAATATGTAATATTAATAAAAACTAATATTAGAAAATATAACTTAATAACTTGTCATAAAACTGCCACGCCTTAAACTCTTGACATAACGCACTGGTAGCTCAGGCAAATAAATGCAAATGAAATACAACAACGGACCAAATATTACAAAAAATACCAGCCAAAAAACTAAGGTACAAATTGTAAATGCATCCATGCGTTCGTTATATTTTAGCCTCCAGCGACTTGGTCAAGTCAAATATTATGTAATTGCAAAGGCGTTTTATGCGATTTTTGTTTTCTTTTGTATAAACTTAAACTTAATTCTAATATCACTATGATTAATTAGACAATTTTTCATAAAATATTAATAAATCAATCAATAATAGTTAATAAAAACACAATTTAAGCAGGTAACTTTAGTACACAATTTTATAACGAAAATGTATTTAAACCAAAATACACCGTTAGAAAAATATTCGTTAAAGTCAATTCCCAGATAATCCAGAATTTGAAAAAATGCGGAACTATAGTTAATTCATAAAGGAATTTTCTAGGAATGCCATCTGTAACAAAATATAAAGAAATAAAACAAAAACGTTAATAAAAAATAAATAATAAAAATAAAACTTTTTAAAATGAATTTATTTTTATTAATATATTGTTTAAATTTAAATAACAATGCTTTTTATTCTTTTGTATTATTCAGTTACACCTACACAAACAACAATAAACAAAAAACAGCTTTTGTATTTTTTGTTTGTAAATTATAGAAAAAATTTTAAAATTTTATCAAATCCAAATTGAAATGAAACTTTTATATAATTTTTGTATTTCTCTCTATAGTTGAAACGGTCTTATTTTGTTACTGTTTTTGTGTACTTGCACTCTCTATGTTCTGGCTCAGACTGATTGTTTGTTTAATAACAAAAATTTTATTAACGTGTTATTATAAAAAAAAAAAAAAAATGTTTTGTTGTTTTAACTCAAGTTTTACATACTTAATGTTGGTTGTTCGTATATTTTATTTTTATGTACATGTATAGCTATAGATACTCCTAAATTAAATAAAATTAAACAAAATACAACAACAAGGGTAAAGAACAAAAGAAAAAAAAAAACGTTTTTTATGAGAGATTTTTCAAAAAATTGCCAAACTGATAAACATTTTATATTGTATGGTCATTTACAGTGGAACATTTATATGTTATAACATTAAAGTAACTTAAGTTGTTTTTATATAAAATTGAACATTTTTTGAAAACACACATTTTGAAAAAATTTAATTGTTTTAACATTCGAAGAATGGAGGTGTATAAGGGTGTATAAATCTAATTCTGTTTAATGCGTTTTTCTGCATAATATTGCTTTAATAACCAATTTACATTTATTTATACAAAAATAATTTAAAAAAATCCGTAAATTTTACGAAAAAATTACTTTAGACACGATTTTATGGAATTTTTATTTCTTTCATATTAACCCATAAAAAGTTACGAATATATCCAGTAAAGATGTTTTTGCAAATAGTTTATTTTTCTATTGTTTATACATAAGATAGTCGTAAAAATGTAAAAAAAAATCTTTAAAAAATGAAATAGATTTCTTTGGAGATGTGAGGCCATATTATGACTATTTCCAGAACGATTTATTTTGTAAAAAAACAATTTAGGGAATATTCATTCATAACATATTTTACAAAAAAAAAAAAAAAAAAAAACAAAAATGAATATGAATATGAATATGAATATGAAACAAATATGAAAAAAAATTCCAAAATGTGTGTTGTATTTTTCCGATCAATACTAAAAATTCATCTTGAAATTTCTGGTATTTGTCATCAATATATCGACCAATTTTTTATTATTAAAAATCAGTATATGTTACTTATTTAAATGAGAATAAAAAAAAAAAATAATTATAGTCCTCTGCACTCCTTAAAAATAGTAGATAATTCAATTGTACTTAATTGAGTACGTTGACTTCTAAGGGGTTAAATTTCCTTGGATTTTTTGGTGTTTTTGATTAAATGAATAATGGATTGTACATTATTAGAATGCCATATAAACATCAGAATGGAAATTCAAGTAATATTTAATCATATATTTCAAGAAATGATTATTATCTTTTGAGTTTTAAGCATCAAACTAAGAACAAGTAAAAGGGCATATATTCACCATTCAAATAATGTATTTTTTTTTTTTTTTTAATGTAATTTATTAATAATTTCAGCAAATTTATATTTTCAGAGGGGGTTTTTCATAGGTTGGAGTAATTTATATTTCTGGTAAACATGCATATATTATCGTGATATTATCATTAATATCGCATTTATACGATTGATTCCCGAAAGTAGGCTTTATATGGGAGATATGATCATTTATGGACTGACTGTGTTAACATTTTGCACTATGTTTTCTACTTATATATAATACCCATTGGCCTCAAATGTTATGGACTTATGTACTTTAAAATTAATTTGGGGAGAGAAGCTTATATGGGAGCCATGGTCAGTTTTTTTTTTTAATTTTAAAGCCGACACCGAGAAAATTTCTGACAGACCTTTAATAAACAAAGTCCATATGTTTAAAGGAGGCTTTGAAAAGTCAATAAAATATGTTCCTCAATTATAGTGAGATTTCGGAAAAATTTACAATATTTATAACATTTTGAAATCGATCTTAAAGAAATGTTGATTAATCACAGCAAGAACATTGTAATAACATATAGTTATTGGTATAGCTAATTTTCACTAACTATAACATACCCTCTTCATTACATAAAATTAGTTTAGCAACCACTTATTTATAAGCAGTTATGCAATTACAATTTGTAGTGAGAATTGTAATTTATAAAATCTTCTGAAGATTTTTTTTCTTTAAATATAAAATAAATTAACAGCGATTTATAACCGATAATATTGAAATACTTCCAAGTAATTAATTGCTATAATGATATCTAGGTAATGAGTTTCTAAAATAGTAATAGGTAAGTAGTAGCTTCCAATGAAATCGCTGTGTTAAAATGATAAGCAGGTCAAACAAAAAATATCATATTTTCCCCTGCTTTAAACGAACCAAAGAGTAAGTTACTCGTATCTACTCGTTTTAGATAATTATAATAATTTTGAATTCGATTTGTTAGAACATATTAGAGCATATGATCAACTTTTGGTCATATTTTCACTGAATGTCCTTATTTTGGAGCATATTTTAGCAATTTAAACTGGCATTTTTGCATATTTTATATTTAAGAAAATTATCTTGAAAATTGCGACCAGCAGTTTGATTACAAGATTTACATGGACGGACAGACGAACGGACGGACATCTTTAAATCGACTCAGCGAGTGAATCTAAAACGATTGGTATAGTTTAAGGTAGATCTTGGACCAATATTTTTGACGCATACGCGTAATACTCTTAACTACCTATGATAGTGTAGGGTATAATAAATTTGTTATCATCGGTTTTCAACTTAAGTAAAGCCATTTTGTGGAACAGTTCAGGAAATAGATATTTAATTAATGTTTAAGAATTATCATCCTTAGAACTAGTTCTATTGCTACAATACTACAGAAGGGTTTCTTTACAAACATTTGGATTAAAAATTTAAAATTTGTGCTGCAAGTTTGAAGAAAAATCAATTATTTAAAAAAATTATTAGTGAAAGAAAAACTCATATTTTATATATTATTTATGTTTCTGGCCAATGGAATTAGATTACACTGGTCGGCAAAGAAAAAAAAATTTTTTATCCTCCTTTAAACTAAAATAGCTGAACTAGATGGAATTTAACGTGCTAAACACGAATCTGCATTCAGTTTTTTTCTATCAGGAGTTGATTTTTTTTTAGGGGCATGTATAATATTTCCCCATTAATAAGGCAATTATAAGAACCGTTGGTACGATTTAGATAAATGAAACACCAAAAGATGCAGACGAAAATTGTCTTCAAGTCATCTAACATTTTTTTATTTACCCAATAGTTTTAGAGTTATTCAGAAATTAGTATCGGAAAAAAACAACTTTTCATGTAAAATTGAAGAATTTTAATTCTTTATCGTAAAATTGGTAATACTATGAATAAAATAAGGCATGTATCATCAAAATTGCACAAATATTGATTTTATTCACGATTAGGTGAAAATACCTAAGTATACCTATAACTATGGGGAGACACACTGGTTAAAAAATTACTTTCTTTAAACAAAAATAGGTGAACTAGATGGAACTTTATGTGACTAATATGATAACATACAATACAATTTCAATTTTATTAGGCCTTCACACTAGTATAACTCGAGAACAGTTTTTCCAATTTATATAAATAAAACTTGTATAGATGCAGATTATTCAGCACGATATTTTCGGAGTTAATTTAATTTTTTCTGCCAGAAATTTCCGAATAATGCCGAAAATATTGAGATAATAAAAAATTATGTTACAATGACTTGAAGACAAATTTCGACTAAATCTTTTTATGTTTCATTTATGTAAATCGTACCAATGGTTGTTAAGTTGTTGTTAAATATACTCGTGTAATGACCTTATTAATAGGAAAATATTAGACATGCCCATAAAAAACAATCAAGACTTGATAGAAAAAAACTGAAAGCAGCACATCAAATTCCATCCAGTTCACCTATTTTTGTTTAAAAAAGAAAAATTTTTTTTTTTTGCCACCAGTGTGTGTTTTCACTTAATTGTGAATAAAATCAATTTTGATGATACATGGCTTATTTTATTCGTAGCATTACCAACCTTATGAATCTTTTTTCATTTCTTAAAAGAACTTTTAAGGAAAAAAATTCTTCTATTTTACATGGAAAAAAAAAAAAAAATAGGAAAATAATTTTTAAATAACTCCGAAACTATTTAACAAATACAAAAATAATATAAAGACGATTTGAAGACAATTTCTGTACACATGTTTTTTTGTTTCATATATCTAAATCGGACAAACCGTTCTCGACTTAAGGTAAAATATAATAGATAGAATTTTTCTGCCAATCAGTGTTATCAGATTATCATTACTAACATTTATGAGTTAAATAAATTAGTAAGAGCATAACATTTTCATTTCTAATGTTTTTTTTATACAATAAATGTTTAGTAATTAATATTATAACTACAATTTGTTTCCCTTAGTTTTGCTAAAATAACTTATATCATTTTGCAAAACAAAGGCTAATATGATAATATCTTTTTTTCGCACATATTTATAGCAGTATTTACTTACATGCATGTAAATATGTATATAAAAATATTAATATTTTTCATTTAAAACATGTAAACAAAGAAATAAACATTTTTATAAGCAGAAAATACAAAAATAAATCTGTTAAATAATGAAACAACCACCTGTAGGTTTTAAAGTCTACATTACTTAGTATATCTCTAGTATAAAAACGTTTCTATTATATTTTTATGATAATTAGTTCATTATATTTTTATATCCGCTTATACATAACTGAGAGTAGAGTAGATTTATAAATTTTCATATTAAACAGGGTAACTATTTATGTTGTGAAAATTTTTAAAGTAAAAAAGTTTTAGAACGTCCCAGCAAAAACTTTGCTTTCCTATAGAAAGCAAACAAAAATAAACTACTTATTTTTTGCCTGAATAACTAGTTATTTTTGTTCGACTTGTCCACAAATTCATGTAGTTATTTTTTGACTCTAGGGCTACTCAAAAATATGTACCTAAACGAAAACAAAAAGATTTTGCCGTCAGTGAGACTCGAACTTGGACACACACTAACCATTCGTTTTTACTGACTAACCTCTTACTCAGTACACCATCTCGCACATAGCATTCTAAGCGACAAAAACTCTATTTAGTTTAAAATATCTTTTTAGACATTTTGTTATAAAAAACTAACAGCTTCAGAATGGGGTTGAACCAACAACCTCCTTGTTGTTAATCCGGCGCTCTAGCCAACTCATCCACGTGATTGCAGTATTACTGTGCTATTATACTACTGAGTACTTATTTATGTAATACAGAGTAGGCAAATAATAATGACGCCTCATTACCAAGAAACTAATTTAATAAGTAGTTGTTATTACCGAAAAGCAAAAAGTTTTTGCTGGGGTTATTTAGTACAATTTTAAGGCTACCTATCTAGTGGGTAATTTTTTTCCTACAGAAGTATAAATAATGCAGAAGTGACCGTGTGTGACTTCTGATGTTTTCAATACAATCAAAACCGGTTCGTGTGCGAAAAGATAACAATTTTGTTATTTATCAAAATTTTCAATTTTATGACTTATCAGATTGCTTTGATTTAAAAAGGGGGCAAGCCCTATATAAACAAAAAAATAAAATTTACATTGTTTATATTCAGATATTTTTTATAATATTTCTATACAGATATTATTAAAAATGTTACCACAACATATTTTAAATAAAACAAAAAATAACTGCCTTTTGACACTTGCACAAAAAGTAACAAGTTTTATATAAATATTTTTGTTTAAAATAAAAAAAGATAACAAACAAGTTAGATTTCCAAAATTAAAAAAAATTAAAAGTAATTAAAATATAAAACGTTTTTTTAATTTTAAAGTGTTAATTGAAAAATGCACTTCAATCTTTATAACTCTCGTTCATTAACCCCCCTTTTTTCTTTTGTGTATAAATAAATACCTGAACAAATGTTTATTAATAAAAAAAAACCTGTACATTTACTACTATTAAGCCTTTAAGCCAGCACTTTAATTGATTTATTTAGTAACCTTGATAGCAAACAAATACTATAGTTATGAGTTCTAATTGCCATTTTTAGACTGGTTTTTTTTTAACAGTTTAATTAAAAAAAAGATTTTTTTAAATTATTTAGTTTCGTTTATTTTCAGCTTAAAACAATTGATACTCGGTGAAACGTGTAGTTGAAGTTGTAAGCGTGGATTTATTTCAATTGCAATTGATCTTTGTGATTAATAATGACGTCATTGAAATATCACTTCAAATTCTTCCGTTGTAATCTGTCAATAAAGAAAACACTTATGCTCATTGACATCTTTATATTAGCCAGTCACTAAGTGCAGTGGATAACAAATAAATTAAACCGGTTTAAGGAGAAAATAAATGAAGTATTTAAGGAAAAAGTTGAAAAGAAAATTGGAAAATTATTAATTTTTTTTTTTTTTTTTTTTGCAAAATTGCTACAATATTTATAAAGGGGCTTTTTTCAAATTTACACCTTTTTTTATAATTAACCTTTTAATAATTGATTATTTTCTTAAAAATTCAAATTTGTTTTTTTATTATTATTTTTTAATTTTTTTTTTTTCTGAAAATTACAATTTTTTGTTTTTTTTTTTTTTTTTTTGGAAAATTGGTATTATTATTGATAACACTAGTCACACAATTTGTATGAAATTTTTACTATAGATGCCCTCACTTAATTATGAATGAAATAAATACTTTATATGGCCTATTTTATTTGTAATTTAACTCGTTGTTTGATAAAAATTTAAATACAGAAAGTTTTTGCTGTTTTCATTTTTAATAACTTTCAAGGAGCACAATTTTTTCAATTTTGCATGAATTTTTTTTTTTCTGCAAATAATTTCTGAATAACTCCGAAAGTACTGAAAGAATAAAAAAAAAATAATGTGAAGGTAACATGAAGGTAATTTTAGTCAGTATCTTTTGCTATTTTATTTATCTAAATCGAACAAACATTTCTCGAGTTATACTAGTGTGACCGCCTTATTAAGGATGTCATATGAAACAGTCATGGCATAAACAAAATATGTTCGTGATAAAAAAACTGAAAACAGATTTTTATTAAGCACATTAAACTCCTTTTATATGTCTTATTTTTTACTGTGTACTGATGTATGTAATGCACAAAAAATCTTCGGACCCCACCTTATATCGTACGATATATATATATATCATCATTATATAATAAGGTATAAGGTACGGGGTGTCAGAATTTACCAACTCGATTTTGAGCAAGATTTTTCAATTTTTGTGAAGATTTCGATGAGATCATATGAAAAATATGATTACATCTCTAAGTTAATTTTTAAAATTTTAAATATTTTCATGCTTTTAATTTTAAAATTTGTATTTTGTCCATTTATTTTATTTTTCGCAAATGATTTCTAAATAAAATGAAGGAATAGCATTTTTTAAAATAACCCGTAACTTCCAATATATTCCAAAGTAATATGTTGCAAGCTTTTTCCGATTATCCAAATTTGCCTAGTCGTAACAAATTATCAAAGTCAACGCCATAGATTATTAACATAGATATGAAGATTCAAAAAAAAACTCAATTCAAAAAAATTACTCAAAAAAGCACACGTACTATAATTGTTTTTGTTTTGAATGAAATCTTTTACTAACACATTCTTGAACTTAGATTTTTTGACAACCGATTTAGATTTTTGACAACGAGGCTTCATATCTATGTAACCTAGTGTCTATATTAGGCAAATTTTTATCAAACTCTAATGTAGACACTATGTTAATCTATAGTCAACACATTAAAATTAATGCGAAATATTATTTACAATATGAACAGTAACTTAGAAGCTCAAATTTACTTCTTTAAATATTTGCCTAATATGACTTTATTGGAATTTGTTTTTTCGTTGTTGAATAATATAATTTATCTTCTAAATGTAGGTCTAAGTATTGAATATTTTTGTTATACGGATATTGGTTCCTATAATTATAAATACTTACAATATATAAAAGAAATTATCACTGTCTTTCCGCTTCATATCTGTAGCGTTATTTTGTATGTGTTTAACATTGCTAGCACTTGTATCTCGAAAACCAGTTGTTTGACCCACCACCAGGCCTTTGTTTGTATTATTTTCAGACAAAGTTGATACATTTTTTGTTTGTCCAGACGAAAAGAAACGCAGAGTTTTATCCATAATGCTAATAGAAAAAATAAGCAGAGAAAATAAACATAACAAATTAGTAAATAATGCGTAGTTAGTGTAACAAATTTTTTTACACAATTCTTGTTATTTATTTACATACAAAAATTATTTATATACAATTCTTATCAAATATATTTAACACATGTTTTTGATACCCTTTGTACTATATACTGTATTAGGTATAAAGTCAAAGTGAAGATACTCGTTAACTGATAAGATTTATCGATGTAATACAAACACACATTTGTACATATAGTACACATGCATAAGTATGCACAAATTTGAGACAAGACTTTTACAGTGAGTGTTATAAAAAACATAATAAAAAAACGATTTTATAGATAAACATTTAGAAATATTCTTAATAAGGTAATATTAACTTTTTCTTTCTAATTTATAAATAATTATATTTGTTCTTTTATTTTGTTATACACTGTACCTATTCATATTTAAAACAAAAAATATATTATTTAAATGTACACTCAAAAGAACACACTCCTCTTTTACGATTTTTTTTTTTTCCAGCACAAAGCCCTTGTGGTTATCTTTTAAAGACCTGTGACATTTTAATTTCTTCACTCTGGCAAGAGTATTTTTTATACAATTATTTTGATCACCAAATTAGTTTAGAACAGATACGGGCTATAAATAAATTAATAAACTTTCCTTATTTAGTATCCATGTAGAGAATTGTTAAAAACTGCTATAAGAAATTATGGAAATTGTTATCAGTATTTTAAAAAACAAAGAGCTTAAAAATGCATGCTGTTCAGACTTTAAAAATTAACATAAATGTTGGTATGTATTAATAAAAAAAGGTTCTGAATACATTTTAAAATATTAATAATTTTAAAAATATACGTTTGTATAAGAAGTGGGTTTAAAAGGTCATTCTTTTAAAATGAGAACAGAATTAGATCGGTAACGTCAGAAAACAAACTCAAAAAATTTACAATATTCGAATTGGTAAAAGTCTACATAAGCAAAATTAATCCTTTTAAAACCTGAAGAAAAATATTTTTTTACTTTATTTTTTGTTGCTATTTTTTACGCTTGACTGCTATAATTCTAATTATGGCCTGATTCAGTACGACAATCAAATTGTTTGAAAATAAAATTTGTATGAAAATTACTCATTTTTTCAAATATTTTTTGAGTAGTTTTCATACAAATTTTGTTTTCAAACAACTTGATTGTCATACTGAATCAGGCCCTTATGTTTCTACAATCTTTACTTAAAACTTTTTATAAAGTATTAACTCGTAGCATTAATTTCTTAATACTTTACATGAAATAAATTAATTCTTTTAAAAATTAAGGCAATAATGAATTAATTAAGAGTTAAATTTATAAATAGTTAACTAATAAAAAATTAATTCAATAAAGAGTTAATTCAATAACAAATTGATTTAATAATTAACTAATTTAAAAAAGAATTTAAATCGAATATACAATTAATCAAATTCTTAAATAAATACAATAAATTTAAAATTGTTAATTATGGGTTAGTTAGGAAAATTTATTAAATTATTTATCTGGACTTTTGACAAAACTTTTATAATCATAATAGGTACAATACATTTTGAAGAGTTATCTTATGATTCAATTAATAATCAATTTAATTAATAACTAATTCAGTAAAGAATTAATTTATAATAATTCAAAAAAAATAATTCAATAAGGAATTAATTCAATTAATAATTAATTGAATAAAGAATTTATTAATAATAATTAATTCAACAAAAATTAATTAAATAAAGAATAAACTCAATACAAGATTAACTTAATTAAAAATTAATTC
This sequence comes from Protocalliphora azurea, assembly GCA_932274085.1. Taxonomy (NCBI): domain Eukaryota; kingdom Metazoa; phylum Arthropoda; class Insecta; order Diptera; family Calliphoridae; genus Protocalliphora; species Protocalliphora azurea. Next base: position 146,360,484 of record OW026521.1, on the reverse strand, counting down.
AATTGATAATTAACTCAATAAAAAAAATTATTCAATGAAAAATTACCACATTAATGAATTAATTCAGTTAAGAATTATTTCAATGAACAATTAATTCAATAATAAATTATATCAATAAAGATTAAATTTAATAAAAAAAAAATAATTTAATAAAAAATTAAATAGGAATTAGTTCAATAAAGAATTAACTTGAGAAAGTATTAATTCAATTAATAATTAATTCAATAACAAATTAATTAAATTAAGAATTAATTCAATTATGTTATATTAAATCAATTAAGAATAAACTCAATAAAAAAAATAATTCAATGAAGAATTAATTCAATTATGAATAAATTCAGTTAAAAGATATACGCCGTGAAAAAATATTCAAATGAAATATTAATGGATATTGAAATATTTGTATTGAGTCAATATATTTATATATATTATTTATTTTTTTTTTTCGAATAACTATTGTAATAATAAAATACCGCATTTCTTAATATTTTTTCATGATCTAAACGGATATGCTATGTAAGCACAAATTTTAAAACCTATATCCCTATTTAATAAAAAAAAAGTAAAAGATTTTTGGCGAAAGTCCATTGTCACGTTTTTTCTGGAAGTCAAGCTCTTCTTTTACGAATGTCAAGTTAGACCACATTTCGAATCTGGACATAGACGGACATAGTTAAATCGACTCAGAAAGTGATTCTGAACGATATAATTTAATGTGGGGTCCGAAGATTTTTTCTGTGCTTTACAAACATCAGCACAAATGCATAACAACCCAACCATCTATGGTGATGTAGGGTATAAAAGCTTTAACTCAATAAAGAATTTATTTAATAAAATAAAAGCTTTTGAAAAAATAGAGAAAAAACTAATATATTAAAATGGTTTTATGGAATAAAAATCACATTTTTAAATCAGAATTGATATTTTAAAAGATTAAGATTAAGAAATAAATTCAATTAAGCATTAATTCAATAAAGAAAGAGCTTAATGAATAATTGTTAAACAAAAAAATGAATTATTATAAAAGATTTCAATAAATAATGGATTAAATAAATAATTATATAGAGTTTAGAGAATTAAACTAAATTTTAAAAAATCGGGAATGAAAAGAAAAAATCTTAAATTATTATTGAGATTTTAGAGAATTAAACATCATTAAATAAATTTTTTCGAATTCTCCATAATTAACAAACATTTTTAATTGAAAAGCAAAACATTTTTAACCAAATTTGTAATTTTATAGAGTTAAGCACACTAAAGAAATTATTTCGCGAATGAAATATGTAATTCGTTCGAAGTTCTGCTTAACTACACAATATTTACGCAAGGAATTAAATCTTTAAAATATCTTCAATTGTATTATTTGTATTTAATTTTTTAAAGATCTTTTTCACATATTAAATGTTTATTCAACTAATTGTCAATGAAATAACTAATTTATACAATACACAAATTTTTGCAATGTAATAATGTGGCCTCGTTAAATTTACTATTTAAAATTTATTTTCCATTGAAATTTGTTGAAATGCAAAGCCAATAAATAGTCATAAAAAATTACATGCATTTTGAAAATGTTCACAACCTTATACATACAAGATTTCTAAAAGAAAACAAATGTATCGTTTATATTACAAATTAATTTTATTCTAGTTGTAAAATGAACAGTTTGTAAATGACCATGCAAACAAAAAATAATGAGTTTTTAAAACATCAACCCCATACAGAGTTGAACGAAGTATGTATGTTGGTCTATCTATAAATAGAAATGGGCATACATACATCAAAACACATACATATACAAATTTTAAAAGTTATTTTGCATGGCATAATTATTTATATTTAACTAGCTGACCCGAGCCGCGTTGCTGGCCCTAAGCAAACATTAGTGTTGTATTACTGAACGATTTAAATTGATATTTTAACGAAATTTACGACCTTTAAATAAAAATCTAAGGAATACCTATTATAAAGTGTTTTTTACAGAAGAATTTAAATATGATGTAGAAGCTGACCCGAGCCGCGTTGCTGGCCCTAAGCAAACATTAGTGTTGTATTACTGAACGATTTAAATTGATATTTTAACGAAATTTACGACCTTTAAATAAAAATCTAAGGAATACCTATTATAAAGTGTTTTTTACAGAAGAATTTAAATATGATGTAGATGTGGGCTCAATCAAAAAATATACGCATGTATTTAAGGCAAATTTGAATTTATATTTATTTATTACTTCATCTTAAGGTTAGCGGATAGACAATGTCTTTTTTTTGAACGGAATGATGAGAGCTGTAGTCGAAATTGCAGTTGTAATGGAACGCTGCTTGATTCAAATCAGAACTTGAAGCAATTCTTCTTATGCGTTGATTAAAAATTTTAAAGTTGTTGAATTGCTACATTTGCTCGACGATTTCTCATTGCTAACCGAGCCGTTTCATTTCTCGCCTGCCTTTCTTCCTGCGTTTGTGATGTACGAAGTCGGGCCAAACTAATACGGGGTTGTTCTCGTGCGATTTCTCGTTCATATATATTCAATTGATTGACGATATTACGATAAGTACTTGCATTACGTGTTCGACGCGAAATATTAGATCTCCGGGGTCGCGGCATTGTGAATAACACTTAATAACGAATGCCAAAAATACAACAAATGGTTTTAAATATCACAACCTCACTAAATGATGAGCTTTACTTGGAACTTACCGTTTGGAAATAGAATTCTACACCACCACCAGAAAACAAATTGCACAAAAAAAAAAGCGTTTCGATAGAAACAGAAACAGTAATTGTTATAATTTGTATTAAAAAAAATATTTTTAATGATTATTAAGGCAAAGAAATTATGACAAAAAAGAGTTTTTTTTTTTATCGCGGATTTTTCGCGAATTTTTTTTCGTATTATCCTTTTCTGGCCGGTGACCGGTCCGAATTGGTGAGAATCATCAAAATCGGTCTAGTCGTTCTTGAGTTATAACAATAGTAACTAACATCACTTTCTTTTATATATATAGATATATATATAGAGTGCTTCCAAAAAAGAACATTCAAAAGCAATGAACAAGAGGCATAGAAGAAAAACATCCTTCCAATGACACCCATGGGTTAAAAAAAAGGACTTCTGCAACTCTTTTTTAGCACTAAGTGCTTTCTCTCAATGATAACACAATGTTAAAATCATGACTTTTTTGTTGGGATATTATATGCCTAGTATTCGGCATGTATTTATGCATGGAATTCGGCAAGACACTTTTAGAGGTAGTAAATAAATAAAATAAACTTGTTTTCGTATTCATACATTTCATGCCGCTCTTGTTTAATTTGTTGTTTTCTTTTAAATTTGCATTAATTGTTGTTTGCTTTATTAAATATTCAAGGCATTTTTAAAAATAAACAAAGTTATTTTGTGTATTTCTTTCCACAATTTTATTACCAAATATGTGTTAAATTAAATGTTTGCATATACAGTACATATTTTTAATTAATTATAAATTGAATCATTTGTAAATTTAACCAATCACTTAATTTGTTATCAATTTTAAGTAAACAATTACTACGCATTTACAATTATTTCGATTAGATTTTTTGAACTTTGTCACTATAAAAAAAATAAAAATGTTGCATGTAATTTTTAATAAAAAAAAAAAATTAAACTTAAAATATGTACAATAATATATTTTTAATATTTTTTCATACCTAATTTATTGAATTATTTATTTATATTATTAATTTAAATATTTCTTTAGATTAAAATAACTTCACTTTTAAATATATTACTTATTGTTTTTAATTTTCGTAATTATTTAAAAAATTTTTTAGAAAAAATAAAAAAAACACGATCGTCTCTTCTAACGTCTCTGATCAAACTGATTAGCTGTTTAATTATTTCTGCTACAATTTACTATGCAGATACTCATAGTACAAATAAAATTCAATAAATAAATACACTTCAGAGATGGTAAATGGAAATTTGTGAAATCGTACACATATAGCATTTTTTTTATATGTATAAAAGTTATGGAATATTTTATAGTAATATTTTTCATTTGTCTTAATGTTTAAAATTTTAAAAATAACGTTAGAAGAGGAATGTCTTTGCATTAAAAGAAAAGACATTCTCCTGATATTTAATAAAAATTTGTGACAAAGAACTTAATATTTATAGTTATATTTATTTACTTTATTTACCTTATTTACTTATTTATCTAATTATTTATTTATTGATTTATTTATTTAGTTGTTTATTTTTTATTTATTACTTTCTTTACAGCCCATCTAGACGTAACATAATATGTTTGATTTTTCTATCAGAGAGTGTGAAATACGCTCTCTGAGAGAATTATTTCACGTGTATATTCAAATATTTGTATTATAAGATGTATTATGAGACTGTTGTGATGAGATTTCTCTACACAACCATCTTATAAGATGAACTGTCAAAAAAAAAAAAAAAAAAATACACATATACGAAAGTTTGTTTGTGTGTGTACATGTGTATTTTGGAAATTATTAAAAAATATATTTTTTTTAACTCTCCTTTTATTGATTCGTTTATAATAAAAAAAAACATTTTTATAAAAATTGTGCTAAGAAAGTGCGAATTTTTTAAATAAAAGGGTCATTTTTACTTTGTGACTGATTGTAAATAATGATATCTTATAGGATTTATTAGAAGATTTAAGATAATATAAACAAAATAGTTACTCTCTTCTGTCGGCGTTATCTCACGTATTGTATCAGCGTTACCTAGTGTCTACATTAGGCAAATTTATATCAAAACAAACGTCAAAATCGGTACTAATATATACAAGGTAACCTTAGTTAAACAGTTGATTATTATTTTGGTTGTCACAGTTGTCAAAATGCATATATAAAAAACAATAATGAATACGCCATATTGTTGTTTTTGTGCAACTGTTGCAACTTCAACAATTTCGCGTTAAGTTTGACGTTTGTCTTGATAAAAAAATCTCTAATGTAGACACTATGTTAATCTCAATTGTAGACCTGAGGTTAAGTAATTGTTCCTTTTTTGGAATATTGCAAAATTATTATTTTTAAGAATGGTTATAGGTATTCAAATTTTTAAATTAGTATATTTTCTCTTTTTTTTGTAAATTGACACCTTTATGAATAACATTTTTCAAAATAACTTTAAAAAATGTTTACTTTTTAATATTAATACTTTTTGAAAAAAAATACTTTTTGGATAATTCTTTTTGAAAAATGGTACTTCTTTTAAAATAAATATTTTTTGAAAATTGGTATTTTTTAATTGGTTATTTTTATTTTAAAAATTGATCTTTTATTTATTTTTTATTATTTTTTCTCATTCTAATTACGTATTTCATTTATAACTTTTCGAATTTTTATCCAGCTCAACACATTTATAATTTAATTTTTGACTATGTTTATATAGTTTTTTATTATATAATTTACTGCTGATAGGACCTTTTCAGGATGTGAATTTTTTGCGGCTGGGGAGCCACTAACTAATAACAATTTAATATATATTGAACTTAAATAAATGTTTTTTTTTTTTTTTTTTCTTTATTAATGTACACTGTCTGCCACTTGAATAAGGAATTACATTTTTTTAACTTTAATTAAGTTTATCTTCTAAACTAAAGTTCAGAAAAAAATAATTTTTCCGCAACCAAATTTCAAAGTTTTGGCTTTAGTTTCCTGAACAAATAAAAAAAATACATATTTTGTTATACTAAAGTTATGCATTTATTTAAAGACATGTATTTCTATGGTACTATTTCGAGTGTCACTTGAATAAGGAATTCTTTTAATATTAATGAGGAAGGCTATGAACGGCTAGAGAATTTTTAATTAGATAGTTTATTTTTGAGCCGCAGACACAGCCGAGAGGGCGGAATAATAGTACAGGGTGCCATTTCGTATTATGGTACTATAGAATTGGTTTTTGTATCCAACAAAATGACTGCAACGACTTACAAAAACATTCTGGAGGAAGCATTTCCAAAATTTAATGATTTCTTTGGACCTATACTTTGAACGTACCAACACGACAACGCTCCGATTCATACCGCCAGAGCTGTAAAACAATGGATTAATCAACAAGGTGTTCAACTTTTTGATTGGCCCAAATATTCACCAGACCAGAATCCAATGGAAAATGTCTGGGGTTGGCTTGCAAGAAAAGTTTATGAAGGAGGAAAACAATTTAAGACGATAGAATCCTTAAAGGGTGCAATAATGGAAGCATGGAGTTCAATTTCACTAAATTACTTAGAGTCATTATACAAGTCGATGCCAAATCGCATTCTTGAGGTTATTTCTAAAAATGGTGGCAATGGTGGCATAACTTTCATTTTTATAACCTACTTAATTAAAGTTAAAAAAAATGTGATTCCTTATTCAAGTGGCAGGCAGTGTATATAAGTTAGAAATTTTTAATATTATACTTATCTCAGATGTTATTACATTGTAATATTGTTATTTTAGCCATTTGTGGCTTAATATTACGAAAATATATAATTAAATAAAATGATACCGTTCCACGCAGGCATCGAAAGCAACACTTTAGCGGATGAAGCATCTAAATTTGCAACTTTTGTACCAATATTATCGATTTGTACATCTAACAAAAGGGATATAAAAAACACAATTTTATCAACCATCAAGAAATCTGAAATTGAAAAATGAACACAGTACCATCACATTTATAAAAACTTCAACCAATATAAAACTCTATCAATTTACCCCAATAATGCCGAAAGAAGAGATCTACTAAAATACATTATGCTAAGAGCAGGACACACATACATCACACAACAGCATATATTTAATCCCACTCATCGCAATCTATGCCATTTATGCGACAGCAATGTAGAACTAAATATAGAACACCTTCTCCTAAACTGAAGTTTTATTAAACAAGCTCAATTACACATTTTTTAAAAAAAATGCTTAATGGAACTCCTTAAAAATATTAATTCCCAAAATGTTACCAATATAATACAATTATTAAAACATTTTAACATATACAATTTAATACAAATATAAATTTTAAGCTGGGCCAAAAACCTTAGTTGTAGTGCCTATATATTTTTTTTTAATTTGTTTTCATAATTAATTATAATAATAAATTTTGTAAATAAATAAATGAAATGAAAAATTAGGTTTTGTTATTAAAAATATTTTTTTAATTTGTTCTTTTTTCGAAAATTGGTTTGTTATAAAATTTAAACTTTTTGAAAATTGGGACTGTTTTTGAAAGTCAATATTTTTTAGTTTCTTTTTAGTTCTGAAAATTGGTACTTTTTTGAAAATATATAATTTTTGGAAACTGATTTTTTATTGCTTATTTTTGACTTAGAAAATTTATATTTTTTTGTTTGAAAATTGATACGTTTTCGGAAAATAGTTTTTAAGGTAAAAATGTTTGAAAGGGAAAAATAATTTTGATGCCAAATTTCGACTGTTTAGTTACCGTTTTGGTTGATTTTCTTATCAAAATCAACATAAAAAATTTCATGTCGTCGGTCCACTGACGAAGTGTTATGTTGTTTTAAACAACTTTTCAGGAATTCGAATATATATACATATAATATATATATATATATATATATATATATATATATATATATATATATATATATATATATATATATATATATATATATAAATACTATACTATATATTTTAATTACACAACCTCAAAAAGTAGAAGCATAATCAACCGAATATTTTGCTATTTTTTCATAGACTAGCTTACAAACTGAACTTTCTATGGAATTTCTTTGCTCCATTGTTAACTTCGTTTCGGTTATTTTATTAGCCAAACACTGAAATAATTGCATGGTACAATTTCTTTTTAGTTTAGTTCTTCTTTCAGCTTTAGTTCGTGTAAATTGTTGGTTCGTGGATGTGCTTGTACTAGTTGATGTACAAGGGGATTGTAGTGGATCCTGCCAAGAATCCTCATTATTTTCTATCTTATTAACTTTTGCTTTTTTCACACAAGAAAATTCTGTATCACTAAACGTATCAGTAGTTATATCTAATGAGCTTTCAGAAATGTGAAATGATGTACTGTAAAATATAAAAAAATCATAATTTAATTAATACCTTTTAATAGTTTAGTAATTACACTTACTTTTCCGTGCAGGAAAATCCATCTAAAAATTTTAAAAGATCAGCATATTTATAGGGTTTAATATAAGTTTCAGTGCCAGACTTTAATCTTCTTTTATTCTTCTTATAGGAGTCCCGTATATTTCGAAATTTTCTTTTTACTTCTCTGACTAAAATAAATTTATTAATCTTTTAATATTATAAAAATTGTTAAAAGTATTTAATTTTATTTACCAGGTAAGCCAACGTCCCTTGCAATATTACACCACAATTCTTCCCTATATGGGTGGTTTTTATAAGCTTCCGATTGTGTATTATATAAAGAGTCATATTTCTTAACTTCTGCTATTATTTTCTCATTTATATCCATTGAAATTAATTTTTTTAATTAAAGTTTTCCTATTATAAATTATTGTTTTGTTTATATTTATTTTGTTTTTTAGGAATGAAAATTCATCTGCTTCTTTTAGTAAATTCTATTCAATGTAGGGTGATAGCAGATGGGGAGAGATAAAGTCAATGTGGTCATTCAAATTTTTACGGTTTTATTAAAATAGTTCAAATGTTTATTTAAATTTATGCATTATTGCCAAGGCAAATAAAAATTCATCCTCGATGACAAGAGAATGAAGTTTAGTACGTTTTCTTACCATTTTGTACAAGATTATATAAATCAACATATTCGATTGAAAAACAAAAGAAATTTAAAATTGTTGAATAAATTGTATATATAAAATATTTTGGCTTAAATTATGATCACCGGCCCACTTAATTTGTAAACAATTTTTATAATGGATTAGTACTACTTCTACTAGTGAATCCACTCTTTCATTACGAGTTATGGGCAAAGTTTTAATATATTCTCTGAATATCTTTATTAATACATATGCGATTTAAATTATATGAATACCGTAAATACCTTTTTAACGATATATAATATGACCATATTCATTCAATCCTTGAGAGGAAAAATTGCATTTTTTATTGATATACCGGCACTTACAATTTTTTTCTAAGTTTATTCAGTGAAGCCGGTGTTCGACATACACTGAGGAGAAAGTTCTTGAGCCCGGCCGAAGGCCAGTTACACGGAAAAACTTTTATTACAGTTAAAAGAAAATATTTTTATTTCAACTGTGCCGGTGATCTTAATTTGTTAAAATATTTTATGAAATGAAATCATTTTATAGTAAAAAATGTACTGATGATCTTAATATTAATATTAATATAGTTAAAAAGCTATTTCTGCTTTCTAAATCAATTAGAAAATTTAAAATTGACTTAAAATTTATGAGCTATGAGATCATTATTACAGGAACTACCCTCAAAACGATCGGAATATCTCAAAAATTTAAAGGGTGTTTCAAAATTTTTGAAAATTGTTATGTGATGTCCTCAAGAAGATCTTCAGCCCGGAATTTGGCATTTCTGCCTTAAGATAAAAACATCGTGTTAATTTTTGCTAGAAATAATCAATTGAATTTTTAAATTAAAAGGTGTAAAAAATCTACTTAAATTTGCTTTAACTTTTTTTATTTGGCAATGTTTGCTCAAAAAAGAAGAAAGCACTGGGGGCAACAGTTCTAAATTCAATGTGCTAAACACTTTAGACGGTCCCAGCACTAGTTCCAACAGGTTTCAACTTCTATCTCTAGACGAAGAAGAAGCAGTTGCTTTCAAAAAAAGATTCCACTAATAATTGTGGAATCTACCCACAGTTTTTCATCTGTGATCGCATTAATTGGGGATAAATAAATTTATAAACGAATGTTTATTGGTAAGAAAATTGTTACCGCTGTATAATGAAGCTCAAGACAAAAAATTCCAAAATTATACGCATGATTCAAAAAATTTTAAATTGGTTTTATTTGGCCTACCACAACTGGACACAAAGAAAATTGGCGAAGAATTTGTCAGCTAGCGCAATATTAATACGATAAGCATTAATGAACTAGAAACAAAGAGATGTGTAGATGACGCGCTCTATCTTATCGATATTTTTGCAATATTTATATGTATAGGAGAAAACCTCTAAAGGGCAACAAAGTGCCGAAAATCCCGATTATGAAGTTTGTTCACTCAATAAAGGTAATAGTGATGATAGTATAATTTATAAAAGTTTTACAACTGCATAAAGAATAACTTAAAGAAAGTTAACCATAGAGCAGATGACCCAAAGTATCCTAATCGTCAAGATTACTTAGAAATTCAACATCTAGATCTAAGGCAATCAACCAACCTTATCACGACAAGAACCATAAAATAATGCACGTAATTCCCGCGCAAATGGTATTTTATATTCTGAGGAATCTAAAAACAAAAGCTGCAAAAGGAATAATAGCGATGATAATGAACAAATATTGCCAATAAAGTTTGATGCTGTCGATGCTTTGCAAAGATATCAGAATAAGTACAACAAGCTATGAGTTATGGGTATGATGCACTGGAATGCTCAAGGCATAACAACTGAGTCAGCAACTGTCCAGCTGTAATTGTTTTCTACAAAAAGAAAATCGATATTCTCCTTTTAAATGAGACTCTTTTGAAACCATACCACTAATTTCAACTTGGTGGCTATAAAATTTATAGAGAGGATCGATCTACGCATGGCGTAGGAGTTCTAATTGCAATTAAAGGTAATATTAAGCATATGTTGTTACCAAAAATAAAAACAAGCGCTGTTGAAAGTATTTCAGTACAATCTATTATTAATAGAAGGCCGGTTATATTTCCTTCAGCGTATAATCTAGTTCTTACTACCAATTTTAAAGCTGATTTGGATAAATTAACTTAATCTTCAAACGACTATATCAGATAATTCGGCTGGTAAAGGGCCTTCAATTCAGCTATTAAATTTATTACCCAAATGAATATAATCGCTTTGGACAAAATATCAACCCTGTTCAATCGTCTACAGTAAACATTCTTTTATCTAAATCGTGTCTCCATTTTTCAAACCTTGAGACATATCCAAATGTATTACAGTGGGACCATGTCAGTATTCAGAAACGTAATTAGGTGTCAGAACATTGACCAACCTGTTACTAATTCAGGTAATCTTGATTTTTGTTTTAATAAATTAATATCTGTATTTAAAGAAGCATTTAATAAAATACCTGGAGTTTAATAAAAATTCTTGGCAACGAGAAAATTTTGATGTTAGTAAAATGTTAATTAGTCAAACGTAAATTTCAAAGATGTAGGGATTTTAATCATAAAAATTAATTGAAAAGTATTTTGAAGCTATTAAATAAACTAAATGATTTCCACTCTAATAAAGACCGAAATTTACCCTCGAGCTCTAAAAAATTTTGGAAAGTAACAAAAGGAAACAAAATGTCTTTTACTGATCTTCATGTAAACGGTGAAGTTTTAAAAACTATCACTGAAAAGGCCAACTCAATAGCAGATATATTTGGTACTTCCCACACCATTACATTTGTTAGTGATCTTAACGATAAAATTCTTGACAGAACTTACCAACTCAGCTGAAGTTAAATCATTTGTACTTTTATTGAAAAACAATAAAGCCTGGATTAGATGGCATTAATATCAATATCCTTAAAAACATTCCCGATTACTTTTTTGGAATCTTAAGTAAACTTTTCAATTCTTATTTAATAAAAGGATATTTTCCTATAATTTTTAAAGAAGGTAAAAGTAATCGCAATTATCAAGTCAGGAAAGGATTCTGAACTACCTTCCAGCTATAGATCAATCAGCACACTAAGCCTACTGAATAAAGTTTTTGAAAAAATAAGGAAAAAGAAATTTTTAGATTTTTGTAGTCTAAATAATATTACTAACCCTCAACAATTTAGTTTCCGCAAGGAGCACTCTACTGTACATGAACTAACTCTTTTTAGTTTATGTATAGTAGAGTGCTAATTTTCTTGAAACAAACGAAAGAAATCGAAAGAGTTCTGAAGTTATTTTTCTTGACATTGAAAAAGTTTTCTATTCAATATGGCATGATTACCTAGTTTTTAAACTTAATTCCTTCAATTATCCAAAATACCTACAAAAGATAATAAGAGTTTTTGAGATCAACGCTCATTTGTTGTATCTATAGATAACACCTGCGGGTCTACCGCAAGGGTCATTATTATTACCTATTCTTTACTTTATGTATACATCCGATATTACTGATCGCAGGAATCAGGAAGTGACTTTTTAGACAGACGATAATGCTTTTACTTGCTGTAGTAAAGTGTGTAACATAATAAGCAAAATAATGGAAGATAACAGTAAATGTTGGTAAAAAACAAGCCAAGTGGTGTTTTTTTTTTAAAGGTTTATAACTTTGAATTGGCAACACTGCTTTACTTGACAACCGATTTAACAGCTGATAGTTGCTTTTTGTTTAGTTTGGTTTGACATTTCGTATAGACTTACATCAGGGTGATGCTTGCAAGTTGTTGAATTTTTTTTATCAAAATAATGGTTCTGATCGTCAAATTTATCGTGTACTTCGTCCATTTTATGGAATACATAATCGTCCTTTAGAGCGGTAATTCGAATAACAACGGATCGTTTTCGGACCACGTTTACTCTTAATGATAATGTGCATCCCGTGAGACGCCCAACAGTGCGCACTGAAGAAGCTGTGCGGGGAAGCATTGAAGATCCAAATCAATCAATTCGTCGTCGTTCTCGGCAACTAGGGTTGTGTCCTTCCACTTTATGGAAGATTTTACGAAAGGATCTTGGCTTAACACCTTTCAGGATTCAACTTGTATAGGAATTAATTTGACGAATGGGCTGAAGCACAAATTGATATTGAATTTCCATTCAAAATTTTGTTCTCCGATGAAGCTCATTTTTAGGTGAATGGGTCCATAAATAAACAGAATTGTCGCATTTAGAATGAGGATAATCCACATGTTTTTGTCCAAACACCACTACATCTACAGAAAATTACTGTTTGGTGCGCTTTTTGGACTTTCAGAGTCATTGGTCCATATGTTTCCAATAACGATGATAGGAAAATGATTAGAATTTTTCAATACCTCAATTAGCTGGCTTTAATCTTGCTGAAATGTGGTTCCAACAGGACGAATCCACATGCCACATAGCGTGCGCTACAATTGGTTTACTCAAAGAAACTTTTTATGAAAGAGTAATTTAAAGTAATGGTCCAATTAATTGGCTACCAAGATCGTGTGATTTAAAACCATTGGATTATTTTTGGGATTGTGTAGTCACTTGTCTATGTCGATAAACCAGAAATAATTGAACACATGGAAATCAACGTTCGAAGAGTTAGTTATTGGCGAAATGCGAAAAGTTTGTGAAAATTGGTGTTCCAGATTGCACCTTGTACGCGCCAGCATTCTTATAACGTTCAAATATGTACAAGGTTTTTTAGGCAACTTTTCCTTAATATTGTTATTTTCCTTGTATTTTCCTTATTAAATAAATTATTTAGATATTAATTGCTGTAATACTTTTAAGTAAATCCTCATACATCGTAATTAATTATTTTATGAAGGTTCCAATAAAGTCAAACTAATATTAAAAAAATTAAGATATGCAGCCCACATTATATGTCTTTTTCGAGTGAAAATAAAAAGTTTCATTTTGTATCAGTGTTATTCATTAAATAATTTTTTTATTATATATTTAAATATTTGTAAAAATTTATTGAAAATTATTAATAAGCAAACATTTTCTTGTGTAACGAAAATATGACATCCCTTTGAACCACTTCAAAAAATGTTGACTGGGAATTCTTTTTGCAAAAAATTCATGAAATTTTAAATAATTAAGTTTTTTTCTTTATATTTATGAAAATAATGCATAAAAACGTGATTCTATCTGAAAACCCCGTGAAAATGCTGCAAATTAAAAATCGCTAATTTTTCTAAACAAAAAAAAAAAGCATTTGTAAAATGTTTTAATAATAGCGCCAGAATCTCTACTACAAGTATACTCTTCCTGATAACTTTATTTTATTTGTTACAAGCGAATCTTTAAAGATTTGAGTTTATAAACTTTTCATTTCTTTTAAAATGCTCCATTATTGCTGTCGTTTAACTTATTTAAAGCAATATAACATTTTTTTATTTATAAAATGTTTAAATACTTTTAATTATTGCTAAATAGTCGAAAACCAATTATTATACAATAAATTTTACAGACACTGAATAGATATTTATCAATTGAACAAAAATAATTAATAATAATATTTTTCATTCCTATACTCCGTATGTAATAAAACTATTCAGTTAAAGTGAAAACGTCCATAATGAATCTCGAACGCATAATACGCATAACTAGTGGTTATTTATTCTTAACCGGCTATCACATACGTTGGTACGATCGCAAGTCATTACATTATCGTCTATCAATATGGGGAACTTTATATTTTCTTATCCTGTTCCTTTTATATCTCATCTGTTTTTGTCATCATTTTGAACACTCATCTATGTTGAAAGTGCTTTTGGATATCTCACCATTTTTAAACGATCTGGTGCGCGTTCACGTTTTGCTGGGCCTTAAAGTTTTAATTTTTTGCTTAATAGAATGGAAAGATTTAACCAAAATATTTAATACATTGGTACGCCTAACGGGAGATGATATAAAACGTCAGGAAGTATTTGATCGTTTTGAAGCTCTGGTCTATTTGATGTTTTTCTCCTCCCTAACGGTGGCTTTAGGATTTGGTTTATATATAGCCATCGAATTGAAATTTGAACTACCACCTTTAGATCATATAATGATAGGCATGGCTTTATTTATGCCTCACTTTACCTTAGCTGGATGTTTACGTTTGTATACTTTGGGTTTATGGTTAATTGAAAGAAAATTAGTAATCATGCAGAAAAATTTGAAGGATCAAGAAAAGGATAATGATAACAAAAAATTACAATCAGAGGTGGTAATTGAAATAGTTAACCCAGTTTTAAATCAAAATTCTCCTCATATAAATTTATATAGATTTTACGATAATATTTCAAACCGTGTAGATTTTATAGCTGATTTTTTGAAATTGTTTGATAAAATTTTGCAACGTCAACTTGGTGTTTTGATGGGTTTGAATTTTAATTGTCTCTTGGCCGGAGTTTATGGTCATGTATATTTTGAAAATTCTTGGCATATATTGTTTACACAACGTAATCGTCGTATTTTTTATGCAGCCAATAGTGCCATTTTTGTTTGTATACTTTTAGACTATGTAATGCTGTTGGTAGCTCGTTGGAGTTTTTATAGGGCGGTAAGTAAACTAAATTTTGAAATGCTTTAATTTATAAAATATTTACTTATGTTTTTTATATGTTTACAGAAACATAATCTCTATAATGTTGTAATAACAGCATTATTTGGAAATAAAGAACAACTAGCAGAAATAGAAAGAGTTTTAAAACATATTAAATATAAATTAAGCAAAAATATAAAATTAAAACTTTTTGGTTTAGTGGAGTTTAACACCTGGAATTTTTTTATGGTAAGTTTTTATTTAGAAATTTATAAATATGTATATACATATATTTTATTACTCTAATGTCGTTTTATCTACTTGCAGCTTCAAGGTTTAATGATTTCAGTAATTGCACTAATTATAAATTATCAGTATTTTAACGATCAAATAAAAGCTCTCAATGAACGTTTTGATATTAATAAATCAGAATAAATATAAATAAAAATAATATTAAATAAAACAAGGTTTTTTTTTTAAAAAGAATTTAGCTAAAAATTAATAATAAATCTTTATTTGTTTGTTTTAATATTTCCTTTTAAACCAACGTTTTTATTATATAGTCTCTTTTTACTACAACTCTATTATTATTACTCACCCTTCTACACTGAACATGCCTCACAAAATACAACTCTATGTTTTTTTTTAATATAAAGACGCTTTATAACACCTTGTAAACAAGCGGCTTTTGCGTGAGGAGAAAAAATTATTTTTTATTATAAATTGTAAATTTTTGGATAAATTGTTCGAAAAGATCTTGATGAAAAATGAGTGCCGGTAATATGTTATATGGTGGTGATGAAATTGGTGCACTGGTATTTGATCCAGGCCATCATTCTCTAAGAGTAGGCTATGCTCAAGAGGATACACCAAAAGCTGAAATTCCCTCTGTAGTGGGAGTGGGACCACAATCCTCAGATTCGAATATGGATTTGGAGACAAAAGCAGACAATAATATTACACAAAATAGTAAGATTTTAAAGTTATTAATGTGAGAGAAATCCTAAATTTTACATAAATTCTTCTTTCTTGTCAGATGCCGATTCCCACAAATATTATGTAGACACCACCTACATTAATGTGCCCCGTTCCCATATGGAAATCCAAACCTATATGAAAGATGGCATGATAGACAATTGGGATCTATTCGAAAAGGTTATAGACTACGCATATGCCAAAGTCATACAATCAGAACCGGAATATCATCCGGTTTTATTTTCGGAAGCTTCTTGGAATGTGCGCAATAATCGTGAAAAACTAACGGAATTAATGTTTGAAAAATATAATGTGCCCGCCTTCTTTCTGGTGAAAAATGCTGTCTTAGCGGCGTTTGCTAGTGGTCGTGCCACAGCCTTGGTGGTAGACAGTGGCGCTACACATACTTCTGCTGTGCCCGTCCATGAAGGTTATGTACTGTCACAGGCTGTGGTAAAATCACCCCTAGGTGGTGATTACTTATCCATGCAGTGTCGCCAACATTTGGAAAAAGCTGGTATTGATTTGACGCCCGCCTATAGCATTGCTTCCAAAGACGTGGTTAAAGAACGTGATGCTCCACGCTTTACCACGCGCAAACTGCCTGAAAATTTATCACAATCCTGGCAAAATTATATGATGAAATCATTGTTGCAAGATTTTCAAATGAATATATTGCAAGTATTGGAAAATCCCTTTGACGAGAGAGTGGCCTCTCAGATACCCATGGTACATTATGAGTTTCCCAATGGTTATCATCAGGAATTTGGTTCGGAACGTTTTAAATTAGCGGAAAGTTTATTTGACCATGCTCCTTTGGGGGCTGGACAATTGGCGTCTACTAGTGTGGGAATGTGTGATGCTGATGTGCGTCTATCCCTATATGGCTCGGTGGTGGTAACAGGTATTACGGTACACAATTTTCTATAAAAAAATTTACTAAGTAATTTGTATTTATAGGTGGCAATACCCTGCTACAAGGTTTTCCAGAACGCTTAAATCGTGACTTACAACTACGCGCTCCTTCCAATACACGCCTGAAAATGATTTCGGCTAATGGTAGCGTTGAAAGACGATTTGGTGCTTGGATAGGTGGTTCTATATTGGCCTCAATTGGCACATTCCAACAAATGTGGATATCTTCGCAAGAGTATGAAGAATCTGGTAAAAGTCAAGTAGAACGTAAATGTCCTTAAATTATTATCAAAAAATAACAAACAAAACTAATTTAAAACAAATTCTAAAGGAAAAAAAACACTTAAATATATATAAACTATATTAAGTTAAAGACTTCAAAAAAAAAAAAAAAAACAGCAAAAGTCAACAGGTAATTGAATTACTTTTATTTTATTTCTAACCTGAAGAGAATACATTTAGAGCTTAAAAAATTAAATGCTTTCATGGGTTTGTTGCAAATTTAACGTTCACATATTTGAACGTTTAATTAATTTTAGTAGATTTTGGTTTATTGTGATTTCTAGCTGCTGTAGATTTATTTTTTGTTTCTAATTCATATATTATAGAAATGGAATGAATTCTCGGTTGCAATTCCTTACTGAAAGGCATAAAAGCCATTTTTTTGTTACGTTTTATAGGCTTCTTGTTCTGTAAAGATTCTTGGGTAACCTCTTGGCAAAGCATTAAAAAGCGTCACATTTTAGCAGACATAGTATTGTTGCAAACACATTGCTGTAACAGGAAATAAAAAGAAAAATATAAGATGTACTTAACACAATATCTTAGCTTGAAAATAATACCTTAGCATCCAAAATAGCTTCAGTCCAATCTTCTTTGGCTATATTTGTTACAGTTTTTATTAAAATCTGCTTAACTTTAGCTACATTTTCTGCAAATGTCTTCAAAACATCTTGTACATTTACACCCTCACAACCCAATCGCCAACAGTCATAATCGGTGGCAATAGCTACTGAACCATATAGTAAACCAGCTTCTTTGGCTAATACTACTTCGGGACAAGTGGTCATATTGACTAAATCGCCACCCCATTGCCGGAACATATTGCTTTCGGAACGCGAGGAAAAACGAGGACCTTCTATGGTCACAATACAGGCCTTATCATGTACTGGAATTCCCAATTCTTTGGCACTGCCCAATATAATTTGTCTACACCTCTCATTAAATGCAGGATACATAGGTAAATGACATACACCTTGGGGACTAGTATCGGCACCATCATAAAATGTCTGAACTCTCTTAGTAGTACGATCTATAAAATCGTTAGGTACTACCAAACTGCCCGGTTTGATTTCTTCTCGCAAGGAACCACAAGCGGTAGAAACAATTAGATGTGTACATCCCACTTGACGTAATGCCCAAATATTTGCTCTATAATTAACATTTGTAGGCATAATATTGTGTTTACGGCCATGACGTGCCAATAATACACATTTCACACCGTTGATTCAATTAAAACATCCGAAGGGCTGCCGTAGGGTGTAGTAACGGAAGTTTCCTTGCGTTGTTCTAAAATATCAGGATCATCTAAACCAGAACCGCCAATAATACCAATCTAAAACAATAAGTTACTCTGTTAAATAAATTATTAATCAATTGTATTCAAGATTTTTACCTTAATAGGTAAGGGTTCCAAATTAGTATCTTTACATTGGATGTGCAACATTTTCTATACAAATGTTTCAAACACTTATCTCTAGCCGGAAATTAAACAATATGTGTTAAGAAAATGGATTACAAAATTAAATAAAAAGGCTGTATCGGTATCATCCAGGGCCAATAAAGTAATTTAGTGATAACCTCTACTAAATGTTGCCATATTTAAAACAATAAAGCATCTAACAATATGGCAACTAAAAATATTGTTCAACACATTAGGGGCTTAATTTTTTGCCGATTTTCTCGAAATTTGACACACATAGTTCCAATGCCGGAAAAGGTGTTGATTCAGAGTATCATTCTGTGTGTACCTAAATTCAAATATATTTTATTTTTCGGTAGGAGCAAGGGGAGTTCTACACCCCATACAAAGCAAATATTCGTTATGGCATATCTAAGGAACTTTTATATGAGAGCCCTCAAACTTCGCGGGAATCTCTATCTTATCATATTGCATTGTTGAAATGAAAATAGGATGAATAGGTCTAGGGGAGAGGTAGCTCCCATAAAAGCAAATATTAATTTTCACATATCTAAAGAAGTACTACAGTGAAAGTTTTAAGAAGTTGTAGAAGCAATTTCCATATCAAATTTCTAATAAGTCCAGGGGAGGAATAAAATTATTTATAGAATCGAATGGAGTAGCGAAGCGCACCGGGAAAAGCTAGTTTTATTATAAATTAAAAATTGTCAAACAAAAAATTCCTGACTACGTCTACACGAAAACATTTTCATTTCTCAACATTAGAATTAACGTTGACGGAATAACGGAAAAACAATTTTATTTTCAATTTTATGTTAAGGGGTGGAGAAAACATACATGAGAAATTTATGTTTAATTGTCTTTTTTTTATCGAAAATTTTAATTTATTTCACATTTTTATTCTTTATTTGTCGTTTCAAAACAAAATTAATTATTTTGCACTTTTTTTTTTTTTTTTTGTTAAAAAAGGCAAAAATTTAAAAGAGAGCAATAAATTTGAAAGCTTATGTTAAACATTATTGGTCAGCATTGTGTTTAAATATTTATTGCGAAATAGATTGCGCAACAGATTTATTATAGTTCCACACAACATTTTAAAGAGAGAGAGAGAGATAGAATTTGGCTATTAGCAACATAAAAATGTCTACGTGTAGACTAGGGGTTAACAGCCCCCGAGAAAATTATTTCAAGTGTAGATTCAAATATTAGTATTATAAGATGTGTTATGAGACTGTTGTGATGAGATTTTTCTATACAACCATCTTGTCAAAAAAATCACATATATGAAAGTTTGTTTGTGTGTGTGCATGTGTATTTTGGAAATTACTGAAAAACAATGGTTTTTTTGTAAAATTGTTTCCATTTAGTGTTTGTTTTACATGTTAAATAAGATATAATATAAAAATTGTGCTAAAAAGTGCGAATAGCTTAAATAAAAAGGACATATTTACTCTGTGAATGATTGGAAATAATGATATCTTATAGGATTTATTAGAATACGTATACCCCTTATTTAAGATTTAACATAATACAAACAAAATGGTTATTCTACTTTGCCGGCGTTATCTCACATATTATGTTAGCGTTAATCTCAGTTGTAGACCTGGGGTAAGTAATGACCTCTGCTCGTGGCGGCAGCGCGACACTTTTTGTCGGCGGAGGCTGCGCGAAATAAAATACATTATTAAAAACAATAGCGGTTGGAGCCATTGTACTCACTGCTTTCTGCATTGATTTTCAATGAAAATTTAAAAATTTCGTCGGTTTATATTGAGCCGGCGTTAGCCGACAAATTCGGCGGATGCTGATAAAGTAGGTAACCGATTTGTAGAGGTGCGCCGTCGACTTTTAGTTTGTCAGCTTGTATCTCTGTTGTGATCTCATTTTCTAGTGAATGACAGCTAAACTAGTCAACGAATTTGTAAACAAGAACTAAAAAAAGTATATTAAAATATTAAAAAAGTATTATTTTATAACAAAATAAAAAATAACGATTTAGATAATTCTTAACAATGGTTGGTGATGCCAATCGTAGTATACAAGTTCTCAACATATCCAACGTAAATGCCCAGGGCAAGACTGTACTAAACGATGGCAAACTCTTGGAGTTAATACAAAAATATCCCTTCCTCTATAATCCACGCGTTAGAGCTTACAATGATAACGATTATTCCACATGGGCTTGGAAAAATATTAATGCTGCGTTCAATCTTTCCTACGCCAATGATCCCAGCGCAGCATTCTCCACAGGTGATCTCATGAATAGATGGCATGTTTTAAAGCCTCTAATACAATGCCTTAGCAAAGCGTATGACTTGGAAGCCATACCCCAATCTCTAAGAAAATCTGTCGTACAAATCAGCACAGAATTAGAGAATCAAACTACCAATGCCATGGCCAAACCTTATAACATTACGCAAAATATGTTAATGCAACATATATACGAAATTTCACAGCTACCTTTAGAAAAGAGATTAGCTCTAGAAAGAGAAGTTTTGGAATTAATACTATCTTCAGAATTGGAAGTCAAAAGTTCGATCAATTTGGATGATGCGGCTTGGAATGAAATTAATCAAGATACCGAAGAGTTTTTAAATAACATTCGTTTCAAACAGGTTCTCCACACTTCCGTCAATCGTCAAGAAAAGATATTATTTACAAATCATTCGAATTATCACAGTGTAAGAACCTATGCGACATCAAAGAACACTCGTGGCTGGGTGCCATTAAAAGAGGCCCATAAATTCATAACACCTTGCAAAGTTAGAGTTAAGCGTATAAATGTTGAGGATTATTTGCCTTTGGCGAAAATTATAAAAATTGATAAAGTTAAAATTCGGGAACCAAAAATGGAGGACTACTCAAACCCAGGTTCACCAGGAATATTTGGAATTTAAAAAATTAATAGTATATGTTTGTATTTTTAGGTTAATGTATGATAAATACCAATTTTAAACAAAAATACGTCTTTTTAATAAAAGTGTAATTACAAAACATTAGGTATCAATGAATTTAACGTTATTAAGAAAGAAGTTAAGAGGAACATATTCGTCTTTGCCTAAAATTGAAAAGTACCAATGTCAACCATTTTTGTAAACTAGCGTTTTTAGTTAAAATATGTTGAAAATTTGATTTTTTTATTTTACTTTTTTGTGAAACTGATATGTTTTTGTACTGTTTTTAAATTTAAGTACTTTTTTCAAAATTATTTGAGAGCAAAAGTTGACAGTATAATAGAACACAACTTCAGAAAAATAGAACAGTTGCAAGGTGGGCTTCAATAAGCATGAGAAGGTCTGAAGAGAATAAAATAAATCTTATGAATATCCAATTGTAAGTCCATTGACTTTGCAATCGAGATTCAGACGAACTTTAAACAGATGACTCAATTTTGTATTTTTTAACATTTTCAGATATACTTTATTCTTAATTAGAAATAATTAATTTGTTAAACAAATCATTACCTAACTTCTCTGATTTACCTGCTATTAGTTAGTTTACGTACTAACGTATGCGGAATAAAATTACAACAAAACTTTCAGCGCTGGTTAAATACAACGTACTTATGACAAAGACTTTTTAATCATCAATTTTGGGTGACCACATGTTTTCTCATAATATTGTGAAAATTTTATAAAAATCAGACTTCTAGTTTCCTCAAAATGTTAATAAAAGACGAACTACCTTGAAAAGGTGTTTGTAATTTTTTGGATTATTTTTATATATACACCACCACAAAATGGTTTATATTATAACTCAGATGGCAATGAGAGTCAAATATTTTTTCGGTAGATATAAACCCATTGATAGAAATAATACAAAAATTATGGCCAAAAGTTTTTCGAGAAAAAAAATGTGTATGGTTTAAAGTCAATTCTAAAATCAAATTACAAAATTTTTAATTTTTTCGATTATTTTTATATTCATCTCACATAAAATCATTTATATTTTAACTCAGACATTGAGTGTCAACGAAATTTATTTTTTCGATTTTGAGTGGTATGATAAATCTCTAAATTAAATCATAGTGTAAAAATTAAAAAACTCCAAATAATTTTTTTGGGCTAATTTAGATAGAGGAGTTTATAGAATCCTTTCGACAAAACTGCAAAGCAAACATCGAGTTTTCAAAAGTAATCTTTTGAATAAATAATATAAGATTGTGTTAATTTTTGGAGAAATTTGAAATTTTTATGTTCGCAATTGTCAAATTCTATTGCTTTTTTTAATGTTATTTTAATAAAAATAATTTAAAAAGCCAAATTTATGATCTCTATAGGTTTTTTCCGATATTCTTTCAACTTTATGGTAAAAATGTTCAATCGATGGCCATTTTCTTTACTGAACGCCAAATCAAATTATTGATAAAATTTACTTTGCATTTAGTTCGAAGTTCGTGAATAGTAAATCAATAAGTCATCTTAGTACTTTAATTAATCTTCAAAAAGTATAATTTTGACTTTATTTCAATATCATTTCATAATATCTATTTTCCATCCTTGTATCCAACGCTCGTAATGTGGCATATAGCTGTTGTTTGGTGAGAGGCAATGGAAATTTCTAGCTATATGAAACTAAAGTACAGAGAGGTGTTTCCTTGAATATAACAGTTTCCCTAGGACATGCTACCCAAACAGCTCTAGATATCATTCTTCATTTATTATTCATAGAGTTTAATTGACTTAGTAAGTCAGTTCTTGTAAAATTAAGACGCGTAGATTACACTTAAACCAATCTATATTTCTAGCTATATGAAACTAAAGTACAGAGAGGTGTTTCCTTGAATATAACAGTTTCCCTAGGACATGCTACCCAAACAGCTCTAGATATCATTCTTCATTTATTATTCATAGAGTTTAATTGACTTAGTAAGTCAGTTCTTGTAAAATTAAGACGCGTAGATTACACTTAAACCAATCTATATGAACACATCTTACTCTAATCGGAGTCTGCAAACTATAAGGATACGAATATTGACTTCAAGAAAATCCCAAAAATGTATAAAAGAATAGGATATATATATCTTACCAGCAAAGTAGAGGTTTTAAAACAAAAATTTATTTTTTGCTCATATCACATTAATTTTTAAACGAAAGGTTTTTGAAACAAAATATTCTAATATTATGAAAACTAATTAAAAAAAAATCAAATTTTATCAAAAATCTTAAGCATATTTTATAAAAACTTTTATGCTAATATTTTTTTTATTAATAAAATATACCAAACAAATTTAGCCTTTTTTATTTTATTTTTCAATTTTTGTTTTAATAAGAAACTATTTAAAATTAAAAGTAGCAATCTTTTTAACAATACAGAGGCAGCATTTCTTTTTATTTATTTAGGTCGTTAATTATATGTACATTTTATGTATTGTATAGTATATAGTAGATTGTAATAGTATATAAGTTTATTAATATTATTTTTAATGGTTGCTTTTTTGCCAAGAAGTTAGAACAGATAATAGAATATTGCATTGTTTTGTTTCTTATGTGTAGTTAACATTAGAGTAAGTTTCTATAGCATTTTTTTAATAACAATTAGTTTTAAATTAATATAAAAAATTTAGGGAATAATTTAAAAATATATATGTGCAACATTTCTAAAAGATATTGATTACCAGGGAAACCAAAAATATGCCCTAAAAAAGGATTTATAAAAAATGCTTTTAAAATCGGAAAATATGACCGTAAAATTAAAAAATTGCCTCTTAAAATATTATTTTTTCTGGCTAAGTTTTAAATTTTCTAGTATGTATTCATAAAAAAAAACATGATATTTATTAGCAACTGCTAAAAAAAATATTTTCTTTTTGTACTTAAAAACATTCAAAGCTAATAATAGGACATTAAAAAATTTCTATCAATTTAGAAGATGATTGAGGAATCGGATTTGAAAAACGTATGTGACAGTAAAAAAAATTTCGCTAATGGCAAATTATGTAAAAATTCTATTGCGTGCATAATACGCAAAATTTTTCTCTAAGTGTAAAATATGCAAAATTATGTTCTTAAATATAAAATATACGCAAACAAAATATGACAAAATATGTCGTTAAGTCCAAAATATGCAAACATATGCTATTAGGATCAAAATATGTAGTAACAAACCGATGGCAAAATTCTTAAAATTTTCTAAAACTAACTAACAGTTTGGTTCATTTTAAGCCCGGGAAAAAATATGATTTGGCATTTTTTTGGTTCCCCTGTTGATTATTTTCTGTCTTGTGTTAAATAAATGACAACCATATTTGAGAATATGACGTATGGAAATAAAATATTTATACAAGATGTTTCAATAGCAAATAATATGTTTCCTTCAAAATTTTTTATTTATTTAAGATTTTGAAAAGTTTATTGAGCTACAAAGCAAAAATAAAACGGAAATGTTGTATACAATTTCAAATTTATTTCCATATTATAAATTTAATTTAAATGCAGAAATAAAGAAAAAAAAAATTGATTTTTCCAACGGACATGTTAAATACACATTTTTTTTCTTTTTGAATTAAAAACAAAATTTGCAAACCATATAGCTAATTTAAATTAAAAATATAGCAAAATAATAATAATAATAATAATAATAATAAAATAAATAAAAACAAAATTTCAAATTAGTTATCCTTTATGTGTTCGGATATCTACTACAGTGGTTCCAAAACGCTTTTTTTGGAAATAATTCTGATCCGTTACTGATATATCAATAAAATTTGACATGGCTGAACTGTTTTCAAGTTGATTTGGAGGAGCACAGATCCCTAGAGGGTCTGGGCGTTTTAAATATATTTATAAAATTCTCAAAAAGCAAAAAAATATGTCAGCTATATACTCCCATATGTTGGTTAAACACACAAAAGTTATTGTCTGACGGACGGCTTTTATAACGATAGGTGATGATTTCAATGAAAAAAGTCAACTTTTGAAATACATTTTCCCCGGATAGGGATTTTAGGTTTAGGTATCTTAGTAAAAAAAAAAAAAAAAAAAAACGTGGGAGTTTTTTTAATTCCCTGCTTTTAGAACAAGTTTTTCTATATTACTTCAAAATTTTAGTAAGATACCTTTACTCGTTTAAATTTTATTTCGTTCTAAATATGAACACTATTCTCAAAAATATACTTAAAATCTAAGTTTTAAGTTTTTCGGCTCATGGTCTGAAAAAATTTTACCTCATTTTATTTATTATTATTACTTATAATTCTCCATTATCTTACTAGTACATAGATACCAAACGCCTATAAATAGGGCTTATATCTAAATATTTTCATAAAATACATGGGAAAAGTGCCAAAAATTACATAAGAAGGCCAAGTTTTTCTTAGTTTTCGGGCAAAGATATAAACATTTCATGAAAGTATTTGGTATCATATGAAACGTTAGAACATCGAAAATTATTATTAATAAAAATAAATTAAATTCGGTCATATCTCTTTAGACCATGACCAGAAAACCTAAAAATAAAATTTAATTTCTTTTTTCAGAAGTAATGTTTACTTTTGGGATGAAATGAAATTTAAACGAATAAAGACATCTTATTGGAATTGGAATGGATAAACTTATCTTAAAATCATAGAATCAGAATACCGAAAATTCCAATCCGGGAAAATATATTTCAAAAGTTAACTTTTTCCATTAATATCGCCACCCTATCATAAAAAAGCCATCCGTGAGAAAATACTTTATGTGTGTTTAACCAATATATGGAAGTATATAACTGACATAATTTTTGCTGATCCCAGCTTTGCGTTTTGAGAATTTTACAAATAAATTTAAAACATTTATTGAAAATTGACAAAGTTTGGATAAGGCTTGTGGGGAGACTATTGCCCAAAGCGCCTTGGGTTATACTTTATACACATTTGCGTTAAGATTTCTTTTAAAAACATAAAAAAGTATAAAAAAAGTGAAACAAAGACATAGTCGGTCAAGACCGACTATATGATACCTTACACCATTGTGTACGTGCATAAAAATTCGGAAAGGGGACTTATATTACACCTGTGGCCAATTTTACTAAATGTAAAATAAAATATACAAATACAGAATAATAGGTTGATACTAACATGTAGATTTTATGCACTTTAGAGCTGAAAGTGGTTTATATGGTAGCTATGATAAATTATGGACCAATTCTCATAAAATTTGGCAATGTTTTTTCTACTTACATAAAACTTATTTGTGTCGAATATTAACTTGATACTAACATTCGTATGTTATTTATGCAC
The DNA here is from genome assembly GCA_932274085.1 of Protocalliphora azurea. NCBI lineage: Eukaryota > Metazoa > Arthropoda > Insecta > Diptera > Calliphoridae > Protocalliphora > Protocalliphora azurea. Next base: position 146,333,372 of record OW026521.1, on the reverse strand, counting down.
GTTAAAGTGATTTTTGGAAGAGGAGTTTATATGGGAGCTATGGTCAATTGTGCACCGATCTTCATAAAATTTGGTACAAATATTAATACTTGTACACAACTTCTTTGCACCGAATTTCATTAAAATATTCTTATTTTTAAGATATTTTTGAGTGTTTAAACTCTATTCCGGGGGAACATTTTTATGGGGGCTAGGTGAAATAATGTACCGATCACAACTTGTATCATAAAAGTCCCACGTGCCAAATTTCATTGATTAATCTTTAAAATTGCGAACCGTACTTTGTGCACAAGTTTTACATGGACAGCTAGCCAGACGGACGGACATCGTGATATCGATTTAAAAAGTAATTCTGAGTCGATTGGTATACTTTAAAGTGGGTGTTGGATAACTTTTTCTATGAGTTACAAACATCAGCACAAACGCATAATACCGCAACCACCTATGGTTGGGGTATTATGCGTTTGTGTAGGATATATAAAAAAAGAAAAATTTTAAAAGCTTTTTGAAGTTTCAATTTCATAATAATAATATAATATTTTATCAGATTTATATATTTGTATGATTCTTGTAGCAATATTATGTAAAATTTTGTAGGAAATCTAGTAGATATTTTCAAAAAATTAAAATTAAATTTAAAAATTAAACCCGCCAAGTTAAAAAAAACTAAAAAAAATGACAGAAAAAAGTGCTTACACATAAATATCTCTTAGACTAAAGGAGATAACATACATATTAATCATATTTTTTGTAGAGAGTTACAAGAACTATATATATATATTTATTTATTTATATCCAAATCATAAATGATTTTTCGTCGAATTTTGAAAAAAAAAATTACATACCCGAGGTGACCCCTGACCCTGACCATGTCAAATTATATTGAGATATTTTCAATGGATCAAAAGTTAGAGAATTATCAAAAAAAAAAAAAAAAAAGTTTGGAACCACGAAACGAAAATCTGAATACATTTTTCCCACAGTAGTTTCTTCGAAATTGATAAAAAGCATTCCTGGCTGAATTTCAACTTTTTTGTTATTCTAAAAATTTTATAAATAATTTTATACTTTTATAAAAGTTATTATTCTCTTGCAGATAATCTTTAAGCAAAAAGCTCTTTCATTTTGCCAATAGTGTTTTATAAAATGAAAATAAATAAATTTTGTATTTAATATAAAATATAACCCTTTAGAGTTCGAACCTTTTTCTGCTTTCAACATAATTATTACATAATTCTAAAACTGTTATTTATATAGAAAACACTTTCATAAACTCTAATATGTTTTTAAATCCGAACACATTAAGGTTTAAAACACTATTTTTGAATGAAATCTATTTTTTATGCTTTTAATTTTAAATTAACAAAAAATATATTCGAATATTTCTTTAGGAAATGGTGTATAGAATTTCAAATGTTTCAGTTTTTTGTAATTTTTGCCTATTTTTCTTTTTAATAATTTAGTTAATATGATTTTTTTCCAATGCAACTTACAATTTTTTAATTTAATATTGTTTTTATCTTATATATTTAAATAGTTTTTTTCTCTAACTCTCTTTCTTCGATTTCTAACTATTTCTAATACAATATTATAAATAAACATAAACATACATTAAAAAAAAAGCCAATAGTGAAATAAATTTTAAAAAATAAAATTAAAACAGTTATAAACACAATAACACAAAAAAAGTGTAGAAAAAACTTTTATGTTATGTATTAAAGCAGGAACAGTAGTTAATTTGAGGGGAGGTACAACAAATAAATACTCATCAAACTTTAACAAAAGTTACATAAATTGTTTAAAGAATATGTTTAAAACAATTGATCGGCTAGAGTACCTATAAATGTGGCTAAATTCATGGCTGAACCTTCTTTAAATTTAAGGCCCACAGTTTTTCCATAAGCTTGTATAAATATGGCGCGTACAGCATTTAATCTTTGTTTGCGTCTAAAAAAAAGAAGAAGATAATTAGTTTAATTTATATTTCTTTTTGTTAAAAATATATATATATATATATATATATATATATATATATATATATATATATATATATATAATCTTACAATAATGCTGTTGGCTTTGTTGAAGGCATTATATCTTTTCCATTTATACTATTTGTTATATAGTTAAGGGCACCATTTATACTGCCTGCACTAGCATTTGAACCATTACTGGGAGTATTTGAGCAATTATAACCATTACCACCACTACCGCCACCTGTATTGCTATTATTGGCACTACTAACATTACTACCATTGCCACTACCACTTCCACTGTGACAGGATGTTAGAGAATTACCATCCTGCTGTTGTTGTGATATGAAACGCATCATATAACTGCCATTCATCATGGAGTCTATGGAACCAGTATCGGTAACAACTTGCCAGCTACCATTCGATGATGTTGATTCTTGTCTTTGACGAGTGGCACTAGCACCGGGCACAGAAATGGGACTAGTTTTCGATCTGTAATGGGTAATAAATTGTAAAATTATCCATTTTATATCAATTTTCAATAAAAAAGTACCAATTTTCAAAAAGTACTAAATACACACTTACATACCTTTTTGGATTAGGTGAACGATTTGTCAAAGGGTTACCGGCTACAATATTATTACATGAACCTTGCGCTGTTACTGTTGTCGTTGCAGTTGCATAGAAATTATCCGTTATGGACATATCACAGATGGAACTATTGGAAAAGCTATCGTTGCTGTCTTGATCGTAACTTAAAATAAAGTCTCTGTAATAAAAAAAAAGATAAATAAACCTAATTACAGTTTTAATATAAATTATACAAAAACCTACTCTTTAAGTGGTTCATCATCACAGCAATCAGACTTAATAACAATAACACTACTACTCCCACTACTACTTGAAGTTTTAGTACGTTTCCTGTTATAACAGAATATCAATGAATAATAATAAAAAAAAAACAATTAAAAACTATTTCTATTTAACATTATTGTGTTAGAATACCAACCACTTACCTATGTTCTACAATACTAAATTCCTCATCGGTTATATATTTAAGCACATGAAAACAGAAAAACATTATATCTTCTCCTCTTTTCAAACGATCCGGCAACTGGTGACCAAACAAATACCAATCATAGGCCAATGTAAAATATGCCATTTGCAAAGCATTCAATGATTGATGTATTAGGCCATCGGCCCATAATGATAGACGTACTAAAGATATAAATAAAGGTGTACGATCCCAACCACTAATGCAGTGTATTAGTAGGCCAGAATTTTCTTCTTGTATATATTTGAGACATGCTTTTAGATAATTTTGTGTTATTAGCACCAAATCCCAGTTTTTATATTCATTCCAATTGATATTTAGATCGGTTGTGGGACCCAATTTGGGTATAGAAATGTTAGCATCATTAAATGATTGTTTCCAATTGTAGTATAAGTTCTTGGCCATATAGTTATTGTCACGAAATTTCTTAAAAAATTCACAACCCGGATAGGGCAGTGATAATAGGTTAAAATTTTCATAGTGATTTTCGGGATCAGCCTTTTCGGAAGAGGATACACTAAAAAACGAAAAAAAAAAAAAATGTATTTAATTTCAATAAATTTTTTTATACTACTTACGCCATAAAATATTTTATTTTTCTCTTTTCCACCATAAGATCCATAATTGTGCTAACATTCAGGGCATTCAGTAATGAAATATCACTTTTAATTACCTCTTCATATGAAAAGGGTGATGGCTCATTTAGGGCATGATTCATTAAGGAATCTTCATTATTATCATTATTCTCATCGTCTACAATATTATTCCCTCGTTCACTGTAATTCGTACCATTTAAACAGTCATAGGCATAATCCACCACCTTGCGTCCATATGTCTCAGCATTTACGGATATTGTAGCTGAACGACAAATATATTTGCCACGATACATAATGACAGGCACAGCAAAACGTTGACGACATCGTGCATATTTGGCCATCGTTATGAGTTCACGTATCTTACCAATATCATAAAGATCTTCGTAAATAGTGCTGGTGGTTGTATTCGATATAACATTTGACGCTGGAATATTTGCAGACGATGCCTGCTGCTGCTGTAGTAATTGTTGTTGATATTGTAAATACGTTTGAGAATTTTGATGTTGGGGTTGTTGTGATAGTTGCTGTTGGTGCATTGACGAATTGGCAAATGTTACAAATGCATGTATACCGGTGTTAGATGTTGGAGTTGAATTGGAACCATTAGTGGTGCAGTTTGTATTGTAGTGGAAACCATTGATAATAGTACTATTTTGTGGCATTGTATTTGTTGTTTGATTAAATATACTAGTATTGTTGGCCGTTATGGTCGATGCCATATGACCGTGTTCGTATTCTGGTATAAAAATACGTCCCGGATATCGTGGACTTAAGACCCCATTGGTATTATCGAGTTCGATGAGTGTATAGTCTTGTTTAAATAGGTATTCACATTTTTTTGTTATATTTTCTTCCTGAAAGTGATGATAAATAATAGATATTTGTAATAACTAATTAGTCATATTTTATTAAAATGTAAATGGAAATTAAACTCTAGTTAGTATTATGTTTGGTAAATTTTGTGAAAATGTTTCAAAGTTAACTTTTAAAACAATCATACTTTAAATTTGAGATTTGAAAGAGTGTATTTTAATTTATGAATAGAAATAATTCAATATACCTAATTAGAAATTTATATGTTAAATTTATAGTTGTACACTTAAATAAAGTTCTTTTAAAATCCTGCAATAAATGAAAAGTATTTGATTCCATTTTTATTAGAAAACAAGTAAAAAAGCTGTAGTGGATTAAGATAGACCATATGGAATCCTAGTGATTTTTGAAAAGGGTCTTATATGGAACCTCAGGTCAATTATGGACCAATTCTTGCTTAATTTAGAAAAGTGATTTATACATCTGTTAGAAAAAAAAAACGCTACTTTTGACCTCAGCATCTACTATTTTGATGATTTTTTTAAAAATTCTTCAAAATTTTAAAAATTTGTTGAAGTTCAGTTTAGCTTGCAGTTCAAAATGTACTCTTTTTCAGATTTTTTTTTAAATACATGAAATTTAAATCCATATATCTTTGGACTTATTTGTCCGTTTTAAAATCTTGTTTCTAATTTTTTTTGTAAAAAAACACCTTTTTTAAAGAATAATGAAATCAATACTTTCCCTTATATGAATGATATTAAAGAAAACATGAATTCCATTTTTATATTTTTTCTTAAAAAGTTCCTTCATGTTGGCAACAATATCTAAAAAACTAAGAGTGGGACCTTGAGAGGATGCTGAGAAAATTAACATTTAGTAAAATAAAATCATTTATTTCAATAATAATTTGAAAATTTCTAATGTTTTTTGAATGAAACTATTTGTATATATATAAAAGAACGTTTAAAAATCAGAATCGCTAATTTATTATTAGCGATTCTGATTTAATTAATTTAATTAATTTGAAAAATTGTTCAAAATAAATATACACTAGGAAGCAGAAGTCTGATTACGAAAATATAGAAAACATTCAATTTTTTTTTTTTTTTTTTTAATTTTTAAAGCTTATTATGTAATACTTTTAATCATTACCAATATGCTGATTAAAAATTAACTTAAAGGTAAATAGATTCACGGTTATTCAAGAAATTTGCTAATTACAGAAGTCTGCGTACACTATGAAGGAACTTTGTTTTCCGCGATGTTTTTTTATGAAGGAAGATTAAAGTTGTATTATGAATTGAATTTACTTTTTATAATTATTATCTAAAATTTTATAATATAGTTAAAGCCGTTTTTCATAGAAAAATTAATTGCCTTTACTGAAAAAAGAAATGAATTTTTGTAAGGATGCAAGGAAAAACTTTACGAAATCTTTATGTAGAAACATTTATCTATCTAAAGAGCAATAAAGTTTCGCAAAAATAAGAGGGTCCTTTAATTTTAATCACGTTATTAATTTTTTAATGATTTTTTTTTAGGAAAAACAGAAATTTATAAGGAGTCCCATGGATACGAACACAGGCTTAACGGTTTGTAGTCTAGAACACTTCCTCTAGACTATTCAATTTCACTTTTCAATAGAACAACATTTATATATTATTATATGTGAAATAGAAAATATTATTAAATTGGGCAAAGAAAATTAGAACAAAATTTTGAAAATCGTTTATAACTCCGCCATTTCTATGCGGATTTCGCAGAATTTCAATAACAAGATTTTCGAGACTATATGCCAAATATGTGTTGAAAGAGAAATGTATTTATTGGACTATGGGCTTCAAAAAATCCATTTCAACATACAGTCGGACAGACATCCAAACGGACATACATATATTTTCAAAAGTTATTTTTAATCATAACAATCACGAATATTTTATTTGAATTCATAATACAAAATTTTTATTATTCCTATATAAAAAAATCGCGGAAATTTAAGTTCTTTTATAGTGTACGCAGAATTTTGCTGTCTGACCTGAATGAAGCACTTATTTCAAATATGAATAACCCCGAATTTGTTTACTTTTTTGAAGCTTATTTTTAACTTACATATTGTTAAGTATTTAAGGTATTAGATAAGCTATAAATTTTAAAAAAAGAAAAGAAGGATATATGAAAAAATTGCGTCAATAATATTTTTTATATTTTCGTATAATATTTTTTATATTTTCCTAGTGTATGTGGAATTTAAAAAATTTTCCCATCAGCACATGTCAGAACTACTACTTCAATATTTATTGAAATACACTGTAAAGAAAAATTTTTTAAAATTTAACGTTCGTAATAGTTTGAATAATGAAAATCTTGCTGTCATGCTTTCTTTAGATTTGACGAAGGCGTTTAATTCTGTAGACTTTTCCATCTTAATTGGCAAGTTAAGGGACTTGTTTTCATTCTCCAAATCTGCATGTAGGCTTATTTTCTCTTATTTATGTGATAGGTTTCAATTTGTGGATATTGGTGGTATATATTCTAATATTCTACCTCTTAAATTGGGTGTTCCTCAGGGTTCGGTATTGGGCCCACTTTTGTTTATTTTATACATAAATGATCTTCCGAACCTTGTTGATACGAATGTTTGTAAGTCCTATTTATTTGCAGATGATGTCATGCTATTATTTCGAACAGCTTTTGATAATGGTGATGCAATGCAATCTAATATTGAATATTCTATAGCTAGTTTCTTACAATGGTCTTTTGATAATCGTTTGACAGTTAATAGTTCTAAAACGAAGGCAATTGTATTTGGCAATGTTGATTTGACTTTGAGAATTGTTATTGATGGCTCTTCTGTTAATTTTGTAGATAAATTGGAATGTTTAGGTGTATATCTTGACAGGCGCTTGTTATTTGATTACCATATTGATCGATTTAGTTTTAAAGTTGTTGGTATTTTACGGAGACTTTATTCTCTTGCCATTTATTTGCCTTGTCGTACGAGGTATTTAGTTGCCCATGCACTTTTGATGACACATGTGTTGTATTGTCTGGAAGTAATATCCGGGACTACGTCTTATTACATTACAAGGCTCAATCGTATTATGAATATGATTGCTCGTTATGTATACAATGTTTCTCGTCGAACGCACATCTCGGAATATATTAAACAATTTTTGGGTTGTTCTTTTAAAAATTTTATTTCATATCGTAATATGATGATGTTTTTTAAAGTTATTAGAACCGGGTGTCCGTTACAGCTTCGGTCTGAGTTCACCTTTTCACATTCTTCTAGGAATCCTCAAATTATTATTCCTAGAATTAGAGCCTCTGTTTTTGAGCGATCATTTATCGTTAGGATTGCACGTTGTTGGAATTTTTTGCCACTTGAGCTTCGTTTATTTTCTCAATCGAATAATGCATTTCGTTTAAAACTAATGAGATATTTGGCAACTCTATAGCTTATTTTTATTATTATGGTAAGTGGTTCGAAATTGTGTGACTTTATTTTTGATGTTTATACTACTTATGGGACTATGTAACTTTATGCTGTTTTATTGGTATATTATATATTCTGGCTGGGGAGCCATTTGAGTTGGAGTAATGAATATGAGTGTATTTAATTTTTATAGTTTTCATTTAATATTTAATATATCCTTATTCAGGAATAAATCTTTGTAATATATATTTATTGGCCTAAGAGGGCTTTTTATATTACTGTGAATTGAAATAAATAAATAAATAAATAAAATAAATAATTTGATTTCTTTCACAATTCCTCTAAAAGTAGTGGGTAATTATAGACATATTTTGGCATATTTTACCAAAAAATCAAATGACTTACAAAAAGCGCGATTTTAGTTATTTTAAAAAGTGAATTTTCGTAAAATTTTATTATTATTGCTTGTATAGACTCTTATTTAGATATAAGTTTTACATCGAAAATAGTTTTTATTATTTTAAAACTCAAACTATAATACCAAATTTGTGGGGCTAATTTTTGAAGTTAAGAAATTATAAATTCTTAAAATATTTTAACGTTACATGAATCTTAGTATTAGGCAAATAACTCTTTCATTTGTTATTTAAAATTTGTTTAGCTTTGATTGACTAAAGCTTAGGCGTAGCTCATTATTGATTTTGGAGAAATGTACACAACGCGTTTGGCATAGCTCTTAGGAGCTTCTTTAATTTTTGGTCTTAGAATTCATTCTTGTGATTTTTTTCTTTTTCGGAATTTTATTTCATTTAATTGAATATGTACAATTCTTTCACATACACTTTTCAGAGCGTAGATTCGCATGGAATATGTTTATTTGTATAGGTCTTTGAGAAATTCAATAAAATCGGATTAGTTAATAAATGTTGGCTGATAGCATAGCTTCACATAAGTCGAAGTTAATGATTTGTTTTTTTTTTTCTTTTTTAATTTAAAATATGCAAATTAATATGCATTATTAAGTAAATATAACAAAAAAAAAATTACTTACGATTTTAATCCATGGTTGTCATTGGAGGAATAATCGGTATACATACTCACTACTAGTGGTAAAATAGTGGCTAAACCAAAAACAATATACGTTGCCATGGTTAATAAGTAAAGTAACGACAACTCTACAAGAACTACAACATGAAAAAACTCCATGTATTTTGTTTTTGCATTGAAATCTCTTATGTCAACTTTCTTGACACAATTGACATTTGACATTTCAAAACAATTTTGTATATTACAGGAATTTAATACTTTACAATATTATAATCAAGTTATATTTGAATTTTATGTGTTTGTATTTTTCAAATATGAAAAAATAATTTTCTGTTCTAAAATAAAATTTGTACAAAACACATCGAAAATATAATTGTGTCCGTTTATTTATCATAAAAAAGTAATAAAACGCAATAACACATAAGTAAACAAAAAATGTAAACAAAGTTTGTAAATATAAACAACAATTTGACACTACAGATTTTAGAACACGAGCCGTTATATTGCTGCCGAAAAGAAAAAAATCTCAGCTGTTTAAATGTCGTTACCTGATTAATCTACCTTGATAAATTGCTACATTGCAACCTATTTGATAGCTAAAGCAAATAACCACAAATAATAAAAAAGGAAAATACGAAATAATTGTAAAGGCTTTATCGTAAACCAATCATTCGTCTAACTCAATTAACATATAGGGGAAAAAGTCAAAAATTCTATTTCCCAGAAAGTTGTGTTAAATAGATGATGTTTACAGAGAACGCCACTATTGGACACTGAAGAGTGGTGATGAAAACTAGACTAGAAAATGCATTCCATTCTGCCGAGTGTAGAATAAACTTTTTGAATGTGTTCTTCCATAATTATTTCATTGAACTTGAGCCCGAAAAAATTTCTGAAGTAATTCTAAAAATTCTAAAGTTCGGCTAAAAATTAAAATTAATTAAAATAATTACATTTTTACCAATATTATTTCTTGCTTGTGTAGACTCTGATAACAGTATAAAAGACCGTCATTAAAACATCATGACCAAACGCTATAACAGTGCGATATCGTTTTCTTTTTTTTAACAAACATGAATTTCTGCCTGGGTTATTTCGTTTTTGTAAGTATTTAATTCTACAACCCTACATAATGCAAAAAAGAAACAATATATGTATAATGGTACACTAATTTTGCAAAAAAATACCAAATTTCCAAAAAAAAAAAAAAATGCCAATCAATTTCCAAAAGCATACATTTTTGAATCAAAAATTTACTTTTATACTTTTTTATTTAATTTCTCGAATAAAATTTCAAACTACTTTTTTATTAAGGAACATTTTATAAAATTTTAGTTCTTAGTTGGCAAAATTTTCCAATACTTTCTAATTGTTCCTCTTAGTGTTTTCTACAAATAATTTATTATCTGTCGGAATTTTACTGGGAACTATGACATTTTTATATTAACGCTATTTGATAAACAACAAAAAAGGATTACAATAAAGTACATGAAACAAGGAGATTTTATTTTTAAATAAAAATAAAAATAAATATTAAAAAAATAAATATTAAAAATTTTATTTTTAGCACAAGGTGTGTTGTAGGTGCCAGCTATGCAATCCCAGTACAAATGTACGAGTGTAATAAGAATCTCCAATACAGTGACTACAATAATAATAAAAAAGTCAACAACACATGCAATGTAAACAAAACATTGAATGATACACAAAATTCCTATAAATAAAAGAAGAAAACGTCATCATATCTTACACAAAAACGTAATGAAAAATAAAAACAAAAGCAAAAACAGTCACGAGTGCATTGTTTAAATACCCACCAGTTCTAGGAATTGTTAAGGAACTAGAAATTTTAATTTACTAATGGTCACAAATCAAGTTACAGAGTAGTTATTTTAAAATGTACATATGTTGGAGAAAGTCTCTACAAAAATTACAGTTAAAAAGTCCACCAGCCCGCAGTAGGATAGAAACGCCAAAAATGACGCTTAATTCAGGGAAGTGGTGTAGGGCTTTATTTATAATTTTGTTGCAATAATTAGCTAAAAAGCACATCACAAAAAAAAAAATAGTTTTTTAATTTATAACATTTTTTTTAGCCTAAACCACAATCTGTCCGGCTGCCCGTGCATCAAAAGCTAATATGTAGCTCACAGTTTTTAAGATAACTTATATAGTGAGTTATCTTATGCCATATTAAAATTGGTTATAATCAAATTATAATTTCAATGAGCACCCATATACAAATTTTCCCGGAAATAGATCAAACACTTTTAAAAGCCTTAAATATGTCGCTATTTACATACCGGTTAATATGTAAATATGTTTCTAACATATGATTAACAACTAATTGCACTATGGTTTCGTTGACCATTATTATCAAAGTGAATATTTTTTTCTCGTTTGAAATATGGTTTGGAAAAAAATCAAAGTAATTTAATTTATTTATTTTGTATTGCGTCAAAAGTAAAGTTTTTCTTTTTTGGTTAAAAAGACATTCCAAAGAAAGTTTTCACATATTATACTTATGTATAACTCTAAACAAAAGGCATGCATTTAGCTTTGATAGCAATAATTTTGATAAACGAAGGACATTACATCGATACTTGTTATATTAATTTTTATTTTTATATATTTATTCTTTGCTTAGACCGTTGTAAGTGATAAGAATTGCCAATGCTAATTTATTCGGAAAAAAATTGATTTTCTCTAAAAAAAAAAAAAAAAAAAAAAAAAACGCAAAACCAGACAATATAGAAAATATAGCCCAGATATCTGTCTATTTGCTCCATTGAGTTTTTGTTTCCCAATTTTCACCAAAAACTTGCAAGCCTATTAAATGTTAACATTTTTTACGAACCCAATTTTTTTACTCCTTCTATTTTATAAAAGTACTTATCCTCAGATGTATTCTCCATAGTAAACTTTTTTTTAAAAAAAATTGTTGTATATAAAAGGAAAATGTGACAAAAATTGAATTTTGGCCAAGAAAGGTGATAGGTGAAACCATAGTTCATTGTAAAAAAAGTACAGTGAAACAATTTTTTTTTAACATATAATGATGCATTATTTTATCTATTTTAACGCTAGAATTAATTATTTTTTCAAAATATTAATTTTTAATTAATCTCCAATTTTCGCAATTTCACTCATCTGTCACTCCTTTAAATAGTTTAAACTGAAAAATACTCTGGGACAGTTAGGTAATCAATTGATTCACCTTTGCATTAAAATAAGGACTTTTCAGTGTTAAATGACTTAAGGACAAATACCTAAGTTACCAGACTTAGATAAGAGTACCGTTAAAAAAAAGTTAAATACATTGTCAGCAGCAGAACTGTTGGGTTCTTTTGTTTAATAATAATGACAACAACAAAGAAGCAATAACAGATATAAATACAATTTACAAACATTACAAGTGTGTGTGCAAAAAAAAACATGTAAAGAAAAGACGAGAAAATTGCAGTTGAATTGTATTTTCTTTTATTTTTAACAAGCGGTTAAAAAATATGAACGCCTGTTCCCAAGGCGGAGTAATAGTCTGATGAAAAAACAACAACATAACCAAACTGAACTATAAGAAACTATAAAATAGTTTTTGTGTACATGTTGTTGTAAATTATTGTAAAGGTTGGAAAAATAAGCTACTTTTGAGTACAAAAAAAACATTTGTTGGAAAAAATCTTGTTGGTAACCCGGATTTTAAAGTCTTTACAATTAACGGGCAATCAGCAAAAACTAGTTGGAGTATGGTCTACTTTTAACTTTAGTTTTCTTAAAAAAAATATATGTACATATTTCTACAAATATTTGTTGTTTCAATTATATATTAACGTTATTGTTGTTGTGTTTAGTGCATTCGAACGGTTAATATGATAATGATGATTTTTTTCTTGCTTTTCATCGTGATTTTTCTAAAAGTTTTTCTTTTTTCTACTATTAATAGACTAAGTTTAAAATATGTATATGTATGTAGTAGATTTTAGTTTATGCTTTCCCCACAAACTTGTGAATGAATTTTAAAATCCGTACAGTTAGTACGCCAGACAGTTTGGGGGGAGGAGGTGACAAAAGTTACAATCACATTTTTTAAACAAAAAGTACAAAAACAATTTTAACTAAATGAAAACCCGTTTCATTTACATGTATACATGAAGGTGGTTCAAAAATCAAAAGTATCAATGTTCCCATCTCAAATGAATGGGAATCGTTTCTCAAAAATTTCTTCCTGGCATTAACCCGTCGTGAGTTGGATCAGGATTAAAAAAAGGTCCTTTTTTTCAGAAAAATATGCCAAAGGAACAATATGAAAATTTCATATCGTAAGAAAGAAGAATATTTAGTAATGTAGAAGGGGGATCATTGTCATAGGGGTACATCTGCCATTGAAATTTAATGAAGTAATAATTTTTGTGGCACTAATAGAGTTTCTTTTCCTTTATCGCAGATCTTTCATCCATCAAACTTTGATGTTTGCAATTTGCATTTGATTGGAGGCAGATATGATTGTTTTTTCGATACGAAAAAATGTGAGGTGTGTGTTTTCTCCCAGCAAAATCTTTTTGGTTTTCGGTAATAACAACTACTTATTAAAGTAGTTTCTTGGTAATGAGGCGTCATTATTATTTGTCTACTCTGTATTACATTAATAAGTACTCAATAGTATAATAGCACAGCAGTACAGCAATCACGTGGATGAGTTGGCTAGAGCGCCGGATTAACAACCAGAAGGTTGTTGGTTCAATCCCACTCTGAAGCTATTAGTTTTTTATAACAAAATGTCTAAAAAGATATTTTGAACTAAATAGAGTTTTTGTCGCTTAGGATGCCATGTGCGAGATGGTGTACTGAGTAAGACGTTAGTCAGTAAAAACGAATGGTTATTGTGTGTCCAAGTTCGAGTCTCACTGACGGCAAAATTTTTTTGTTTTTTTTTTTATTTTTGTTTTCGTTTGGGTGCATATTTTTTAGTACCTCTTGAGTCAAAAAAATAATGAATTTGTGGACAAGTCGAACAAAAATAAATAGTTATTCAGGCAAAAAATAAGTAGTATCCAATTATACCTGCCAGCTTACCAGGAAAGCAAAGTTTTTGCTGGGCTGTAATAACTTTCTTAGTTTTTGGGATTTAACCAAGATTTTGTTCAGTGTTATAAATTTGATAGTAATGAACAGATATTTTAATAAATTCATTTGAAGTATGAAAAAAATTATCATTGGTGTATAAGACTCCACCTGGGGAGCATTCACCAGACTCCCGGTAGGCCAGACCCAATTTATCCACTCAGCTACAAGGTACTTACTAGTTTTTGATTTTTTTACTGTACATTTACAATCTCTTGTGTTAACAGAATTAAAAAAAAAAAAATTAATTTAATGATTTTCACAGTGCACTCATTTTGAATCTGCATTATTTAATTTTAATTATTTTACATGAACTTCAATTAATTATATTACTTTTTATTTATTCTGACAACTACGATATTGAAATAAAATAAAAAACAACATATTCTTTAAAAATTGATAAAAAATAAACGAAAGGGGCAGATAGTCCAGATCAACTTAAATTAGAGCCTTTAGTACAAAAGAAAGTACAGATATCGTTTAAAGTTATAAGAAGAGAGCACTTTAAACAAAAAAATATCATCAAAAAGCTTATAAAAATAAGCATATTTTGATACCAAAGTCGTTAAAGTTCTACTCATGCATATACGGATTAAAGTATTATTCGAAAAAAACGAACAAGTTCGAATTTTCAAAACATACTTGGTCCGAGATTTGAGTTAACTGGGAAACATCGACATTATATCCTCTCCACAAAAACGGGTTCACCCTAATGTATATACATTTCTTTGATATGAACTAAATATAAATAAATGTTTAACAACAATGGAAATATGCAAAAAAAAAAATCCATCCACCCACATTTCAACAAGAACGTTTAGTGTCATTTTCATAATCTTTATATTTTTTAAGAAATTTTATTAAAAGTTTAAATTGTAGTTATTTAGTTACTATGCGCACTTGTATGTATAAATGCTTTCAAAATCAGCGATAAAGCGAAAACATTTTTTATAGCCAAAATAATTAATTCAAATAATTCAGGATTGGCCAATAAAATATAAATGAGAATGATAAATTATTTTTGTAAAAAAATATATAAATATTAAGGCGATTTACTGCCTATGGGAGGGAAAGTGTTTTTGTTACCCCTCTGAAAATATTCCTTGGTTGATTTTATCGGCTATGTGATGAGAAATGCATATCGCATAAAATTGGCGATTACGACTTAAAATGGCATAGTCGGTGTGAATGGTTCACAATCACAAGAAGTTATGCGACTTCAAATCGCATGCTTATACCAAAGTGAAGTTATATATTTCGCTTAAACAAGGTTTCAAAAAACAAATAGTATTAAGTACAAATAAAATATAATATGTTTTATTTTCATTTGAATAAAAATCAGTAATATTTGCAAACAATTTTAAGTAAAAATATGAAATTTAAAGTTTAATCCATTATTCTCTTTCATATATCTTTTCCCATACATTAGCGATTTAACACATATATGAAAATAATTAAGACAAGTTTTTCATAAGTAAAAAAAAAAAAACTGATTCCGTTACTCTTGTGTAAAAATAACGGTACTTCTACTAAGCTTCGAACGAAATAACTATAAGACCAAACATGTCTTATAATTATTTTTAAACATTTTAAGAATCAAAAATTTTTAAAAAATTTTTTGTTCATAGTAAAAATAAAGGGTGTACTGAGTTATATCAGAAACAATTTTTGGCACACACTGGGCCACGATTCCTTAATTTTAGCCTTAATTACAATATTTGGCTTACGTAAAAAATAAATATCATATACAAAGTTTCTGTAATAAAAAATTCAAAATTCAGAATTGCGAATCCAATATAGCAGTAAAATTTTGTTTTAAATTATTATACGAAATTTTAAATAATTACATTTAACAGATTTGTGGTCCCTTAATACGAATATGGTTTTTGATTTTCAGAATTCGTAAAGGCGGATGTTAAATTTTGGTCATAATTAGATTACTTGATGTACACAAAAATATATATCAAATATAATTTTTACGGGTACTAATCACGATTCCGCAATAAAAAAATGAGAAATTCAAAATGTCGGTCAACAAATTTAATTTATAACTTGAAGTACTAAATAATCGCATTTAACACATTTATGATCACTAAATACTATTTTTTTATTTTCTGAATTCGGAAAGGCGAATATCCCATCAAAAGGGTTAGCGAAGTGCACTGGGATAATTTAATTTCTACAAAAGCAATGCATGGATGTAATACTATTTAAAGACATTTTTATTGTAAATATAACATGTATTATTTTTATCAATCTGGACAAAAAATGTATTTTATTTTTTATCTCTAATAACTTATTTAAGCTTTCCATACAATTTTTATTTTTACGCCATAAAGTATGCTTGAAATAAAACATTAAATAAAATACTTTGACGTAAAATATATGAACAATTTTTCCATAAACTTCACAAAATGTTTAATAACCTTTTAAGTTTTTAATCGAAAGAAGTAATTCATCAAAGACAAAATTTTAAACATACCAGAAAAAGCTTTGGTTGCTATGCCTCCATTACATTGGGGGCAGCTACTTACCTAAAATTAATACAAGTAAGTATTTTAGAATGTCATTACTCAGATTACTTCCAAACTGTTCAATAACTCATTGATTTTAAAGTATTACTGGAGGAATTATTAGCAAAAACAATAGAATTTTGTCACATTTTAGGTTACAAATAAGTAATGAAATATCATGATATAAAAAGTTGGTTTTTTATTTCACTTTTATTTTAAACGTAAAAAAAAATTGTACACATTCCAAGTATACAACGGATTATAAATATGTAATGCAGAGATGCTACTACTAAGTTTTTGCTGGGATGTTGAATAAGTTATCACCAGGGCAACCTAAAGTATGCAATATCATATTTTTTTCTGTGCTTAGGTTAAGTTAGGTTAAAAAGAGCGCAGTCTTCACGCCCAGAGACCATTCGGTCCATTGTGATTGAAAACAAAAGATTGAAAAGAAAGACAGCTAAATATAAAAAAAATAAGAAAGTTGTAGACCAGTCAAATCAACCCTGACTACCTCTAAGCCACTTTATTCCCATTACAAACCCTATAACGTTGCCGAGTTCTTCACTCGCAACCTCCTCTTGTTCGAAAACACCTCAGTCTACTTCATTGAAGCCCTACATAGTGACTGAGTATATGCTCCAATGTCTTTAGCTCCTCCACATCATCACACGTCCAGCAAAAATCTGACGCGCCAGTGTCCCACTTACTAATCATATTCCCTATTACGAGGTGACAAGTAATTATACTAACAATGATCCTTAGGTTCACACGACTCAGGCCTAGAAGATGCTTCGAATCTCCTGGTTAAAGACTAGCCCATATCGCTCTATCATATCAGTCCGATCTACTCCCCCAAGTATCATTCATACTACCTATGGTTCATTCCCTTATGACCATGAAATATGACCCAATCGGAATCCTAAACGATACCTCCACAAAAGACCTGACCAACTCCGAGCCCCTACATAGTAACTTTTCATTGTCATCAGTGCTGCCTGACTATCCACATGGATAGTTACCTCAGTATCCCTCTCTGTGCTTCAAATGAATCGAAATGTTATTTATCAGTTTCCGACAATTTTAAGAATTTTGGCATCGATTTTTTTTTACAGCATATTTTTTCATATTTTGTCATATTTTCATGAAAAATCTTAATTTTAAAGCATATTTTATCAAAAGAAATGACATATTTTTGCATATTTTACAATCTAATTTCCCAATTACTTTCTTGTATAGAAATTTTGTAATTTTCTGATACAATTAATATTTCACAATACATATATATATAAATTCCAAAAATTTCAGCATGGAAAAGTAGATAATTTTAAATTTAACCAGAAAAGATGATATTTGAAAAGCATATTTTTAAATGTTTAATGTGCATAAAACACTTTCTTTAGAGCATATTTTTTGGTTGCACTGGTCATCACTTATTTCGAATATATATAAAATATTTTAATTCTATGTTCTTCTGCTTTCAAGCAATTTAAAAATCTAAAATTGACTTAAAAATTAGGGATCTACGATATCATTCGTGTAGGAACAACTTGATTTTTTTCAGATAATATATCTCAAAATTGTACTCAAAATATAGTACAATCATATGAAAACAAGAATCAAAGTAAATAAAAGTACTACATACAACAAAAAAGTTACCCAACTCTGTTTTGCATACTATTGAAATAAAATGTATTTGTGTGTGCGTCTGTTTTCCTCTAAAGTGCATTTTATTTTACAAAACCCACACATTTACATTCTATGGAAGCCGGCTATGTGAACTAAGGAAGAGGTAATCAACCTCAAATAAGGTAAAATACACAAAGCATTTTATTTAATTTATATACTTAAACCTTGTACTTTCAATGTACCAATAATACAGTCGAACACGGTTATAACGATCACACGGTTATAGCGAACACTTTTCTTCGAAATTTTCCATACAAATAACTACATTTATAATGAACACGGTTATAGCGTACTTTTTCTATAACGGAACACATTTTTAAGGCCCCAAAAAGAATATTTCATACAAAAAATTAAGTTTGTAACAAACTCCCACAAATATTAGTTTTAGATAAATAAAATTGCAAAAAAATGTGAAAACTAAGGGTATAAATACAAGTCGGGATTCCTTTACATAGCACACATTGTTAAATTAAACAAAAGCTTAGACGGCAACGGAAAATGAACAACAATTTTATGTATTTATTTATTTTTTTTTTTTATTTCTTTTTTTACTTCAAACTTTCAATTTTCTTTAGGAAATTCGTACAAATTTTAAAAAATATGGTAATATTTCTTTTGAGAAAATAAAAGCAACAAAAAATCCGGAGAGTATTTAAAATAAAATTTATTTTTTAACCGAGTTGCATTGAGCATTTTTCATACAAATTTATATGAAAATTTCCGGACCGCTCTTGATGTGTTTATACATTAACAGAAATACCTTTTGTTACTTTCGATTTAAATTATTGGACAAATAGAAATAATTTTCAGGAATTTCAATTTATATTATCAGAAAAAAAAAAAATAATAAATGAGGTATTTTAAATTTATAATTGTTGAAGTTTTTAACATAACGCACACGCATTTATTGAAAATATAAAAAAAATAATAATAATAAAAATAAAAAAAATAAAATAATAATAATAATAATAATAATAATAATAATAATAACAATAATAATAATAATAACAATAATAATAATAATAATAATAATAATAATAATAATAACAATAATAATAATAATAACAATAATAATAATAATAATAATAATAATAATAATAATAATAATAACAATAATAATAATAATAACAATAATAATAATAATAAAACTGAAATTATAAGAGGATTAAAATTAATTAATCTCAATTTTCCACTTGTCAAATGGCTGATGAATGCAAAGAAAAAATATTTTTCCCGATATACTGAAATTAATAATACACATTTAAAAGTCATAAACACAGCCTATTTTTAAAGGAAATAAATACGCTTCAATTATAAATATTAATTTCGTAATGAAATACGTATAATTTTGTTAACCAACAAATTTTATTGTTATTTTACGGATATAACGAACTAAATTTGTCGGTCCCTTCGAGTTCGTTATAACTATGTTCGATTGTAATAAACAAAAAAATATTTCAACTTCAATTAAAAACGGGGCGAGACCAACATGTTTGAAACAATTTCTTTTTAATATTTTTATTTGTATTTTTTTTTTATAATCAATTAATAAAACGCTTCAAATCAGGTTTGATAAAGCAAATAATCGTGCAGCTTATTTCAATGTGTTTATATTGTCTTAAACGCCTTGGAATGCAGAGCAGAGATATGAACAAAAACAAAAAAAAGTTATAATATGCATGAAACAAATAAAAGTTTGCATGAATGAAAAAATGAATGCGGTGCGAGTTGAAGTACAACATGTTAATATGTAGTACCAAGTATTATAGACGTTTCTCAAGTGTAAAGATTTCACAAAAAAAAAAAAAAAAAAAAAAAATGTGAAGGTAGACTATGAAACAAGTTTTCATAAACAAATTACTTGTTAAAACTATTTTTGCACAAATTTCATTTGCATAATTTTCTAACGAATAGCAGCACAAAAATGTAATAAACAAGTGTTGTTTTTGTAGAAGACCAAAACATTTTTTTGTTTATTTTGAAATGTTAAAACTGTTACGTTTTATTTTACGTTAATGTTTTAATATTTATACATTGTGATATTGAAACTAGATTTTAATATCTGCTTATGTATATGTATGTAGTTTGACAAAACTTAATATTTTGTTTTTCTTATCAACAACAATACATTTATATATATACATTTTAAAATGATACTAAAAATAAAAATTAAATTAAAGACATCGTACAACAACAAATTATTTAAAATACAATATTTTTGTTTTGTTTTGAAACTCAAAATAAAAACGTTTAACGTCAACGTTTATATTTTGTTTATGTTAACGCTGATAACCTGCACTATAATTTCTAACGGGTGATTTAAAATTAAATGTTTTTGTTTAAATTTTGACGTTAAGACTTGAATATAAATACATATGGGGAATTTCAAAAAAAATTTAAAATTTTGAGTAAAAATATTTTCAAAATCTTTTTTTTTTCTTACACGAACGTCGATTTGTGATTTTATTAACCAATATTTATGCATGCAAAGTCTGTTCGAGTTAATAATTTTTATTAATGCGCTTAAAAGTTTAAAATTGAAAGCTTAAAAAAATCTTAAAAATAGAGGTTTCGCTTTATCAAAAGCAAAACAATTCTATTTTATAGAACTTCTAAAGTGCTATCAGTACATGTCAGAACTACTACAGAATTTTCAATATTTATTGAAAAACGTTGAAAAGAAAAAAATTTCATTTTATTTTTTGAACAATTTTGTAAACAAAAAAATGTTTATTGGTTAAAAAATCTTTAAAAATAATGGGTAATAATAGATATATAATAATATTTAGGCATATTTTGCTTAAAAAATCAAATGAATATCAGTACTTGTTTGGAAAATATAGACAGTTAAACCTTACTACTAATGATAACATCCTTACAAATAGCGTAATTTTAGTTTTTTAAAAAGTGATTTTGTGATAAGTTTTACATGGAAAATAGTTTTTATTATTTTAAAATTCGAACTATAATGCGAAATATGTGGGATTGATTTTTGGGGTTAAGCACATCTTTTTTGGTCCATACAATTATAAGTCCTTAAAATATTTTGACGCCACTTGAATTTCAGTACTAAGCAAATAAAATGCTTTCATTTGACATCAATATTAAATATTATTCACTGTAGTTGTCAGCGAAATGCCGCTGTAGCGGCATTCTTCTCAAAACACATTAAGATGATTTTTTACGCATACTTTTTGATAATCAAGTATCGTTTCTTATATTAAAAAATGAGAAACAAAATTTGAAAATTTGGTAGAAATTTTAAAAAGCATTTTTTTAAAAAATTTAGTTTACGCGATGTTTTGGACAATTTCCGTAAAAGCGGTATTTGTCAGTAACGAAAAAAAAAAAAAAAATAAAATAATAATAAATTTTATGAACATTTACACCAATTATATAGAAGTTTGTGATGATGGTATCCTACGCCTGGTTTCCTGACATCAACGAGACATATCTCAAACAGTAGAGAATCACATCGTCTTTAAAATTTTGTTCTCTAAAAAAAAAATCGTCAATTTTTGATTTAATTTTTTTATCACCACAAAACTTTCCACCAGAGAGTAAAACGATTACTTGTTATACAACATATGAATTTCTTAAGTGTTGTCTCTCGATTGGTTAATAGTTTGAATCTAAAAGATGTAAATTGTCAGTGCAAAACTAAAATAAATCAAAAAATCCCCGAAAGTTTCAACTCAATTTTTTTAAACTTTTTTAGGTTTAACTGGTTGTATTTCCTTGTGATTTTATATGAATGATCTAAAATTTTTTTATTTCGTAGTCACTTCGCAAGGTCTACCAAAATTTATTAACAATTTTCCTGTTTTTAAAATAAGCTTTAGAAAAACAAGGCACCTAAAGTCGGTTTCAAAGAATTTCGAAAACTTTTGCACTTCCTCATGTCTGGGTGATTATTAAAATTTTTTAACCCGGTAATACTATTTTAAACAAACGGGTTGCAGATCTGAACTCAAAACTTGAAACTAAAAAAGTGTCAAATTTTAGCACTATAGGTTTCATTTTATAATCATGATTCTTGTTCAAAGTTCAAAAACTGAGAAATAAGGGTTTAAAATTACTTTTTCCTATTTCTCTACACTCTGTTCGCGCGTTTATACTTTTTGATTTTGTGGATAAATTCTACACCTCCTTTGTTATTATGCAGACTTTCAACAGTTAAATACTGGGTAGTCGAATTTTGATGGCAATTTTTTTAATTTTTCAAAATTTTTAGATTTTTTGGGCGGAGTCTGTGCGCCCCTCAATGGAATAAAAATTTTGAAACAGGGATTGATAATTGTTGTAATTATGCGTAATTTGAACTATATCTCGTTGATGTGATCTAAATAGTCAATGCGGTAGATAGCCACAAAGTTTGTAAAACAATTATGAAAATTTAAAAAAATCTTTTTTTCACGAGGCACATTCATAGTTTGTAATGGAATAGAATGGTTTACTGCGTAAACTTAGTTTTTTGTTATTTCACGAAATAAAATCAAAGGAGAATTAAAAATAATTTCAATAAAAAATGTATGAACTTTTTGAAAATTACTCAAAAATTACACTTTTTGTTTTTGCATTTTTATATAGCAAATTATAATTTGTACAAATCTCGGATATATAGTTATAAGAACGGCAAAAAATATAATCAAGATCATAAATTTAAGTCAAATGTCGTTGATAGTTGAAGACGGCACACTTTTGTGATGTCTGTAATGCTTGACGGAAATGTAGAGGCGCATCAAAAAATTTGGAAAGATAAAAATGTTATGGACCAAAAAAAAAAAAAAATTACTTGGGTTAAAAAAGAACTACAATATTAATAAACTCTAATAAAATATATTTTCGTATAATATATGGAGAAATAATTTAGATTCGAACTCTATTTTTTACAAAGTTTTTAAATATAGAGATTTTTAGTATAGAAATTTTTTTTAAATATTACTAGGGAACCCTATAATTGCTTACTAATACCATTAAACATTGAAAATATCATAAATTTTATTTGAATACCTCAGTAGGTTTTAATATTGCGAGTAATTTTTATCATAATTTTACATAAACTTCCAGTTTATAAAAATTTTTATATGTTTTATAAAACCGTTATATCTTTCGCGCCCCCCTGTACGAAATGGTTTATACAAATGGATTTTAATGTACCACAAAAAAATGTAAGGCCTAAAACCATAAATTCTTTGATAATGATCCATATATTTTTAGTGTAAATATAAAAAACAAATATGTTATCCCAAGGTTATAAGTGAAACAAGTTATCTGGTCTTTAGGTTTAAGTATTCTTTTTTTTTTTTTTTTTTTTGGTAAAAATACTGAAAAAAGAACTAAAAAAGCTTTGTTGAAAAGCGGTAGAGTTCTACTATAAATAGTTTACGTTTTGAAAACTTTGACAGGCTGGCATTGGATACGCTTAACATTAATACTTATTTATATTGGATCACCATATAATTATAATTATAATTATAATTATAATTATAATTATTATTATTATTATTTCACGAGTATAGAATAATGATTGATCTGGTAACTATTGTAAGTTTAGCAAGAGTGTAATAAAATTCTCATTCAGTTTATATAATTTTAAATATTTGTAGTTAATATTGAGAAGAACCGAAGTAACAATTTTATTATACTTTGCTCCGGGAAGCAAATTGTACCAAGTCAAGAACTAAGACCTTTCTTCCGTAGGTAGCCGATTAGTTTTTCACTTCAAAATTAAAGGCGAATTAACTATTAGGTTAGCTAATACTATCTACCATTGGTGTTTTTAAGTCCGAGTTCAAACCTTGTGGCATTGCCATACTGAAGGGTAAACATTACTTGTGACCAGTGTTGCCAGAACTTTTTCAGAAAAAAAAAATGATAAATGACTCTTAAAAAAGTGCAATTCCCCACAAAGAAAAGCTAAATTTAAATTATAAATGTTTGTTATTTATGCTTGTTTTCAAACTCTTAAATTTGTTTGGGCAATTTTTATTCTTAATGCCCAAACAAAATGGTCCTACTCCTGCCTTTAAAACTACAAATCAATTCATAATCACTCTCTGCTGTCGTACGTCCATCCATGCGAATCTACGTAAAATAACTAATGTTGTAATTTAGAGACAACTTGATGCAATTTAAGCCTATCATCATTTTTATACCACAGCTCAATTATTTTGTATAAAAAAATCATGTTTGCTAGAACATATTTCATAAATTCAAATACATATGAATTACAGGAAACTGTTTCAGGCATCGAAATGATTGTTTAATAATTTTTTGACGTGTTAAATTGAGAGTTTAAAAGTGCAAATTTTAAGAAAAAATTTTTTGAACATCATGGAGTTATTTATTAAAAATGTTATATGCCTAAAACGTGAAGAAGTTAAGGCCAAAAATTTCATTTTTGAAAATAAATATCTTTTAAACAATACGACATATGTAAGTACTTTTTTATCTTACTTAATAAAATTCTGAAAACATTTAAGATCGTTTCATATTTCGAAAAGTTGTAAGCACCGAAATTATCACATAGGCTGACAAAATTATATAAGATATTTTTGGCTATTCCGTCTCCCATATATAAAAAAAAGTGCAAAAAAATAATGATAAATGCTTAAAAAAATCAATTTACAAAAAAGTGCTAAAAAGCATTTAGCATTATTTTTCTCAGAAAAAAGGAAATCAGCCGAAAAATAAGTGCTAAAATTAAATGCCGTTATGGCAACGTTGATTGTGACAATATGCAAAAATAGACCAACTCGCTATCATTTATAAATTTATTACCTCGAGATACTTAGATCTCACAACTTGGAGTTTTTTATAAACACAATAGAGTAATTTACATCACTAATTTTAGTCTTGTGAAGGTACGTAGTTTTGCTAGAGTTGACGTGTGTACCATTTTTAGCATCAAGGACTTGTAACAATTAAAGAATAAATTTAAATACTCCTAAATTTTATGAATTTCAGCTTTATTTTCATTTTAATAATCTTTTTTTCATTATAATTTTCATTCTTTTTCTCCGCATTCATTTTAATTTATTGTATATTTTTTGATTTTTTTTTTTTTTTTGTAGAAAATCATATGACTAGAGTCCCACTGGACTCTAGTCATATGATTTAAAGCTAATCATTTATTTCGTAGATGGTCGATTGAGAATCGAAGAATTAATCTCATTGTATTGCTTCCATAATCCACATTCTCAATAGCTAGTCGTTAGCGAAATTTCATCAGATTGTACTTAGTATCTATAATAATCCATTCAATCTTGGTTAGTTGAAGTTTTATCCTATCAGATTTTTAGCATTAGGCAGTTCGCTGACCTAGAGTAGAATAATTTACATATTTAGACTAATTATATCCCATTGCTATAGGAACTCTTTGAATTCAAGTTAACGGAGGCTGAGCTGAAGTATTAATTTCATTGAATTGCTTACTCATAACCAGTCTTTAACCGAGTAGCTATTGTACCCAATATAAATAAATATTTATTGGAATTGTTTCTAGTTGAGTGCAATGCAAGTCACATGATATCCGTTAGACAGATTGTTAGACTATCGACTATTCTTCCAAAGGACAGAAGAACTCGTGAATGGACTAAGTTTACCCCAACTGGAAACAAAAACTGCATCAGAATCTTCATGAATAAGAAATATTTTACTGGGGCGAGAAGATATTTATTATAGACATTTTTATGTGTGCATATTTTCGGAGCAATATTCCCTGGTCAGAGGTAAGGAAACGGGTAATGCCACTGAGAGTTCATAGACACTGTAAACGAGCTGTCAATACTCCAAAGACCCAGGTGTTCTAACGTATGGTCAAAGAACATATGATTTGCTCACGATGAATATGTCAGAATTCGTGACAAAGGCAGTCGAACTATATAATTCACTAGTTTCGGGCTCCATAAATTCTTTTTTGAGTGGATTGTTTCTATTCTAAGTAGTAGAATTTGCAACTCAAACATAGGGAACGGAAAAGACACAGCTAGTACTATTTACCAGAAGATATAAAATAAAATAATTTCCTATTCTACCGAAGTGTAGAATAGAAATTATAGGGAGAGTCAAAATATGTTGTAATATTCAAGGTATTTCTTTTGACACCTATTTCGAAAAAGCTCGAAGCATCTTTTTTGCCAAAATGCACTAATCCCGTAATTTTCAATTGCTGGTAGGGAATTTAAATGGACTTCCTAGATTAGAATCGCAATGTTGGCATAGATTTCTATATAATAGGAACTAACACCCCAAGGTCTGCCTGTTGAAATGCCAGGGTATTTGGCAGTAGGTTATAAAGACAAAATATATTACAAAAAAAAAAAAAAAAAATATTTCAAAACCTCCATTTAAATAAATTTGGAAAACCCTTTCCTTAACAAGATTTTGTAAATTACCAAAAGGCGCCATGAATATACACAGATAATACGAATAATACTTATTATTGTAACATAATGATTAAGCTTGAAAAAGCTAAAACAGAGAATACAAATAAAATATAGTAATTTATAATTAACACCTGACACTATACACCTTGAAATTCTATAAAAAAACGTATTATTTAACAAAATTGTGAACTTATAAAAAAAATATTAAAATCAAGAAAGTATATATATATATAAAACGTGCATATATGTGCATGTAAAGGAACTTGTTGACAACAATATTTTCTTTTCAATAAGAAAATCTAGTTTCTAGAGAAGCTCCGTTATTGAATGTTAATCTGTCTCTACTTCATGCTCATTTTCTTACTATCAATAGTTGGTGTTTGTTTATATATTTAGCTGTTGTTGTAGTTTGATGGTTTGCTTATCTTATTTGCAATTGAAATTTAATTAAAAATAAAAAAACATAAAAACTACAACAACAACAACATCGAGCAAGCACAGCAAGTGTTTTTCATTTATACGTATTACAACAAAATAACAACAAACAACATTGTTTGAATGCTATTTGATAACAAAATATATAAAAAGCTGTTTTATTATTCATTTTCTTCTCAAACGCTTATTAAATAGATTTTCTTCAAAGTTATAAACTATGAGAGAAATTAATATCAGTTTTTTTTATGGCAAAATATTGCAACTTGTAAATGATATTGAATGGTTTCAGTTTCAGGTTTCAGGTAAGAGAAATAGATTTCAGACAGATAATATTGCTGACTTTTTAATTATACATAAACATATAAAAAAGATGACAAAAAGAAAGAAAAGCCTACCTAGTTCTCAATTGAAAATAAAATTTAATTTTAAGTTGTTGTCCTGGTAGAACCTGTTGAGGGAGGGCGCTGATTACGATTTTGTAATAAAAAAATACTCAAAATGGCGGATCCAATATGGTGACCAATATTTTTATTTTTTATATGACGAAATTTTAAATAATCGCTTTTGATAGATTTGTAGTCCCTGAAAACGAATATGATTATTGATTTTTCGAATTTTGAAAGGCGGAAGCAACATGGCGGATGAAAATGGGCTAT